>JAQSUU010000671.1:4800000-6000000 GCA_038087645.1 Saccharum hybrid cultivar R570 | reverse complement strand
GTGCTTGGGGGGGCCACGACCCCTGCTAGGGGCCACGGCCCCTGCTAGCTGGTTCCGTCACTATCCGTCACCCACCGGCGTTACATCCGCAGGACGCGCCGCCGCTGCTTCCGTGACCTCAACAAGGACCTCCACCCCGTCAGAGAGAAGGTACGCAGGTACAGGATGAAGCAGTGGCCGCAATACAGGCAGGACGAGGAGCTCAGGTCCCTGCGCTGCAAGCTGGCCAACTTCTACTGGGCCGTCATGCCGGAGGAGGTGAAGGCGAGGACCGTGCTCATCAACAAAATATTTCTTAAGAACTCATGTACAACTGAATGAAACTTCTCTGAAAATTTGCCTAACAAAGAACCGCTACCCTAACTAGAATTTGCTTTCTAAGCCCCAAAGAAAAGCTTTTGAGCCGAGAACCAAACATATTGGAAACACTCGATCGTGGGTGGTTGAATACCAAAACAAAACTTTGGGGTGGCTACCAGAATTACGCTTCAAGTCCCCATGAAAATGGAGAATTGGAGAGCCCGAGAGAGAGAGCCCACCCAGCCCCCGCCGGCGTCCACCACCCGCCCGAGCCACCCCATATACTTAGCTTGATGACACTGCACATACTTTCCTGAATTTCTTCTAAAATTAACAGTACGTATTGTTCTTTCAGCAATAGATAATATGTCTTTCCACAACGAGAAACATGAAGTGACTTTTTTTAGTTTTTGAGTCTCAAGATCTACCGGCACAACCTCATTGCAGTATTTGTATGTGCTGCCACGGTGCCACCGATGCTGACTTCTCGACCGATCCCTCTCTACACCTCTATAACTACTCATGCACCTGCCGACCAAAACTCTTAAAGGCTTCCAACTAATAGAGCTCACCTGCAGTTGCACCAGAATAATTCTGACCTGAGGACCAGTACCAATGGCGACCTAGGCCGCCTCGTCGGTCCTCTTGCTCCTCACCGCCCTGATCGGTTGTGCCAGCTTGGCCAATTTCACCATAAAGAACAACTGCCTCGTCGGTCCACTTTTATGTATACCGCATGAAGATAATAAAAAAACATCATAGAACATCACATATATATACTACATAAACATCGTAAAATACATCATAAAACATCACATGTATAAACCACGTGAACATCAAAAAAAATTCGTAGAACATCACATGTGGATTATGTGAACATAGCAACATATGTTGTGGAATATCAGATGTGTACCAAGTGAACATCACAAGATTATATCATAGAACATCATATGTATGCTAATGAATATCACCTGTATATTACATGAACAACATAGAATACATCATAGAACATCACAAAATATATTATGGAACATCACATGTATACTACATGAACATCACAAAATATATTATAGAACACCACATACATACGACGTGAACATCACAAAATATATCATAGAACACCATATGTATACAAAATTTAATTTCTTACTTTGCCATCTACAATAATACATAACATGATGCTCATGACATGGTTTAGTGATTTGTTAACGCGGTAACACCGAGGGTGTTACACAAGCAAGCATGGGTACATGAATTTTTAGTATTCTGACGCTCCATTCTGTATGTTTCTTCTAATCATCTTGTTGTCTTTCTCGTAGTCGGCGTCACATGGTGGCCAGTCCATCTCCACGTTCATGGCATATGGTCTGGCCCGCATGGGTAAGGTGACGTCCAATGTCACCTTCACCCCAGATGACCCACTCGAGTCCTACAACAACCCGAGCGTCCACACCCGCATTAGTTCGTACGCGTCGGAGGCAAGGTTGGTCCATGAGCCAGACTAGGATCTGAGCACCAACGACATTGATGGGACGATGGTCATGAGGCTCGGACAAGGCAAGAAGCATGGACGGTACTGGCTTGGCAATGGCACCCTCGAGCCCAGCGAGATTCCCTCCCTCTCCCAGATCCGAGCACAGACCCCGAGCGGAGGCCCGGCCATTCGCCAACGGCCGTCCCCTTCACAGCAGCGGGTCGACGCAATCCAGGTTACTCCCGTTTAACTCTTCGTACATTGATCTATACATAATTTAGTTACCTTTGTATTACTAAAACATTCGATTGAAATGTTGCAGACCGAGAACGAGAGGATGGCTCAGGAGCTGTGTGAGCTGGCGGCGAGGACCGAGCAGGCCGAGCGGGAAAGACAGGCCGAGCGGGAAAGCCAGGCCAAGCAGCTGGCGGAGATTACGACGTTCTTGCAGAACTTTGGGCAAGTGAATGGTGTTCTTGTGCCGCAGTTCGCTCCACCGCCGCCAATTGTAGCTAGTCCTGTGAGTATGAAACCAAATTGCTTCGACTAGTGCTTTCATTAGATGACCACTCTAACACATGCAATCTCTTGTCCTTTATGCCGCCTCAGTCGGCGGGTTCGAATAACCCATCTCAGGCGCAAGCAAGCGACAGCGCTTTTCCTTCACCAGACACTCAGTTTCCTCTGCACCTTTAGTTTGTATCTCTTTTTCACCGCTTGATGGACATGTGATGCACTGTGATCGACTATCGACTTGTTTCGATGGATATTGGACCTATTATGTTTGTGATGTCGTGTATGTGAGATATTGTGTGATCGACATGTGATATATATGTGGTATTGCCTTTGTGATGAGATGGATGTGATATATATGTGCTATATTGTGTTTGTGATGTCACAAATGTGATATATATCTCTTATATGTTGTGTTTGTGAATATAAAATAAATAAATAAATAAATAAATAAAAATTTAGCCTCTTTGCCGAGTGCCCTGGCTTTGCCGAGTGCCAGGGCCAGGGCACTCGGCAAAGATTTTTTCAAAAAAAAATTCTTTGCCGAGTGCCGAAAAAAAACTTTGCCGAGTGCCTCCCCTGCAGGGCACTCGGCAAAGAAATTATAAAAAATCTTTGCCGAGTGCCTCCCCGGCAGGGCACTCGGCAAATAAATTATGAAAAAAAAATCTTTGCTGAGTGGCTCTGACATGGCACTCGGCAAAGCATGCGCTGATGGAGCCGGCGCCGTCACGGTCACTTTTCTTTACCGAGAGCCGAGTTTGCATCGGCAAAGTCTTTGCCGAGTGCCCGATAAAAGGCACTCGGCAAAGAATTCTTTGCCGACGCATTTTTTGCCGGAGGCTCTTTGCCAAGTGCTGCACTCGGCAAAGGCTTTACCAAGGGCATAATAGCCTTTGCCGAGTGCATTGCGCCTGAATCCAGTAGTGATGGTGGCCAGAGGGGTGATATGGGGGTGGTGGCTGGAGGGTGGAGTTGGTGCTCGGTCTGAGTGATCCGGCTGTGGGCATCAGGTGAGAGATAGATGTGGGAATCAGGGGAATTGGTTGAGGGGTAGTGTATTGTAGACATTTAACTGAAGACAGATAAATTTTTTGATTGCTGTTTTTTTTCTAAGAGTGCCAATAGCATTTTTTTACTACCCAAGAGAGCTCGGACAGAATTTAGACCGAGTATTACTATGGGACACAAGTGGATCAATACCAGTTCTACAATGCAAGTTATGGATACACGGCTCATCAAATTATATACTATGCGATATAGCCATGTATGCATAGAAATCAACTTACTTAAAATTGTATGTAAACTGAGCTTAAATATTAGATTAAAAAATTTATGTAAACTGAGCTTAGCTCAGCTAGTTATATTCCTTGCAGTGAAACCAACCTACCCATATTTAAATTTCTTAGCTTGATGTCACTGCATATACTTTCCTGAATTTCTTCTAAAATTAACAGTACGTAGACATGTCTTTCCACAACGAGACCCATGAAGTGACTTTTTTTAGTTTTTGAGTCTCAAGATCTACCGGCACAACCTCATTGCAGTATTTGTATGTGCTGCCATGGTGCCACCGATGCTGACTTCTCGACCAATCCCTCTCTACACCTCTATAAATACTCATGCGCCTGGCGACCAAAACTCTTGAACGCTTCCAACCAATAGAGCTCACCTGCAGTTGCACCAGAATAATCCTGACCTGAGGACCAGTACCAATGGTGACCTAGGCCGCCTGGTCGGTCCTCTTGCTCCTCACCGCCCTGATCGGTTGTGCCAGCTTGGCCAATTTCACCATAAAGAACAACTGCCTCGTCGGTCCTCTTTTATGTATACCGCATGAAGATAATAAAAAAACATCATAGAACATCACATATATATACTACATAAACATCGCAAAATACATCATAAAACATCACATGTATAAACCACGTGAACATCAAAAAATATCGTAGAACATCACATGTGGATTATGTGAACATAGCAACATATGTTGTGGAATATCAGATGTGTACCAAGTGAATATCACAAGATTATATCATAGAACATCATATGTATGCTAATGAACATCACATGTATATTACATGAACAACATAGAATACATGAACATCACAAAATATATCATGGAACATCACATGTATACTACATGAATATCACAAAATATATCATAGAACACCACATACATACGACGTGAACATCAGAAAATATATCATAGAACACCATATGTATACAACGTGAACATCACAGAATACATCATAAAACATCACATATATACTACGTAAACATTACATGTATGCAACATGAACATTACATATATCTCAAAATATAAAAAACTTAAAATAATCAAAATAAAAAAAAGAAAATAAATCAAAATGGAAATACGAAAATAAAAAAAACATAAAAGAGGTTAAAAGGAAAAGAAATAGAAAAAGAAAGGAAAATATATAAAGAAAATAATGAATTATATAAAACAAAACAAAGAACGAAAATAAAAAAGATAAAAGAATAAAAATAATAGAGAAAAAAATAAAATAAAGAGAAAAAGTAATTAGAAGATAGAAAGGAAACAAAAAAGAATAAGAAAAAAAGAAAAAGAAAAAAGAAAAGAAAAAATAAGTAAAAAGAAAAGCAAAGAAAAAACAAAATAATAATAAGCTAAAAAAGAAAATGGGCACCAACTCACGGAACGACGCAGGCCAACAAGCTAGCAGCGGAAGAACGGCGAAACATCTTGTAAGGCCTAAAATAAATAACAAGCATCCCAATTAAAATAAAAAAGAATAAATAGCTAATCGTTCGGCCGGCGGAGCTCTTGGGGTCTAGAAGATTGGCGCGGTTCAGGTCCGAACGTTCGTGAGACCGCCGGCTCTCGCTTGTGACCCCGACGATGACACCGACTGAAGCTACCCCGTTTGTGGGCTTGGACCTCCTCGGTTCCAGAACCAGAAGAAGAATCCGCCTTGGTCCCAGCTTGGAGAAGGCGAAAATTGTGGCTCTGGCTATTCTGTCCGGCTGGCACTGGCAGATCGAGTTGATTTGTGCAGTGCCGACGTCCCCGACGCAATGTGCGTGCCGGGGGGGTTAAGGTTTACCGCGCCTGCGGGCTAGCTTCTCAGCCTCGGCGGGCGGCCCTCACTCTACCGTGATGTAGCATGTCCGTGGGTCCCCATGCTGCCGCCCTTCTCGGACCTCCGGCAGCATGCGGCAGAGCAGAATGACGTGGCGTCGCAGCAAGCCCCGGGCGTCATCGAGCCTCGGTCGGGAGCAGGGACGACAGAGGCGGCTCCGGCGGCGGCCACGCATAGAGGGAGCGGCGGCTGACGGCGTACGAGTATCAGCGGCGTAGTCCGAGGCAAAGGGGAATAGTTGAGTTGGTTTAGGAGCAATCGTGATGCCCTATTGCATGGCTTAATGGGTAGGAGACCCACGAAGACCATGACCAGATGGTCAACATCGCTTGTTCGCTGGATCGGATGGTTAGCAAGCTAATGGGCAATGTCACTTTATCCACTTGCCCAATTTTGGGGGCGGGGCCCTATTTTCAGGAGAGGTTTACGTGAACCTGAAAACAAAAAAAAACAAAAAACACCAAATAGCAACGATGTCCAACTCATTGGCTACTTGGATCTAAGGGCGATGTATACATAGGACATTTTTGTTCTAAGGGCGATAACAAAATATCGGCCATATGAATTCATCCATTAGAGTATGCATAGCCGAAATATAACACTTTGACTCTTGAAATAGAAAGTCATCAATAGGTTACATGATTCGGCAACCCTCCATAATATAAAGACCCATACCAAGGATCAAAATAAGAAGCCGAGGGATAACCAGAATATGGATGATGCCTTGACCACCAATAATTTTGATGATCGGAGCAAACCTTCAACTTGGCAATTGTTTCTTGAATCTCCTACTCTCCTTTGCCTTCGTTGCACTACTTGCTTGAGCATCATCCCTCTGAACAGTTCCTTTACGAACCCATTCCAAGCCTTTTCCTTTCAGCTTCTCTCCGCACCAAGATTTTGTAACTTGTTTTCTTGCCACTTTGGTAAACCGAGTGAGCATCTCGATTTTGTTTCTATTTTGGAGAGGAGCAATTCTTTCTTAAATTTGGACTCTCTGAACTTCTTTTGTTCAGATGTGGCATCTATAATATCAATAAATGGATTTCTCACTTCTTTGTCATCAATAGCTATATTTTTCAGCAATGTAATTGGCTTTTCAATATTTGAATTCAGATTAGAACTCTCCTTTTTACTGCCACCATTCTTCACCCGACAAATATGCTTTACCACTTTCTTTTTATTTTAAGCTCCAGACCGATTTTGATCAAAACTATCCTTGCAATATGATGACCCCTCTGAATATATTCACATAGAGCAAGTCAATTCACATAAATTAAGCTGCACCTCAAAGGAGGATTCAATGGGCTACGGGATTTACCTCGATTGACAATCAGTCATTTATCAAAAGCCATGTCCAACTCATAGGAGTACTTGGAAGCACACAAGTCAATATTTAGCTCATCTGGGGAAGCTAGTTCGGTTGATGCTTTAAAAGTTTGCATGATTCCTTTGTCTTTAACCGGAACTGCTTTTTCATGGTTTGCTTCTTTGGCTCCTAGTTCAATCAATTCTTGGTATGATTTAGAAATTAAAAGAACTTTCATGAGCACTTCTTTTCCGGTTCTAATGAGCTCAAGCTTTGCCACTTGACGTCAGCTAAGCAACAATATGATGAGTCCATTGTTGACTATTTTAATAGGTTTAGAGACACCAAAAATCTATGTTTCAATGTTTTTATTGCTAGAAAAGATTTGGCTGACTTGGCTTTTAATGGTTTGTGTTCCCATTTGAAAGAAAAGCTCCTTAATGTGAACCAAGTCTTGCAGCAAGCTTCGACCATTGAGAACTGAAATAGAGATAGAGATGTATTGGAAAAGAAAAAGATGTATTGGGAGAAGATAAATGTGCATTGAAGCAATAACAAATAACACACTCATCCTCAGGGACACTACAAAACCCCAGCCCACCAGCAACAATAACAAATTTGTCATGAGCATGAGAAGCAATGAAGATGGCTCGATCCGGACGCACACACTACAATCCAATCAGAGCACAAGGACTCACGTTGGCGATCCTCTGCACACACACCTAAAGGTCCGAGTCGTAGGATCGCACAACTCTATTAGATGGGTCCCACGTGAGCTTATTTTATTGTCAGAAAATATTTGGAACCGGAAGACGCTCCATGTATCGGACCCGCACAAATAAAAAATAACATGGACGTTGCCTCTTCCCGTTCCCGTCTGCACGGACGTTTTCTCTTCCTCGCACTTGTTCCCCATCTCATCATCTTCCCCGTGCGTGTGCGTGCGGCATTGCCTTCTTCTGATGTCTACGCTGAATCAACAATCTTGGGCTCCAATCAACAAGCTTTGGAGTTAGGATCCACCCCCCCGGTGCCCTCTCCTCGCCACATCCAGATCTGCCCAACCCTAGGGCCTCTGGTTGCAGGTAGCGTCATGTGCATAGCGGTCCGGCCTTTGGACTAGCGCATGAGCAGCTACATCCCCTTCAATTCCCCGCCGCCCTGCTCATCTCCTCCATCGGTGGGCGGACTATGCCTGGCCTAGGTGCCCTGGCCGGAGAGTGTAGAGGCGGCAGTGCAGGCGGACCTAGCTGGCGGTGCGGGTGCCTCAGCCAGCCTAGAGGCGCGATCCCGTCCGATGTCCTCTTCGATTTTTTCTCTACTTTCCGTGATTGAAATTGTTTTTCTAAAATTTCCCCTTCGATCGATTTGTGTATGGATGGAGTTGATTTAATTTTATAAGCTGTTTGTCTTTCTAGAGTTGATCCGATTTATGTTTGAATTGCCTCTTATTATTTTTGTTTATATTTACTTATTTATAAAAAATATAGGGGTGAAAAAGTGCCATGTACAGAACTTGTGTGGTGGGCCGAGGAAACAGGAAAAAAGGGAAAAGAATCAGGCATGTGGACGGGAACGTTCGAAACAATGTTGGTTCGTTTTGAAAAACGGATACGGTTTTCCAACTGATGACCAAGACCGAGTCACTTTAGTATTAAAGTTGGATGAAAAATTATTTGTGGCAAGAAATTTTGCCACTTTAGTATTATTATTATATTATATATATATATATATATATATATATATATATATATATATATATATATATATATATATTATAGGTAGGTATAGGTATATATAGAGTATAGATATGGCCTTTATATATATGTCAATAAATAAAGGACAGCCATATATAGCATTGTGCACAATCGAACACCTTTCATAGTAACACTATGCTATATTGTTCCTTTATATAAGTTTTTTTGGCTTCCAAGATAGGATGTGAGTTATGTAAACTGGTCCATCAACCTGTGCTCTCCATATGATCTACAATTTATAGTTGATAATATTTTTCTTTGAAATTATTTATAGCCAAAAAATATGTTTTAAGCTGTCATCAAATTTTAGAACTCTCAAACAATCAAGCATGTAGAAACAGTATATACCAGAGTTGTTCTCAATTCAATCTACAACTCTAATCTACAAGTTTTTTTTATTTCAAGTTGTTTAGTGTTTTAAATATTTGTTTTAAATTCTTATATTTTGAAACTTAAAATACCGAATTTTCAGAGAGCCTTGCATGGTTAGGGCTTGTTTAGTTCCCAAAATTTTTCTCAAAAATTTTCAGATCCCCGTCACATCAATTTTTGGACACATGCATGAAGTATTAAATGTAGATAAAAAATAAAACTAATTACACAGTTTAGCTGTAAATCACGAGACGAATCTTTTAAGCCTAGTTAGTCCATGATTGGACACTAATTACCAAATAACAACGAAAATGCTACAGTCTGCTACAGTGGTTTTTGTAAAAAATTTTGCAAACTAAACAGGCCCTTAATACCAAAGTTATCTACAAGTTTATAGTAGAAAAGGGACATTGGTGCCCCGTGGCCCCAAAGACAAACACGCAAGCATCATAAACACACCACCTCATGACCTCAATCAGTGTTTGTTTCCGACGCACTGTGCACGGGAGCGCTCCATGGGCCGGGTGAAGGCCACGCTGCCTGCAATGGGCCGGATGGAGTTTACCGGCGGATCGGACTCGGTCAAATCGGGTCGGCCATCAAGCTGGGACTCTCAGCTTTCCTCAAAAAAAAAAAAATCAAGTTGGGACTCTTTTATAAGCGAAAAATCATCACCTCATAGCTCCCGTGCACAAACATGCGAAAAATCATCACTCTTGTATTGTATATTATATAAGCGAAAAATCATCGAACAAACATGCGAAGACAGCAACTCACCAACTAACAGCTCGCCATAGCTCGGTGGAACAACCGCCGAAGTCCGACCACCGCTCGCCGGCGCCCCGCCCCACAGCCAGCCACAGCTCAGCGCGGTGCAAGCGAGCAGAAGAGACGCAGAAGAGCGGTGTGGCAAAAGCGAGCGGAACCGAGCAGAGAGCGGAGCGGAGCGGCATGGCGCAAGTGAAGCGGCGGCGAGGGCCTTGCGCCCACCGCCTGCGCCGGCGCGCGTGCAAGTGCGAGAAACAGAAGGAATCGGAGAGGATTGGGGATAAACACGGTGGGAGATGACAGGATAACGGGTTTGCGGGTTTCAAAGGCGGACCCGTTAGTGTGGCCGACCCGTCAGCAAACCCAAATGGCAGCATGAATCTCAAAACAAAATCAACGACCCAGAATCTGACAGATAAATAATAACAAAATCTGTTGACATATATATAGCAAAATTCATTATGTAATAGTCAGGTGCCGTTGTGCCCTCTATTCTATTAATCTTATAGCTTGCACATCACCTGGTCGTCGATCGCTGCACGATGGATGTACACCATCAGCAGAAGAGTACTCCACAGGCATCATCTCGTGCAGGGACGGATCCAGCGGTGGGGCGGGCGGGGCTCAAGCCCCCCCTACCACTGCCGTGACAATGAATCCTCTCCTAATTTTTATTGGCACGAAAGAGATGGAGGAGAAGCTTTATAGGTTGAAGATTAGTTGAGCCCCCTCTTCTATGAATTCCTAGATCCGCCACTGATTTGGCGAGATATCCACCATTACCATTACACTGGCATACAAGGGTCCACGACGACTGGCGTTCAAAATCCGGCGGCGAGGCTTCACCTTCGAGGGAAGCTCGAGCCTACTCATCATCAACCGCCACGGCGTCTGGTCCGTCGCACACCGCCGCTACATCCGCAAGACGAGCTACCACCGCTTTCGCGACCTCAACAAGGAGCTCCAACCCATAATAAAAGACTACAAGAAGCTGGTACGCAGGGTCAAGATAAACCAGTGGGCGCAGTTCAAGCAAGAGGAGGAGCTGAGGTCCCTGCGCTGCAAGCTGGTCGACTTCTACTGGGCCGTCATGCCGGAGGAGGTGAAGGCAAGGATCGTGCTCTTCTACCGTTACCAGCGGCAGCGGCAGCAGCAGGGGCGCCTAAATTGTTTCACTGCTGCAGTGGTGCTCCTGGCTTTCGAAGGGTTTGTGCTGATCAGTCTGGTGCTCATTGGATGCTTCAGCTTAAGGGTTAGGCTGTTCCAGGGCTTGAGTTACCTTGCTCTGGTGTTCATGGTAGATCAGGCTGGCGTGGAATATGGTATCTGATGCTCTGTTTCTCTATAGTCTGCAAAATCGCTTTGGGTGCCTATGATCGATATTATCTGCACCCTTTTTGACAATATATATGCTAGGTTAGTTATTCTATGTTCTTATTCAATCTCTATCTGCACTGTTCACTACTACAAGAACGATTCCAGGAGATAGGGTCTTCTGATTAACATAGGTGGGCATAGAATGCTCGTGTTTCCCAAAATACTGAGTGATTTATGGAGGTGGTCAGGCCATTTATGAAGATACCACAAAAGCACATGTCTGTGTAAATCAACCCGCCTCTGAAAATGATGACTTTTTATTTAGGGATGGACCTCTTATGAGACCCGTATTAGAAAAAGGCCGAAGACATGGTGAAGTTAAGACATGGTGAAGAAAGCGGTGGTGAGGATGGCCGCCAGCGCGGATCTGCTAGGAGGCGGCGATGAGAAGGGCGCCACTGGTTCCAACTCCTGAGGTGGCGGAGGTGAGGAAGGGCAGCACCTGCGATGATGCGGGATGCTGGAGGCAGCTGCGTTGGTGGGCTCAGGCTCGCCAATGATCTTTTTTTTTTCTTTTTGGTTTCCTGTGATTGATTTCTGGAGATGGGCATTATGCCCACCGCATCAAATTTTGATCAACAATGACATTGTCGGTGAAGCGGACGTGCTGTCCGTCTCTGGAAAATGTTTTTTTACCCCTCAGAAAATCTACTATGGTGGTGGTTATTAATTAAAAATAAAAAAGAATGGGTTTCAACTATCGTCAAAGCAACTATGATTTGACTGCCTAGTGCAACTCTGCTTCGATTGCTATTAGCCAATGCGACACGGACACTTACAAGCTCTCGCTGCTCGTATTGGCTGCCACTAACAGGGGTCTTTTTACAGCTAGACATGTATGACAGTTATGCAAAGACGAGCTCATATGAGCTTAATACATGGGATGTTGTTTGAAGATTTACACATTACAATGTAGACGCTCACAACACAGCACGCATGCACACTCATCCCCTTTGAACACACGTACGCAACCTTCCAGGAGTGCACCGTCACGAATATAATTAGAAGCGTTCTAGGTTGATACAATACTATATTATATTTCACACACTGTTGCAGAACTTCTCACTACCACAGAAAATCTTTTGCACAACATTTCACTTTGGGGCTCCGAGGCGGTTGGCTGAGTTGCCCGCCTCGGTTATTCGAGTCAGGGCAGCCGGACGAGCAACTTAACCGAGGCGGGCATTGTAACAGAACCGCCTCGGTTAGTGCCTATTAACTGAGACGGTTATTATAATGCAACCAGCTCGGTTAATCGATTAACCGAGGCAATCGTCTATAAGGTCCGCCTCCAAAGTTCTGGCCCAGCCTTTTCAGCCTAATATCTAGCGCCAAGTATATATAACGGGATGAAAACCCTAACCTAACCGAGTATCCCTCGGCGCCACTCTCCATCTCGCTCGGCGCCGCTCTCTCTCCTCTCTCTCTCTCTCTCTCTGCCAGGTAGCGGCGCAGGCCCCTTCCTTCCCATTCTCTCCATCTCTTAGGTAGCGGTGCCCCAACCTTCCGCTCCTCCTCAGGCGGGCGAGCAGGCGTGCCGCGCGCCCAGGGGCCCTCCTGGCGGCACACACGGGGCAGCCACGGAGGCGGCGCACCGGCCTTCACCAAAGGTGGTGGCCTCTCCCCTTCCCCTTGGCGTGGCGGCACCCCTCACTCCCCTTGGCACAAGAGGGGGCTTGATCCGGGCAGTGGCTGGGGCAGCAGCGGCAGATCTGGCGGTGGAGCAGCTGGATCCGACGGCGGCGCTCCTCCTGGTCCATCCATGGCGCGGCCTCACATGCACAACCAGGTCTGGCTCTCTCTCCAACGCTTAGATCCGGTGGCCATCCTTCCTCTCCCTCGTCCTTCATCCCTCTCACTTCCCGTGCAGCTTCCCGTGCTCAGATCCGCGCCGGTGAAGGCAGGCGGCCGCCCTTGAGGGTGGATCCAGGGCCTCCACGCGAGCAGATCTGGCACAGTGGCGGTGGCCATCGAGCGTGCGGTAGCTCCGGCAAGCGGCGCGCGCGGGGCGGAGGTGTGTGGCCTCTCGGACCTCCGAGCACGACGCTACCTCCCTTTCCTCCGAGCACGATGGCGGCACACCCTCCCTCTCCATCAAGCATGGTGTGGGCCCCTCTCTGAGCTCCAGGTGCGGATTCGGCCACCAGCCGGCCACCGGAGGCGGCGGGGGCATAGATCCAGCCACCGGCGGCGGCAGCACATGGGACTGGGCTCGGTGGGCTACGGGACTCGGTGGGCCTATGTTTAATTCATAAAATTATTCACGAAGGCGGGCTACCTAACTCAACCGTCTCGGTTAAATGATTAACGAAGGCGGTTGGCTAACTGCCTCGGTTAAGGCCACGATTAACCATGACCTTTGGACTAAGGCGATTGGCTTGCCCGCCTCGGTAAAGCCATTTCGCTTGCCTCGGTTAAGTTTCTTGTAGTAGTGTCTATAAAAAAAATTGGACACATGAATTGAACCTACATGTTATTACATCGGTTATTATAAAAATTAGGCAAGTCAATGAAAGAATTCAATAAAAAACTAACATAATTAGATCAAAAAATATAAGATAATATGGATAAATAGTAGTAAATGCTGGGATACATGTTAAGATATAGCTTATCCACTCATTTCTCAGCCTCCACAGACCCGTCTCCTACTTTGCCTCTTCTTCGGACTCGCATCCGCCCGCCCCACTCCGTCCCGCCACGACCCCTTCCCCCACCACGCCCCATCCCTCGCCGCGCCATGCGCTTCCCCCCACCGCGCCACACCCTATCGTCGGCCGCGTTGCTCCCCATCCCTTGTCGCGTCGCACTCCACCTCGCGCCGTCATGGCTGCGGCATCACAAGGCCCACCAACCCGAAGCCACCAGTAGGAGGTCGTCGCCAGCAGGGACAGCGTCTCCTGCAGCCAGCCGAAGACACCACGTCAGGAAGGGAGAGGTGTATGCTGGGTCGTTGTTCTTGACGTCCTCCTGACTCGAGCTTGCTGGCTACCGCAGTTCCCTCATCAGGTAGGCTATGGCCGTTGCCGACGCTTTTTTCATGTGTTTTGGGTGTTTTTAGACATGTTACAGGCCTTTGTTTCAAGTGTTTTAGTTTTTTCAGATGTATGTTTCAAGTGTTTCAAACAGATGTTGCAAAAGTATATCAGAATGTTGTAATGATTGTACACTTATGTTGCAAGCGTCTGTTTTCAATATTTCATATGTTTCACACATATGTTGCAATTGTTCTATCTAGATGTTGTGTATGCTTGCAATGGTTTTCAAGTGTTTTCAGGTGTTTTTGCAAGTGTTTCAGACGTATGTTGCAAGTGTTTTAGCTATTCTGGCGTATGTTGCATGTGTTTCATCTGGATGTTACAAAAGTAGATTAGGATGTTGCACATCGTGCTATGGCTATATACTTTTGTTTCAAGTGTATGTTCTAAATGTTTCAGTTATCTTGGACATATGTTGTATGTATTTTATTTGGATGTTGCATATATTGTAGTGTCTATATACATATGTTACAAGTGTATGTTCTATATGTTTCATCTCTTTCAGATGTATGTTGTAGCAAGTTCTTCATATTGTCCCATGGCCACAGGTGGTCCCCATGTGTGCACGAGAAGCGAGACAAGTGCAGACGGTACCCATGCAGCGGTGCGGGCGAGTAGGCGGGCAGGCAAGTGAGCGAGCAGGCGGGCAGGCTGGCGAGCAGTGCAGTAAATGGGCAAGCAGGGCAGGTTAGCAGCCACGGGCGTTAATCCGGACCTCTCGGCGCTAGCAGTACCGTTATAAAAAATGTAGATAGATATACATAAGGAATTGCACTGTAATATGAAACTTCATATAGCGCCTAGCTTCCGCGCATCCTCAGCGCACCAAGGAACTGTTTGCGTACGACGTCCCTATCGCTTTTAGAAGATGGCTTACCCCTGATTTACAAGAATGCTGGGATCAGATTTTGCATGATGTTCAGAATTGAGGACATAATTCTATGGAATTTTGAGAAAAATAGGAAGTTTTCTATGAAATCTCTGTATAATGCTCTAACCAAAAATGATGCTGGGCCTTCACATAGAATTATATGGAAGGGCAAGGTGCCTCAGAAAATCAAATTCTTCATGTGCCTCATGACCAATAATGCTGTGCTAACCAAAGATAATCTAATTAGAAGAAAGTGGTCAGGAAGCCCTGTGTGTCATTTTTGTGATCAGAATGAAACTGTTGATCATCTGTTTTTTACCTGTCCAACTGCCAAAGTCATCTGGGCATTGATTGCCAAAGTAATTGGGGCAAACAATATACCTACATCATTAGCTCAATGTTGGGAATGGTGTGAAAAGTGGCTTCCTGCTGGGAAGAAATACCATTTGTGGAGTGTGTCGGCCATTTGTTGGGCTATCTGGAAGGGCCGCAACAAAGCTTGCTTTGATGGGATCATCATCAAGAACCCTACCGAGATCCTATGGCACGCTGGTGCGCTAATGCGTTTTTGGACAGGTCTCTATGCTGAGGTGGAAAGAGAGATGATCATCAATGGGGGTGAACACTATCACTACCAGAGCCGGCTGCTTTGCCGAGGGTCCAAGGCTCTCGGCAAAGCCTCTAAGGCCTTCGGTAAAGTCTTTGCCGAGCGCAGCTCTCGGCAAAGCGCCCTCGGCGAAAATCCGATCGGCAAAGGCTTCTTTGCCGAGAGCCGTTTATCAGGCACTCAGCAAAGCCTTTGCCGAGTGCCCGATGCTCGGCAAAGCGCGAAATAAAAAAATGCGAAAAAACCTAAATTTTTTTTAATTGGGAGAGGGGCCCACTGGCGAGTGACCGCATTTTTTGCACAAACTTCGCGCCTACGCGGTCGGCAGGATTCGAACTCGTGACCTCCCCCTCACGCGATACCTCCTTTGCCACCTGCATTACACACTCACATGCGTCTATATACCATTTCGGTTACTCAAATATTATACTAAACCAAGTGAAAATTGATTGTTTGAGGCCCTAAACGAATTCAAATCAAAAGGTTGTCAACTACAAAGTTTCATAACTTTTCGAGCTCTACATTTTTCATATAGAAAGTTCTTCCATCCGAGGTCTTTTGAAAAATTTAAATTTTAAAATTTTGAATTTCAAACGTAGTTTTGCATGACAAGATGAATTCAAATGAAAAAGTGGTTAACTACAATGTTTCATAACTTTTCAAGATCTACAAACTTCATTTAGGAAGTTTTTCCATGTGAGGTCTTTTGAAAAATTCGAATTTTAAAATTTTGAATTTCAAACCTAGTTTTGCGTGACAAGATGAATTCAAATTAAAAAGTGGTCAACTACAATGTTTCATAACTTTTCGAGATCTACAAACTTCATTTAGGAAGTTTTTCCATCTGAGGTCTTTTGAAAAATTCGAATTTTAAAATTTTGAATTTCAAACGTAGTTTTGCATGACAAGATGAATTCAAATTAAAAAGTGGTCAACTACAATGTTTCATAACCTTTCGAGATCTACAAACTTCATTTAAGAAGTTTTTCCATCCGAAATTATGGTGCTAACATTGTTCACAAATCTTATATATCTCTCTTGTAGTTTCATGAAACTACACGAGAGACATATATATTTTGTGAACAACATAATTATTACTTTGTCGAATGAAGAAATGACCAATATAAAGTTTGTAGATCATGAGAAGTTATGAAACTTTGTAGTTGAAAACTTTTTTATTTGAATTCATTTAGAGCACCAAAACGTGGTTTGAAAAATTGCTGTGCCGAGTGTTTTATTTTGGCACTCAGCAAAGAAGCCTTTGCCGAGTGTTTTTTTTGGCACTCGGCAAAGAAACTTCTTTGCCAAGTGATTTTTATTCGACACTCGGCAAAGGCTTTGCTGAGTGTTTTTTATTTGGCTCTCGGCAAAGCCTTTTTTGTCGAGCGCCCGAAAAAAAAAACGCTCGGCAAAGCCTCCGGCGCTCGGCAAAAAAGTGGATTCCGGTAGTGTATGCTTAGGGAGGCGGCAAGGCTTCTCCTTCCCATGGGCACAGCTGGTGGTCGGATGAGCGCTTGAAGTCCGGCGACGATGAAGAAGACAGGAGCCTGTGAAGATGCTCTGCCTCAATAAAGATGATCTGTTGCTGGCTTCTAGTTTGGTCGTTCTGTTAGTTATATGTTCACGTTGTTCTGATGACTGTCTGAATGTTCTTATGTCCTCTCTGTTTTCTGCCGGTCTATAGTTCTGTTATCAGGTCGGGTGTCTGGCAGTGTGTTCTGCCCCATCTCTGAGCCAGAGATGCTGGTTTTTTGTTTGGTTGGATAATGATCAGTCCTGTGTCTTCTGTTGTCTCTCTGAACAGTCTCATGTATTTCCATTTATGTTTGAATGGAAATGGAGGGTGACCTTCGAGTGAAAAAAGTTCAAACTTAGAGATATGATTATGATTTTAATAAAATTATTACTCTTTATCCGAAACATGCATGTAACCTATACATGATTTTCAGTGTCACTGTTACTGTAGCTGGATTTTCGGTTGGGTGCGCGTTCATACTCGTACAGATTGTGAAGTGTCTGTGGTTCATCGATAGAGTTAGCCACCTCGAAAATCCACATCATGGGTGGCACTTTCCGATCCAATTGGCAACCGTTGGCACCATCTCAGCATTCTCAGTCTATGGTTCTTCTCCAACAAACAAGGGCATTATTGTCATTGCGCTGGCTCTTATACTTTACTCACTCAGTCTGGCCGGCCACCTATAAATACACACATACTCCCTCCTCCACTTCCAAAGCAAAAAAAGAAGCAAGCTGCTAGCACCAATGGCGGCCTCCTCGTCCTCGATCCTCCTGCTCCTCCTCGCCGCCACCTCTGTGGCCTGCGCGAGCGCCTCCACCTTCACCATCAGGAACAACTGCGGCTTCACGGTGTGGCCAGCAGCCACCCCAGTGGGCGGGGGCCGGCGGCTGGACCCTGGGCAGACGTGGAGCCTGTTCGTCCCCGCCGGCACCAGCTCCGGCCGCGTGTGGGGCCGCACGGGCTGCTCCTTCAGTGGCAACAGCGGGAGCTGCCAGACGGGCGACTGCGGCGGCGCGCTCTCCTGCACCCTCTCCGGGAAGCCTCCCATGACGCTGGCCGAGTTCACGCTCGGCGGCAGCCAGGACTTCTACGACATCTCGGTGATCGACGGCTACAATCTCGCCATGCAGTTCTCCTGCAGCACCGGCGTGACGCTCAACTGCGGCAGCTCCAGCTGCCCCGACGCCTACCTGTTTCCCAACGACAACACCAAGACCCATGCCTGCAGCGGCAACAGCAACTACCAGGTCACCTTCTGCCCATGATGATGAGGCACAGCATGTATGGATGTATCGCATACTTTCACAGAGGGGATCGATCGGAGAGTGATTTCGAAGCGTGCATGCATGTGCACGCGCGCATATGTACCTGAACTTGTGTACCTACCATTATATTATATAGTATATATAATGCAATAAGTCTCTGTTGTTATCATGTTGAAAAAGCAGGGAAGCAGCAAGAGAACATATGTTCTTGCCACGAAGAGGTTAAACAAAAAAATGAATATATTTATGTGGCTAGAAAGCAACCTTTTCTGTCGTCGCATATGTATTCGGCCTCTAGGCGCACGTGTATTTGAGAGCTCAATTTTTTTTAAGAGCCCTCAAAGTTGTATATCAACTCCAACAATAGCTCCTATATCCTATCCTTCAAGTCATTGGGCATAGTGTTTTTTTTCACCCTCTCCCTCACATCCACGGGAAGAGCCCGCGTCGGCGAAGGAGGCCGCGCCATGGGGCATGTGCACCTGGACGAGGATGCACCGTGCAGGAGACAGAGCCACGCCGAGGAGGAAGTGCTCGTGCTGAGAAGAGGTTGCCGCACCGAGAAAGTGAACATCAGGTAAGAGGTAGCTGAGCTAAGATGAAGCTAGTACCGAACGTTGGCGTCGGATCTGATGCTCATCGGTGGTGCGGCTAATGGAAGCGGCGCGGACGTAAGAGCAAGGTGATGGGTGGGAGGCAATTCTCAGGGAATGAGGCCTTGAGTCGGGAATTTGTGGGTCTCCTATTTTTGAGGATTGGAGCAGAGGCTTTGATGGAGTGCGCTTTTGCTTGTCGGCCTAAAAAATAGAGCAGGGGCTTTGAAAGGATCTTGCTAGAGTTTCTGTTAATATATCTAGAGTATATTAGTCGCCAAATGAGCAAGTTAGTCATAAACATAGGATCTAGAGCAATTCTGTTGGCATCTACTAGTAAGTCATAAACTATCTTAAGTTTTATTCTGTACCTAATAAATTTATTTGGTAATGTGTTTTTTAAGGTGATTCCAATGCTATACATTTGTGACACCAACTTCTAAATGACATGTATAGAATATGGTTAAGGGCGTGTTTGGTTAGATTTTGTTAAAGTTTAACTTCCATCACATCAATATTCCCTCAAATGCATGGAGTACTAAATATAGACTAATTGCATGCATGTCGACACAGATTAGGAGTAATTTACGAGACGGATCTATTAAGCCTAATTAGCCCAAGATTGGAAACTTTCTGTCAAATAAGAAGAAAGTGCTACAGTGTTTGTTAAACTTTAACACCCCAAACCAAACACCCCCTCAGATGCATGACTGGTGATGCAAGCCTTTTCGTCAATCGGATGTTATAAATGTTAATCTATGATATAAATTGCAGATATTATAACATAAACTAAATGCCATAGAACCTAACATCTCTTGTAGTGATGATTTGTTATGTATTTCCGTATGTCTTACTTTTCAAGATGCCTCTGTGTCCTCCATGTCTCGTATGTGCGGACTCACGACCCGTATCACAACAACTTGCGTCCCACGATAGTATGAAGTCTGATTTCAAAATATATTAGATTTTGTATAGACATATTTCCTAATAATAATAATAATAATAATAATAATAATAATAATAATAATAATAATAATAATAATAATAATAATAATAATAATAATAATAAAAGGTGTGGATGGATGTGCAAAAAGTTGAAAAAATTCAGATAGAGGAAATAAAAACAAAAAAAAAGTAGGGAAAACAAAAAAACATAAACCAAAATGAAAAAAAGATGGACGCACGTAAACATTGGAAAAAGAAAGATAAACACAAACGGAAAAAACGTACGTCCCCTAATAAACCGTAAAACCTTGGGACGGGCAACGGATTGAAAGAAACATTTCACTCTTTAATATTAGATATAAATATAGATACCTGAAGTCATGCATGTGCCATCTCAAGCTCGTATAGGACCAACCAAGCATTCATCGAGAGCGAAAATATCAAGTTTTCTGCAACAAAATTTTAGTCGTAGATTAAAATATCTAAGTTTCCTTAGATGGATAGAGTACGTTTGAACAATGTGTCTTCTCTAGGGTCAAGTTTTTTTTAGATGGATTGAGTACACGCTATCCTATATATCATATGGAAAGTTAATGTTTGCAGATATGTACGTACGTGGAAAAAGAAAGGAAAAACTATTTTTTGATGCATACATGTGCGGTGACCAGCACCATCTTTATGTCTGCGTAGGGTTGACTGCTGACTCGTGGACTTGTCCGCGAGCCACAGATTTCGTGACGAGCAGGAATAATTCTGGATGCACGACAAGGACACAATTTGGCGACATGCAGTGCGGAAATTGAAGGCTCGTTTGGACGTACGTATATCTAGACAAACATAGCACAATCATCAACATGTTGTGATAACCTGTACAAATTTTTAAAGAAAAATACAATCTTTTCTTATGTTTGGTCGGCAAGGGCATATGCACATGCTTGTGCCTATGGTAGTAGTTCTACACATGTTTTCAAACACACGGCCTTGACACATTGAACAAGCTATAATATCTTGTATGACCAAGGTGTTGTCTTGGTCAAAGTGGATTAATTTTTCAGCACATCTAGATGCACGAAATATATATCTTACACAACTTTTTACAGAGGTAACACGGCAACAGATGCAAAAGATTTCTCTACCAAGTACTACTATTAGCTCCTCATCATGTCAAAGAAAATAGGCTTAGATACCACAATTGATGGCAACCTTATCCTAAGCAGCAGACAGCCATTCTATGACTTGTAACTATAAGCTTGGCCAGTCGTTGCCAAGATAAACACTAGACTAGACTTTATATGGTTTCGTCTAGACATCATGTAGATGATCTAGACGCACCCACGTGTAGGTGACCAGTGGTTGATGGTGACGTTGTTTGCTTCATTCCAGATGCAAATTTGCGCGAGAAACTTAACATGGTGTTGATTTAGAAACAAAAATAAGTTCAAATTTAGAGGTGTTAATGTGTTATTATGATTTTAATAAAATTATTAGTCATTCTCCATGCATGTGACCTATACATGATTTTCAGTGTAGAGGAAGTGCTCGTGCTGAGAAGAGGTTGCCGCACCGAGAAAGTGAACATCAGGTAAGAGGTAGCTGAGCTAAGATGAAGCTAGTACCGAACGTTGACGTTGGATCTGATGCTCATCGGTGGTGCGGCTAATGGAAGCGGCGCGGACGTAAGAGCAAGGTGATGGGTGGGAGGCAATTCTGTCACGCCCGGTTTTCCAAAGAAGACTAAGCACTCGTTATATGTGTATCCAGGAAATCCACATATACAACAACAGAATAAAAATATCAAAACAATGTTTATATAAAGCGGGAAACATAATATATTAACACTTACAACTATCAGAGCATCGCGGAACGGTGGCTAAGCTTCTTCTCGGGCTCCATTCTTCTCAGGGACGGCTGACTGGGGGCTCCGTATGCCAAGCACTTCGAAAATACTTCTGAAAACTCCACTACACCTTTATTCTTCTTCTAAGCAGCACCTTACTACACACTGGAGTGTGGGGAAATAGTAAGGGTGGGTCCATATCGAACTCAACAAATATAACACGGGGTTCATGAGGCTCAAAAGGTTTGACATGTGTTTACTGCAATAGCTTTTAATCATAAAACTAATTGCATGTCAATTAAATTAATATTTAATTTATATATGACTAGCATGTCAAAAGGTTTGACATGTGTTTACTGCAATAGCTTTTAATCACCACAGTTTTATCATATGAGTAGCATCAGGTTTGCATTAATCCCCCAATAAACATATGATCAATGTAAAGATGAATAATGAATAGCAAAAACACATTTATAGTCATTAGTGATCATCTATTCCGTAAGGGTCCAAGGCCACTCGTGATTGTGAGCACGGCTGTTATAACAGTTTTTGTAACACCCTAAAATTTGCATTATTTTAAAACAGGAGAATTTTATTTATTTACGCAATTTTGTGAGTATTTTAACCTAGAGAAATTAATAATTTTCATGGAATTAAAATCAACTATAAGGTTAGACACATGCTTGCTCATACATGCTAATTCATATTTTTGTTTTGCATTGAATGATGTTTGAGAATTTCAAAAGAGAATTCAAAATCTAATCAAATCCATATTTGAAAATGTATTTGGAAAATTAGAAACGAAAAAGGAAAAGGAAGTGTTCTCTTTTCTCTGCTCTGGCCCGAAGGCCTGCTGCCCCTCCTCTGCATTTGGCCCGCTCGGCCCCATCAGCCCGAGAGCCCAACTCCTCTCCCACGCGTTGCGTAGTGGGCCGGCCCAACCACCCGCAGCCGAAGCCGCCGCGCTCTCCTTCTTTCTCTCTGTGTCGCTGACGTCCGGGCCCGCTTGTCAGCATCGTTATCCTCTTCCACCTCCCGCTCATAACCGAGCCGGACGCCATCGATGGAGTCCACCTCCGCCCCGACCTTCGTTGTCTTGCACCGCATGCTGAGATTCCTCTCATAAGTAGCCGTGTGTCCGCTGCCTCCCCTCAACCCCAATTGCAAGCTAGCGCCTCTAATCAACCGCACAGCCGCTTGAAACCCTAAACTGCCGCTGCCGAGCTCGTCGAGTGGATTCCCCGCGTCATCACCGCCGTGAGCTTGTTGACAAGCTTTGGGTCGCTATTTCGAAGCCGCCAAGTCTTCTTTTTTCTTTGATTTTCGCTTCGGTTGGCTTATTTTGTCTCGCCGCCGTGTATAGGAGCGTGCCGTTCGCCATTGCCGCCATCCCGAGCCGTGCGTCATCCCGGATTCATCCTCGGCCACGTTTTCATCTCCGGTGAGTTCGCCATGCCTCCCTCTTGCTTCCCGTGCTTGTCCCGTCCCTAATGGTGCCCGGAGTCACCCTGGCGATGAACTCCGGCGAGGGTAAGCCGATTCCGGCCATGGCACCGCCACCCAGCTCGTCGCCGGCCACCTTCCTATTTCCCCCTTCTGATCTGAGCCGGGCGTTTGAGATCCGACAGCTCATATCTCATCATACCCTTTCGTTGCCGACTTTGCAGATACGCCCTTACAATTATTGCTGATTCAACCCGCAGTCCAAAGCACGTTTACAGGTTTTGCTTTCTCTTTTTGAAAGCGTACTTTGGTTCGGTTATGTTGAAATACGTTTTCAATTATTTACAGTTTTGCCATTCAACTTGTTTTAGCCATAACTTCTCCGTTTTAACTCAGATTTGATCCGTTCAAGTTGCGTTAGGTTCGTAATTTCATAATCTACATGATAGAGCTACTGTTTAGTAGGTTCTCCACTCTTAAATTTTGAGATTAGATTTAATCTATTACTTTAATAAAGAAAACCTTGTTTAAATAATATCTTTTTCGTTTTGGCTCCGATTTACGTGCAATTCACGTCTGTGTGATCCTAGTGAGATGTAGATTCGTTTTACAAACTTTTCAACTTATTTTGCTACTGTTGGTGTACTGTTCTAATTGTAGCTTTGTTTGCTTTGTATGATTGCTCTTGGATGATTGATGTTGGTGTGTTAATCGAGAATAGACGGTGAGCAGTTCATTGGTGATCAAGAATACTATTACGAACCAGGTCAACAGGATCAGCTAGATCAAGGCAAGTATAGCATGGGACTATCCTTGTTACCTATTCACTTTAATTCACTTAATTCATCATGCATGTGTTTCCTTGTTAAGGATGCCTTAGTATTGATCTTGTTCCTTGAATCCTATGGTTATAGCATTGGGTAGTTTGCTAGTGCTCACATAAACAATGATCTTGTAATTTGATTAATGATATATGCAATAACACTAAAAGATAATTTTTAGCAACAGGGAACAAGAGGGCTAGAGTTTTCTCTAGATTCCTCTCCATAAGGACTTATCTATAAGCGAACATCCGGGACTTACAGTACAGCTATGAGGGCTACATGGCTCTGACTTTAGTCATATAAGAGGACCTTTTCTAGCTTGTTAGTGGTTACCTTTATGGCGCAAGAGGGGTGTGTTTCGGGTTGGGTGTAGTGCGGCTTCTGTCCTTATGACGATAGGCTGCGTGTCATGGTGCCATACGGAAGGAGGGCTCTACATTTGCAGGCCACGAAACCTAGCGGCCCTAACTTGTTAGACGAACCTTGGAAAGACTTCATAGTGAAACTTATCTATCCAATGAGGAGTCATGACCTCGGACTTTTGGGGATCACGACTCGTAGTGAAAGTGTACAACCTCTGTAGAGTGTAAAACTGGTATATCAGTCGTGCTCACGGTCACGAGCGGCCTTGTACCCTTATGGAATAGAGATCACTCTTAATTTACTTGTTTTTTCTGTTCATTATTTGCTTTACATGATCATGTGTTTATTATGGGAATATCACCTACTTGTTGCTACTCAATTGTTTAAAACATGATCAACTAAAAGCTACATGCAGTTAAACCAGTGTTTACCCTATTTGAGCTTCATGAACCCCATGTTATATTTGTTGAGTACTTTCGTGCTCACCCTTGCATTCCCCCACCCTAGGATGGACTCCCGAATGTGCAAATAGTGACTACTACTTCTACTTCCCTGAAGATTACTAGACTTGTGGTCAACCAGTTGACGTGCCTGTGCTATGGAGCTAGCTATCACAAGAATTATCTATGTTTTCGCTTAGTTATGTGAAGACTCTGTGATATAATCCGTTATGTAATAAACATTTGTGATGATACTATTTATATTTGTCATCTTATGTGTGATTGATCTCTGGGCACACATAAGATTATGCATTCCATTTGTTCCTTGAAAATAGGCGTGACAGATTGGTATCAGAGCCGTGTTAACTGTAGGACGCAAGCCTAGTTAGTAATGGTCATGAATAGTTCCCTTTTCTTTACTTGTTTCATGCTTATCACCTTACTCTTGATAATTACTCAATTTTTATGCTCCTTTTGCCCTATTCTATTATGAAAATATTGCTTCTATTCTAACTTACCTTTGGACTAAATTCTTTAGATGCCTCGTGCCCGTAAGACTGCCCGTATCACCATTGGAGGCTACTTTCCACCTTGTTCCTGTATGAATCAATGGAGCTTAGGGAAGAACCAGAAGACACTGCACCAACCCCGCCACCTTCACCAGTTCAGGCGCCAGAACCAGATATGCCCCAAGAAGAACTTGAACCTAAAGAGGAGGTTGTCTACTTGAGTGATGATGAAGATGCTGAGCTTGCCCAAGATGGAGAACAGCCCCCGTCGCCTCCACAAGATGGTTCCGCTGAAGTTGTTGTGCCGTCCTTTCCTATGGGTTGGACTACAAGGATTCATCACAAGTCAAGCTATGATGCACCTTCACACCATCGACTGGTTGGTATGCTTAGTGCTTACTTCACGGATTAGGATCCTGCGTTTGAGTACGTTTGCTGGGAGCACAAGCATCCTTTGGAAGCTACTTACTGGAAGTGCAATGTGCGTATCTTCATCAAGAACGAGGAGATGGATACTTATCTACTGGACCGGTGTTTTTCCCATAGTGGTCGTCATGCCACTATAGAAGATGACATAGAAGATGCAGCCTTTGAAGCATGCTTGGGACTTCGTCACCTCCGCTATGATGTTATGCAAGATGATCAATATCGCTATTTTCCCCGTGGAGACCCAGAGCAAGGATGGGTAATGATGAATCCTAGGAATTTGGAGTTAATTCCTCGAGTGATGGTGGATTTTGGTCATGGCATGATGGTGAAGAATCATCGGTTGGAAGCCTTGGTTAAAGCCTTGGGAAAAGACGTCAAGAGGTACCAAGAGGTGATAGATGGTCTAAGGATTGATCAAGGCATGGAGGCGATCTATGACTATCATGAACATCAAGCCCGTCCCTAGGAGTTGGAATACCATCTATGTAATAATACGATAGTACGAATAGTGTCGATTTAAGTTGAGTTTTGTGGTGTCGTGTGAACTCTGTGTGGTTAGTTGAGTTATTATTGTGCTTATGTGTGAGTTGGTTTTTCCATGTAATGAGTGCTGGAGCTTTGTGGGCTTGCCTACAAAAGTTCCTAGTTAAAGATACTAAGTTTAAGTATGATAAATAAATAGTTTAGTTGGGTTAACCTTTTCTCTCTGTTCTGTCTTTTCTGGAGCGGTCTGCCTTTCCTTTTATGCTCGGAATTAACTGTTCAGCGAAAAATTCTAAACTTTTTAAGAGAGTAACTAGTCCCACGTACCTTTCCAATGTCTCTAGAATCACCTTTTTATCTGTTCTGGATCATGAGATATAGTCGTTAGAAGATGAAGTTTCTGCGCAGTCTGGAAACCCGAAATAGTTCTGTTAGGTCCTATTTTTAGTTAACTTCTTGACAGAATCTGGATTTGTGAGTTAAAGAAAAGTTGTAGATAATTTCATAAGCTTTCCAACCATGTAAAGTACACCTCTACTGGATATCTGTAACTCGAGATTGGTCAGTTTTACCGAACTACTGGAATTAGGATATGTCCAGAAGGTTATCAGATTCCGTTTGCTATCTCTAGAATTATCTATAATGAGGTAATCTCTAAGATTTGATATTGTATTGGATGACAGATGTCTGGAAGAGGATGAGGTCGAGGCCGTGGTCATGGAGTTGGTCCACCACCTACTATTCATGAGCTTTTGGCAATACAGACCCAGCTGATGGAAGCTTTGGTGAACAATCAGCAAAACCAGCCAGTTGGAGGAGCACCTGCGCGAGATAAGCGTGGTGAATTTTTGAAGGGTCATCCCCCAGTGTTCACCCATGCCACTGATCCATTAGAAGCTGATGATTGGCTTCGTGCGGTGGAGAAGCAGCTCAACATTGCTCAGTGTAATGATCAACAGAAGGTGTTGTTTGCTTCGGGACAACTTCAAGGAGCAGCTCAAGACTGGTGGGATTCATATCAGTATGGCCGTCCTGTAAATGCTCCCGTCGTTACTTGGTAAGAGTTTACAGAGAGTTTCAGGTCCTATCATATACCAGAGGGAGTGATGGCACTGAAGGCAGAGGAATTCCGCAACCTAACACAAGGATCTATGCCTGTAGCTGAATATCGAGACAAGTTTGCACAGTTGTCACGTTATGCACCGAATGAGGTGGCTAATGATGCCGATAAGCAGCGACTTTTCTTGAAGGGTCTACATGATGGTCTTCAGTTGCAGCTGATGTCCAATGCTTACCCAGATTATCAAACATTAGTGAATCGCGCTATTGTGGTGGATAACAAGCATAAGGAGATGGATGCCAAAAGGAAGAGGCTTCAGGGACAAGTATCTGGAAACAACACTCGCTAGCGCACTGGTTTTCAACAAGGCTATCAGCAGAGGTATCTGCCTAACCAATGGAATCGTGGTCAACTTCCTCCACGTAATCAGTTTCTACAACGTCCTCCTTATCAGCCGTAGAATGGCAATAACCGCCCTCCGCAGTAGAATGGGAACCAAAATCAGCGTCAGAGTACCCCTAACAACACTTCAATGAAGACTAGTGCTCCTAATACTCCCACCAAGTGTTTTCGATATGGAAAAGAAGGTCACATGTCTTATAACTGTCCTGAGAAGGTCAATCAGCAAACCCCCCAGAAGCAGAACAGTAACCAGAAGGTACCATACTACGGAAAGGTGACACATGTGTCTGAAGAAACCACGATGGTGTTATGCTCGGTACGTTCGATGTTCACTCCATTCCTGCCACTGTTCTTTTTGATTCTGGAGCTTCGCATTCATTCATATCTCAATTATTTGTTAAGACACATAGCATCCCTTTATGTGCCATGAGAAACCCCATATTAGTCAATTCATCTGGGGGAAGTATGCAAGCTTCCTACCAGTGCCTCCCTATTAGTTTAATTTTAAGGGGGTAGAATTCAAAGTGAGCCCTATATTGTTGAGAACAGCTGGGATTGATCTTATTCTGGGACTAGATTGGATGAAGCAAAATCAGGCAGTGATTCAGTGTAAGGAAAAGGCAGTAGCCCTGACAACACCGAAGGGAGATCGAATTAGTGTGGAGATCGTAGTGCAGAAGTTGTAGATAGCCACAGTGAAATGACTTGATGATAATGTCAATCAGGAGGATCTAGTTGTGGATGAATTTCTAGATGTGTTCCCCGACGACTTGCCAGGTATGCCACCCGACCGCGACATTGAGTTTATTATTAAATTATTGCCTGGAACTGCACCTATAGCTAAGCGTCCATATAAAATGGGGGTTAATGAATTAGAGGAACTTAAGAAATAAATAAAAGAGTTGCAAGAGAAAGGTTTTATTCATCCTAGCTCTTCACCGTGGGGAGCTCCCATGATCTTTGTTGACAAGAAGGATGGTTCTCAAAGGATGTGTATTGATTATCGGTCACTTAACGAGGTAACTATTAATAATAAGTATCCTCTGCCTAGGATTGATGACTTGTTTGATCAGTTGAGAGGTGCTTGTGTGTTTTCTAAGATTGATCTTCGTTCTGGTTATCATCAATTAAAGATTCGTGCTACTGATATACCAAAGACAGCATTTACAACACGGTATGGCTTGTATGAGTATATAGTAATATCTTTTGGCTTGACTAATGCTCCTGCGTACTTTATGTACCTGATGAATAAGGTATTTATGGAGTATCTTGATAAGTTTGTAGTAGTTTTTATCGATGACATATTGGTATATTCCAAGACTAAGGAAGAACATGCCCAACATTTAAGGATGGTCCTGCAGAAGCTCAGAGAGCATAAGCTCTATGCTAAGCGTAGTAAGTGTGAGTTCTGGTTGAAGGAAGTTGCCTTTTTGGGTCACGTGGTCTCTAATGGAGGAATATCAGTGGATGCTAGCAAGGTAAAGGATGTGTTGAATTGGAAGCCACCAACCGATGTGGGAGAAATTCGTAGTTTCTTGGGATTGGCTGGATATTATAGAAGATTTATTGAAGGGTTTTCTAAGCTTGCTAAGCCAATGACAACATTGTTAGAGAAGAATGCTAAGTTTGTGTGGTCTGATAAGTGTCAGGTTAATTTTGAGGAATTAAAGAAAAGATTAACAACAGCCCCGGTGTTAGTTTTGCCAGATTTGAGTAAGAATTTCTCTATCTATTGTGATGCATCTCGTTTGGATCTTGGTTGTGTGCTTATGCAAGAAGGAAAAGTAGTGGCCTATGCATCTCGACAGTTGAGGAAGCATGAGTTAAATTACCCTACTCATGACTTGGAGTTAGCAGCAGTGGTACATGCTTTGAAAATATGGAGGCATTATCTGATTGGGTATAAGAGTGATATTTACACAGATCATAAGAGCTTGAAATATATTTTCACCAGTCAGATCTAAACTTGAGACAACGTCGATGGTTATAGTTGATTAAGGATTATGATTTGGAGGTACATTATCATCCGGGAAAGGCCAATGTTGTTGCTGATGCTCTTGGTAGGAAGAGCTATGCTAATGAGGTACAAGTAGTGCCTATGTCAAATGAGTTGTGTGCTAAGATTGAGCATTTGAACTTGGGTATTGCTATTAATGCAGTGGAATTGGTAATAGAGCCTGTATTGGAGCAAGAAATATGCAAGAGTCAGTTGATAGATGACAAAATAAAGGAGATAGTTGAGAACATACTGAAAGGTAAGGCACCTGGATTCCATTTGGATGATAAAGGAACTCTATGGTTTGGGAAACGATTATGTGTGCCTGAGGACAAGGCTATAAGAGAAGTAATTCTACGTGAAGCTCATGAGTCTACTTACTCTATTCATCCTGGAAGTACCAAGATGTATATGGATTTGAAAGATAAGTATTGGTGGTATGGTTTGAAAAGAGATGTTGCAGAGTATGTTGCATTATGTGATACGTGTCAGAGATTTAAGGCTGAACATCAGAGCCCTACAGGATTGTTGCAACCGATGCAGATACCTGAGTGGAAGTGGGAAGAAGTTGGTATGGATTTCATAGTAGGGTTACCCCGCACTTAGAGAGGCTTCGATTCAATATGGGTCATAGTGGATCGTTTGACTAAAGTTGCTCACTTTATACCAGTCAGAACAATATATTCTAGTGCAAAGTTGGCTGAACTATATTTGGAAAGGATAGTAAGTTTGCACGGTGTTCCAAAGAAGATAGTGTCAGATCGAGGCACTCAATTCACATCATATTACTGGCAGAAAGTTCAAGAGTCATTAGGGACTAAGCTGAATTTTAGTACAACATATCATCCTCAGACAGATGGACAGACTGAAAGGATTAATCAGATATTGAAAGATATGTTGAGAGCTTGTGCTTTGCAATATGGTACTAGTTGGGATAAGAGTTTGCCATATGCAGAGTTTTCCTATAATAATAGTTATCAGAAAAGTCTACAGATGGCACCTTTTGAAGCTTTGTATGGCAGAAAGTGTAAAACTCTATTGTTCTGGAATCAGACAGGAGAAAGTCAAGTGTTTGGTCCCGATGTGCTTAAGAATGATGAGAAACAAGTAAGAATGATTAGAAACAATTTGAAAGCAGCTCAGTCACGACAGAAAAGTTATGCTGATACTCGACAGAGAGAATTGACTTTCGAAGTAGGAGATTATGTCTACCTAAAAGTGTCACCTATGAGAGGTGTGAAAAGGTTTAACCGGAAAGGAAAGTTAGCACCGAGGTATGCCGGTCCTTTTAAAATCTTAGAGAGACGTGGTGAAGTAGCATATCAATTGGAATTGCCTAAGAGCTTAGCAGGTGTGCATGATGTGTTCCATGTGTCTCAGTTAAAGAAATGTTTGCGTGTGCCGGAAGAACAGATACCGCTAGAGGAACTCACTGTTAAGGAAAATCTCACCTACGAGGAGTACCCAGTAAAGATATTGGATACAGCAGAAAGAGTTACTAGGAGCCGAGTTATAAAGATGTGTAAAGTTCAGTGGAGTCGGTATTCGGAAGCAGAGGCTACATGGGAAAGAGAGGAAGATTTAAGAAAAGCGTACCCACAGTTGTTTGAGTAAGCATTGTCCAAATCTCGGGACGAGATTAATTTTAAGGGGGGTAGAATTGTAACACCCTAAAATTTGCATTATTTTAAAATAGGAGAATTTGATTTATTTATGCAATTTTGTGAGCATTTTAACCTAGAGAAATTAATAATTTTCATGGAATTAAAATCAACTATAAGGTTAGACACATGCTTGCTCATACATGCTGATTCATATATTTGTTTTGTATTGAATGATGTTTGAGAATTTCAAAAGAGAATTCAAAATCTAATCAAATCCATATTTGAAAATGTATTTGGAAAATTAGAAATGAAAAAGGAAAAGGAAGTGTTCTCTTTTCTCTGCTCTGGCCCGAAGGCCTGCTGCCCCTCCTCTGCATTTGGCCCGCTCGGCCCCATCAGCCCGAGAGCCCAGCTCCTCTCCCACGCGCTGCGTAGTGGGCTGGCCCAACCACCCGCAGCCGAAGCCGCCACGCTCTCCTTCTTTCTCTCTGTGTCGCTGATGTCCAGGCCCGCTTGTCAGCATCATTATCCTCTTCCACCTCCCGCTCGTAACCGAGCCGGACGCCATCGATGGAGTCCGCCTCCGCCCCGACCTTCGTTGTCTTGCACCGCACGCTGAGATTCCTCTCATAAGTAGCCGTGCGTCCGCCGCCTCCCCTCAACCCCAATTGCAAGCCAGCGCCTCTAATCAACCGCGCAGCCGCTTGAAACCCTAAACTGCCGCTGCCGAGCTCGTCGAGTGGATTCCCCGCGTCATCATCGCCGTGAGCTTGTTGACAAGCTTTGGGTCGCTATTTCGATGCCGCCAAGTCTTCTTTTTTCTTTGATTTTCGCTTTGGTTGGCTTATTTTGTCTCACCGCCGTGTGTAGGAGCGTGCTGTTCGCCATTGCCGCCATCCCGAGCCGTGCGTCGTCCCCGATTCATCCTCGGCCATGTTTTCATCTCCGGTGAGTTCGCCATGCCTCCCTCTTGCTTCCCGTGCTTGTCCCGTCCCTAATGGTGCACGGAGTCGCCCTGGCGATGAACTCCGGCGAGGGTAAGCCGATTCCGGCCATGGCGCCGCCACCCAGCTTGCCGCGCGGCCACCTTCCTATTTCCCCCTTCTGATCTGAGCCGCGTGTTTGAGATCCGACGGCTCATATCTCATCATACCCTTTCGTTGCCGACTTTGCAGATACGCCCTTACAATTATTGCTAATTCAACCCGCAGTCCAAAGCGCGTTTACAGATTTTGCTTTCTCTTTTTGAAAGCGTACTTTGGTTCGGTTATGTTGAAATACATTTTCAATTATTTACAGTTTTGCCATTCAACTTGTTTTAGCCATAACTTCTCCGTTTTAACTCTGATTTGATCCGTTCAAGTTGCGTTAGGTTCGTAATTTCATAATCTACATGATAGAGCTACTGTTTAGTAGGTTCTCCACTCTTAAATTTTGAGATTAGATTTAATCTATTACTTTAATAAAGAAAAGCTTGTTTAAATCATATCTTTTTCGTTTTAGCTCCGATTTGCGTGCAATTCGTGTCTGTGTGATCCTAGTGAGATGTAGATTTGTTTTACAAACTTTTCAACTTATTTTGATACTTTTGGTGTACTGTTCTAATTGTAGCTTTGTTTGCTTTGTATGATTGCTCATGGATGATTGATGTTGGTGTGTTAATCGAGAATAGACGGTGAGCAGTTCGTTGGTGATCAAGAATACTATTACGAACCAGGTCAATAGGATCAGCTAGATCAAGGCAAGTATAGCATGTGACTATCCTTGTTACCTATTCACTTTAATTCACTTAATTCATCATGCATGTGTTTCCTTTTTAAGGATGCCTTAGTATTAATCTTGTTCCTTGAATCCTATGGTTATAGCTTTGGGTAGTTTGCTAGTGCTCACATAAACAATGATCTTGTAATTTGATTAAATATATATGCAATAACACTAAAAGATGATTTTTAGCAACAGGGAACAAGATGGCTAGAGTTTTCTCTAGATTCCTCTCCATAAGGACTTATCTGTAAGCGAACATCCGGGGCTTACAGTACAGCTATGAGGGCTACATGGCTCTGGCTTTAGTCATATAAGAGGACCTTTTCTAGCTTGTTAGTGGTTACCTTTATGGCGCAAGAGGGGTGTGTTCTGGGTTGGGTGTAGTGCGGCTTCTGTCCTTATGAGTATAGGCTGCATGTCATTGTGCCATACGGAAGGAGTGCTCTACATTTGCAGGCCACGAAACCTAGCGGCCCTAACTTGTTAGACGAACCTTGGAAAGACTTCATAGTGAAACTTATCTGTCCAATGGGGAGTCATGACCTCGAACTTTTGGGGATCATGACTCATAGTGAAAGTGTACAACCTCTGCAGAGTATAAAACTGGTATATCAGCCGTGCTCACGGTCACGAGCAGCCTTGGACCCTTATGGAATAGAGATGACTATTAATTTACTTATTTTTGCTATTCATTATTCTCTTTACATGATCATGTGTTTATTATGGGAATATCACCTACTTGTTGCTACTCAATTGCTTAAAACATGATCAACTAAAAGCTACATGCAGTTAAACCAGTGTTTACCCTATTTGAGCTTCATGAACCTCATGTTATATTTGTTAAGTACTTTCGTGCTCACCCTTGCATTCCCCCACTCCAGGATGGACTCCCGAATGTGCAAATAGTTACTACTACTACTTCCCTGAAGATTACTAGACTTATGGTCAACCAGTTGACTTGTGGTCAAATAGTTATGTAATAAACATTTGTGATGATACTATTTATATTTGTCATCTTATGTGTGATTGATCTCTAGGCGCACATAAGATTATGCATTCCATTTGTTCCTTAAAAATGGGTGTGACAGATTTACACTCTGCAGAGGTTGTACACTTTCACTGTGAGTCGTGATTTACCCTTTCGCCCGAGGTGATCAGCCTCTTGACCCACTACCAAGGAAGGTCGGCAGGGTTCACTATGAAGTCTTTCAAAGGTTCGTCTAACAAGTTAGGGCTATTAGATTCACTCGGCAAACAGATGTAGAGCCTCCTTCCAAATGGCACAATGACGCGCAACCTATACACATAAGGACAGAGGCCGCACTATACCCGATTCGTCAAGCCATTCTTACGCCATGAAGGTTACCACTAATAAGTTAGAAAAGATCCTCATACTTGACAAAAGCCAGAGCCATATAGCCCTCATAGTTGTACTGTAAGTCCCGGATGTTCGCTTACAGATGAGTCCTTATGGAGAGAAATTAGAGCACCATAAAAACAGCCCAATGCTCTAGCCCTCTTGAGCCATGTTTCTATAAAGCATCTTTTAAACGTTTATTGCTTATACCATTAGTCAAGTTACAGATCATGGTTATTTATCTTGAGCACTAGCATAAATACTACCCAATGCAATGTTCCACCAGTGTCAAGGTACAAGATACCAAAAACTAGGATGTCCTTAGGGGTAACAAGGTAGACACAAGCACGTGAATTAAGTGTATTAAAGGTGAATAGAAAACAAGGATGATCCCATGCTATACTTGCCTTTTCCCAAAGTTAGCTACTCAGAATCTCTAGTTGCTATCTTCTGGACTCAAGTCCTCTTGCTTCGACTGTTGGTCCTCAGCTCCTCGTCTTCAGCGCTAATTAACCATACTTCTTCTACTTTCAGCAATCAAGTAGAACAAACAGACAATAAACACAACTAAGAACAACACACAAAACAAAAGAGACACTTTAAAAGAGCGCACTAGACTATATAACATGATGCTATAATCGCGAAAACGTAAGACCGACGGATAACAGAGCTACCATCAAAGAGGACACGCGACTATCGAGGAGTTACAACAAATCGGAGAAGACAAACTATACATTTGATTTATTTTAGTTAATGAATTAAGGTAATAGACTTCTAAAGAATTATTCTAAAGTTGAATTAACCAATTTACCTTGAATTATAAAAGATGAAGTTAACCTTATTCATATTTTATTTATAAATATTTATTTAGTGTTTAAGTCATTTAAATATTTATAAATTAGAAAGCATAAAGAAGGTGATAACAGCTAATCGAATCATTATATGTTTCTTGCATAAACTAAACAAGTTCTATTTAAAGAAGCACTTAAATTCTTATTAATCATGATAGCATTTGATTATTTATAAAAGATAAATTATAAACCAAAGTTACTTTTAATTTGAAAAGACAATAGATAAATATTAGTTAAATTAACTACATGCTTCATGTTTAACTAAACTAATTATGATTAAGAAACATTTAAGTTAATATTAATCAAATTAACATTTATTTAAGAATGTTCTATGTATGAACCTAAGTCGCTTCTAATTTAAAGAGCATGACATAAACATTAATCAAATAAACATAATTTAATTTGTAAACACATAACGTGACATGGTAAACAACGTTGCTAATGCGTCTCTTACGCCAGCACACTCATAAAGCAACAAGAACCAAATTATAACCCTATGTTGCTTTTAGTTAGAAAGTTGTTAAATAAATACTAATTAAGTTGCATTTAAATAGATAAATTCATACTTGAGTGACATCACAAAAACTATCGCTACTGTATATAGCATGACGCTACAAAACTATCGCAACAAGAACAGATTTACAAACCTAGATTGCTTTTAATCATAAAACTAATTGCATGTCAATTAAATTAATATTTAATTTATATATGACTAGCATGTAACACGCAGAGATGGCAACGGGGCCCCGTTCCCCGATTCCCCGCGGGGAATTCCCCTATTAGGGGACGGGGATGGGGCCAAAACAATCCCCACGGGGACTTATACGGTAGGAATTGTTTCCCCATCGAGGATGACGGAGGCGGGTCTGGTCCGGCTCTCCCCATCCCCGATCCCCGCTAACCCGCCCCGCTGGCTCACAGAAACGCGATTCAGCAAGAAAAGGCCCATCCAAAGGCCCAATTACAGGCAGCCGAATATATATACCGCGATAACCCTAATACTATCCATTCATTCCTTCGGCCCTTCCTCACCAGCAGCCGCTAGCCTCCGTGGTTCTGCCTCTCCTCTCCAACTTTCGACCCCCCACTTAGCAGCTCACCACCCGCTGGCCCATCATCACCTGGCCGCTGTGCGCGCCGGGGCAAGGCAGCAGGGACACGGCAGTGCATAGGTCCTGGATGTGTGCGCACCGGGGCGGGGCCAGGCGGCGCGGCACGGCGCATGATGTCCGACGGACGGAGCTGCTGCACTACCGCGTCCACACGCGGGTCTGCTGTCAAGCCTCTTGCCGTGCTGCTTTATCAACGGAGACTCGGAGAGATGGCTGGTAGTTCAAATCCAGCCAGCAAGCAACAGGGACGTGCTTTTGTGGAGATGCAGCTCAATCCATGAAGTCTGTTCCCGATGTGTAGATCTGTCATTCTTTGTGATACTAGATCCATTTGTGAATACAATAATGTATGTATAGCGTGCTGGTGCAATGGTGTTTTTGTGTCCAAAACTATTGGAAATTCATGGTCTTCGATTTGTCCTTCTCGTCATATGCATTCTTCTGTAGTTTTATGGTCTTACTCTTCTATGGACTGACTGAATCATTAGTCATTGTAACGGGGACAGGGATCCCCACGGGGATGAATTCCCCGGTCGGGGACGGGGATGGGGAGAAATCATGCCCCGACGGTCGTGGCGGGGACGGGGATGGGTAAAAGTTGTCCCCACGGGGACGGGGACGGGGAGTCAAAACCCGACGGGGAATTCCCCGTTGCCATCTTTAGTAACACGTCTACGCTGATAGCATGTTGTTCAGTTGGCATGATCGCAAAATTACAAGAATGAGTTACTACACTGGGTTGCTTTTAATTAAAATGCATTAAATAAATATTGCACGTAAATCAATAAATTCAAAATTAGGTGATACGATATACATCAGCACTACTACGTAGAGCGTAACTATATGAAACTAACGCAACTAAAACGGAGCAAAACGAAATTAAAACAAAGAAACGACAAAGATATTACGAACCAGTGGCAGAACCGCAAATACTTCATCTTCTACCTCCATCCATCTTAAAGGCCTCGGCCTAGGGGCGACACGAGAAGGAGAACAAATATCTAATTTACTACACGAGAGATTTCCCAAACTAGGAACTCCTCTTACGGTAGTTTTGATGTGTTTTGCCCATAGGGTAGGTACATACTTATAGGGAGGAAAACTCTCCACCTTCACATCAGCGAGCAATATGATACTAATTGATGTTGCACCCTCCATCTTTACTAATAGGCCTAATTAATTATTAAGGTATATTAGTAAATAAATGTATGGGCCTTTAAGATTTATTAACATTATTGCACATGGGCTTTGAACATTGGGAAAAATAAGATATTTATTTATTTTCGGAATTAATTAATTTCATGGATAAAATAATTGCAGAAAAGTCTAAAATTATTATTTAAGCCACTAAAAATACTCCCAAAGCTCCAAAAATTTAGGAAAAAATTTTCAGAGACATTATGAGACATAAGGAACCAAAATAATGTATTTGGAGCTCATGAAAAGATATTTTGGAGCATCTAAAAATTAGATAACGCTCGCAGAAAAGCGTGAACTAGCTCCAGAAAAAGCCAGAACAATTCCCGAAGAGTTCCCTGAGATTGATTGACACATGAGGAACTGAAAGGAATAATTTATGTTATAAAGAAAAGATTTTAGGAAACTCCCAATGAGAACTTAAGATGAGAAACGAGGAATATTGATTGCAGAAAAAGATAAAGACGTGCTGGAGAAGAAAGATCGATCCGCTAAACGCATTTTGAAAGACTTTGTTCGCTCTTAACACACAAGAGTTAACGAGCAAACATCACATCAAACAATAGCCTGTCAAATTAGTTTAGAAAAATTTAAAGATTCTTATTATTTTTTTCATTTTTTATAACTAGTTGATGCTATCATAAACTAAACTTAGGAAATTTTATCCGAATATTAAAACATTTGTTTTATTTAGTGTTTCCTATGCACAACCCAAAATTGAAAATTTTGGGGTGTGACAATTCTACCTCACTTAACAGGAATCTCGTCCCGAGATTCGAAGAGACTAGGGAGAAAGATAAAGCAGACCAATAAGATTATTTTGAGACTTTTTGACAAGTTTGGATATAAGTGTCGAGGATTATCAAAGGTTGACAAGAGAACATTGGATTGATCGTTACGATTGATTCGAGTTAATGATAGAAGATCAAAGGATTGAAGGTCAGCATAGGTGGAAAGGAAGATTAAAGGAGATTGAAAAGATAAATCAAGGTTGATCATTGAGTCTTCACTTTATAAGGTGTAAAAAGAAGGGTGGAGATTAGCAAGAGATAACATAAGAGATAAAGAGATTGAAGATTTATGAGACATCACGAAAAAGTGACAGACTAACATTGGTTGAAGAAAGGTAAAGACTAGTCTTCTGTTTTACCATTCAGGGAGACCAATGAGAAGGATAAATTGATCTTCAAGTCTTTGTAGGTCCTTGAATCAGGATTTATAAGATGTAAGGACATGGGTCAAAAGTTTTTAAATGTTGATAAGAAAAAGTAAAGATTGATGGCAAGAAGGTGAGACTGGTTAAGGGGCAAGGACTAGCGAAAGATGATATTATGATAGCGATTGGTCTTTGGGTCTTCTTGTCTCGTGACTTGATATTGATGATGGTGGCAGAAGCTACCCCACTTAACAAAGATCTTGTTCCACCTAGCGATGTCATTGAAGGCAACACTTTCTTTAAGGCTTACTACTATTGATGAGTCCTTCATGTGTTGATCCTCCATTAAGATGAGATAAAGAAGGCAACATGACAACCAAGGGTAGGCAAGGACAGTGTAAGAGAAAAATGGCAAGATTTAGGATCGATTGAAAGATAAGTAGGATAGAAGATGACACTACCCCACTTAACTTGGATCGAGCTACTCCTCAAGACTTATATCTTCCGAGCCACCTTTGAAACATGAGAACAAGGATAACACACAAGCAACACATCAAGCACAACAAGCACACATCACATCATCGGTACTACACATGCTTCTTCAACAATGTGGTCATCCTACATGGCAGATTATAGATGATGAAAAGGCCATCGAATTTTTGAACAGGGTGGGATTAGATTTTTTTAAAAAAAATAACAAAACAAAAATCAATGGGGATAAGCAGGAATAGCTCAAAGGAAGCTCTTCAAGAAGGGGATACAAAGGACAAGGATGAGGATATAGTCAAAGTCAAAAGCTCAAGGGTTATCAAGATAGTTTTATAGCAAAATAAGTTTTCAGAAATCGACCAATGCTATCTAGGCATACGTCCTACAGTCAACACCGCTCTGATACCACTCTGCCACGTCCGGTTTTCCAAAGAAGACCAAGCACTCGTTATATGTGTGCCCAAGAAGTCCACACATACAACAACAGAATAAAAATATCAAAACAATATTTATATAAAGTGGAAAACATAATATATTAACACTTACAACTATCAGAGTATCGCAGAACGGTGGCTAAGCTTCTGCTCGGGCTCCATTCTTCTCAGGGACGGCTGACTGGGGGCTCCGTATGCCAAGCACTTCGAAAATACTTCTGGAAATTCCACTACACCTTTATTCTTCTTCTAAGCAGCACCTTACTACACACTGGAGTGTGGGGAAATAGCAAGAGTGAGTCCATGTCGAACTCAACAAATATAACACGGGGTTCATGAGGCTCAAAAGGTTTGACATGGGTTCACTGCAATAGCTTTTAATCATCATAGTTTTATCATACGAGTAGCATCAGGTTTGCATTAATCCCCTAATAAACATATTTATAGTCAAGATGAACAATGAATAGCAAAAACACATTTATAGTCATTAGTGATCATCTATTCCGTAAGGGTCCAAGGCCACTCGTGACCGTGAGTACGGCTGTTATAACAGTTTTACACTCTGCAGAGGTTGTACACTTTCACTGTGAGTCGCGATTTACCCTTTCTCCCGAGGTGATCAGCCTCTTGACCCACTACCAAGGAAGGTCGACAGGGTTCACTATAAAGTCTTTCAAAGGTTCGTCTAACAAGTTAGAGCCATTAGATTCACTCGGTAAACAAATGTAGAGCCCCCTTCCAAATGGCACAATGACGTGCAGCCTATACACATAAGGACAGAGGCCGCACTATACCCGATTCGTCAAACCATTCTTAGGTTAGAGGATGAATTCACGAAGCCATGTGTCGTGGGTTCGAGTGCCAGAGGCTGTGCTGTGTGAATAATCATGTAATGATGGCGCCCACTAGGGTCTTCGGGGATTAAAAATTGCTATTTTTTAACTTTTTAACTTGTTTTACCCAAATTTTTTATTTTTGGACAAAGATTTATTTTGTATAGGCAACTCCCATTTTCACACGTCTCTAGAAATCCGGTTTTAATGGTCCAGCCACCTCTACAATCAAAACTGTTGTAGTGACTTTTTTTTGTGGTAACACACATCTCGTTCGTGAACATCGTTCTTCATCTTTCGTCATCGCCTGAGAATAATTGACAACGATGAAAATAATCAACTTGCATCGTTTATATAATTTCATATCTCAAGCTAAACACAAGACTACAAGAGCATATATTTACTACGTACTTAAATTAAAAAAAGAGAGCGTACATTTGACTTTAAGAAATACTGTATAATGCTGCATCGTAATTATCCTTGAACCAAATTAATTAAACGTCTCCCAGTGCTGCATACAGACGCTTACGGATTTCAACACTTCCGTCGTAGCTTGTACCACCATCACCGGTCTACTTCAAAGAAAATGAGACGTTTTTTTTAATTGGAACACAAAGGACGGAAAAAATATTGGAAAAAAGAAGGGGGGCCGTTCTTGGACATCTGACATGCCATGAAATAATAATGATTGAATAATAGGCAGCCCCCACATGCCGGTTGGTGTCAAAGCATGGATGACGTGTTGATGCGTTGCAGTACTCAGCTAGGTTTCGCATACATACGAGTATACATACCAAATCGATTTTTTTACGAAACATACATACCAAATCATGATGTATATATTATCATGCTACTAATGGCGAATCTTATTCTTTTTCACAAAAGCAAAATGAACAGGTTCATGCTCTCTCCGTCGTAGAAAATGTGATGTTTTACGATTAAATGTGCTTATTGCTAGCTTGTAGCTTCGTACAGTACCGTGTCCTTTTCTAGTGACAAGTTGGGATCGTTGCATATGCTTGTGTACTGAGAGCTAGGAAAGGTTCAGAGAATCGGTCCATTGCTTGCTGCATGCCCCACATGTACGATTTACTACTCGCTACTCTTACATGCATGTGTTGCATCAGATTGGGGCATACAATATGTTAGTATGGTCAGGTTATTAATACATATTTTTGTTTCAACTTTAATTTTTTTATTACTCAACATGCATGCATCTAGCCATCTAGTGCCCATGCATTTTCTTCATCAAACCATTGCGAAGTTGAACAATTTTCTCTATTTGTACTGCTTATAGACGCGCAGCAAGAAGAACAACGCGTTGAATGCGAACTGAAGAAAGAGAAAGAACTCACAGATGTAGTGCTGCGGTTAAGACAGCAGACTTAGAACCTGGAGGTCCTGTTTTTGATCCCCTAGCGGGACAAAATTTTTTTATCAAAAAAAAACTGAAAGAGAAATGCGTGAATAATTGGAGTGGAAGAAAGGGATCTGGTTGACGTCCCGCAAAATAATAATAATAATAATAATAATAATAATAATAATAATAATAATAATAATAATAATAATAATAATTACGAAATATAATGGTGGTATTATTGGTGACACTTACTGATCCCACATGGTAGTTACTCTCCCTAATCCAACCATTTGCCAGTAATTGTTGTACTTGCCTCTCAATCTCATCCTTCTGGGCAGAGTTGTACCTATAAGTCCTCAATCTAAAAGGCTGTGCACCAGGAAGTAATGGAATTGTATGTTCTGAAGCTCTTTTGGGGGGTAAACCAGTTGGAGGCAAGAAGAGTGTTGCAAAGTTGTCCACTAATGCTTGAATATCAGCTGGCAGAGATGGCTTGGCAGAAGTGGACTGTACTGCTTATAGTTCTAGCACACACCAGACTTGGTCTTGGCTTTCCAGTGTAGCCTACTCTTTCTTACTGATCAATTCACAGTGAACATTCTCATGGACAATACCCTGAAGTTTAACCCTCTCATTTTGGTAATCAAAAGATAACCATTTGTCCTTCCAATCTATCTCCATAGGACTGTGTCTTTCCAGCCAGTCTATGCCAAAAATGATGTCATAGCTGAGAAGAGGTAGAATCTTGAGAGTGAGTTTAAATGCATAACCATTGACCCAAACTGGACAGTCAATGAGCTCATGAGTGCACCATATAACTTCTCCATTTGCAACTCGAACCAGCACTGGGGCTGGAAGAGCAGACCATTACCTCCATTTGGAAGCCAATGAAACACTGACAAAGCTATTGAAACTGCCAGAGTCCACAAGGATTATTGCTTCTCGGCCACAAAGATCACCAATCAATCGTATTGTCTGACCAGCAACAGTACCTTGTGCAGCATCGATTGACAGAGCCATGAGATCATCACCTGAATCTTCTTCCTCTGTGTTAGCCTGTTTATCTTCAGCTAGACTATCACCACTAGGGATGAAAACGGAACAGAAATATTCCGAATTGACCGTTTTCGTTTTCTATATTGTGAACCGTTTTTTAACATGAAAAATTGTCAGTTTCAATCGGTTTCACAACCATTTTCAACCATTTTTTATACTCTTTAATTGCTAAATGTAGAAATATCCCGAACCGACCGTTTTCGTTTTTCTATATCGTAAGTCCGTTTTCGACCATTTCCGACCGTTTTCATCCTTAATCACCACAGATCATTTGCCAGAGTTCCTCTACAACATGCAAGGACACAGAATTTGCACATTTGTGACCAGGATTCCATTTCATGCCACATTTGTAACATAACCCCTTGGCCTTCCTATAATTCATCAGAGTTGTCATCTTCTCATCAGAATGAGCCCCTTTGCTATTCTCACTTGCTCTCTTTGCTGGTGTATAATAAGAATCACCATTTCTGCCATTTGATTGACTACCAGCAGTATTGGTGAAAGTTGATGAACCAGCCCTGTTGGAAGTTGATGAACTAGCCCTGTTGGAGTATTTAAAATCATGTTTCCTGAACTCTATTCGAGGGGCATCTTTGCTAGATTCCTCCTGCAATAAGGCAATAGAACTAGCAGTATCTAGATTTCCAGGCCTATGCACTAAAACAACAGCTCTAATTTCATCTTTTAAGCCATCTATGAAACGATTTGTAATGGTAGAAGTACTGAATTTAGGATCATGAGCCAAAATTTGATGTACTATGCTATCAAAATGCTCTATATAATCTACAACTCCTTCAGTTTGTTTGATTCTGAAGAATTGCCTAAGCAAGGAATTGTGTTGATCTTTTTCAAACTTGTCACATACTCGTTTGCACAACTCAGGCCAAGGAAGTTCAGGAATGGGAATCTCCAACGACTGTGCCTAGAAAGCAGCATTACCAACCAAACGCATAGAGGCTAGTTTAGATTTGATATTGTCAGGGACAGAGTAAACATCAAAATAGCTCTCACAATTTCTGATCCATAGTTTTGGGCAGCTACCATCAAACTCAGGGAAATCTACTGGAGGTATAGCATGATTAAATTGAAATGGAGTTGCAGTAGGAACAGTAGAGCTTCCAGGAGTACTGGCCACTGGTGAGAGATTCCGGGAAGGTTTCGCACCTGTGACCGGGGAAGGAACGAAGGTGGTGACCACCCCGTTTCCCAAACCCCAGTGACCATGTTCATCACTGCGGGCACCAAGCCCAATAGGGTTACCGCCAGATCCGCCATCTAGATGTGAACCGGCGTGACCTGAGAGGTCCAGATGCCTTTCGTCGAACACCTTGTATGCAGTGTTCGTCATCTCTTCATGCTTCAACGAGAGATGCTCGAGTTTGTTGCTGAGCTCGCGAACGTCGGTCTGCAACTTCTCAACGTCGGCTTGAACCTTGGGCTTCCACATGGACAGATCCTGCAGTGCCGCGGTGTTCACCTCCAACGTCTTCTTCACTGTATCGTGCTGGCCATCGATCCAGGCCTGCATCCCCTTCAGGAACGTGGTGAGGTCACCAATCTGGTCTTCCATCATCGTCAACCTCTTTTGCTCTCGAGTCTGGTACTAGGGTGGAGTAGGTAGTCGAGTGGCAACGCTAGGCTTCACCGATTCGCCGGCGACGAGGCGACCTCACCGGAGAATGGTCTTCTGCCAAGAATCTACTGCTCTGGTACCAAATGTCATGATACTAATCGGAGTTGAGTGGAATTGGGTGGAATTACGACTGGATTACCACGGGTATATGAGGTTTAACACGAACGTGGTAGGAATTTAGAAAAGATACAATCGAGCTCCCTGCCTAGTCTCTGGACGCAGCCGACCTCGGTTCTATTCATTTCATGATCCCCACGATGCTCGACGCCTCCCTTCTTAACGTGTTTCATTTCACCTCCTCTGCTCAGCGGTTACACTAGGACAGGCCGAAGTACTTTGGGTTGGGCTTGCTCTCGCGTCTCGGCCTGGTTACTGCCTTTGGCCCATCTTCTCTTCCCGCACAGGCCTCCTTTGATTCAGCTTTGTTTCCCACCTCCAGTGACTCGCCATTAGACGCTGCATCAGCTTGATGCCCACCACTGCTGACACTGTCCAACTGCCAAAGTCATCTGGGCAGTGATTGCCAAAGTAATTGGGGCAAACAAAATACCTACATCATTAGCTCAATGTTGGGAATGGTGTGAAAAGTGGCTTCCTTCTAGGAAGAAATACCATTTGTGGAGTGTGTCGGCCATTTGTTGGGCTATATGGAATGGCCGCAACAAAGCTTGCTTTGATGGGATCATCATAAAGAACCCTATCGAGATCCTATGCCACGCTGGAGCGCTAATGTGTTTTTGGACAGGTCTCTACGCTAAGGTGGAAAGAGAGATGCTCATCAATGGGGTAAACACTATGCTTAGGGAGGCGGCAAGGCTTCTCTTTCCCAAAAGCACAGCTGGTGATCGGGTGAAGCGCTCGAAGTCCGGCAACGGTGAAGAAGACAGGAGCCTGTGAAGACGCTCTGCCTCAATAAAGATGATTTGTTGCTGGCTTCTAGTTTGGTCGTTCTGTTAGTTATATGTTCATGTTGTTCTGATGGCTGTCTGAATGTTCTTATGTCCTCTCTGTTTTCTGCCGGTCTATAGTTCTGTTATCTGGTCGGGTGTCTGGCAGTGTGTTCTGCTCCATCTCTGTGTCAGAGATGCTGGTTTTTTGTTTGGTTGGATAGTGATCAGTCCTGTGTCTTCAGTTGTCTCTCCGAACAATCTCATGTATTTCCGTTTATCTTTGAATGGAAATGGAGGGTGACCTTCGAGTGGAAAAAGTTCAAATTTAGAGATATGATTATGATTTTAATAAAATTATTACTCTTTATCCGAAACATGCATGTAACATATACATGATTTTCACTGTCACTGTTACTGTAGTTGGATTTATTGTCATTCTCAGTGGCACCATCTTAGCATTCTCAGTCTATGGTTCTTCTCCAACAAACAAGGGCATTATTGTCATTGCGCTGGCTCTTATACTTACTTAGTCTGGCCGGCCACCTATAAATACACACATACTCCCTCCTCCACTTCCAAAGCAAAAAAAAAGAAGCAAGCTGCTAGCACCAATGGCAGCCTCCTCGTCCTCGATCCTCCTGCTCCTCCTCGCCGCCACCTCTGTGGCCTGCGCGAGCGCCTCCACCTTCACCATCAGGAACAACTGCGGCTTCACGGTGTGGCCAGCAGCCACCCCAGTGGGCGGGGGCCGGCGGCTGGACCCTGGGCAGACGTGGAGCCTGTTCGTCCCCGCCGGCACCAGCTCCGGCCGCGTGTGGGGCCGCACGGGCTGCTCCTTCAGTGGCAACAGCGGGAGCTGCCAGACGGGCGACTGCGGCGGCGCGCTCTCCTGCACCCTCTCCGGGAAGCCTCCCATGACGCTGGCCGAGTTCACGCTCGGCGGCAGCCAGGACTTCTACGACATCTCGGTGATCGACGGCTACAATCTCGCCATGCAGTTTTCCTGCAGCACCGGCGTGACGCTCAACTGCGGCAGCTCCAGCTGCCCCGACGCCTACCTGTTTCCCAACGACAACACCAAGACCCATGCCTGCAGCGGCAACAGCAACTACCAGGTCACCTTCTGCCCATGATGATGAGGCACAGCATGTATGGATGTATCGCATACTTTCACAGAGGGGATCGATCGGAGAGTGATTTCGAAGCGTGCATGCATGTGCACGCGCGCATATGTACCTGAACTTGTGTACCTACCATTATATTATATAGTATATATAATGCAATAAGTCTCTGTTGTTATCATGTTGAAAAGCAGGGAAGCAGCAAGAGAACATATGTTCTTGCCACGAAGAGGTTAAACAAAAAAATGAATATATTTATGTGGCTAGAAAGCAACCTTTTCTGTCGTCGCATATGTATTCGGCCTCTAGGCGCACGTGTATTTGAGAGCTCAATTTTTTTTAAGAGCCCTCAAAGTTGTATATCAACTCCAACAATAGCTCCTATATCCTATCCTTCAAGTCATTGGGCATAGTGTTTTTTTTTCTCCCCTCTCCCTCACATCCACGGGAAGAGCCCGCGTCGGCGAAGGAGGCCGCGCCATGGGGCATGTGCACCTGGACGAGGATGCACCGTGGAGGAGACAGAGCCACGCCATGGGGCATGTGATACAGTCTTGATGTAAGAGGTAGGTGAGCTAAGATGAAGCTAGTACCGAACGTTGACGTCGGATCTGATGCTCATCGGTGGTGCGGCTAATGGAAGCAGCGCGGACGTAAGAGCAAGGTGATGGGTGGGAGGCAATTCTCAGGGAATGAGGCCTTGAGTCGGGAATTTGTGGGTCTCCTATTTTTGAGGATTGGAGTAGAGGCTTTGATGGAGTGCGCTTTTGCTTGTCGGCCTAAAAAATAGAGCAGGAGCTTTGAAAGGATCTTGCTAGAGTTTCTTTTAATATATCTAGAGTATACTAGTCGCCAAATGAGCAAGTTAGTCATAAACATAGGATCTACAGCAATTCTATTGGCATCTACTAGTAAGTCATAAACTATCTTAAGTTTTATTCTGTACCTAATAAATTTATTTGGTAATGTGTTTTTAAGGTGATTCCAATGCTATACATTTGTGACACCAACTTCTAAATGACATGTATAGAATATGGTTAAGATGCATGACTGGTGATGCAAGCCTTTTCGTCAATCGGATGTTATAAATGTTAATCTATGATATAAATTGCAGATATTATAACATAAACTAAATGCCATAGAACCTAACATCTCTTGTAGTGATGATTTGTTATGTATTTCCGTATGTCTTACTTTTCAAGATGCCTCTGTGTCCTCCGTGTCTCGTATGTGCGGACTCACGACCCGTATCACAACAACTTGCGTCCCACGATAGTATGAAGTCTGATATCAAACTATATTGGATTTTGTATAGACATATTTCCTATAATAATAATAATAATAATAATAATAATAATAATAATAATAAAAGGTGTGGATGGATGTTCAAAAAGTTGAAAAAATTCAGATAGAGGAAATAAAAACTAAAAAAAAGTAGGGAAAAACAAAAAAAAAACATAAACCAAAATGAAAAAAAAGATGGACGCACATAAACATTGGAAAAAGAAACATAAACACAAATGGAAAAACGCACGTCCCCTAATAAACCGTAAAACCTTGGGACGGGCAACAGAATGAAAGAAACCTTTCGCTCTTTAATATTAGATATAGATATAGATACATGAAGTCATGCATGCGCCATCTCAAGCTCATATAGGACCAACCAAGCTTTCATCGAGAGCGAAAATATCAAGTTTTCTGCAACAACATTTTAGTCGTAGATTAAAATATCTAAGTTTCCTTAGACGGATAGAGTACGTTTGAACAACCTGTCTTCTCTAGGGTCAAGTTTTTTTTGAGCTGGATTGAGTACATGCTATCCTATATATCATATGGAAAGTTAATGTTTGCAGATATGTACGTACGTGGAATAAGAAAGGAAAAACTAATTTTTGATGCATACATGTGCGGTGACCACTGACCAGCACCATCTTTAGGTCTGCGTAGGGTTCACGGCTGACTTGTGGACTTGTCCGCGAGCCACAGATTTCGTGACGAGCAGGAATAATTCTGGATGCACGACAAGGACACAATTTGGCGACATGCAGTGCCGAAATTGAAGGCTAGTTTGGACGTATGTATATCTAGACAAACATAGCACAATCATCAACATGTTGTAATAACCTGTACAAATTTTCAAAGAAAAATACAATCTTTTCTTATGTTTGGTCGGCAAGGGCATATGCACATGCTTGTGCCTATGGTAGTAGTTCTACACATGTTTTCAAACACACGGCCTTGACACATTGAACAAGCTATAATATCTTGTATGACCAAGGTGTTGTCTTGGTCAAAGTGGATTAATTTTTCAGCACATCTAGATGCACGAAATATATATCTGACACAACTTTTTACAGAGGTAACACGGCAACAGATGCAAAAGATTTCTCTACCAAGTACTACTATTAGCTCCTCATCGTGTCAAAGAAAATAGGCTTAGATACCACAATTGATGGCAACCTTATCCTAAGCAGCAGACAGCCATTCTATGACTTGTAACTATAAGCTTGGCCAGTCGTTGCCAAGATAAACACTAGACTAGACTTTATATGGTTTCGTCTAGATATCATGTAGATGATCTAGACGCACCCACGTGTAGGTGACCAGTGGTTGATGGTGACGTTGTTTGCTTCATTCCAGATGCAAATTTGCGCGAGAAACTTAACATGGTGTTGATTTAGAAACAAACATAAGTTCAAATTTAGAGGTGTTAATGTGTTATTATGATTTTAATAAAATTATTAGTCATTCTCCATGCATGTGACCTATACATGATTTTCGGTGTCCATGTCACCTGTAGCTGGAATTTTCGGTTGCATGCGCGTTCATACTCGTACAAGCTGTGAAGTGGCTCATCGACAGAGTTACCACGAAAATCTATATCATGCATTCATGGCACTTTCCAATTGGCAATTTGGCAGCATGCATCTCAGTCTATCCTTCTCGGTCAAGAATCAAGGGCAGTTTTGTCATTCCACTGGACATTGTACTTTTCTACTAAGTCCAGCCACCGGCCTCCTATAAATACACGCACGCTCCCTCCCAAACTTCCCACGCAGCTCGCCTAGTTCCACAAGAAAGAGGCTAGCACAGTACGTAGCATCAATGGCCGCCTCGTCGTTCTCGCTCCTCCTGGCCGCCTCCTTCATGGCCGTCGGCACTCACGTGGTGACCTTCATATTATTGTTTTTGAATGTCACCGGCGGGATTACTCCCCATCTGAATATATATTATATAGCCCAAAATGGCTCGTTATATGTTTTATAGAAGTTTAAGAAGAAACAACAAAAACACGCAAATGCCCCAGCACCAAGGCAAAAAGTGGCAGAACCACAAATATACAAGCGGAATGCAAGGACTACCATGCACGAGGCACATGAGCTCTTTGACGATGCCCTCAGGGAGGTGAATGACGCCAAAGCGTAACTATCGTCAGCCAAGCAGAAGCTTGGCAAGGCTTTTGCCCGAGCCTTGTGCCAACGGGCAGCTGTGATCGGGCCGATTCATGAGAAGCAACTGCTAGAGGTTCTTCAGTGACGTCTTCAAGAAGAAAATCTCATCGCTGGTCTAGACATGATCTGAGCTGAGCTTTCGCCCAAAACCTATGCAAGTGCTCCTGTTTACCCACCCGTGACGGTGAGAGGTGCGCATTGGCAAGCGTCCATACCTGGACAGAGGGGGTCAGGTGCTGGCCGCCACCACACCGCGCAGAGCCATTCCCGGACTCGCCTACGATGGTGGGAGGTGCGCACCGGCAATGCTAGATAGAGGGGGTGTCGTCCGCCGCCACACCGTGTGGATCCGTTTTAGGACTCACCCACGCCAGTAAGCGTCCACACCTGGACGGAGAGAGGGAGGGGGCAAGCGCTGGCTACCACCACACCTCGCGGAGCCGTTCCTGGACTCGCTCGCGACGATGCGAGGCACACACCGACAAGTGCAAGGGGGGGTGCCGGTTGCCGTCACACCGTACGGAGCCATTCCTGGACTCGCCCGCAATGGTGGGAAGCGCGCACCAACAAGCGTTCACGTCTAGACGGAGGGGGTGCCGGTTGCTGCCACACTATGTGGAGCCGTTATCAAACTCGCCCGTAAAGGTGGGAGGTGCGCACCGGCAAGCGTTCATGCCTGGACAAAGAGGGAGCTGCCGGCCGCCGCCACACCGCTCGGAGCCATTTACAGACTCGCTCGCGACGGTGGGAGGCACGCACCAGCTATGGCCTAGACTGAGGGGGCTGCCAGCCACCGCTATACCGCACGGAGCCTTTCCTGGACTCGCCCGCGATGGTGGAAGGCGCGCACAGACTATCGCCCTCGCCTGGATGGAGGGGGAGGGAGCTGCCGGCCGTCGCCACACCGCACGGAGCCGTTCACGCACGACAGATATTATGGGACAGAGAGAGTACACAAGACGTGCCGCCGCCGCATCCATGACCTCAACAAGGACCTCCACCCGTCAGAGAGAAGGTACGCAGGTACAGGATGAAGCAGTGGCCGCAGCAGTACGAGTAGGACGAGGAGCTCAGCTCACTCCGCGAGAAGCTGGCCGACATCTACTGGTCCCTTATGCCGGAGGAGGCGAAGAGGACGACCGTGCTCTTCTACCGTCACTGGCGGCGGCGGCAGCAGCAGCGGCGCCTCACCTGGTCCCTCATGTCTAATGTAATTAATGTTCGCCTAATCCATGACATGGCTATGAGCCCTGTTTGAAATGAGCCCAACTAGGATAGGGTGGGGTGAGCCTGCATAGGAAGGCCCTAACCGAGACAGGCCATCGACTATGAAGCCTTGGGAGCCTTGTTATTTGTATTGATCTAATGTGATTCGGCATAATTTTCTTGTAAACGAACAACAAAACTCATATGTAAACTAATCAAGACTCTGTCTATAACCCTACCTAACCCTACCCGCTGAACTACTAGTTGCTCCTTCAAGAACAGTTACATTTCTCGGCAATGACTGAACCAACAATGATGAGGCGTATCCGTGATCATGTACAACGTTACAATATTCCTCAGCAATTAATGCAGGGTATCCTGTAGCGTACAAATATAGATAAACGATATCTATAGCACATATATATCAGCGTGTGATATATACTCTCTCCATATTGGTAAGTCATTTTTGACAGTGACACGGTCTACAAAGCATAAGTTTGACTTCTTTTTTTATATAAAAATATTTATTAGAAAGTAATATATATATATATATATATAGGAAAAAGTCTACTTGATCCCCCAACTATCGGGGGTGGTCTAGTTTACCCCCTCAACTATGAAACGGTCTAATTTACCCCCTGAACTTTGCAAAACCGGCCAAATCACCCCCTCGAGCGGTTTTGGATGGTAGTTTGCTACAGTAACAATGGTTTGCTACAGTAACCGTGTTTTGTCATTTTCTTTTTTATTTATTTCATCTGAATCTTTGAAAAATCATAGTAAATCACAAAAAATCATAAAATGAAAAATCCAATTTTGTTGGACTCCACATGAGTAGATCTACACAGTAAACATATAATATAGTATGCTTTAGTACAAAGTTTTTGCTGTAAATTTTGATCTATTTTTTCTGTAATTAATTGGAATAATTCATACAACAAAAACTTTGTACTAAAGCATACTATATTATATATTCACTGTGTAGATATACTCATATGGAGTCCAACAAAATTGGATTTTCCATTTTATGATTTTTTTGTGATTTACTATGATTTTTCAAAGATTCAGACGAAATAAATAAAAAAGAAAAACATTGTTACTGTAGCAAACACTGTTACTGTAGCAACCACCGTCTAAAACCTCTCGAGGGGGTGATTTGGCCGGTTTTGCAAAGTTCAGGGGGTAAATTAGACCGTTTTATAGTTGAGGGGGTAAACTAGACCACCCCAATAGTTGGGGGGTCAAGTAGACTTTTTTCTATATATATATATATATATATATATATATATATATATATATATATATATATATATATTATGAAAGTACTTTAAAAGAAAAATTTATTCATATGATTTTCATATTTTCAAACTCAACAACTTAAAAGTCATTCATGATTTTATATTTCCGATGTTTGACCAATCCTTTTTCAAAATGACTTGAATTACCGGTATGGAGGGAGTAAGCAGGTACTCCACATGCTAGCATGAATGGAAAAGGTTCAGCGCATACTTGAGCTGAGTTCTGACTTGATGTAAAAATCGGTACAAAAGTTTGTGCAACCAGCTATACTTGATTAACGGATCGAAACGAGGACGAGCCATAGCTCGTTTGGCTTGCTGGCTGTGGTACGAGTGGCTGGTCTTGGATTCGATTCCTGGAATCAACCCAGCGCCTCACCTCCGAGTTTTATTCTCCATTAATAATTTCAGTTGTCTCTCACGCAGATATGCCATAATGGTCAAGCGACGTGCTCGCCATGCTCGGAGTCTGATGATCTTCGAGTACCTCTCAGCTGCGTTTAATGTCTAGGTATAGTTGTAGGTTTGTTTGTATACCGTGTGTGTAGTGGTGTGTGTCTGTATTCGAATAGATACTATAGCTGTACTTAGATAAGAGGCTAAAAAAAGATTAACGGATTGAAACCTATTGGATATTGCGAATACAAGGTTGACATATGCCCTTGTAGTTTGTTTTGTGATGAGTGATTATTAACGTGATCCACGACCTAGGTTGAGTTTGTGACTAACCATGGTGTGAGTTGGGTTATGCGACATGTCTCTTGGCTTGTGGTGTGCAGGTGTGGAGCTTAGAGGCGGTGATCGACGGCGAGAAGAAGGTCAAGTAGAGACGTGTCGTGCCGACGGACCCAGAGCGGTGAAGGGCGAACGTGAGGCTTGGACTGAGGAGCTAGGAGACCGGGTGACCAGCCGCGGTGGCTAACATCTGGGACATCGATAAGCGCAAGTGTACATGTGAGTGACTGTGTTGATCGAGTCAAGACGGCGGACATGCGAGTCGAGCGGGGCTCAGAAGGATTTGGCGGACGGCCGGTCGAGGACGGCGGTGACACGTGTCGAGTGGCGGGGGACACGTATGGAGTACATTACTCGCGGGTGGTTTGGTGGTTTGAGTCTCAAAACCATCGGTGGCTGGTTTCGCGGGTTTGGGCCTCAAAACTCGGGCGAAGGTTCCGAGGAGGAACGGACGACACATGGCGGTATTGAGGAGTTCGCATTGAGGCGAATCTATCTCGTGAAGAGCGCGGGGCCCGTTGGATCGATGAATAAAAACTTAGACGGATTTACCCCTAGCGGGTATTTGGGATGAGTACTTCATGTGAGGGCGTTTGTGTCTTTTGGCTTGCGCCTATATATATATATATGTGTGTGTGTGAAGGGGATAGTTGGGCAACTATGGTCACCCTCATTTGTGTGGTGTTGAGAGGAGGCTAGGACTATAGAGAGAGGAGGGGCTCTAGTTTTTGAGCTTTTTGCCATCTTAGTTTTAATTAGGCTAGGAGAGGCTTGTAATCTGACCTCTTGAGCTAATCCAGGATCAAATTCGTGCAGAACTTGTTCTGCTCTCCGAATCAGTCATTTTCCTTTTTATGAGATTTTCGGAGCTATTTTAGGGATTTTTCATTTCGTCGATTCTAGACCAAATCAGTTTGTTTTTTTGGAGCGCCTGTTTCTCTGTTCGTGTTCTTCTGTGTTCGTTCGTAGCTCTCCAGCAGAGGTGCTCGTGCGTAAGTCCAGACAACAGGTCCAGCGTCGTGCGGCGCTCGTCCTTGGCCCAGAAGCCCGGGCACTTCCACGCAGCAGGCAGGCTCCGTCTGCCAGGGACCACTCGGTCTTCCTCTCCCTTGTGTTCGTCGGTCTCTCTGCTTCTCTCGCGCATTGGTCCAGGGACCGATGGCCACCGGTGTCGTGTGAGTCGACGCCGTGCAGTCCCGGACCGATGCCCAGCGCCTGCTCTCCAGGACCCGCTCTGCATCTGCCCAGGAGGCAGGCAGCAGCGCCTGGTGGCTGCTCGTCGTGAGGCCCAGTTGCCTGTTCGGTCACCATGAGAGAGCAGGCCAGGAGCGTCCCCCAGCTCTGTATGCTTGCTCAGCACCAAGCAGTGCTCGTCGTGAGCCAAGGTGAATCCGTGCTTGTCTTTGAGTCAGCTGCTTTTGATTGGTCAAAGCATAATTCTTGCATCCGTGAATTACTAAAGATTGATTAACTAATCTGTGAAGTATTAAATTACTTCTTTCTCTTGATATGATATTCATGGCTGTGGAATTAATTTCTTACTCTCTGTGAGTGGTGCTAGCAGGCTCGGTCCAGTGAAGTTGCTGGGCGAGCAGGTGCAACTGCTGAGCGCTTCGTTCCCTGCACTGCCGAGCAATTTTCAGTAACTCTATTTGTGCAGGAATTTTCCAGTCTCTAATTCTTGAGCTCGCAAATTCGTCCGTGGTTTATTCGTTTGTGCTCCGTTTAGTGTTCCGTCTTTTGCGTTGGCTTTCTACCGTTCCGAAGAATTTTCCTAGGTACTCTCGTCACTGGTTAGCTTAAGTATTTTAGCTCGAGAACTCGCTTGTGCTTGGCAGTGATTTTGAGACGGCGGCCAAAAGTTTCGAGAGAATTTTTTTGGCTCCCATTCACCCCCTCCCTCCTCTGGTAGTCGTTTTCGGTCCTTCAATTGGTATCAAAGCCGGTTAAGGATCATTCCACCTTAATCAGTCCATGATCTACGAAGGCGACTTGTTTGAGGGCAAAATTGTTTCCGACTTTCTTTGTCGAGTTTTGAGTTTTCTTTTGCTAACTCTAACCGTGCTTTGAGAAATGGCACCAAGCTCTTCTTCTTGTGTGTCTTTGTCCTCAGATTTGAATGATGGACTTGCGATCGAGGATGACCTCATGCAGCGAAGGCGGAGTGCAGCACTTGAAAAGGAACGTGAGGTGGATGCTTTGTTGGACCTCCTAGACGATGATGAGCTATCGGTGGAGGACCTTCTACGCGAGCTTGGCAAGGCCAAGAAAGGTACACTTGTTGGTAGTGTTGTATGCCTATCCAACCGTTTTGATGCATGTGTTGAGAAAAATGCTAGAGATGATGAGCTTTGTGTTGCTTTGCGTGGAAATATTGAGAAGTTGGAATGCTGCATTGCTAGGTTGAAATGTGGTCTTGCTCATTGGAAGTCCTGTGATTTAATTCCATGCACTTCTTGTGATGTCATTCTTAGAAAGAATGATGATTTGTGCTCTTCTCTTGCATGCTTAAAATCTGAAAATGAGATATTGAAATTAAATGCCTCTATGCCATGTCTTGCATGTGTTGACTTGCATAAGGATCTTGATAAGGCTAGAGACGAAATTGTTTTGCTAAAGTCAAATGCTTCTTTACCATGTGTTTCTTGTGAGTCTTTGCTTGCTGCAATTAATGAATTAAAATTGACTCACACCACATGTGTATATCAACTTGAGCATGCTAGGGCTGAAATTTGTGAAATGAAATCTATGCCTTATAGCTTATGCTCTTTGAATGTCAATGACAATGCTTGCCTCACTTCATGTGTTAATCATGATGATTTGCTTGATGTAAATGATGATTTTTCTTCCACTGGTCTCATTTGCACATCATGCATTGAATTGGAAAATGAAGTTTTGGCTTTAAAACAAATGCGCGATGATATGAAAGCCATGTTGGTTGAGCACAATGAGATGAGTGCTAATCTTGAGAAAGAGATTGAACTCTTGCATACCACATATGCCGAGTGCATTGAGAAGGAGATGCAAAACTTGAAAAATGCTCGTTGTGGTACTTGTGATCGCCTCAAGTTTGAAAATGAGGTTTTGGCTAAAAGATGCAAGAGTCTTTGTGATAAGTCTTTAGATTCTCATGTTTCTTGCAACTCCTATGTTGTTGTTTCTAAGATTGCTTCTTTGCAACCAGTGTTGTGTTCTTGTGTTGCGCGTGAGTCTTTGGATGATGGCACTTGTGCTAAGGCTTCGGATAGCTCTTCCATAGCTAGTCCTAAGCTTGTTGCTTCTTCAGGTGATGTCTAGGGGATTTCTCATGGCAAGGGTGCTTCTTGCATTTTTGGGTCTCAAATTCCAAAACCAACCTTCCATTGCACCTTTTGCAAGAAAGATGGACATACATTTGATTTTTTCTTTTGCCGTGTCAAACACGAGCAACATGTTCGACTAAGGCTTTTAGGAAGCCACATGGCCTCTCCCATGGCACGTGTGCTCCTAGTGTTGGCACAAAGTTGAATGTTGGTGCTTCTTGATCTAAGTCCGAAGGGACTTCTCACTTGATGGAGAATGGTGATTTGTCCTCTCAAACCATGCCTTCTAACAGGCCCTTGTACCATTGCTCTTTTTGTGGGAAAGATGGGTATCAAGGGAGTTTTTGCTATCAGCATGCCAAACGCATGCGACGAGCTCGTTCTTCTAGGCCTTTGAATGTTCATAGCCTTTCTCATGGCATGAATACTTGTGAGCCTAGAAAGAAGTCTCTTTTCATTAATGGATTTCATGACTCCTTCTCTAGTGGGCTAGGTCATGATCATGGACATGCTTCTAGTGCGTCTTGTGTTGGTCCACGACATGCTTCTCATGATGCTTCTATTGGTTCTTCCCATAAAACATTAGGAGATGTTTGCCTCTTTTCTCTTGGTACCGCTCATTTTTCTTCTTGAGCTGTCCTTTTGAGGAATGCTTCCAAGGATGTTTCAAAAATGCATTTGAACCAACCTTTGCATCATGCTAACCCACATGATAGGTCAAGTGCTTCTTTTAGACGTATGACCAAGTCTTGGGTTGCCAAGTACATGCTTGCTAACCCTTCGGGGTCCAAGACTCGGGTTTCTTTGTCCTTTCGTGTGTAGGTACGAGGACGTGGGGTGGAGAACATGCGCGTGGTGGAACTTGATCCTTTGTATGGTGTGATCAAGACTTGATGGTTCTCTACACCCATTGTGATGGCCTCCAAGAGGCATGTGCCTTATTGTGGCATATACATACTCTGTGAGCTATCATATACACTCATACCTTGTACATTCATTTTTCCTACTGGTGGTATGAGATAGTTGTTCATGTGCTCACTTGTACAATCCTTGTATGTATCATACTTGTATCATGCTTTTATATCTAGTCTAGCTTGTTTTATCTTGTGTATCTTATGCCTTGCTAGCTTTGTGTATATCTTGGTGGATTAGCCACTTTTCATGTTAGTGTGTGATCCTCATGAACCTTTTGCCATGTGTTTACCATATGCTTATATTGTGTAATTGGTATGGTGTTCATTAGGTATCATTTTTTAGTTGTTAGCGTTTTGTATAGTTACTTGTACCCTGTTGACATGTTTGCTAGCCCAAGCTTTTAGCCATTTTATTTAGTATCATGTTACATGCTTTTACTTCCCTTTTGGTATCTTTCTTTCTTGTTTTGGTGTTGGAGTTTTTTTTTCTTTTGGTTTTGTGCCTTTTTGTTTTCTAGTTTTTTTCTAGGTGTCTTTGGTTGAGGGGGAGATTGGCTTCTTTCGAGGGGTAGTTGGTTTGATTTATGCTTTCTTGGTGCTTGGTTTCAACCTTCTACTTGTGTGTTCAGTTTTTGTCTTCCCATTTCTTCAAGGAGATTTCTTGGTATCACCTGTTTTGTTCCTTCAAGTGATATCATGTTTTGGTCCCGCAATTGGTACCCTTTCTATGGTATTCAATTGGGTCCTTTTGGTTGATTCCAAGATTTCTTTTGAACCCTCCTAAGTGCTTCTTGATCTTGAGCCGAATCCCATCTCTTTTAGCATTGCATTTTCATCTTGTATATTAGAGCATTTTAAGCTTCATGACTATAGTGACTAGATTCAAATTATGCTCTATTCACTACAAGAAATGTGTTGGTCTATGATGTTTATGGCATGACATTCGATCAAAAGGTCATAAACCAGTTTGTTTATGACGTTTGCTTTGGAAGCATTTCAACTGGGGCCACTGCAATTGACAGACGCGCCGGTGCTCGCGCTGCAGGAGATGGCCATGGGCAGGTTGTAGTCATCAACCACCGAGATGAAGTAAAAGTCCACGCTGCCGCCGGCGACGCTGACGCTGATGTCGAACTCGGCCAGCGTCCTAGGAGGCTACCCGGAGGAGGTGCAAGAGAGCGTGCCTCCGCAGTCAACGCTGTCGTAGTGCCCGCGTCCGCCGTTGAAGGAGCATCCCGTGCGGCCCCAGATCTGGCCGCTGCAATTGCCGCTAGACACGTTGAATGGCCACGTCTTGCATTGGTTGAGCTCCGTGCCGCCGCCTACCAGGATGGCCGCCGGAGCACCGTGAAGGCGCAGTTATTGATAATGCTGAATGTGGCGGCTCTTGCGCTGGCCACCAAGGTGACCAGGACGAGGAGGAAGAGGACCGAGGACACGGACGCGGATGCCATTGCTTGGTGCCGCAGATGAAGCATCGGTGTGGGTACGTAGCAAGATTTGGGCATGCATGCATTTATAGGCATTCTCGGGTAGAACGAACCAGAGGGGTGGCAAACTCAATATAGGTTCAGAAACTTCCGTCGAAATATCTCCACGCCTGAGATGTCAGATCTATGCTATGCTTCCACAAAAAATCACTACCTATATTATCAAACAAAAAAAAATCACTACCCATGTTAAAAAAAAATCACTACCGGACTTCAGTAGTGACTATAATTTTGCTTTTTGCATTGCTCATCGTCACTTCGGGGTGCTTTTGAGTTTGGATCTGGTATAGAGATTTCATCGGAAACCTTCATATATTTGTCGGAATAAAGTGATCTATATTTATGCAGTCACTACATGCATTAATGGCGTAGATAGATGATTTTGATTGGAAAATTATTCTACTCATAGCTAGAGAATATGTTTCATTAAAATCAATTCCGGGTCTCTACGTGAACCTTTGTGCTACAAGCCTTGTTTCGTATCTCACCACCCTGTTCTCATTCTGTTACCGCGTGAAAACCCATTTGAATCCCACTGGGAAGATTCCACAAGGTGTAGGTATCGCATGAGTGAATACCTCTTTTAGAGAGCGAGGTCATCTCTGCTTGAATTGGATCTTTGAGATCAATGAATAGTATTAATTATTTCTTATGTTCGGTCGCTCGGCCAGAGCATATGCTCATGCTTGTGCCTATTGTACTAGCTAGCACTACACATGTTTTTAAACAAGGCCTTCAAGGCGAAGTTATATAATATATTTTTTTTGATGTAAAATACCGTGGGGGAGTTCCCCACGGTGCCTTTATAGAAAAACAAAACAGCAAAGTACAGAACAACTTACAAACAGGAGAAATAAAGAGGAAGAGCAACAAGCCGGACGCCTACACAACCCTACAACCAGAGCGAGAAAGAGGAAGCAAAAACAACAAGTTACAAGGCATCAAGCCAAAGCAGAACAGCAGCTCTATCAGCTTCTTTGATGCGAAGGGATTGCAGAGAGGCTTCCTCCTTAAAGTTCCTGACCCATCTATTGAAACTAGCTTGGACCCCATCAAAAACCAACCTATTTCTGATCTTCCAAATTTCCCAGGCAGCTATGAGGAAAGTCTCCATGAAGAACGGTCTTCCTGATAGATGCTTTGTTCTTTCAATTCTTTTATGGATAATCACATCATTATCCCAAGTAATCCCAATCTTTGTCCAACAATCTCTTGCAAATGGACAATCAAAAAAGAGATGCTCAATGGTTTCCTCTAAGCCTTGCCCACAAAGCACACATAAAGTGTTAGGTTGAACATTGAATCTTCTTCTAGACAACATATTCTTTGTGTTTAATCTGTCCAGCAAAACTAGCCATGCAAAGAACTTCACTCTCGGAGTAACTTTAGATTTCCATACCCAGGAGAAAGTCACTGGAATCTGAACAGGCTGAAAGGCAAGTTTGTAGAGCTTAGCAGCAGCAAAAGTGTTATTTCCCCAGCAAAAAATTCTCTGATCTATCTCCTCAGATAGAGCATAATCTTGAATGATAACTTTTAGTTCTTCTAGCTCCAAAGCAGCCTGCTGAGAGATAGGGATGTGAAATAGGTCCTCCAGACTATCAGTTTCAGCGACTTGTTTAACAGAGATATCCACATGCTTTGCAAAATGGGCTAAAACAGGGAAGAAGTCTATTAAGCAATCACCAGTCCAATTATCCTTCCAAAAGAGAATAGAGGATCCATCCCCCAACTGACAAGTGGTGATGCCAATATAGAGATCTTTCAATTCGAATATGTCTTTCCACCAAAAGGAGCCCACAACTCTGTGGGAATGTGGCACCCTATTAGCATAGTATTTGAACCACACCTGCTGGACCCATGGAGTATCTTCTTTGGAATAAAACTTATGTAGTTGTTTCATGAGTAGTGCATCATTTTGAAGATAAAGATTTTTAATACCAAGCCCTCCCTTTTTCTTAGGCCTTTGAGCCAAAGACCAAGCCACTAGATTTCCACCTCTTTTTTTTTCTGAATTTCCTCTCCAAAGACATTGCTTTCTTACCCTGTCCACTCCTTCAATGACACTAGATTTCCAAAAGGACCTCTAGTTCCAGGCTGCGAGCCGGGACTAAGGTTTCGGGACTAAATGTCCCACCTTTAGTCCCGGTTCTCAGTTGGTAATACCAACCGGGACTAAAGGTGCTGCCAGGCATCGACGTGGCATAGCACCTTTTAGTCCCGGTTGGTATTACCAACTGGGACTAAAGGTTTTTTTTTCTTTTTTCTTTTTCTTTCCAATTCATTATTGATTTTGGTTTTCAGTTATATTGTTTTCCAATTTATTCTTTGCTGCTATTATCCGTATACGTTGCACCTATACGAGAGCGTTCTTATTGCACACAAATAAAGTATGAAACTACGTATATATATATATATTATAGAGCTATACATATACGTACATACACATTACATTTACAATAATATACAAGTAATCAAGTGTTTGGCCGCCGGTTAATGAGTCACACAAATGTTTGCCCGCCACTCAAAGCTCATACAAGTGTTCGTTCTTGTTTGGACTCTTCAAATTCAACCTAGGTTGTGGTGGAACTCGCCGTCTTCCGGGATGACATGATCATTGATGAATCTTGCGATCGTCTCCTGGATTGCGACGAGTATTGTGTGCTTGAACACTTGTTCTTTCAATTCCCACTCCTTCCATTTGCATTAATTAAAGGAAAAGATATTAATATACATAAGATTTATTTAGTTTCAACAAATAAATAAGATATGAATTTACTGTATACACATGTTACTTACTTTTAGCATCTCTTTAGCAGGTGTAAATTTGCTACACCGCATGTACTCGCAAATGTAGTATCCACATAAATTGGTTCCGTACGGTTGTCTGGACACCCACTTATGTAGAATAGGAGGGGGGAGTGGCACTTTCAGATCCGTACGATATCTTTATTGTAGCCAAGCCCAAGCCCTGCCCAATAAGTCGGTCGTTGATTAGGTATAGCATAGTAAATTAAAGGAGCAGGCAACGATAATTAACGAATAATAGAACTTACCTCTGGATCATGTCTATCATGTCTTGGTACATTGCCAACTCTTTTCTCATTGAGTCCCACACATTTATAGTTTGTTCCTTGATCTTAATCTCAATGAGTATCTAGTGATCCCTGCATTTGTTTATAGAGTCAACTTATATATATATATATATATATATATATATATATATATATATATATATATATATATATATATATATATATATTAATGTTGGATTGACTAAGACATGATATAACACAACACTTTACCCCATATTTTAAGGGAAGAGTATCAACTCCTTATGCCTTTGGTTATAAAAGAACTTCCAGAGATTTTTCTCCATTTCCTTGATCTTCAGATTGAATGGATCTTTAGTCTTTGTGTCCTTGTACACGACATACGGATCGATAAAACCAATTCGATCGTCTTGTTTCAATCTAAGTTCTCTCATCATGTGTCTGCACATCGTGAGCATAGTTATTACGAATACGTACATATGCTAGAGTGAGATTATTGATTAAAAGGAAGAATCACTTACAGACAGTAGCAGCTTATGAGAGATTTGTCAAGAGCATCCATATAGAGAAGCTGGCGTACTTCACTAAACTGTACCCAAATGACATCATCTCCATGGAAGTAGTAACGGTCTCTGACTTGGACGCCCAGATATTGTTCACTTTGATGTTGTGCACAGAATCTCAAGTAGTACTCGTGCAGCTTGTACATTTGTGTACTAAGATTTTTTTATCTTTGCAGGGTCGCATAGACTCCTGCCATATACGTACTTCCTCCACCATTCATCAACAACTTTGGCCTCTTTAACAGTTGTCAGTTCCTCCCGACCGAGAAGTTGTTCTAAGGAAAGCCCAGTCACATTCATCCACTTGGCGAGTTCATCTAAGTCCACATCATCAGGTACCGACATTTGCATCAAGTTCATGTTGGAACCATATTGATTCTCAACCACTAGTGGCGGCACTGATTGCTGCGCTTGTTGGCCGAGCTATGCAACGTCTTTCCCGGCTGTCTTCTGTTTCCTTTTGTCCTCCTTGGTTTTCTTTGTGATAGTACGCTCATAGTCTCATAGTGGCGGCGCTGGTTTTTTACTAGCGGCACGCTTCTCGTCTTGCATAGCCTGCACAACTTGACGTAGCTTTACACGAGGATACATTAGGTATGGCTTCTCTTGCTTTGCTCATGCGTCAGCTTTGGTCTTTTTGAAGAACTCTTTCACTTCTGCCTTGACTGAAGCATTAAGTTTTTCATCAGTCTTCTCGTATGGAAGCTTGGTCATCTTCGGGATCTTCGTGACCACAACTTGTTTCTTCGGCAGAGGTGGTGGGACCGATCTCTGTGGGCCAGCAGGCCTCTTGTTCCTCGATGGACCAGCCGGTGCCGATGAGGCGGCCATTATCGGCATTGGCGGAGGCGGCGGCGGCGCGGTTGGAGCTTGCTGTTGTGGAGGAGATTAGGCTACTGGCGGCGTTGGAGTATGTCGTGGAGGAGATACGGCCAGCGGTGGGGATGCAGCCTTGCCTTGTATGAAATCGTTGTCGTCGTCGTGTCCCACGGCACTGTGGTCATGTGGTGAATAGATAGACGGACTTGGGGAGGTCTTGAATTTGAAAAAAAACAAACAAGGTATATACATGAGTGAACCGTAATTAGATACAGTACATAATTATTGAAAAGCAATTGCGTTCACAATCGTCCACACCTTGGGTTCGGTTGTGGTGGCGACGCCACAGGAATAATAATGTACCGTTTCTTTCAACATATGAATGTCTTCTCCGCTTCACCTAGGGTCTTCTCCCCATCACCACCTTCGATATCTAGAGCCACATTTTCATGGCCTTTGACCACTCTATCCACTGAGACACTAGCATATCCGGGTGGTATTACGACCGAGTGGATCCTTGGTGTCTTGGTGGGGTCGATAGGAGATATAACACCGGTAGCCACCTTGACTGTGGCATTCCCCTCCGGAATATGCAGCTCACAGGATGTCAACGGAGCGGTGACGTCATCCATCGGGAAGCGCATCCCTGCGTCGTCATCTTGCCTCACAGGCACCTCCATAGAAGCACAACTGCTTTTCAACTGAGCTAAGCCGGGGCTGATGTTGGTGGCCGGCTGTGACAAGCTCTGGAGGCAGGAACTTACAACTTCCTCCACGGTCTTTCTGATTTGCTCATTCATAGTGGCCTTAAGCGCTTCCTCCCGCTCTAGTGCCTTACGAGCCACTTCACTGGTCTTCATAACAGCCTCCTCCAACTGGCGTAGCCGTTCCCTATCCTCTTCCTTCTTTCTCTGGCGGCTTCTATAAGTTTCTCTGTCCTGAGGGAAGGCATGCTTCCACGATACGGAGACATAGCCTCTTATCTGTCCACCGTGCTCAGGGTTCCCTAGGGCGTATGTCAGCTCATCTTTATCTTCTGTTCGGCTGCCACTCTCCACTTTGAGTGACGGAGCGGGCTTGATGAAATTTTTCTACTACAGCTTGGATGCGTTCCCCATACATGACCTTTCCGGTCTCTAGGTCCAGGCGGCCTCCGTGAGCGAAAAACCAGTGCTTGGCATGCTCAGGCCAGTCAAGGGATTCTGGCACCAACCCCCTGTCAATTATCTCTTGCTCGGCTTTTTTCCACTTAGGAATGGCAGTAGGGTAGCCACCTGATCCCATTGTATGGTGGTAGGTCTTGTGTCGGGCATTCTCTTGGTTCCTTCTCGCCCGTTGCTGACCCTCTTCCGACGTCATGAACTGTACAAACTCGTCCCAAAACGGCCGTAGCTTGACAAAGTGCTTACAGTTGAAATCCGGAGTCTTGTTCTTCTTGATATAGTTGTTATATAGATTCTTCTTATAGCACTAGAATTGTGTGGCCATCTTCTTCATAGACCAATCCCGAACTCTTTCCTTCAACTGTTCATCATTTGTGTCTAGCATGAAATGTTGCAATACATCACCCCAAACTAGTTCCTTGTCACGGTCGAAGACATAACTGATTTCTGGGTGTTGCTTATTTTTCTTCCATTCATGGACATTGATCGGGATCCTATCCCGGGCAAGGTACCCTAAGTGGTTGACAAAGGCCCTTGCATGGGGTCCACGTGGCTGGCCTGTTCCCTCGTCGAAATCCGTGATAACTAACCGGCTCTCGATCGGCTTCTTCGGGCCTCATACTTTTCTGCTGGTCCCCGTGGTTGTCGTTAAGACAGAGGGCTATGTAGGCAGAAACAAGACAATTAATAAAGATTTTTTTTGAATTTCATGTATATAAACATAGGAGGCTGCATATATTACAGACCTCGCCAACATTGTCTTGGTCATTCGGGTCGACCAAGTACTGAGAACCGTCATCGATGCCCTCAGGGTTCTCATCGCCTTCACGATTGTCATAACGACCTTCTTCAGCGCTACCGCGGATCATGTTCAATAATATTTCTTCGTCTTCTCTCGACTGGAAAAGTTTGAACCACTCAATTTTGAATTTTGAAAGAATTCATAGCCAAACGCCGATTTTTGGAACCCTGGATGGTCTCGACTGGAAAAGTCATGAATACCAATATTGTTCCACTCATCAAGATCTATATTTCATACATAGACCATTTTTTGCATTTGACAAAGTGTTGGCAAAGTGTAGATGAAAATCCATAATTCCCACATATAGTTTTATATAGTTTGTGTGAGATTCAAGATTTAGTGAGTATTGTTTATTTAAACCTTTTCAAATAGAAAAAATGGTCTATATAAAAAGTTTGGATCTTTATGAGCTCTAACAACTTGGTATTCCAAAGTTTTTCATTTCAAGTCATTTCTATACCCAATATTGTTGAGGTCCACTATTTTCATTTCGTACTCCTTATCGACTGATACCCCTCCGTTCATCTTCACCCATTGGCATCGGAATAGAGGGACTTTAAAATTATGTGCATAGTCTAGTTCCCAAATCTCCTCTATGCGATCATAATATGTGTTTATGTTCCCATTCGGTTCCATAGCATCCACGCGGACACCACTGTTTTGGTTGGTACTCTTTTTATCTTGTGATACGGTGTAAAATGTATTTCCATTTATCTCGTACCCTTTGTACGTGAGGACGTGCCACGCTGGTTGCCTAGCCAACAAATACAGTTCATCTCCAATAGTTTTATCACCCTAACATTTTTTGTGCAACCAATCACCGAATGTCTTCATGTGATGACGTATAATCCAAGCCTCATTCTTCCTAGGATTCTCAGATCATACCAAATTCATGTGTTTCTCGATATACGGTTCCACCACAGTGGAGTTTCGAAGAACTATGTAGTGCGCTTTATTGAAAGAATCATCACCCTGGCTGATATATGTTTTCTTTCCTAGTGTACCCTTTCCACCAAGTCTCCCCTCATACCGTGATTTAGGAAGACCAATCGGGTCAAGGTCGGGAATGAAGTCCACACAGAACTCAATAACCTCCTCTATCCCGTATCCCTTGGCAATGCTTCCTTCTGGCCGACCCCGCTGGTGAACATATTTTTTCAGTACACCCATAAATCTCTCTAAGGGAAACATGTTGTATAGGAACACAGGACCCAAGATATTAATCTCTTTGACCAGATGAACTAGGAGATGTGTCATGATATCAAAGAAGGATGGAGGGAACACCAACTCAAAGCTGACAAGACATTGAACCACATCATTCTGTAGAGTAGCTAGATCAAAAGGATTGATTGCCTTCTGAGAAATTGCATTGAGGAATGCACACAGCTTCACGGTGGCCAGACGTACATGTGGAGATAGAATTCCTCTTAAGGCAACCGGAAGCAGTTGCGTCATAATCACGTGGCAGTTGTACGATTTTAAGTTGACAAATTTCTTCTCCGGCACATTTATTATACGCTTTATATTGGAGGAGAACCCATATGGGACTTTGATGCTGCTTAGGCACTTAAACATGCTTTTCTTCTCCTCATTGCTAAGAGTGTAGCTAGCAGGTCTTAAGTAATGACGTTCATCATCTGTCTTCTCTGGATGCAGGTTGTCTCGTTCTTTCATGCGCTTCAAGTCATCTCGTTCCTTAAGGGTATCCTTAGGCTTTCCAAACACACCCATGAACCCTAGGAGATTGACACAAAGACTCTTTGTCAGGTGCATCACGTCGATCGAGTGGCGAACCTTAAGGTCTTTCCAATATGGTAGCTCCTGAAATATTGACTTCTTTTTCCATATTAGGGCACGCCCCGAAGCGTCTTTTGGAACAGGTTCACTGCCTTGTCCCTTTCTAAATACTACTTTCAAATCCTTGACCATCTTGAATACCTCTGCCCCATCTCGGTTGCCTGGCTTAGACTGGTGTTCTGCCGTACCTTTAAAATATTTGCCTTTCTTTCTCAACTGGTGGTTCTTAGCAAGAAATTGATGATAGCCAAGGTACACGACCTTTTGATTTTTTTTAAATAGACAGTCTCAAGATCACCAAAATAATGGGTGCATGCATTATATCCCTTATTTGTCTGTCCTAAAAGATTACTTAGAGCTGGCCAATCATTGATTGTCACGAATAACAATGCTCGCAGGTCGAATTCTTCCTGTTTGTACTCATCCTACACACGCACACCTGGTTTGCTCCATAGCAGCTGGAGTTCCTCAACTAATGGCCTCAGGTAGACATCGATGTCATTGCCAGGTTGCTTCGGGCCTTGGATGAGCACCGGCATCATAATGAACTTCCGCTTCATGCATAACCATGGAGGAAGGTTGTAGATACATAGAGTAACGGACCAAGTGCTATGACTAGATCTCTGGTCCCCAAAAGGATTAAATCCATCCGTACTCAATGCGAACCTTAGGTTTCTTGCGTCATCTGTAAAGTCTGGGAATTCTCTATCTATTTCTCTCCACTGGGACCCATCTGCAGGGTGTCTCAACATGTTGTCCACCTTACGGTCTTCTTTGTGCCATCGCAACAACTTTGCGTGCTCCTTGTTTCTGAACAGTCATTTTTGGTGTGGAATTATTGGAGCATACCACATAACCTTAGCAGAGATTCTCTTCTTCAGACGTTCTTCATCCTCAACATCGCCAGGATCATCTCGCAAGATCTTATACCGTGACGCATGGCAAACAGGGCATTCATCTAAATTCTCGTGAACGCCACGGTACAGGATGTAGTCATTAGGACATACATGTATCTTCTCGATTTGTAATCCTAAAGGGCAGACAATTTTTTTGCTTCGTATGTAGTGGTGGGCAATTCATTAGGCTTCGGAAGCATCTTTTTTTTGGATCTTCAGTAATATCCCAAATGCCTTGTCAGATGTACCATTTTTTTCCTTCCACTGTAACAACTCCAATGTCGTGCCTAGCTTTTTCTGCCCATCTTTAGCCGACGGGTAGAGTAACTTCTTGTGATCCTATAGCATTTGGTCAAACTTAGCCCTCTCCTTTTCACTTTCACAATCTCTCTGTGCGTCACGAATGACATCACCAAGAGTATCGTCATCTTCAGCGATACTGTTTTCTGCATCCACCTCTTCTTCAACTTCCTCCATCGCGAAGTCACAGTATTGAGCAAAAACATCGTCAGGGTCCGCTCGTTCTTCTTCACCTTCTTCCATCATAACCCCAGTCTCTCCGTGCTTGGTCCAACAAATATAGTTTGGCATGAAACCCGACTTGAACAAGTGCAAGTGAATACTTCTTGAGCTACAAAATTCTTTCAAATTCATACACACGGCACATGGGCAACACATAAAACCATCCCGCTTGTTTTCCTCTGCCACTCTCCAGAATTCTCGCACGTCCTCCATGAACTCGTTGGAGCGGCGATCGGCATTGTACATCCAATGATGTGTCATTATCTGCATTATATGGCATCACATAATTAAAAGCCCAGCATGAGAAAAGAGCGTGGCACAACCTTGTCTAATTGAGTTTAAAATTTTATAAGTGGTTCATCATTTCATAAAATTAATTTGTGGACGTTAATAAAAAGATAGCAAAATCATAAAATTTGTATTTTTCTATTAAAAGGTGTAATTTTATCTCTAAATAAAATTAATTTGAAGAATTTTTAAAGTTAAAATAAATTTGTTTCAAAATTACAAAGAATCAACATTATTTAATATTTTAAAATGAGAACATGAACACATTAAAGTAAAAAGTATCCTAAAAAGTCTATAATAGAACTAAACATTATATGTGTATACTACTTCTAGGTACTATAATTAGCATCGTTCATAAAAATTCAAATATGAAAAGTGATTGGAGCTAGCAATATGAAATAAAATAGCCATATACAACATGTATTTACATATGGTGCTGCTAAAACATAGGAGGATGAAGCTAGCAACCTTTCAAACAAATCGACGACGGCGTAGAAGCGTTTGAAGTAGATTGATCGCCGGAGATGAGACAAGCAAGAACAATGAAAGAACAAGCAACAAGAACATGAACAAGGAAGGGCTCGGACAGGGAGAAAGAAGAGGGAGGTTCAATTTATAGGGGGAGGTTTTAATCCCGGTTGGTAACAACAATCGGGACTAAACCCAGTCCTATAGTCCTGATCGGTGCCACAGACCGGGACAAAAGCTGTAGTCCCGGTCCGTGGCACCGACCGGGACTAAAGGCAGGGCTTTAGTCCCGGTTGGTGTTTGACTAAAGGTCCCTCGCCAAAGGCTCTAACGTCAGGCGCTGTCGGGAGGGACCTTTAGTCCCGGTTGGTAACACCAACCAGAACTAAAGGTCTATTTAGTCCCGGTCGCCGAAATCGCCGAGACTAAAGACATTTTGGGTGATCGACGAAAGGTCAGTTGTGTAGTAGTGAGACAGCCATATCCTATATATGACTTGTAACTATGAGCTTGGCCAATCGTTGCGAAGATAAACTCTAGACTAGACTTTATGGTTTCGTCTAGACGCACGCACATATAGGTGTACAGTGGTCGATGGGGACGTTGTTGGTTTCATGCGAGATGCACATTTACGCCACAAAATAAAGATGGTATCGATTTAGAAACAAATAGAAGTTAACATTTGAAAATATTATTTTGATTTTAATAAAAATATCGGAACGACTAGCGCCCAGACGTCTGGATGGATGTCCGCGTCCGGAAGCCCCACGGCTACTCTATTTCCCCTTGGAGCCGGTGACGATGCAGAGGACGGGTGGGGTGCGCAGTAGTCCGCAGAGGACAGGAGCACGCGTGTTTCGGGGTGGAGCATCCGAGCACGGATCTCAGCAGCAAAGTGGAGCTCGCCGATGACGTGGAGCTCTGCAGCGCGAAGAAGGCGGCGCCGCACGGAGCTAGGCGACGATGCACAGAGGGCAAGATGCGACGCGGCCATGGCGTAGAGAATGCGAGGGGAAGGGCGACAGTGTTGTGCAGAGGGCAGGGTGGATGTGCGGCGATCGATGATGCTGATGACGGGTGGTGGCGGATGCGGCGGCGGCAGCGCGTAGATGATGTTGGGTACAACATCAGCGATGTACTAACGAAACCTGGCAGGATTACAATTGAAACATGTATAATATCGTTGCTGCAAGATCGGCGATGTACTACTGAAACATGCCCATATTACTATTGAAACAAGTCTAATATCATCGTTGCAACATCCGTAGACATGCTCTTGAAGCACCTGCAACATGTTCTAGAAACACTTGAAACATAGACTTTCATAGCAACATATCGTTGCAATACAACACCTGCAACATGTACCTGAAGCACCCGCAACATCCTCTCGAAACTACTGAAATATTAGAAACATAGGCATGCAACATTGGCTTTTCAAAGCAAGTTCTTTTGCTTGGGCGAATGGAGGCTCATAGGCAAGCAGAGCTCGACGACAGTGCGTGGAGCTCGCCAGCAATGCAAATCTTGGTGGCGCGCAGAAGGTGATGTCGCACGAGCTGCGGGGAGCTTGGCGACGGTGAAGGCAAGGCGGGGCGGGCGCGACGACGCAGAGGACAAGTTGGCCGATGCCCGATGGCCATAGCCTGCTGCTGGTCAGGATGCCAGGCTGCTGCTCGCTTGTTACACGCAGCACACCAGCACAGCTCTGCTGATGATGCCAGCACCGCAAGCGGCCATGGTGAATCAGCGATCGAGCAGGCGCGACGGCGCATGCGTCACTGCAGCAACTCAATCACCATAGCAGTGACCAGGCCAGGAGTAGTGGCGTGAGGATGAGTCTATTGATCATGCATGGACACGGACGTTTCGTCTTCGTACTGCTTGGGCTTTGCTCTCGTCGCTTCTTAGGGAGGCCTAGCAGCTAATGGTCTATGGGGATTGCATATATACCTGGGTTTAGGCCTCTGTTTGCGCTAGCCCCACGGCGGTCCTCCCCAGGGCCGGCCCTGCAGTTCTGGGGCCGCTCCTTTGACGGCAACAGCAGGAGGTGCCACTGCCAGAGGGGCGACTGCAGCGGCACGCTCGCCTGATGCGTACCACCAGCCCAACGATGTGAAGACACATGCCTGCAACGGCAACAGCAACTACGAGGTCACCTTTTGCTCTTGATGACCGTGAGGTGTCGTGGTAACATGTCCAAGCATGCATGCATGCATGTGCACGCATATGTAGCACAATCATCAACATGCATGCTGTATGTACGTATGTATATTTGCGATAACTTTTACAAATTTCTCAGAGAAAAATACCATGCATCGTCTTTCTTATGTCCGGTAATGGCGTACGCTCATGCTTGTGCCTACCTATGGTACTAGAACTAGACATGTTTTGAAGCAAAGACGGATTCAATCATCCACATTGAAGAAGCAATATCTTGTATGAGCAGTGTGGTTGTCCTTGTCAACTTGGATTATTTTTTAGCACGTCTAGATGCATGTACTTCTGACACAACTTCTAACACGGCAATCAATGCAACAGATTTCTCTACCAAGTACTATTATCTCCTCCTCATGCATGGCAAACAAAATAGGCAGGATTAAACTAGACTCTATATATGGTTTCAGAAAGACGCACGTCTAGGTCAACGCTATACATGATTTTCAGTGTCCTTGTCCCTACATCCGGATTTTTGGTTGCGCGCGAATTCATACACATACAGGTTCACGAGTGTTTGGATACCCCCTCCTAAATTTTAGTCCCCGTCACATCGCATGCTTAGACACTAATCCATACAAAAAAAATGATGGAATTCTTCTAGTGTTTCTAAGTAGTAGTAAAACACTATCACTAGTTATAACACATGAAAATCCTCACTAGGAGGTATTTGGTATGGAAAGTTTATACTAAATTTTGAATACTAAAACACTAGGAGAATCCCACCTCACTAGGAGAAGTACAAAATTCTGGTTGTGAATTTAGAATATTAAACATAGACTAATTACAAAACTAATAGTACAGCTGGAGATTAATTTGCAAGACGAATCTATTAAACCTAGTTAGAACATGACTTGATAATGTGGTGCTACATTAAACATGTGTTAATGATGAATTAATTAGGCTTAATAAATTTGTCTTGCAAATTAGTCTCCATCTATGCAATTAGTTTTATAATTGGCTCATGTTTAGTCCTCTTAATTAGCATCCGAATGTTCGATGTGACAGAGACTAAACTTTAGTGCATGCATCCATGGAACTCTCCAATTGGCAATTTGGCAGCATCTCGGTCTATCCTTCTCGGCCAACAATGAAGGACAGTTGTGTGCGGTGATCAGCTGACATAATAAGGTCTGCATAGGGTGGACTGCTGACTCGTGGACTTGTCTTGGAACCACATATAATATAGTATGCACAGATTTAATTTAGTCATGATAAGGATGCACAAGGACAAGCAATTTGGCATACACAGGGCGGAAATTGAAGGCTATTTTGGATCCGTGTATGTATGTATGTATATTTATGTAGTCTATGTAGACAACAAACATACAAAATCATCATCAACGTGCTGCATGTGCGTATATTTAATTTCAGTTAACCTTTACAAATTTTCCGAGACAATTACCCATCTTTCTTATGTTTTTTTTTGTGCCCATGGTACTAGTAGTCGTACACATGCTTTCAAGCAAGGCCTTCAAAATCAAATTATATCCATTGAACAAGCAATTATCTTTTATGACTCGTGTTGTCTTGGTCAAAGTGGATTAATTTTTCAGCACATCTAGATGCATGAACCATCTGACACAACTTGTAACAAATGAAACACGGTAATTCAAACAATGCAACAGATTTCTGTATCAACAGTGGTTGATGGGGAGATTGCTGCCTTCATGCGAGATGCAAATTGGCACGAGAAACTTAAGATTGTATTGATTTAGAGATAAATTATTATGTTCAGATTTGGAAATGTTAATTATTACACTTTTAATAATAGTATTACTCTTTATGTCTCCATCTTATCTTACTATTACTAATTAGAGGCCCCCAACGGAGGCACCACGTTAACTTGCACCAGACGCTCTAAGAAAAAAGATAAATCCTAGAAATTCTCATAATAATAAAAAATATTTGGCCTTTAATTTGGTCGACTTTAATCATTCTGCATAAAAAATATATAAGTCAGTACCTTGCAAAAAAAAGTAGTCAATAAGTCTATGATCACTAGGTATAGACTACAATGTATCTATTATGTCTATTTTGTAGAAAATAAACAAAGAAGAAACATACAATTTAATATAAGTAATTTTTTATTAATCAAATATATCAAGAGTATATCCTTTAAAATTCTAGCCCGCGCAAGAGCACGGGTTGATGGACTAGTGCATGTAACGAATACATGATTTTCAGCATCCTTGTCATTGTAGCTGGATTTTCGGTTGCGTGCGCGTTCATACTTGTACAAGTTGTGAAGTGGCTCATCGACAGAGTGAGCCACGAAAATCCATGACACTTTCCAATTGGCAATTTTTGGCAGCATCTCAGTCTATCCTTTTCGGCAACGAGCAAGGTTAGCTCATGAAAGAACATAAGAAGTATCAAAGAAAAGAAATCAGGAAGCTCGATCATGGCACGCATAGAAAACCCACATCATTATTTGCCGAAAACATGTAAGAAGGTTCTTCATAGCCAAGTACAAACACCCCACATGTGCGTCATAAGATGATTTATTGTATATCTTAGCTACAGTACTAGTTATTCATAATACGTATGAACTGTCTGTTGCGTGCCGCTGCTCGACGTGATGATCACCATCCACCACTTCATGGGCAGAAGGTCACCTGGTAGTTGCTGTTGGCGCTGCATGAATGGGTCTTGGTATCATCTGTCGAGTACTGGTACGCATCAGGGCATTGGGCGTACGTGCACACCAGCCCAACGCCGGTGCTGCAGGAGAAGGCCATGGGCTGGTTGTAGCCATCGACAACCGAGATGTCATAGTAATCCTGGTTGTTGCCAGTGCCACCGATGGTGTACTCGGCCAGCGTCGCCGGCGGCTGCCCGGAGACGGTGCAGGAGAGCGCACCAGCGCAATCGCCGCTGTCGCAGTGGCCGCTCCCGCCGTTGAAGGAACAGCCAGTGCGGCCCCAGAACCTGCCGCTGGTGCCGGCGGGCACGTTGACGGTCCACGTGTGGCCTTGGTCCAGCTGGGTGCCCCCGCCGACAGGGATGGCCGCCGGCCACACTGTGTAACCACAGTTGTTCTTTATGGTGAATGTGGCTGCGCTTGCACTGGCTGCGAAGGCGGCGAGGAGGAGGAGGAGGACCGAGGACATGCAAGTAGTGGACGCCATTGATAGTGAGCGAGCGACTATAAGAGCTATCTATGAAGCCTGGGTAGAGTTGGGAGGCAGGGGCATGCTTTTATAGGCGTTCAGGGTGGACAATTCAAGACATCTAGATGAAAACTTCTTTGGTCGCATAGGTGTGCACTGCATGTAATCCAATTGGTCAAGCAAAAGGCCAAATTGTTTACTCCATGGAATGAAGAAACTTCTTTCCCGCCCTGAAGAACTGAAGATTGTTTCATAGATCCATCAGTTTCCTTTGTTTTGTTTCCTGCTCGTCCTCTCAGTAAATATCGACAGGGATGTTCCAGTTCTTGTGCAGTTATATTTTTATTATCAGCAACAAAAAATCAGGCGGCCTACTACATGGTTTGCCATACTTTTATTTCGAAAGGAAAACTCAATATCCATGGTGATATTGCAATTTCGAAATGGCACGCTAAGTTTGAGTAGTCAAAATAATGTTGGATCGATCAGTGGAAAGAGATTGGTGTTTGGAAATTTCTGGTCAAATCAGGATTACAATAAAGCACGAATTAGATTGGCCAATAATCGATGACATGTGCCAAACACTACATCTTCTAATAAGATATATAACTCACTTGATTGGGAAAATCAGGAGCATATATATATTATTGTGGTGCATATATGTGATCTTCTAATATATAGAGCCAGGCACCGCTTTTAGGTTTTTTCTGCCATATTAGTATAGAGCCAGGCATCTGCTAATATAGACAGCAGGGACATGCAAGGTCATGTAATGTCTCAACTACTGGGTATCAAGTATTGACATACACCGTTGCGATATTAGTTGGAGCTCTCTACAGTTGTCTCTTGTGTACAGCTGGACTTAAATGAAAAACATCCACAAGTCAGAAATCTCCCCTGGAATTCCTCAATATGTCCACCTCTTTACTAGATTTTATCCATCTGTGTATACGTATGTGTGTGCCAGGTTTACATCATCAGTTTACACACTAGGTACATGTTTACATATTTCACTCTCTAGAAGCGCTGAACCGCTGAAGGTTCATTCAACACTGCTGGTGCCAAACTGGATCACCAGGATCTGAATGTAGAACACTTGAACATGCCAGTGCCACGTGCCTCTCCTCACCGAAAATCGATCAGTATACATAAATCGTTAGACGCAGCCTTTTTTATTATTTTTCTCCCGAACCTAAAGAAAAAAAAAACTCTTTGTGTGTAATTAATTTTATACAAGTGGCTTCCACTGGGACAAGCCAAGTAAGCGTTTAGTAATAGATGTTGTGACTTGCTGCAAAGAAAAACAGCAATACAAATACAAAAGATATATATACAAGAAAAGGTAGAAGTGCACTAGCTAGACGGCACATTGCGAGAACTCATCCATCCACTCGGTGGTGCAGAACATGGTGTTCCAGAAGCAAGCATGATGGCCAGCAGAAGCGGTAGTAACGCGGATAGGAGAGGAGTTGCCTGCAGGCGTGGTTTTTCGATCATGCATGAATGACAATATAATGGTATGGTCAAGAAGATGCTCATGGTTTTTCAGGCATCGATGGATCTGACAAATATGGGTTATTCTGTAGTAGTGTCGCCAATGTGGTTGTTCATGCCAATGCATTGTCCCCGTCAAATAGGACTAAATTTTCAGCATGTCTAGATATCAATCAAATAAATTTTACTACACTTGGAATAAACGAGAGCCCTTTGTTTGGTTAGATCCGATGATTTAAAAATAGAAGAAACCAGATGAGAGGAACTTAAGTTGTGGGCCGGAACCAAAGAATACGTGGATCTGGAACTGGTCTGTAAATAAATACAGAGGGTATAACAGTATTTTAACGTCTCCGATGCTTCTTTGAATCAGAAAATGAACTGCTTCTCATCGCACAGGAACAGGAGCTGCTTCTCAAATCCTCGCGTGCGATCTCTCTCTTATCGTCTCCTGGAGCTCCTGGCGGGCGCAGGTGGTCACCGGTGGGCAGGCCCCGCACCTCCCTCCCTCTCCTAGCGCGCTATCGTCTCCCGCAGCTCGTGGCGGGCGCGGGTGGTGACCAGTGCACGGCTCCTGTGGCCGGCGCGAGGCCCCCGGTGGGCAAGCCCGGCACCTCCATCCCTCTCCTAACACGCGGAGGATGACCGGCGCGCAAGCTCTGGTGCAGCTCTGGTGGCAGCAGCTCCAGGCCTCCAGCTCGGGCAGTGGCGCGTGCGCATCCAAGGTGAGTGGTGACCCAGAGAGCCGGCGAGGCGGGCACCGACCCTAGGGAGACGCGGTGGTGAAGGCGGCGCCGACGCGACTGGCAGCGAGGCGGGTGGCGAGCCGGCGACCTGGGAGGCGGCGAGGGTCGCGGTGAGCCGGCGACCCGGGCGGCGGAGAGGCTAGCGGGGACGCAGTGCTCACCAGCGCGTGGTCCCCGGTGGGCAGGCCCCGCACCTCCCTCCCTCTCATAGCACGCGAGGGCTCACCAGCGCCCGAGCTCTGGTCAGCTCCGGCGGCAGCTGCTCCAGGCCTGGAGCTCGGGCGGCGGTGGTGCGCATCCGAGGTGAGCGGCGGCGGCTGCTGCTCCAGCTCGAGTCGTCGGCTCAAGTTTCGGCCTCCAGGTCTACGCGAGCAAGCAAGCGCCATAGTCTATGGCCAAGCTTCAGCTCCAGGCATCCGCCTTGGCGAATGGTGAGCTTTCAAGTCTTAAGAGTATCTGTTGCTGCTGCATCTGTCAATTGAAGATTCATGAACACAATGACCTGTGTCAATAGTGTTAGAGCTGTGTACTACTACTATGTGTTAGTACATTGGATGCACCTATCTCATATATCTCTTGTGGTTTAGCTTGTCTGGCTTCTTTTAGTTGAATTTTGTTGGCAATCTCTGGTTACACAGACATTCCAGCTTGACCCTTCGTTCCCTAGGCAGATTATTTTTCTTGGCTTGTGTATTCGATTAATGGAAATATGGGCCGCCCTGCAGCTGAGGCAAATGTGAGGGTTCTCTTTTAATTTCTATGATACATTCTGTAGTCCTTAGTTATCGGGTAAGTAGTTTCACTCGAGCTCTGCTGATGAGCGCTGGCAAGTACCGTGATTGAGATAATACAGAGTAACATTTCGTTAATTGCAGTTGTAACATCATGGCGCCGTAATGAATGTAGAGAAAAATAAAGTTCCCTCTAAATTAGGTGCTTAAGCATAGCATCACTTTGCTTCTTGTTTCAGAGGCGTCACTATCGAGTTCATGTTATCAACAGATATTTGGAGATCCTGCCGCGGCAGATATTGTGCTCACCAGCGGCGCTGATATTTTGGCCATGGGACTAAATGTAACACACCAAGTAGGTGTATCATGTAATTCTGCTGACCTTGAAGGTTGCATTCTTTCTGCTCTGGATGTATGTTGCATCAAGAATACTACTTACCCGAGCATACATGCACAAGCATAAAGGATTCACTACCGGAATTCACTTCTTTGCCGAGCGTCGGAGGCTTTGCCGAGCGTTTTTTTCGGGCGCTCAGCAAAGAAGGCTTTGCCGAGAGCAAAATAAAAAACACTCGGCAAAGCCTCTACACTCGGCAAATAAGGCTTTGCCGAGCGTCCGATAAACGGCTCTCGGCAAAGAAGTTTCTTTGCCGAGAGCTAAAAAAAAACACTCGGCGAGAGCAAAAAAAAACACTCGGCAAAGACTTCTTTGCCGAGTGCCAAAGTAAAACACTCGGCAAAGCAATTTTTCAAACCACATTTTGGTGCCCTAAACGAATTCAAATAAAAAAGTTTTCAACTACAAAGTTTCATAACTTTTCATGATCTACAAACTTTATATTGGTCATTTCTTTATTCGACAAAGTAATAATTACGTTATTCACAAAATCTATATGTCTCTCATGTAGTTCCATGAAACTACAAGAGAGATATATAAGATTTGTGAACAATGTTAGCACCACAATTTCGGATGGAAAACTTCCTAAATGAAGTTTGTAGATCTCGAAAGGTTATGAAACATTGTAGTTGACCACTTTTTAATTTGAATTCATCTTGTCATGGAAAACTACGTTTGAAATTCAAAATTTTAAAATTTTAAAATTCGAATTTTTCAAAAGACCTCGGATGGAAAAACTTCCTAAATGAAATTTGTAGATCTCAAAAAGTTATGAAACATTGTAGTTGACCACTTTTTCATTTGAATTCATCTTGTCATGCAAAACTACGTTTGAAATTCAAAATTTAAAATTTGAATTTTTCAAAAGACCTCGGATGGAAAAACTTTCTATATGAAAAATGTAGTGCTCGAAAAGTTATGAAACTTTGTGGTTGACAACTTTTTGATTTGAATTCGTTTAGGGCCTCAAACAATCAATTTTCACTTGGTTTAGTATAATATTTGAGTAACTGAAACGGCATATAAACGTATGTGAGTGTGTAGTGCAGGTGGCAGAGGAGGTATCGCGTGAGTGAGAGGTCACGAGTTCAAATCTCGCCGACCGCGTAGCCGCGAATTTTGCGCGAAAAATGCCACGACTTGCGACTTCGTCTCCGTCGGGCGGGCGCTGGCCAGTGGGCCCCTCTCCCGATTGAAAAAAATTTTTCCAGGTTTTTTTCGCATTTTTTTATTTCGCGCTTTGCCGAGCGTCGGGCTCTCGGCAAAGGCTTTGCCGAGTGCCCGATAAACGGCTCTCGGCAAAGAAGCCTTTGCCGATAGGATTTTTGTCGAGGGCGCTTTGCCGAGAGCTGCGCTCGGCAAAGGCTTTGCCGAGGGCCTTAGAGGCTTTGCCGAGGGCCTGGGGCCCTCGCCAAAGCAGCCGGCTCCGGTTGTGATTAGTGTATTTTATAGCTGAACACAGTTTAGTTTTTGCATCAAGAAGTTCAGACTTACTAATTACCGGAGCATACACGCACAAGCATAAAGGATTTGACTATTTTATAGCAGAACACAGTTTAGTTTAGCTGCCAGGTGTATCACACTGAAATTGACATTTACAAGTTCGGTGCATATAGAGGAAGGATTGAATTGTCCACTAAATTGTGAGGAAGCACAGAAAACAAATCTAGGCAGTAGGATTGCTACACGGCTTGCAAATAGAGGAAGGTAGCAATCTTCAGTGGGCTCCAGGTCCTCCATAGCTCCAGGAATCACATAGCCTGGACTCCAGAGGAAGAAAGGCTGGTAGAACTGAAAAGAAAACGAAAAGGAAGGCTAACTAACATCATGTCCGAGACTTCCTAATTAAGAGTAGCTTTGAACGAAACAAATCTGAGTAAGAAAAATTTTAGAGAAACTTGCATACCCTTTGACCATTATGGCTGCGTATACGAGCTCATATAAAACTGGCTGCGAAGGGAAACTCTGCGACTTTCGTGATGCACAGTTGGAGCAACTGTGTTGATATTATATGTGCTATTTTGGTTTGTTGAAGCCGTCATTTTTTATGCATCTTTCCTTGGCCGTCCACGTGTCCTTGGCGCTTGAGATGATTGACCTGATTCTTTTTTTTTGTACCACTGGTGTTCTTTGCTCCAATCTTGTGTTTCTTTCCACCAGTTTGTGAGTCAACTATGTAGACATCTCAATGATACAAGAATCTGAGGCAGGTACCATGAGCCAGGGCCAAGGCATTCACTCCAATAAAAATATTATTCATGGTCACAAGTCAACAGCAGGGTACATGTCTATTCTATATGTTGTTATAAACTGACATGGACATGCACTTTTGTCAAATTCAAATGAACTGGCAGCAGCAAGAGGATTATTTCCTTTCAAGGGAGGAACAGTGAAAAATATTGCAATATACTGTAAATAAAGAGGGCAGGGACACCAACAGAGACAAATCAAATATTCACTGCAATCGGTGAGCCCTGCATCTGTGTGAAGAACAATACAAAAGATGATCCCCTTGACAGATATTGATGACTAGGACGAAACTGGGTGTGAAGTTTGGTACAGGAATATGATTCCCAACAGCTGCAGATATGCAGATACCAGCTCAATGCTACATGTTAAGAACCTCCACCACTAAGTACAAGATGATGGCACATGCTCCTTGACAACATGGATTCGACAACAGTCCCAATCTAACATGCTTACAGGTAGTCAGGGTACGACAGCTCGAAAGACTAATTAGTATAATCCTCAATACCTCAATATGGTTTGTGCATGAAACTTGGAAGGCTAACAGACCAGCTAAAGTTGCCAGGCTAGATTACAGAAGCCACTGGAGTGGAGGAGCATTATATATCTACATCACTTTGGCAACATTAATCTCTTCTTACAAGAAAACCATGAGCATTACATCAATGCGCAAGGCCAAGGTTTGAGTAGCTGAATTTGCCATTTAATAACTAACACACAGAACCACTAACTCATCCATGCAACAACTGAAAACAACAAAATTGCACCTCAACACTAATGCTGATGCTCCCATAAAGATTTATACCTTCACCCTTTTTTCGTAGTGAACAATCGTATATGCATGTATGTCTTTGTACATTTACATAGCCAACAAGCAAGGGGGGTTAGCTGCTAAATTCACTTCAGACGGTATCTTTCTAATTCCTGTGCTACTTTAGTAAAATCACAGACAACTTAATCATTCTGCATCTGGGAGCACTCATATCTCTGCCAATGCCCACCTCTATTGAATTTTCATCAACTCACTACATCTTGTAACGCTTCACTTACACCCTAAACAGATAATTTAATCAATTAAGGGATTTAACAACCATGGAATTGATAATTTTTCACGCTTCTACCTATTGCCAAAATGATGGAAGATGAATCTAGTGATTGACACAAGATGCAGATGAGGAGCAGGCAAAGGCAGAGATATCATACCTGTAGGATGACTAGCACCTGCAGGCACACCCCTTCCTCCTCCAAGTGCCGCGACATGGCCAAGCGCGGAAGGGCAGGCCTCCTGCCACCAATCCTGTCCCCAACTCTCTGCTGCAGCCGCCGGTTTGTTGCAGCAGGCAGCCGGCGGTGACTCACACAGGTGGGCGGTGGCGAACCTAGGGAGCCGCGGCGTGGTGGTGGGGGCAGCGGCAACATGATTGTTGATGATGCAGTTGGAGAGGCGGCGACCCTAGGGAGACGTGTGGTGGTGGTGGTGGTGAGGGCGGTGCCGACTCAATTAGCAGCGAGGCGGCAGGCTGGGAGGCGGCGAGGCGGGAGGCAGCAGGCCGGGCGGGTGGCGATGCGTCGAGCTGGGAGGCGGAGACGCAGATCTCGCGGGCGCGGAGCAGTTCGTGCCTTCGTGGAGAGTTGGCTTACGGAGTTGAGAATCTGTAGAGTAGGAAAAGTACTAATCTACCCTTAATTACAATACTTAATTAAAACCTTGTGCATCCCAAGCATCGTAACAAACCATTTCGATGCTTGATCCAATGAGCATTTACACAGAACCAATTTTCAAGGACCTATGCGACATCGTTTTCCTGGATGAAAAATGGTTTTATATTACAAAGAAGACTGGGAGATACTATATTCTTCCTCAAGAGGAGGAACCTTATCGGACGTGGAAAAACAAAAATTTAATCCCTAAGGTAATGTTCTTGTGTGGCATTGCTCGCCCAAGGATGGATAGTGGTGAAAATTGCACTTTTGATGGGAAAATTGGGTGTTTTCCTTTTGTCACATATGAACCTGCTAAAAGGACAAGTAAAAATCGAGCTGCCGGGACGTCGGAGATGAAACCCATTATGTGAGTAACAAAGGAAGTGATGCGTTCCTTTATTATAGGCAAGGTTGTTCCTGCAATTCGCAAAAAGTGGCCAAGGGAAGATCTGGGAAAGCCAATATTCATCCAGCAAGACAATGCTCGCCCTCATATCGATGCCAGTGACCCTTTATTTTGTGAAGCAACAAAACATGAAGGATTTGATATTAAGCTGATCTGTCAACCACCGAATTCACCAGACTTTAATGTACTTGATTTGGGTTTCTTTGCATCAATTCAGTCCATTCAAATAAGAATGCTTCTAAGACATTTGCTGAACTGGTTGCGGTGGTTCAGAAGGAGTTTGAAGAATATGACCCAACTTTGTCAAATCGGATATTCGCATCACTGCAGCTCGCCATGATAGAGGCAATGAAAGTAGGACGAGGGAACAACTACAAGATGCCCCATGTTAGCAAACCTGTGTTGGAAAAAGAAAACAATCTTCCAATGCAAATGAAGTGTGATCTCAATTTGGTACAGGAGGTATGCAGGCAGCTCAATGAATGAGACGGGGTTGCTTCTCTACATACTGCTAGTTAGAGGAAATTACTGTATTTTGGGAGTTTTTGGCCTAACGAGTGTAAATATGTATAGGGTCTCTAGTCACTTACTTCAGCTAGTAAAAATCAGTAATGTATTCTGTTTGGTCCATGTAAATATGTATTGCGTCTGTATCCACTTACTTTTACTAGTACAAACTCTGTAGAGAAGTGTGTTTTGTGCATGTAAATGTGTACGAAGTCTGTTATCAGCAGTTTGAGTTGAATGGTTAAGTCAATGCAAAGAAGAACCTTCAGTAGTCATATTGCAAATTGCTTTCTTATGCTCCAGAAATATTAATAAGCCATACAATAGTTGGAGTGCAGATCCCTGGTTAATTTGCAATCTTCTTGGCACGACAAATCATAAACAAGCAGTTTAGAAGTTTGCAGTCACTAATATTGTTAAGCAAGAATGCCCTTTCCTTTAATCATGATTCATGAATGCATTTCATTGGCATTGAATAGGTCGTGAAACATGTGGCATCTTTGAATCTTTTATTGTCAGCAGCTAAGAATTTTGGGCAGTTCGGAATAGACATTTTGCCAAACAAATCATCAGCATTGAGTAGCTGACGGCAGGCATGTCACAAGGCAATACACAACATCAGAGATTTAGCCTATGCGACTTGCAGCGATTCAACCTTGTAAACGCACGAGCGCGGCAACGGGGTCTGGGACTGGAAGCCAGAGAAAGCAGCTCCTGCAGAAGCTCGGACAGCGATTTAATGCATATGTCATGCCTTCGCCATCCACCTACGGCATGCGGGCTTGCAGCCGGCGGCATGGTGCAATCGCAGAGACGAGAAACAAGGGCGCACGAGAAACAGAGGTGGAGGGCAACGAACCTCTAGAAATTTCCGATTATTACATAACAAATATTATCTTTTTCACATGGCCCCTGCCTATTGGCAACTGACCTCCGTTCTTGGTGGCCTCCCAGCAGCAATGTCTGGCAAAGCTCCCTGCAGTGGTAACTCGGCTTTGCCGAGCTATAATTATGCCTCCGCCATTCCTTCATGGTCCAACCGCCCTCCTCTCGTTCGCTCGTGGCCAGTGGTGGCCCTGCCTCCTCGCCCCTCCGCCCCACTCTGACCTCCGCCCGCAGAGGACAGCCAACCCAAACCCGAATGCTTTGTCGGCGCAATGGGAGTGTTGCCTAATATGGATCTCGATTTCAAGTGCGTGTAGTATAGGAGATGTGAAAAAATAAAGGCTAAAACAAATATCACCATATACATTATTGTCACTCATATGGATTAACAAATACATAGTCCTAGTTACTTGATAACTGATGAGACACACACATCATCCATGTTTTGAAAGTACAATTCAAAGATACATATGCGTGAACATCAATGCACGCGTGCACGACTTTTCTCGACATCGTCTTATTCATCTACTCTTATTCCTCCACTAGTTAGGATCGGACAGATATACGTATATGCTTTGCAGGCATGGGTCAGTTGGTGATCATGGGCAGAAGGTGACCTGGTAGTTGCTGTTGCCGTTGCAGGCATGGGTCTTGGTGTCGTCGCTGGGAAACAGGTAGGCGTCGGGGCACTGAGCCCCGCCGCAGTTGTGCGTCACGCCGGTGCTGCAGGAGAATTGCATGGCGAGGTTGTAGCCGTCGATCACCGAGATGTCGTAGAAGTCCTGGTTGCCGCCGATGGTGAACTCGGCCAGGATCGGCTGAATCCCAGACATTTTACAAAAAAACCCTTGAACTTTATTGAAATCAACTCGCAGTCCGGCTTCCTCTCACAGAAAATTTTACGAAAAAAACCTTGGACTTTATAATAATTAACCCGCAGTCCATGCTTCTCAATGGGCCGGCCTGCCTCAATGGGCCAAAAACGGCCCACGAACCTCTTTGCCCTATTTAATAGTTTTATCTTTTCTTCAAAAATCATATATCTCTCAAAAAAACATATAAAACCAAACAAAAACATAAAAATACAAAACCAGTCTTGTTGACTTTATTACAAACAGATGTATGCATTAAACTTAAAATATCATATGCTTTACTGTATTCTATTTGGTACAGTAGCAATTCCATACTTTTTCGTAAATGATTAATTTGTAGGTTCCACCACATGCGCGCTAAAAATATCTCCACTACCTTAAATTCAATATCATATACCCTTTCTCATGGTCTTTGGTGGCCAATTAATTTAACGCCAACCCGAAATATAAATACTCAAATATAAATTCTACTGTACATACTTATACACAAAAAAAACACATATGATATATAATACTCTGCACATTCTCATATGCAAACACATCATGTCTCATACATAAAAAAACTTCAAATGAATACACACAAAAATCAATATACTTCAACTATACATGGTACACATAACCTATAGACAAACTCCGCGACCTACGGTACCCAAACTGCCACACTATGCATCAATCCTTCATTAACAAAAAAAAATGAACAGGTCGTAGCAACATAAACGAATTACCAAGCTGGCTCAAAATAATATATAGGAACTCCACGTGGGCGCGAGGCAACGCCACGCGTTGCTTTCTAGTAAAGTGACTATTTTCTGATATGGACTATATGGCCTTGTAGTCTAGTGGTATGCTCACTCTATTGTACCTAGGATGGCGTAGGTTCCATGCCCTACCGCTGGTTGACCTGCATCCTTAGTGGCCTCCCTCCAACAGTGTGCAGCCAAGCTCCTCGCCGAGCTAACTCGGCTTCGCCGGGCTATCCCTATGCCTTCTCCACTCGTTCCTAGCTGAACCAACATCCTCCTCTGCCTGTGGCCAACAGTCGCCCAGCCTCCTCGTCCCTCCACGCCGCTCCCACCTCCTCTACTCATCGGTTTGCTTTCTCCAAGCCCCTTTCTAAACCCACAGAGCACAGCCAACCCGAACACGAATGATTCGTCGGCACGAGGAGAGCGTTGCCTAAAATCGATATCTATTGATTAACATAAAGGCTAAAATAAAGATCACCATATACATTATTGTCACTCATATGGATTAGTACAAATACATAGTCCTACCAAGTTGATAACCGATGAGACACATACATCATCCATGTTTCGAAAGTACAAATCAAAGATACATATGTGTGAACAACAATACAACGCGTGAACGACTTTTCTCGACATCGTCTTATTCATATACTTTTATTCATTCTTCACTACTAGCTCGGATCGGACAGACTTACTTATACGCAGACAAGTAATACGGTGCATGTAGCACTACGCATGCACGCATCGGTCAGCACCGTCCACAGCCTCATGGCCGGTGTGTGATCATGGGCAGAAGGTGACCTGGTAGTTGCTGTTGCCGTTGCAGGCATGGGTCTTGGTGTCGTCGCTGGGAAACAGGTAGGCGTCGGGGCACTGAGCCCCGCCGCAGTTGAGCGTCACGCCGGTGCTGCAGGAGAATTGCATGGCGAGGTTGTAGCCGTCGATCACCGAGATGTCGTAGAAGTCCTGGCTGCCGCCGATGCTGAACTCGGCCAGCGTCATCGGAGGCTGCCCAGAGAGCGTGCAGGAGAGCGCGCCACCGCAGTCGCCCGTCTGGCAGCTCCCGCTGCCGCCATTGAAGGAGCAACCCGTACGGCCCCACACCCTGCCGGACTGCGTGCCCGCCGGCACGTCCACGGTCCACGTCTGCCCCGGGTCCAGCTGCGTGCCGCCGCCCACTGGGGTGGCCGCCGGCCACACCGTCGAGCCGCAGTTGTTGGTGATGGTGAATGTCGCCGCTCTCGCGCTGGCCGCGAAGGCGGCGAGCAGGAGCAAGAGGACAGAGGAAGCAGTGGCCCTGGACGCCATGGATGCTAGCTGCTACTTGTGTACGACGTGTGGCGAGCTAGCTAGAGCTTTGTAGTGTGGAGGAGTTAGGGAAGGATGCATGCCTATTAATAGCTGCGTGGTAGGGGATGACGTGAAGAACGGGCTTGGAAACTCGGGGCTGACGGAATGACAAATTTACCCTTCAATTATATATCGATCGCCAATTTTGGGTGACATTGAGAGATTGAGCTGTTGCTTTGTTTCCTCCATTTCAGCTAGTGGACGGGATTCAAATATCGCCAAATTTTTATGTAATTTCCTATGTGTGGACAAAGGATATTGAGATAGAGGCCTTGTTCACTTCCCCATCCCAACCCAAAATATTTCCTCTTCCACCCATCACATCAAATCTTTCGACGCATGCATGGAGCATTAAATGTAGGTAAAAAAGATAACTAATTGCATAGTTTGTCTGTAAATGTCGGAACGAATCTTTTGAGCCTAGTTAGTCCATAATTGGACAAATTTTGCTAAATAACAACGAAAATGCTACAGTAACTTTTCAGCTATTTTCGTGAAGTGAACACGTATATGCCATATTTGACTGCAGGACCCACAAATGTATACGTAGTATATGCTCTTGTTCCTTCGTAGAAGTTATTGGCATGCATTTATTGCCGTGCAACATCGGTTAGAATTCTAGATGACATGGAAATCTAATCCTACGCGACTTGGCTGGACCGAAGGACAGCACTATATTACAGCTATTTGCTTGTTCAAAAAAATGGATAAGAGAAATCAGATCAATACTTATGAAAATCAGTCGCTGAAATATTTTGAACTTTGGTTTATGTGTTATACTATCGCCTACGACAGGTGGTTGTATGTTGTGAAATATACGTACTCCCTCCATGTTGTTAAAAGAAGTCGTTTTTGACAAGGTTTAGGTCAAACATTGGGAATATAAATCATGAATAACTTTTAAGTTGTTAAATTTGGAAATATGAAAACAATATGAATAGATTTGTCTTGAAATATATTTTCATAAAAGTACACATATATCACTTTTAAATAAATATTTTTATAGAAAAATAAAGTCAAAGTTATGCTTTGGAGACCGTGTCGTTGTGTAAAACGACTTCTTTTACCAACCTGGAGGGAGTATATACATTGACAAAATTGTTTCCAATTTCAGCTCGGCCGGTTTGTACTCTTGTGCATAAATAAAATGTCTAATGTCTGTGGAACTTGTGTGGAGAAATAAATGAACACGTGGAAATACGTGATTGGCGGACCTAACTTGGATCGATGGATGGGAATGGTCAAGAGAGACCTGCAAGCGAGTCAGCAGTCAACCCTTTTGAGACCTATACTATTTATTTTATGATCATTGCACGTACACGCATGAATATCAGGATTTCTGTTGGAAATCTGGGGTTTCCAGCAGACGGAATGCAATGGAGCCTTCGCCCGGTCGACTGCTCTGGGCGAAGGTGAGAAGAGTGGAAGGTGGGCTCCAGGCACAATTAAGGTTTCATAAATGCTCTCACCAACCTCTTCCCTTCTTATAGAATTTGTTCTCCTTTTTATATGGCACTGCTTACTAATGCGCCGTTTTACAACTCTACCCCGGACGGCCGTGGTACATTTCGGTATATCACTGTGCTAATACAAGCCGTCCGGGGTAGTTTGGGTATCCTCTTCTTCAACTGCCTTTGCTTGTTGGGCCGCTACTGTGAGTCCGTCGGCGGCCCACGACCAAGCACCACGGCCTCGTGGGAGCTCCCCAGGCTCCTGGAACCTCTGCCTGAGGCGCCTTCGCCAGGATCCTCGCACCGATGCCTGGAACGCGACCTCTGCCTGTATCGCTAGAGCCTTTGCCTTCGGCTGCATTCAGGCGCCTTCACCACAGCTTCCGGACCTTCGCCCAAGGCGGCCGACCAGGCGGAGGTTCCCATCTTTTTTTCCCTGCACAACGCTCATAAAACTTTGTTAATCGTTAGTTCTTAACACCACTGCGAGCCTTGGAGTCTCTGCGACTCGTAACCTTGTCCCAATAGTTTCCCCCTTGAGGGCATGGTCTGATGTTGGCGGGCCTTGTCCTCAAAATCTAGTCCTTAGGTTCTGAGGCACAGAGGCTCTTGCACATGCGGAAGCTTCCCCCTTTCCCCCTGGATCGCCTGAATCAGACCGCTGCACTGGTGACATGTCACTGTTTGGTTCGTTGTCGTGGCTCTGGAACCTACATGTTTTGAATAGATGTGACCGTTGGCCCCTGAAGTTGAAGCGGCGGGGCGGGGGCTATATAAGTGGGCGGTAGGTGAAGGTTGCACCGTATCTATTGTGTTGTCGCTTTTCCTAGCTTTTGCTTTCCAAGCTTTTCTCTCTTGCTCTTGGCCTTCGCCTATTTTCTTTTAGCCTTGGCTCCCTTTGGTTCTTGGCCAGCGCTTTGGAAGTGGCTTCTCCTGTTAGTCCTTCTTCGCGCTGGGCTAGTTTCTTCAGTTCGTACCGCCGTCTTCTCGGTGCTAGGGTGATTGGGTGGTCCACGCGCTTTGAGGAGTGCATGGTTGCCAGTGCGGAGGCACAGGAGCTAGCGGAGGATCTCAGAAGTGTTGAGGCCTCCGTTGCGGATCTCATAACTACAAAGGAGGCGGAGGATATGGTCGGCAAGAGCAAGACAGGGGACTTCGGCCCCTCGCTTATGCGGCAGACATGATCAAAGAGCTGTGGAAGTTCGGCTGTTTTGGTGAGGCCAAGGTGAAGCCTCTGGAAGGGGAGACCGCTCCCAAGCCATAGGCTGCTGATGCCATGGTTTTCAGGGATTTCTTCATTTGCGGCCTTCATTTTCCAGCGGCCCGCTTCCTTCGTCAAGTCCTAGAAGCATTTGAGGTACAGCTAGATCACCTCACCCCTAATGGTATCGTTACTTTGAGTAAATTCTATTTGTGTTATGGTGCGGAGCCCAATGTTGGTACTTTCTATGAGTACTACGAGCTCTAGCGCCAGCCCAAACGGTGGTGAAGACCAGTTGATAGCCCAGTATGGGAGCTGCACGTTCATGCCATGGAGGAGTCAGAAGGGCGAGAAGTTGGAAATTTCCTTCGCTCAGAAGAACATATGGTCGAAGGATTGGATGTAGTACTGGTTTTATGTCAGGACTGGGGGCTTGACTTCTACTAGCCCGGATGGAAAGAAGAATACTCGTTATTCGTTGGTGTCTGTGATGACCCCGATGAAGCCTTCGTCCCAAGGAACTCTAGGTCTAAGGACTTCTGAGTGGTGCGAAGCGTGTGATAAGGCTTTTGCCTTGGCCTGTCGATACTCCAGAGGCCGGGATCTCGTGGAGGAAATGGTGGCAGCTAACTGCTAGCCACTTGATAATAATAGACCCGTCATGACTATTGAGATGGTAAACCTTACTGTCTTTGGCGAAGGAATTGGTGTTCCCTTCCCCCAGATTGGCTTTGAGAAGGAGGGTTGGGTCGCTGAGAAGTTGGTAAAGTTCGCTGAGGCGGGGGCACGTGAGATACTCATTGAGATGTCTGACAAAGAGTATCTAGCATGCCTCACCGAGATAATGCCTCGGCTTAACAGGGTTTTTGAAGAGTTTGGAATCAACCACGAGGAACATGATGTTCCTGCAAAGGTGCACAAATCCTTGGAGGACAAGGTGAAGAAGGCCGCCGCCAAGAACGCGAATGGTGCGGCGGAGGCAAAGAAAAGGAAGGGGGTTTGTACATCCAAGGTCGTTAGTAAGAAACAGAAGACCTTGACCACTTCTGTTGTCGCCTCCATCGATGCCTTCACCGCTGCCTCTGCTAATGATAATGAGGAGGTTGCAGAAAACATTGGCAGAGGCTCTGGCTCTATTGCTGCCAGAATGGGAGGCGAGCGCTCTGCCATCTCTTTAGATCTTGGTGGCAATGACTTCGTCGATATCGCCCTTCAAGGAATGGGTGGCGGCCCTACTGTTGAACCCTCCGTCGTGGCACCTATGCCCTATGTTTTGGGTGACGATTCTTCTGGCTCCGATGGCAAAGGTGCCTGTGGTGGCAACGCCTCCCTGTCAAAAGATGTGGAGGCCGACACCGTGGACCACCGCTGTCCTACGTTTGCTTCTACTGCGGAGGTGTCTGAGGATGAGGCGGAGGTGCATTCTCTCGCTGCTCCATTCCAAAGCATGGCATTATGGCCTATGGTGCAGCATGCTGCGGATGCTACTTTGAGCCATTTGCATCTGGGTGAGTTGCCACTTGGCTCTGCTCTTCCTTAATGTTAGTCTTAAATTTTATCTAGACTTGACTTATTTTGTTTGCTTCAGCTAGTGTCGATGAAATGTGGTCGGCAGTCTATCGAGGGGTATGCCCATGATGGTAGATTAGTCGGTAGATAGGTGCGCAAGACATGAACCAGATGGTGACGCAAGACAAACACAAGGATTTATCCAGGTTCGGCTGCCGTGAGGGCGTAATACCTACGTCCTGCGTCAGATTGTATTGCTCTGTATGGAGAGGTGTAATGAGATGTATGACCTGTCCTCTAGGGGACCCCTTTCTCTCCTTATATACTTTGGAGGAGGAGGGTTACAAGTAAAGTATCTGATTTGGTACTATTACAATGTCTAGTACACCTTGTAGCCTTGCGGTGCACGCCTTGATCTTGTGGGCCAGGCCACCTCGGATGGTGCGGCCCATGTATAGCCATGAGGGTATCCGGGGGTATATCCCCCACAGCTGGTTTGACGAAGGCTCTGGGGAACCCTACTGAAAACCCTAATGATCTTGTGGGTGTGGTTCTTGCTCGAATTGGTTTGGGGGCACTTCCAAGGCCTCCGCTTGCGGGCACAGCTCCCAGGCCATTTGGCCCAGGCCAGGCTAGTGGCGAAGGTTAAATTTGCTTGTTGTTTTTTTATTTCTACGAAATGTCCATTTTATTTGAGTTTTGCTGATATTTGGTTGCTATTCCAGGGGCTTCTGACAGCACATTAAGTGGGTGGGCGGATGTCCTTGAGGCTGTTTACAATGATATAGGTGGTTGCATTTTCTATTTTTGATTTCCTGCTTTTGATCTTACGTTTCTTATGGTTGATTTTGCTTTTAGGCCGCCTCCGCCAGCATCTAAATCATGTCGATTATTTCAAGCTACTGCAGACGAACTAGGAGCAGCAATGCGTGGTATGTTTCATTTTTTTCTTTTGTTCTTCTTCTTCTTTTTTTTCGCTGTGCTATGGCTAACCTTCATCTTGGCAGAGTCACTATCTTTCAGAGGTCATCGAAGAGCATGGTATGCAAGAGGTGGACGACCGCATTCTGGCCATCAAAGCCTTGAATGAGCTAGAAATTCTTGAGGCCGAGAAGACCCGACTTGCGGAGGAGGTTGGGGGTTTCCGCGTTGCCCGCGGTGACTTGGAGATTCTACAAGGGAAGGTTGATTCCCTGAACAAGGAGGTAGAGGGTGCGAAGGCTGGCTACCAAACGCGCCTTAAAGGCCATTGAGACGGCTGATAACCTTTGTAAGGAGGTGGACGCTGAGAGGGAGTCTGGTGTTGCCTTGAAGGCATAGGTGGATACACTGACTAAGCGCCTAGAGGATGCCAAATTCGTCAGACTAGCCACAGCTAAGCTTTACGTGGGTGCCCTCAAATAATTCATGGGCTCTACGTCTTTGTTGCCTTCTGATCCTTCGGCGTTCAACATCTTCTCCTGGATGAAGCCCAACTTCCTCAAACTTCCTGACTTTGTTGGCGGAGCTGTCGACTTTGGAGTGCTGGCTTCTACCACCAATTTCTCCAAGATGTTGACATAGGATGGCTGCTCACACGTCGAAGACGTGAAAGAGAAAGATCTTGATGACCCGGCCGATCTTGGAGTGACTTCCCACGGTGTTAGATCCGTTCGTAACTTTATGAAGTCATTCTGGGTAAAGTTTGGCCGGGCGGAGGCTTGTTCGATGGCGGAGGCATGGCGTGCGGCGGTTTGTTATTTCTTCTCTTCCCCCCTTTTTTGTGGCTTGTTATTATTTCCATAAGGTTGTTCATCCTTTGTTTGTTGTGTTTATAGGCTTTTGTGTTGTTTTGCAGGAGTTGTAGAAGGCGGAGGCTGCGCGTGGTACTGCTAGGGCACAGTCTTCCCTAGCTACAGAGGTGACGACTCCGAAGGCTCCCTCCAGTGCAGCTGAAGTCCAGAAGTCCAGAGAACCTACGCCTATCCCTGTTGATCCGGAGGTGTAGTGTTTTAGGCTTTTTAGCTGTTAGCTATACATGTTAGGATGGATGTGTTGGGGACACAGGTCCTCCATGTATATTGTAGACTTTGTTGTCTTATTGGCACCTTCACTTGGTGGATGTTTAATCGTAAAACTTGTCCCACGCAGGTTTCCTCTTCTGGGCCTATGCAGGACGTGCTTACTTTAACTTTGTATCAAGATGGTATTTATGTTAGCAGCGAACTGTGGGGATATTGGCATGAGACTTTCCCAAGTCGTTCTATTTGTGACATGTGGGCCTTCATGAAGAATGATATAGATGATGAACGTGCTGAGTTCACTAGGTCGCTTGCTTGGCGAGGGTCTCGACCGCCGGCTTAGTGCTAGATTTATGTCGATTTATTTGACAGGCCATCATGCCCTTGTAGGTGTTTGGAAGGCTTAACGCCTTTTGCGTTTTACTCTGTTATTGCCTTTGGGCTTTTGTATCATTGCGCTTTTAATGCGCTATTGTTGTAATCATATCCACTTTTCTTCAAATAAAATTTTCTTGCAATGCTTAATTGCGCACTTGTTTTATTGAAGATTTTGGTTACAGTTGCTACCTAGGCCGAGGGGCTCTAGCAGATGGCACTTATTTTCTTACTCTTGCCTCCACTTCTCTCTTCTCTAGTCGACGGTGAGTAGTAGTCTACGCGTCCATGCGGAAAAGCTAAGGTGCTAGTCTTCGACCTTGGGCACCTTGCGGAGGCTCTTTTGGAAGCTTTGTCACTTTAGCCTCATCTCTGTGCTTGCTTGGAGTTGGTGAGGAGGCTTTTGCACATTGGCGCTGAAGAGCTGAGGTGCTCGTGTTCGATCATGCAGATGTTGCGAAGGCTTTGGCACAATTTGAGCACTCATCGGAGGCGCTAGTCTTTAATCTTGATGCTTCTCCAGAGGCCACAGAGCAATTTGAGCAAGCAATGAAGGTTGAAGAAGCATTTCTTAGACGTTGCCTCCACTTGCGCCTAGATTGTTTTGTTGTTGCCTTCGGCTATGCTAGAGCAGCTGTGCTCCCGTTGAACATGGTTGATGCTAGGTTGCACCAGCTGGTGCCTTCGGTTGTGGGGGATGTTACGAGTCTTCGTGCGATACCCTCCGACAACCTCTGACACTGGCTACTTGCTACCGGACTTTGGTCATACAACGTCCCATGGAGGCTGCACGACATCATATGGAAGATGTGTACAACCTCAACGTGGCCATCGCTGGGTTCTGCAAGCTGCTATAGTTACGAGTCTTCACATGGTATCTTTTGTCCTCTCGTTTTTAAGGAAACTCCGGGCTCCATGGATTTCTTGCCTTGTTGTATGGTGAATTGGCTCTTAGTTGCCCTGGCTTCCCCCTCGCGCTCTTCTAGAATTGGTGATATGGTAATGCACTAATTGAGGCTAGTGCCGGGGGTGGGGGCGCTAGGTTTTATAGTCTACTACTTATACGATTTGATAAATCTTGGTGGTTGGCCGATGTTTATAGCTTAGATACGTTTTAAAGTCATAATGAGACTGACAGATTTCTTTGTACCTGGTGTATCTTTGGCTCTTTATTCCTGTTGTACTTTAGCTATTAATTCCTGATAGTCATCTGGTGCCTGATAAGGATAGGTTTTCGCTAGGTGTTTGCTTGCCCGATGCCTATGGCGAAGGTAGGTCTTTGATGGGTTTTTTGGCCTTTTGGCCATTTTGATGAATCCTTGATGACTGAATGTCGACACAACTTTGTCAAGGTTGCAGGCTAATTTAGCCGTAGAGGTTGTTCCATGCTTTAGAGCCTTCGGCTAAGGCAGTGGAACGTCCTCTTTGTCATGATGTCATTATCGAATGTTGTGGCTCCATTGCTAGACACTTTCGACCTTTGCTTTTCATGGTAATTTTTTGGGGAAATTCCTCTTTATATTTTAGAGGGTTTTACATGGGTCCTGCCTCATTAGAAACCTCACCTCCGCTAGGAGCCCCCTTTGCGAGGAAAAGAGTACATGCCCTTTTTTAGAAAACTTGAAGAAAATGCTAAATCTATGAAAATGGAAGTGAGGTGAACTTTGCTTATAGTTTCGCGAAGGCTACCCCTTGCAGTTATACATAGAACCTACCCAAATTGTCGATGTTCCAGGTGTGAGTTGTTGTTTTTCATTCGCCATCTGTCAGGTAAAATGATCCCGGTCGTTCAGCAGCCTTCGCTGTGTATGGGCCTTCCCATTTGGGCTGGAGTTTTCCAGTATTGGCCACGTTGGGCTTCCTTCTTAGCACTATGTCTCCATCCTAAATTAGCTTTTTGACTACTTGTCTATCTCTCCATTTCCTAGTTTGTTCTTGATATTTGGCGATGTTTTCCACTGCTTCCAATTTTGTGCCTTCGATCGTTTCTTTGGAGTATTCTTCATCTGCTGCCAATGCCTGTTTCATTGTCCGGAGGCTTTGATGCTTGGTCTCTTTGGATAGCATCGTCTCTTCACTTTATGGAAGCTTGAATGGTGTAAAGCCCGTTGTACTGGACGCCATGGTGTTGTGAGACCATACCACCTTCGGTAGTTCTTCTATCCATTTGCCTTTGTAGAGGTTGAATATGGTTTTCGAGATTGCTGAGAATACTATTCTAGTGGCTCTTTCTACCACTCCATTTGACTCTGGATGACAGACTGATGCGAAGGCTATCCTTGTGCCTATGCTTTGGTAGAATTCTTTGAATTTGTCTGAGTTGAACTATTTCCCATTGTCTATTGTCAAGTTCTCGGTACTCTAAACCTGCATATTATGTTCTGCTAAAAGATTTTTTTTCACTATCTCTGAGGTGATTGTTTCTAGTGGCTTGGCTTCAATCCATCTTGTGAAGTACTCGATTGCTACTACTGCAAATTGGTCCCCCCCGACGAAGGTGGTAGTGGGCCGACCAGGTCCATACCCCATCTTTGCACTGGCCAAGTGGGTGGGATGAGCTGTACTACTGCCAAAGGCTTTGATTGATGCAGGGACGTAGTCTAGCATGCTTCACATGTCTTAACAATTTGCTTTGCATCTTTGATGTGCGTGGGCCAATAGAATCCCTGCCTGATTACCTTCGCAGGTAATGCCCTTGGACCAATGTGAGAGCCACATGTCCCTGAGTGAATTTCTTGGAGGAGCTCTCTGCCTTCGCTTTGAGTTATGCACTTGAGCAATGGTTGGACTACAACTTTTTTATACAAGACTCCGTCTATTAGAGTGTAACTCCTTGGTCTGGCTGCTATTCTTATTGTGCTTGCTTCATCTTTTGAATGGTGGACATTGTTTAAGTAATATGTAATTAACTGCCTCCAGTCTTCAGATTCAGTGACTAGAATTGTTTTGAATGCCTTCATGGTTGCTGAGGTTGCTGGTGCCTGTAATATTTGGTAGAAAGCTCCCTCTAGAATGGGCAAGTTGTTTGCTGCCGCCTTTGCTAGTTTGTCTGCTTTTGTGTTTTCTGCCCTTGGCATATGCTTCAGTGTGAATCCCTGGAACCTCCACTCGAGGGCCTTTATTGTTTCCAGGTATTTGACTGGCTCTGGTTCTCTTGCCACATATTCCTTTTTGACTTGTCCAGCCACGATTTGGGAGTCTGTTTTTGCTAATATTGTCTTTGCTCTGAGTGCCTTCGCTTTGTTGGGGCCCAGTATGAGGCCTTCATATTCTGCTATATTATTTATTGCTTTGAATTCTATCCTTGTTGCATACTTCGTGTGGAGGCCTGATGGTGCTACCAAAACAGCAGAGGCCCTAGCTCCTAGGTGTCCCCAGACTCCATCTGTGTAGAGTGTCCAGATTTGAGGCTGAGGCTACGGGATTTGATGCGCCGAAGGTGTTCAATCTGCCATAAAGTCTGCTAGCGCTTGTGATTTGATTGCTATTCTTGTCACATAGCTGATTTCAAACTGGGATAGTTCCGTTGCCCATTTTTCTGTTCTTCCGGAGGCCTCTTTATTACTGAATATGTCCCCGAGTGGCTGCGAAGAAGGTACTACGATCTCGTGTGCTTGGAAGTAATGCTTCAGCTTCCTTGATGAGATGAGTACAGCGTATGCTATTTTTTTTTATTTCTATGTAGTTCAGCTTTGCCCCTGATAAAGCTTCTGAGATGTAGTAGACAGGCTGTTCAATGGCCTTCGACTCTTCTTCTTTCTCCTAAACAAGTACCCCACTGACTGCATGGTCAGAGGTTGCCACATATAGCAGTAGTGGTGCCTCCATATCTGGCACTGTTACCAGGAGTTTGCTGGCCATGTAGTTTTTGAGTTGCTGGAAGGCCTCCGACTGTTTTAGCCCACATTCCACTTTGCCTCTGCCTCTTAGAGTTTTGAAGAATGGGAGACTACATTCGGCTAATTTTGAGATAAATCTGTTCAATGCTACTATCGTTCCGGTGAGTTTTTGGACTTCTTTTTTGGTTGATAGTTCCACCATTGAGATTTTGGCCTTCGTCTTCTCTAGGTTAGCCTAAATGCCTTTGGGTCCTATGATGTACCCAAGCATCTTCCCTCTGCTAACATCGAAAATCCACTTTTTCGAGTTTAGTTTTAGGCGTACTTCCCTGAGGTTGGTGAAGGTTTCCTTTAAATCTGCTATGTGATTTCCTTTATTCTTGTTCATTACGACAATATCATCAACATAAGCTATGATGTTTTTCTACAATTGTGTGCTGAGGACTGCCTTCATCATTCTGGAGAAGGTTGGGCCTGCATTCTTGAGTCCTTTGGTCATTCTAGTGTAGCAATAAGTTCCAGAGGGGGTAGTGAAACTTGTCTTCTCCTCATCTTCTTTGTTGAGCTAGATCTGGTGATATCCTGAAAAATAGTCTAGGAGGGAGAAGTGCTTGCACCCTGCTGCCTTGTCGACGGAGACATCTACTCTTGGTAGTGAAAACTGGTCTTTCTTGCATGCTTTGTTCAGATCTGTGAAGTCTATGCACATTCTCATCTTTCCATTTTTCTTCAGTACTAGTACTACATTTGCTAGCCATTCTGAGTACTTGACTTCTCTGATGACATTTGCGTCTAATAGCCTCTGTACTTCGGCCTTCACTGCTAAGATTCTATCCTTCGACATTTTCCTTTGTCATGGCTTCCTTGGCTTCATTCTGGGGTTGATGTCAAGGGAGTGTTGTATAATATCCCTACTGACTCCTTTCAGGTCGAAGGCTGACTAGGCGAAGACGTCTTTGTTCTTGGCTAAAGTTTCTCTGAGTTCTGCTTCTTCTTCCTTCGACAGGTTGCCTCTGATAGTGACCTTTTTGTCTGGGATTGACTTTGTTTCTTCTTGATCTTTCAGATCTATTTTGCCCTTCGGCATGTCCGGAGGTCTGGTGAGTTGCTTCTGGCTGCTTCGATAGAATTGATGTTGCCCTGTGATTTATAGATGGCTCTTTCTATGTTTCTCGCCTCTTTCTGACTTCCATGCACTATGATGGTGCCGTGCAAAGCTGACATTTTCATACATAAGTAGCCCATATGAATGGCTATATTGAACTTGTTTGCAAATCCCCTACCAAAGATGGCATTGTATGGGTATTAGAGGTCTACTACATCGAAGGTCACGTATTCTGTCCTAACATTTTCCTAGCCTCTAAAAGAAACTGGCAGGGATATTTTTCCCAATGCATTAATCCTTTTTCCTCCGAAACCTATAAGTGGTGAATCTGAGGGCTGCAGCTGGCTTCTGCTTAGTTTCATCTGATCAAAGGCATTGACAAAGATGATGTCTACGGAGCTTCTAGAGTCTATGAGAACCCTGTTAAATTCCCAACCTGCTATATTGGCTTTGATCACCATGGCATTAGTATGGGGGTAGTTCTCCAACTACAGGTCTTGCTCTAAGAATGTGATGGGCGTCTTCGACCAATCTGTGTAATGCACTGGACCCTACACTGCTATGTTGTTGACGAGCCTGAGGTGATCTTTCTTTTGCTTTAGTGTCTGAAATTCCATTGAAGAGCCTCTGGCTATCGGCAGTATCATGCTAATGGTGGGTAGTGGTGCATGTGGATTAAGCTGGTTTTCTAGGTTGGGCTCATTTTTGGGGGAGGCTAGCTGTGGTGGAGGTGGTGGCGGAGGTACCGCTTCAAGTTGTCTATTATGCACTTGAGTTGGTTGGCTTGTCTCTATGAATGTTATGTGCGGAGGCCTTGGATTCATATAGGTAAGGTTGGCCTCCGTTCGCTGATTACTTTCCAGCCCTTGCTGTTGGGCGCTTGGTCACCATGCGATAGGAAGTTGGGGTAGTATGCAGATACTAGGGTGGATGGATGAATTTGATTGGAGTTGAGACTTGGATAGATTGTGCAATATGGTTGCTACGAAGGTGCATCGAAGGTATGGTTGATCTCCCTAGTGGAATGTCTCAAGCCATAAGACAACCTCGCCAAAACACTAAACTTCCACCAAGAACAAAAAGCCAAAGAATAAGTCTTATGTACCAAGCAAACCAATGAAATTTAGGAGAACATATCTGGATCACTACGGGAAAATAGGCAATGACAAAATTCTAGATCTCAATGTTCATGTTACCTCGAGCCCCCATACCAGCTGAGCTACGCGACAGGTATGACTATCCAGCTAATGTTATTCTTTTAACTACACAATTCTAAATCTTATATTGTATATTTGACACCCCCAAACAATCTCAAATGAAAATGTTGTTAACTACAAAGTTGTAGATCTCGTTGAGTACTACAACTTTGAGATCGATTTTGTCTCCAATCAACATTGTTAATCATCTCAAATCTTATTGAATAACTTATATTGAATATTTTTGGACAACCATAACAAATAAAAAAGTTATCGATTACAAAGTTTTAAATCTCTTTAAACTCTACAATTTTGATATAAAGTTTCATAATCCGATCTCATATGAAAAAGTATTCAATTTTTTGTAGCAAAACAAACTATCACTAGCGATTCAAGCCACGACCTAGTAGTGATAGATGGACCAACTATCGATACAGGGTCATGGCTTGAATGGGCAATGATAATGGACAACTTATCAGTAACAGTTAAATGATAAACCAACGGTGATAATCCAGCATTGAACTAGTTCGAAAAGCAACCAGAAATGATAGTCCGGCAAGAATTACCTTTTTTTAGCATAGTAAATCTTATTTAATACTCGTGTGAATTGGCATGGTTAGGATCCATATTGAATCAGCAATATGGGTGTACATATGCCAATGTGTTGTCCCCGTCAAATAGGACTAAATTTTCACCACGTAGATATGAATCAAGTGACACATATGCTATAACCAACGTAACACGGCAATGATGAAAAAACTAATTGTACGAATTTTCTAATCGGCTGGCCAGCGTTGAGTGTTTCACTTATTGAGATGCTAGCTAGGTAGCTATCTCAAGAAACTAAGGGTGTGTTCACTTCGCGAAAAGTAGGTGAAAAGTTACTGTAGCATCTTTCGTTGTTATTTGGTAAAATTTATTTAATCATGGACTAACTAGGCTCAAAAGATTCGTCCCGACATTTACAGACAAACTATGCAATTAGTTATATTTTTTACCTATATTTAATGCTCCATGCATGCGTCGAAAGATTTGATGTGATGGGTGGAAGAGAAAATATTTTGGGTTGGGATGGGAAGTGAACAAGGCCTAAAGACGATAGACATCCCACACGCATCATAAATTAAAGAAAGTCATCCACGTGCCTTCATACTCATCTGATCGTGACCAAGGGTGTGTTTACTTCGCGAAAAGTAGGTGAAAAGTTACTGTAGCATCTTTCGTTGTTATTTGGCAAAATTTATCCAATCATAGACTAACTAGGCTCACAAGATTCGTCCCGACATTTACAGACAAACTATGCAATTAGTTATCTTTTTTACCTACATTTAATGCTCCATGCATGCGTCGAAAGATTTGATGTGATAGATGGAAGAGAAAATATTTTGGGTTGGGATGGGAAGTGAACAAGGCCCAAGTCAAAGAAAAAAATGAGAGCACTATGACAACTTCTAGCTGGCCATTATTTTAATTATTTTATCCGTCTTGTGCTACTGAGTCAACAATGATTGACTGCTGAGTCGTTCAATTCCGAGTTCACGCTCGGCGGCACCCAGGACTTTAACGGCATCTCATCACTGATTCATGGCTTCTCCTGCAGCATCGGCGTTGAGCTGGTGTGCAAGGAAAGTTTCCAACTGCAGCACTGACGGCACCCAGGACTTTTACGGCATCTCATCACTGATTCATGTCTTCTCCTGCAGCATCGGCGTTGAGCTGGTGTGCAAGGAAAGTTTCCAACTGCAGCACTGAAAGTCTGTAAGAGAGACTTGACTTATTAATGCTGAAGGCTTTGACTATAAGGTCTCGTCATTTAACGCTTATGACGTGAATGGATATCGCTTTCACACAACAGGCTACCAGAAGAGCCGACCCAATGCAAGGACCACGAATACCGGAGTATTTACGCCCAGAGTAGTTACTCCCGACGCTGATTAGGAGGACTATTATGGCACAGTTGAAGAAATATATGAGCTCGAATACCATGGTGAAAAAACACCTAAGCTTGTCGTATTCAAATGCCAGTGGTTTAAACCTGCAGTACAGAGAAAGTCCCCTAAACTTGGGATAGTCGAAACTGGACATGATTTCTTCTATGAAAGAGATGATGTCTATATCGTGGCTCAACAAGCCAGGCAAGTTTATTATTGTCCATATGCTTGCAAAACCGACCCACGTCTTCAGGGTTGGTATATTGTGCACAAGGTATCACCACATGGCAAATTACCTCACCCAAACGATGATGATTACAAGTTGAACCCACCCACGCATGACGGGGAGTTGTATCAACAAGACGAGGGGCTACCAGGGATGCTTGAGATAGACTTAACCAGAGATATTGAAATGGAAGTAGACGAGGAATGGGTTATTGACGAGGAAGCTGCAGATGAGATGCATGATCCGAGAGACTTGAAAATGCTTGACGGACTACAACTAGGCAGTGAAAGCGATGAGGATGAGGCTTTTGACGATTTTGTGGCTCTTGATAGTGATGACGATACCTATTATCCAGATAATCCCGATCATGAAGAATATTAGAAATACATGTAATATTATGTTATTTTGTAATTACATTTTCTTTATTTTGCATCCCTTATTAAGTACTTCTCGTTTATCTGAACTAATACTGGTTTATTCTTTTTAATTGCAGGTGATGGGGCCCACTAAGAGGAGCTGTCCCTCGACTTACTCAAGACCGAGGGGCACGTCAGTGGCTGAGAGGACAGAGACGTCGCAGAGGCAGAGCAGGCAAAGGGGCACGTCAGCGGCTGAGGAGACGGAGACGTCGCAGAGGTCGAGTAGGCCGAGGGGCAGGCCTAGGCGGGAGCCATCGACTAACCACAACCTTGGCTCCTCACGCTCTTCTAGGGACGACGACGTCCCTCTGCCCACGGTGGGCGACGACGTCGCTCCGCAGATGTACGACGACGTCATTCCACACGCGTCTGAGGAGGCAGTTCCGCATATGTCCGAGGAGGGGCCAGGGGGTTCGACTTCCTCTGCAGCCTCGAAACCCTATAAGCGAGGTCCCAGCCAGCTCCCGAAGCGACCGATTCTTGTTGACCGCCGCCCACTGATTGCACCCGAGGCGGATAGGTAAGTAACTTCATATGTTCTTCATTTGATATGTTGAAAAATAATAATAAGAGCTAATAATAACTATTGTTAACCACTTGTGCAGGAACTAGATGCTTGTGGAGGAGGGGGTCAAGGCTCGCAATGTCAATGGGATCCTGGGACTTTTGTGCAGGGAACACTTCCCTGGCCTGGTGTGGATGTCGGAGGATGAGGACCCAGAGATACCCTCGTTCGACCAGTACGCCCTCTTCCCCGCCGCTGTCGCTGGGCACACAAACTTGGCGGATCAGGTGATTACGAAGTTGTGGGTAAGCCTTTCTCGCTCTACGGCCCTCAATTCATTGCATTCATTGGACATTCTTGAAATAAAATAATGGATACCTCGTGTCTTTATGCAGGACTTCTTCACATGCCAGCCGGGACAGGAGGAAAGGGCGTATCAGGTTGCTTACGCTTCCTGTAAAAGGCGTGTCTCGGACTTGTATCACGAGTCCCGCCTCCAGACGCACATTGACTACAACGCCACCTACCGTAATAGAAGAATCCACAGAACTCAGGCAAGAAGAGAGACAGAGGTTCTGACAAGGGAGCAGTACCTGCAGGTAAATAGAATCAACATCTCCTATTGATCTCTTTTCAGATTAACTATGCCTAATTTGATCTTTTGATGGCTTGTAGGTGATTCCGAGCTGGTGCGCCACCTTTTCCGATTGCTGGGCTGCTATAGTGGACAAATGGTTGGACGCGGACTGGCAGAAGGCGCACCAAGAGAAAAGCGAGCACTGTATGATGATGCCAGGTGTACCTCACCATCAGGGCAGCGCCAGCCTCAGCAAATACAAAAAGACATATGTAAGTCTCCACCATTTGTCTAATCCAGCCGCGCTCAATTCTGCATGATTCCTAACCACATGTTGCTGTCTTTCTCGCAGGAGGCGGCGCACGGTGGCCAGCCAATTGGCCAACTCACGGCGTATGCTCTGGTCCACATGGGCCCGGCAAAGTCCAACATCGAGTACAACCCGGATGCAGGCCCAGAGGCATACACCAACTCCAGCGTCCACACCCGCCTCAGTTCGTACACGGAGGCGTCAAGGTTAGTTCATGGGCCAGACTACGATCCGAGGACCGAGGAGCGCCTTGATCCTGAGAGAGTGATGAGGATTGGGCAAGGCAAGAAGCATGGGCGGTTCTACAATGGCGACGACATCCTCGACACGGGCTGTACTCCTCCTCTCAACCGCCTACGAGCAGCGAGCACGAGCTCTAGCGTGCCCATAAGCCAACGGCCGACAGCGGTGACAGCACTCCAGGTAAGTATTCCAGTTTTATTCGTCGTTCTTTGACTTTTACGTTCCTTAGCTCTACATTATTGAAACATTGGGGTCAAATGTTGCAGGCCGAGCTGCAGCAACTTCGGGCCCAGCAGGAGGCCCAGCTGGCTGAGCGGGAGGCAGAGCGGGCTGAGCGGGAGGCCGAGCGTCAGAGGATACATGCTTTGGAGGCCCAACAAGAAGGTTTGCTCAAGTTCGTGCAACAAGTTGGGGAGCAACAAGGTTGGGAGATCCTAGCACAGCTGCTTGCACCACCACCACCACATCGTCGAGAGTCTACTCCGGTGAGTATGAGTAAGGTTGTTTTACTTTCTTTGCTCATGCTTAGTGTCAAACCTAGTGATGGCCTTCGTGCTGGATTTGTTGATGTGCCGGCCTTTGTGCCGGATTTGTTGATGTGTCAGCCTTCGTGCCGGAAATGTGGTTGTCGGTCTTCGTGACACATATCATTAATTTTGCTCAATTTATTGCCGGTTGTAATGTGACAGTTGTAAGTGAAAGTAATAACTAGTTTCTTAGATTCAAAAACATTTTGTTTCAGCATATATTATAATAAGAAAAGAATTAGCGCAATCTATAAGGGAAACCACCCCAAATATTATACAAACACTACCAATAACTACACCACTACACCATAAACAGCATCTATGATAAATCGTTGGTGATGAAGTCCATCAAGTATCATCTTCGGCCCGTTTGGCAGAGCTTCTAGAGTTGATTCTCTACAGAATCCAACAGGAGCTCTGCCAACCAGTTTTTTACAAAGCGGCGATTCTCTATTGATTCTATGAAGTGATTCTCTGGAATGAACTAAGAGGCTAGGAGCTGAAAAAAGTAGCTTCTCTTGCTTCTGTAAAGTGATTCTCCATCGTGATTTTGCGAGTTTATGCTAAAGAATCAAAGAGAATCATTTCTCTCAGAGAATCAACTCCCATAGAAAATCAAAATAAGATGGAGCTCTATCAAATAGGCTCTTCACCACACCAGACCACTGGAATGTCTCAAGCCATAAGACAACCTCGCCAAAACACTAGACTACCACCAAGAACAAAAAGCCAAAGAATAAGTCTTATGTACCAAGCAAACCAAAGAAATTTAGGAGAACATATCTGGATCACTACGGGAAAATAGGCAATGGCAAAATTCTAGATCTCAATGTTCATGTTACCTCGAGCCCCCATACCAGCTGAGCTACGCGACAGGTATGACTATCCAACTATTGTTATTCTTTTAACTACACAATTCTAAATCTTATATTGTATATTTGACACCCCAAACAATCTCAAATGAAAATGTTGTTAACTACAAAGTTGTAGATCTCGTTGAGTATTACAACTTTGAGATCGATTTTGTCTCCAATCAACATTGTTAATCATCTCAAATCTTATTGAATAACTTATATTGAATATTTTTGGACAACCATAACAAATAAAAAAGTTGTCGATTACAAAGTTTTAAATCTCTTCAAACTCTACAATTTTGATATAAAGTTTCATAATCCGATCTCATATGAAAAATTATTCAATTTTTTGTTGCAAAACAAACTATCACTACCGATTCAAGCCACGACCTAGTAGTGATAGATGGACCAACTATCGATACAGGGTCATGGCTTGAATGGGCAATGATAATGGACAACTTATCAGTAACAGTTAAATGATAAACCAACGGTGATAATCCAGCATTGAACTAGTTCGAAAAGCAACCAGAATTGATAGTCCGGCAAGAATTACCTTTTTTTAGCATAGTAAATCTTATTTAATACTCGTGTGAATTGGCATGGTTAGGATCCATATTGAATCAGCAATATGGGTGTACATATGCCAATGTGTTGTCCCCGTCAAATAGGACTAAATTTTCACCACGTAGATATGAATCAAGTGACACATATGCTATAACCAACGTAACACGGCAATGATGAAAAAACTAATTGTACGAATTTTCTAATCGGCTGGCCAGCGTTGAGTGTTTCACTTATTGAGATGCTAGCTAGGTAGCTATCTCAAGAAACTAAAGACGATAGACATCCCACACGCATCATAAATTAAAGAAAGTCATCCACGTGCCTTCATACTCATCTGATCGTGACCAAGTCAAAGAAAAAAAAATGAGAGCACCATGACAACTTCTAGCTGGCCATTATTTTAATTATTTTATCCGTCTTGTGCTACTGAGTCAACAATGATTGACTGCTGAGTCGTTCAATTCCGAGATCACGCTCGGCGGCACCCAGGACTTTTACGTCATGTCATCACTGATTCATGGCTTCTCCTGCAGCATCGGCGTTGAGCTGGTGTGCAAGGAAAGTTTCCAACTGCAGCACTGAAAGTCTGTAAGAGAGACTTGACTTATTAATGCTGAAGGCTTTGACTATAAGGTCTCGTCATTTAACGCTTATGACGTGAATGGATATCGCTTTCACACAACATGCTACCAGAAGAGCCGACCCAATGCAAGGACCACGAATACCAGAGTATTTACGCCCAGAGTAGTTACTCCCGACGCTGATAAGGAGGACTATTATGGCACAGTTAAAGAAATATATGAGCTCGAATACCGTGGTGAAAAAACACCTAAGCCTGTTGCATTCAAATGACAGTGGTTTAAACCTGCAGTACAGAGAAAGTCCCCTAAACTTGGGATAGTCGAAACTAGACAGGATTTCTTCTATGAAAGAGATGATGTCTATATCGTGGCTCAACAAGCCAGGCAAGTTTATTATTGTCCATATGCTTGCAAAACCGACCCACGTCTTCAGGGTTGGTATATTGTGCACAAGGTATCACCACATGGCAAATTACCTCACCCAAACGATGATGATTACAAGTTGAACCCCCCCACGCATGACGGGGAGTTGTATCAACAAGACGAGGGGCTACCAGGGATGCTTGAGATAGACTTAACCAGAGATATTGAAATGGAAGTAGACGAGGAATGGGTTATTGACGAGGAAGCTGCAGATGAGATGCATGATGACTTGAAAATGCTTGACGGACTACAACTAGGCAATGAAAGCGATGAGGATGAGGCTTTTGACGATTTTGTGGCTCTTGATAGTGATGACGATACCTATTGTCCAGATAGTCCCGATCATGAAGAATATTAGAAATACATGTAATATTATGTTATTTTGTAATTACATTTTCTTTATTTTGCATCCCTTATTAAGTACTTCTCGTTTATCTGAACTAATACTGGTTTATTCTTTTTAATTGCAGGTGATGGGGCCCACTAAGAGGAGCTGTCCCTCGACTTACTCAAGACCGAGGGGCACGTCAGCGGCTGAGAGGACAGAGACGTCGCAGAGGCAGAGCAGGCAGAGGGGCACGTCAGCGGCTGAGGAGACGGAGACGTCGCAGAGGTCGAGTAGGCCGAGGGGCAGGCCTAGGCGGGAGCCGTCGACTAACCACAACCTTGGCTCCTCACGCTCTTCTAGGGACGACGACGTCCCTCTGCCCACGGTGGGCGACGACGTCGCTCCGCAGATGTACGACGACGTCATTCCACACGCGTCGGAGGAGGCGGTTCCGCACATGTCCGAGGAGGGGCCAGGGGGTTCGACTTCCTCTGCAGCCTCGAAACCCTATAAGCGCGGTCCCAGCCAGCTCCCGAAGCGACCGATTCTTGTTGACCGCCGCCCACTGATTGCACCCGAGGCGGATAGGTAAGTAACTTCATATGTTCTTCATTTGATATGTTGAAAAATAATAATAAGAGCTAATAATAACTATTGTTAACCACTTGTGCATGAACTAGATGCTTGTGGAGGAGGGGGTCAAGGCTCGCAATGTCAATGGGATCCTAGGACTTTTGTGCAGGGAACACTTCCCTGGCCTGGTGTGGATGTCGGAGGATGAGGACCCAGAGATACCCTCGTTCGACCAGTACGCCCTCTTCCCCGCCGCCGTCGCTGGGCACACAAACTTGGCGGATCAGGTGATTACGGAGTTGTGGGTAAGCCTTTCTCGCTCTACGGCCCTCAATTCATTGCATTCATTGGACATTCTTGAAATAAAATAATGGATACCTCGTGTCTTTATGCAGGACTTCTTCACATGCCAGCCGGGACAGGAGGAAAGGGCGTATCAGGTGGCTTACGCTTCCTGTAAAAGGCGTGTCTCGGACTTGTATCACGAGTCCCGCCTCCAGGCGCACATTAACTACAACGCCACCTACCGTAATAGAAGAATCCACAGAACTTAGGCAAGAAGAGAGACAAAGGTTCTGACAAGGGAGCAGTACCTACAGGTAAATAGAATCAACATCTCCTATTGATCTCTTTTCAGATTAACTATGCCTAATTTGATCTTTTGATGGCTTGTAGGTGATTCCGAGCTGGTGCGCCACCTTTCCCGATTGCTGGGCTGCTATAGTGGACAAATGGTTGGACGCGGACTGGCAGAAGGCGCACCAAGAGAAAAGCGAGCACTGTATGATGATGCTAGGTGTACCTCACCATCAGGGCAGCGCCAGCCTCAGCAAATACAAAAAGACATATGTAAGTCTCCACCATTTGTCTAATCTAGCCGCGCTCAATTCTGCATGATTCCTAACCACATGTTGCTATCTTTCTCGCAGGAGGCGGCGCACGGTGGCCAGCCAATTGGCCAACTCACGGCGTATGCTCTGGTCCACATGGGCCCGGCAAAGTCCAACATCGAGTACAACCCGGATGCAGGCCCAGAGGCATACACCAACTCCAGCGTCCACACCCGCCTCAGTTCGTACACGGAGGCGTCAAGGTTAGTTCACGGGCCAGACTACGATCCGAGGACCGAGGAGCGCCTTGATCCTGAGAGAGTGATGAGGATTGGGCAAGGCAAGAAGCATGGGCGGTTCTACAATGGCGACGACATCCTCGACACGGGCTGTACTCCTCCTCTCAACCGCCTACGAGCAGCGAGCCCGAGCTCTAGCGTGCCCATAAGCCAACGGCCGACAGTGGTGACGGCACTCCAGGTAAGTATTCCAGTTTTATTCGTCGTTCTTTGACTTTTACGTTCCTTAGCTCTACATTATTGAAACATTGGGGTCAAATGTTGCAGGCCGAGCTGCAGCAACTTCGGGCCCAGCAGGAGGCCCAGCTGGCTGAGCGGGAGGCAGAGCGGGCTGAGCGGGAGGCCGAGCGTCAGAGGATACATGCTTTGGAGGCCCAACAAGAAGGTTTGCTCAAGTTCGTGCAACAAGTTGGGGAGCAACAAGGTTGGGAGATCCTAGCACAGCTGCTTGCACCACCACCACCACATCGTCGAGAGTCTACTCCGGTGAGTATGAGTAAGGTTGTTTTACTTTCTTTGCTCATGCTTAGTGTCAAACCTAGTGATGGCCTTCGTGCTGGATTTGTTGATGTGCCGGCCTTTGTGCCGGATTTGTTGATGTGTCAGCCTTCGTGCCGGAAATGTGGTTGTCGGTCTTCGTGACACATATCATTAATTTTGCTCAATTTATTGCCGGTTGTAATGTGACAGTTGTAAGTGAAAGTAATAACTAGTTTCTTAGATTCAAAAACATTTTGTTTCAGCATATATTATAATAAGAAAAGAATTAGCGCAATCTATAAGGGAAACCACCCCAAATATTATACAAACACTACCAATAACTACACCACTACACCATAAACAACATCTATGATAAATCGTTGGTGATGAAGTCCATCAAGTATCATCTTCGGCCCGTTTGGCAAAGCTTCTAGAGTTGATTCTCTACTGAATCCAACAGGAGCTCTGCCAACCAGTTTTTTACAAAGCGGCGATTCTCTATTGATTCTATGAAGTGATTCTCTGAAATGAACTAAGAGGCTAGGAGCTGAAAAAAGTAGCTTCTCTTGCTTCTGTAAAGTGATTCTCCATCGTGATTTTGCGAGTTTATGCTAAAGAATCAAAGAGAATCATTTCTCTCAGAGAATCAACTCCCATAGAAAATCAAAATAAGATGGAGCTCTATCAAATAGGCTCTTCACCACACCAGACCACTGGAATGTCTCAAGCCATAAGACAACCTCGCCAAAACACTAGACTACCACCAAGAACAAAAAGCCAAAGAATAAGTCTTATGTACCAAGCAAACCAAAGAAATTTAGGAGAACATATCTGGATCACTACGGGAAAATAGGCAATGGCAAAATTCTAGATCTCAATGTTCATGTTACCTCGAGCCCCCATACCAGCTGAGCTACGCGACAGGTATGACTATCCAGCTATTGTTATTCTTTTAACTACACAATTCTAAATCTTATATTGTATATTTGACACCCCAAACAATCTCAAATGAAAATGTTGTTAACTACAATGTTGTAGATCTCGTTAAGTATTACAACTTTGAGATCGATTTTGTCTCCAATCAACATTGTTAATCATCTCAAATCTTATTGAATAACTTATATTGAATATTTTTGGACAACCATAACAAATAAAAAAGTTGTCGATTACAAAGTTTTAAATCTCTTTAAACTCTACAATTTTGATATAAAGTTTCATAATCCGATCTCATATGAAAAAGTATTCAATTTTTTGTTGCAAAACAAACTATCACTACCGATTCAAGCCACGATCTCATATGAAAAACTCGGCCAGGATCGGCCGAATCCCAGACATTTTACAAAAAAACCCTTGAACTTTATTGAAATCAACTCGCAGTCCAGCTTCCTCTCCCAGAAAATTTTACAAAAAAACCTTGGACTTTATAATAATTAACCCGCAGTCCATGCTTCTCAATGGGCCGGCCTGCCTCAATGGGCCAAAAACGGCCCACGAACCTCTTTGCCCTATTTAATAGTTTTATCTTTTCTTCAAAAATCATATATCTCTCAAAAAACATATAAAACCAAACAAAAACATAAAAATACAAAACCAGTCTTGTTGACTTTATTACAAACAGATGTATGCATTAAACGTAAAATATCATATGCTTTACTGTATTCTATTTGGTACAGTAGCAATTCCATACTTTTTCGTAAATGATTAATTTGTAGGTTCCACCACATGCGCACTAAAAATATCTCCACTACCTTAAATTCAATATCATATACCCTTTCTCATGGTCTTTGGTGGCCAATTAATTTAACGCCAACCCGAAATATAAATACTCAAATATAAATTCTACTGTACATACTTATACACAAAAAAACACATATGATATATAATACTCTGCACATTCTCATACGCAAACACATCATGTCTCATACACAAAAAAAACTTCAAATGAATACACACAAAAATCAATATACTTCAACTATACATGGTACACATAACCTATAGACAAACTCCGTGACCTACAGTACCCAAACCGCCACACTATACATCAATCCTTCATTAACAAAAAAAAAATGAACAGGTCGTAGCAACATAAACGAATTACCAAGCTGGCTGAAAATAATATATAGGAACTCCACGTGGGCGTGAGGCAACGCCACGCGTTGCTTTCTAGTAAAGTGACTATTTTCTGATATGGACTATATGGCCTTGTAGTCTAGTGGCATGCTCACTCTATTGTACCTAGGATGGCGTAGGTTCCATGCCCTACCGCTGGTTGACCTGCATCCTTAGTGGCCTCCTTCCAACAGTGTGCAGCCAAGCTCCTCGCCGAGCTAACTCGGCTTCGCCGGGCTATCCCTATGCCTTCTCCACTCGTTCCTAGCCGAACCAACATCCTCCTCTGCCTGTGGCCAACAGTCGCCCAGCCTCCTCGTCCCTCCACGCCGCTCCCACCTCCTCTACTCATCGGTTTGCTTTCTCCAAGCCCCTTTCTAAACCCACAGAGCACAGCCAACCCGAACACGAATGATTCGTCGGCGCGAGGAGAGCGTTGCCTAAAATCGATATCTATTGATTAACATAAAGGCTAAAATAAAGATCACCATATACATTATTGTCACTCATATGGATTAGTACAAATACATAGTCCTACCAAGTTGATAACCGATGAGACACATACATCATCCATGTTTCGAAAGTACAAATCAAAGATACATATGTGTGAACAACAATACAACGCGTGAACGACTTTTCTCGACATCGTCATATTCATATACTTTTATTCATTCTTCACTACTAGCTCGGATCGGACAGACTTACTTATACGCAGACAAGTAATACGGTGCATGTAGCACTACGCATGCACGCATCGGTCAGCACCGTCCACAGCCTCATGGCCGGTGTGTGATCATGGGCAGAAGGTGACCTGGTAGTTGCTGTTGCCGTTGCAGGCATGGGTCTTGGTGTCGTCGCTGGGAAACAGGTAGGCGTCGGGGCACTGAGCCCCGCCGCAGTTGAGCGTCACGCCGGTGCTGCAGGAGAATTGCATGGCGAGGTTGTAGCCGTCGATCACCGAGATGTCATAGAAGTCCTTTTTTTTTTAAGAAAAGGGAATATATTAATATCCTAGTTTCTACATCGACTAATGCATATGACTGTTCATTATTACGAGCAAGCGTCACACAATCCAAGGAATCTCAAAAACGAAGTTTTGAGCCATCAAGAAGACAGTTTTCAAATGGAAAAACTAAAGAGCAATTCCATTGCTAAACCTCCAGCCATGTCTTGCAAACACCTCCATCGCGGCTGACTCAATAGTCTTGCAACCCGCCTTAATCAAATGGCGATCCTCTTCCTCCTTCTGAAGTAAGGTCCAGGACCTGGTCCAGTACGTCCCCTTGAAAATAACCTGCAAATAGGACGGTGCTATGATCTTGTCAAACACAACTTCATTCCGTGTTAACCAAAGTGCCCAACAAATAGCACTTGCACCCACTAGAATTTGAAACTTCATTTTTCTGTTTAGCCCTTCTAACCAACTTGTAAACAAATTATGTACACTAGTTGGGGGTTTTAGGTTAAAGGAAACATGAACAATTCTCCTAATAAATTTAGCATAATGACAGTTAAAGAGTAAATATTATATAGTCTCGTTGGAGTAACAGAAACAACACTTCTTATCTCCCTACCACTGTCGCCTAGCTAAATTATCCTTCGTTAGAATTACGCCCTTAAACAAGTACCACATAAAGACTTTAACTTTGAGGGGTATTTTGAGTTTCCAAATAAAAGTGTTATAAGGTAAAGCCTGTACTCCTAACAAAGCTCTGTACATGGACTTGACTAAAAACAAACCGTTCTGATGAAGCCCCCACACAAATCGATCTCTTTGGTTTCTTAATTGTACGTTCGCCACCATGGCCACGACATTGTTCCATGTTTGCAAGTTAACCCCCATAAGAGATCTTCTGAAAGCTACATTTAACGGTATCGTAGACAGCACAGACCTAACATATGCACTTCTCTTTCTCACTATTGTACAATGATGGGAAAAGCGTTTTGAGAGGGTGTGGTGATATCCACGAATCCTCCCAAAAACGCACTTGGGATCCGTCACCTAGATCAAACCTACCCATCGACAGGAACTCATCCTTGACCTTCACAAGGCCAGCCCAAAAATAAGAGTCTTCGGGCATGTATTGAACCTGAGTCAAAGTTTAATCCCTTAAATATTTATTTTTAAGCAATTGTTGCCATACCCCATCACCATTAACAAGGCTACCGCCGATGGTGAACTTGGCCAGCGTCGTGGGAGGCTGCCCGGACAGCATGCAGGAGAGCGCGCCGCCGCAGTCGCCTGTCTGGCAGCTCCCGCTGCCGCCGTTGAAGGAGCACCCCATGCTGCCCCACACCCTGCCGGACTGAATGCCCGCCGGCACGTCCACGGTCCACGACTGCCCAGGGTCCAGCTGCGTGCCGCCGCCCACGGGCGTGGCTGCCGGCCACACCGTGGATGCTGCTTGTTGTTGTTCTACGTATGGCGAGAAGGAGCAGGCTGATGACTGAGGAAGCAGCAGACCGGGACGCCATGGATGCTGCTTGTTGTTGTTCTACGCATGGCGAGCTAGCTTGAGCTTTGTTTGTAGTGTGGAGGAGTTAGACTGGCCACAATGTGTGCTTTTGCCGGTGCTGAAAGAGAAGAGAGAGCGTTGGAGCACCGGTGTTGAACACTGTTGCAAGCGGTGCCGAGTTAAATTTTTTATGAGCCGTGGCATGTGCATTCACCAGTGCCGGAATGAATAAACAATCTTATTCCTTGCCCGATGTCCCTGCGAGCGTGCAACTGGTGCTGGCCCCCGCAACATGGCAGCTGGCAGCCCAGACACATGAAGCACCGGTGCCGACGCTGTGGTCAGTGCTTGCTCCTGGCTGCTGCACACACTGGCATGTACGGATTCGTTTTGAGCACCGCATACGCTGTGGACAGTCTTAGGGAGGATGCATGCGTTTTTAGGGCTGCCAGGGCAAGAAAAGTCCGGGCTAACAGAATGATATAAATACCCTTGCATCGATCGCCAATTTTGGGTGACAGTGAGATTGGGGCATTGGGCTGTTCCTTTCTTTCCCGATCTATTTCAGATAGTGAATGAGATTGAGATATTGCCAAATTTCAGTTAACTAGGTAAATGCCCATGTGTTGCAACGGGAACAAAAAAAAAGCCTATGATAATTATAATTCGCACACATGTTGTACCATATAACACAACACACATTTTGTACCATATAACACAAAAACACAATGTTTTCAAATGTGATCTTTGCATTATTCTATTTGTAGCCAATTTCATTATTACATGAATATTAATGAAGCAATCACAATTAACACAAAAATACATGTTTATTTTGATAGCACATGTCTCAGCTCTATTATTCCACACATACATCTGGTACATGAATCTCACTATATCTTGTATTGACTTGGAATCGGCCAACATTAAATAAATAAATTCATGTCACATAATAAATGTGTCAATTCCTACTAAGTTCACAAATTTAGTCTCACCTGAATTACTTTAAATTGCTTTTGCATGCACGTATAATTATCTCAACTACTAAAGTAAATGGAATTTCTATGGGATTGCCCCCAAGCTAGTTGTGATGGCTTCCACACCAATGCTATAACTCACCATGCCTGATCAAGGCACCAAAAACAAATGGTGATTATTTTTATATAGAATAGGTAAATGCTCGTGCGTTGCAGTGGAAAAATAATGCAACGATAACATATGTATGAGAACATGTGTTGTATTGTTATCCAAAAAGATACTGCAAGCGTAATGTTTGGAACATCAATATATTACACAAGCTTCAGATGTTACGCATCTATATAACTTGGCATGTCATATGTAATTTTAGTTTTCCAACTAAAAGTACTCTCATTCCATCTAGAGCCTTACACGTTCATGCCAAGCCTATAATCTCGTTCTAAATGGCATGCTCAAACTGTAATTTTCATCATGCTTGCAATCATGTTGCCAAATCAACCTTATTCTACTTTTCTATACCTTACAGCCTAGATTGTACTTTTACTGAACGGTACAAATTACTTATCTTTCTTTGACCAATTACATAACTCAAGTCCAATTTGTTAATATAAAATTTGTTAAGGTAAAATTATGCTAAAGCATAAACCAATAGTACACTATATGTTCATTATGACCAATTGCGTAGATAAGAATTTCTGCTCATAGAGTAACACACAACATGAATCACCACAAAGCGGTGGGGTACGAGAGTTGTACTAACTAAGAACTAATTTTGCGACAGTAGGAGCGCCGTCGTAGCTAGCTGGAGCTATGAGCAGCGCCAGGCCTCCTCGAAGACCTCTCGCAGGGCGAGAGGAACATTAGCTCGCGCATCGCCTCGCGAGTGGGGGAATCGACTGGTTCCTTGAATGTCTCATGGAAGAGCACGGAAATTCAGTCATCGGGGGCATCAATTGGTGCGTCATCGGGCCTATGTTCCCACTTCTTCGCCAACACCCGTATAGCTTGCTTCTCCGGGTTGGGGTCGCAGAAAGGAGCTTTAGCCGTGAGCCTCACGCTATGACGAGGAACCAAACTAGCGGGCTCCTGGCGCGTGGCTCGCGGAGGTGTGTGAAGGAGACTTTCCTATAGCGGCAGCCAAAGGGAGTTGATGAAGAGGGCCCCGACGTTGATGTCGTCAGAGGCCGCAACCACGTGGTCAATGAAGGTGGGGTCCTGGACGCTGTCCTGCACAGTAAATCCGTCCGCATCCGGTTGGTGTTCCCGTGTCGGCGTAGAGGTCGGTTGCCGAGCGTCATCCACCCAAGGCGCCTCGGTGTCAATGAGACCCATCTAAGGTGGCGAGCGGGTGCTCGCTAGTGGTGCTTGAACCTCAAGGGAGGCAGGCGGCGATAGCACTGGAGTACCTGTTGATGGAGTCACGACAAGGGAGGCGGCAAGCTCATCAAGCATCGGGTCTACCCAGGTGGGAGGCCCAATGTCCATGCATAGTGAAATCAAGAGCGGGTCCGTCCCGAGGGCGTAGTGTGCGACAGAGTAGGTGGCGGCGATGTCGGTGTAGACAGGAGTCGCGACGATGGTGATCTCCCTTGGTGGCTTGCGCCAGCGCCAGCGACGTCGATGACGGGAGGCGTTGGGGCCCCCCACGGTCCCCTGCGTGGATCTGCCTGAGCCACCGTGCAGCGGTAGCTGGGTAGGCAGTGTGCCGCCGCCCACCACCACCGACAGCGAGGTTGCCGGGCAAAGAATTTGATCGATGAGGACAAAGGCTACCTTGCTGGGAAGGTGTGCCAAGAGCATCTTGGGCACCGCTGCCATTGTCGAAGCCACGCGGGTGCGCACGCGCCCGCTCGCTATCTGAAGAGATGCGATGGGGCGAACGGCGATGCTTGCAGTTCCTCGCGCGGTGCTTCGTACTAAGGCAAAAGAGGCAGCGGGACGGTGAGGTGCATCGGGCAGCGATGTGGTCCCCTGCTAGACAATTGAAGTAGTGTCCGATGAGCGAAGGCGACACTAGCCGCTAGCGACAAGGATGAGTCCGGGCATGGTGGCGCCCACGCTGACGGCTTTGAACAAGCGTGAAGCCATCGGCATTGACATGGGTAGCCGCTCGAGGAATGTGGTGTCGAGGTAGCCCGGCATGAGGTTGGGTACGCGGTGGTGTCGGAGGTTGCTTGGCGTTCGACTTGAACCGACGATGGTGACCATCAGGCGGGGACGCCTGAAGGCACTAGCCAAGACACTGGTGCACTGGCACATGCGCGGCTGGGTGAAGGCCGAGCCGTAGACGCGCGGGCACCCGATCAGCCGGCTTGAGGGGCGCCGCGGGAGGGCCAATGGTCCTGGCCTGACGACGACCGGAGGTGAGGTGGAGCAGGTCCCCTCACACGGCGCCGTGGGCACGAGCGAGGGCGTCACCTCAACTGCTTGGCGGACAGCCTCCAGGTATGACAACTGGGCAGAAGATGTGCAGTCGAGTTTAGGGTCATCATCGGTGTCGGTATCGTAGACAATGATGTCGAACTCCTCGGCCCACCTCATGGCCTTGGAGCACCCTAGGGTCCCAGTGGGGAAGAAAGGGGTGGCGTTGGGGGAAAGAGGGGTCAAAGAGGCGCTAGAGGAGGAGGTGGTCGCGTCCAACGCGACCACAGTGATGGTGGAACCAACCTCGGGCCCCAACGGCCCAGGTGGCATGCACGTGAGTAGAGGAGAGGTGGAGGAGGTGGCCGCCTGCACCGGGCCGGCAGGAGAGGCCGCGGATCTGGCCAGGCGGGAGCTGGCCGATAGTGGTAGCAACGAATATGGGGTTCCGGGCGTCGCGGATCCTGCGAGGTTGGAGACGAGGGTGGCATGCTCTGCGCGCGGCCTAGGAGAGGAGGGGCCTGCAGGAAGCGGCAGCAAGGAGGGCTGGACGGCGGCCGGCGGGGGGCCGCACGAGGCGGTCGCCGTCAGTTGTGGCCAAGGCGCGGACTCCGTGAGCGGCACTGCGTCGATGGAGGAGCTGGCCACGGCGATGGCGCTCGCCATCACCTGGGCAGTCAACAGATAGGGGGCGGGCATTGGCGGCGGCGGGGAGGCGCCGTGGTCGCCAGAGCTAGCCACCACGACCAGCAGGGTGCCCACAGTGACGGCCGCCGGGGGGTAGGTGAGCTGTCGGGGAGCACCTGACCCCGTGAGGGAGGAGGCCCCATGGGTGCTAGCTGTTGGGTGAGAAGGGGGGATCGACCCATCCACTTGTAGATCGAGCGGAGGAGGTCGCCGATCTGTGCTCAGTTGCTGCTAGGAGGCTGGCACTGTTGTGGATGTAGGAGGATTTGGTGTGAGGGGCGCGTGGGAGACGACGGAGGGAAGGGGCGGGTCGGGGGCCTTCGGCTCGAGCATCATCTGCTGTCCTTTTCCTTGCCTCGCCGTGTTCCCTCTTGGAGCGTGCAAACTTTTCCACCTCCACTTAGTGCAACACGCCCCAATGCACGTTTTCGAAAAAAAGAATTTTTGCTCACCTATTGACAAAAGCAGTCACTATGCAATTTTCCAATATCTCAGCCAAGATTTTCCCTCCTTGCTATAGTTATGCAGAAAGAAAATAGAAGTAGTGAGCATTTAGGCTATATAAAATTAACATCAATGATAAAACATGTTGGCTACTATTGCCTTAAATATATTTAAACACGGTGTACTGCATATTCCATAAGTACTGAAATAACCATAATATACAGTGTCTTCCATAACTTCTGTAAACAGCCTATTAGCATGGTTCACTAATCTAAAGAAAAAACCACATATTAACTCACAATTCTTCATTATCAACGACCCAATTTATAATAGAAAACATACTGCATGTTTTATCCTACAGTAATCATCCAATTTGAACAAATCCAACCTACTAAGCTCTCCTCATTTTCCCCATCTGTCTACCCTTGTAGACTACCTATATTAAATCAATCCAACTAATTTTGACATTACTGTCGATAAGAACGGATATTGATTTGTTTTAATTTATAATCGACATGCATGAGAGATGGAAAGTGCATAGGACTTAGGATGTTTGCCAGGCTAGCGAGGGAATTGATTTGTTTCTATTTACATGAGCGATAGATGGGGTAGGCGCACATGAGCATGATTTTCGTGATGATTGAAAGAAGATATGAGATGTGGCACATCGTCTGTCTCTTTGTTTGTTGCGCATGCTAGGAAAGAAAGATAAGAGCGATAAGTGACTACAGGGATAAAATCAACAAAAACACATCAAATTCTGATTGCCATGAAATTGGAATCACCACTTCATCAGACCATGTGCAATATATTCCACCAAAAACAATTAAAAACATTGAGCCTTTTAACACTGGTTTTACAAAATTCAGGAATCCCTAGAGAAAGGAAAATTTTGAGGAACCTTCAAATTCAAAGATAACATCCATGCACAAATCAATTCTAAAAAATCAGTTAGTTGATTCTTATAGGGTAGCACTTACAATGACACTAAAACTGAAGGTCACTACCTCACCGGCAGTAGCTTGAGTCCCCTGTCAGCTACAACCTTCAAGCATTGACAAACAATATGACAACACACAAAAGAATGAGTGACATTTGGTACACGGCAATATTATGAATCGTTACCGAGCTTGCCAAATGGGTCAGTAGATGTTTATCCGCTGTAGACGGTGGCGGTGGACATTATAAATTAAGGTATTCAGGTATGTCAAAGTGGACAAAATAATTTGAACTGCTTTTTTCTGCGATCGGGGATTAACCCCTATGTCACTAGCCACTCAAATCTGCAATCCATCAAAGCAAAGAAGAAAAAATTGTTTGCTGTCTCCAGTTTATCACTATGCTCAAGAACAAATGTTAAAAAAGGGAGGTGGATGCACAATACCTTCGAGTCACCCTCGCTTACATTTGCTGCCGAGGACCTCCAGGACGCCACGCCACATGGCGACAGTCGTGCCACAAGATGCTGAGGATCTGTCATGGATTGGGATGTAATCGCATCTAGGAATTGCATCTTCGTGTCCTCATTCTTCCATTGATGGACTGATGGAGGAACCAGTACAACATGTAATCGCATCAAGAGACTGCATCTTTGTGTCCTCACCTGAGAAAAGGGAGGTGGATAGACAACGCCTTGGAGTCATCTTGCCACTGCCGCCGCTGCCAAGGACAGGTCTGTCGTGGATGGGGAAGGAACCCAGCCAGGTTTTGTGCGGCACCCAGGTCTGAGCCCACGCGGGTGCGATTTTGACTGGGAGAGAGAGAGAGAGAGGCAAGAGCGGGGACCTTTTTATTTGTCGGGTGGACGGAAGGAGCGAGCGACTTCGCGTTGCACCGGGTGGACGATTTGACTTCCCTTGTTGCCCTGGATTCCTTGCATGCTTGCATGCAAAACCACTGCATATTCTTCCTGTGATTGGAGGCGCAGGAGATAACGGAGGCGCGCATGCAAAACCACCGCATATCTTTCTTGTGATTGGAGGTGCAGGAGATCACGGAGGTTGCCGCACGGGTGAGCGGAATAGAGTGAGCGGCTTTGGTGTCACACCCGGAGATTTGTCGTAGCGGGTTTTTGGTGTTGCACTCGCACCTGTGGACGAAATAGTTACGAATGTTTTAGTTGTAGAGATTAAGTTAGGCAACAGGCGGCATGTTTGACTGCGGACCCGTAGAGTATGCTATTGTTCCTTCGTAGAAGTTTGTGGCATGCATGCAATATATTGCCGTGTAACATAGGTTAGAATTTGTCAGCACCTAGTTCATCTAGAATTCTAGATGACCTGGAAATCTAATCCTACGCGACAAGGCCGGACTGAATTGAAGGACAGCACATTTATATTACACAACTGTTTATTTGCTTGTTCAAACATAAATGGATAAGAGAGCCTAGCTAGTTGATTTATTAATACATAGTACATATATACTGCCAGGAATATAACATTATTGTTGACATATCCCACCATCATTCTATTTGCACATCAATACTTATATATACATGAGGTTATACTATATTATATTTATCACGTACTACAGCTGGTTGTATGTTGTGAAATATACATATATACATGACAAAATAGCCTTCAATTTCAGCTCGGCCCCGGTTTGTAGTCTTCTTCAGAAAATGTCTAATATCTGTAGACCTTGTGGAGAAAAAAAAATAACTTTTGGACAAAGCATATTCGCTTCCTCCAGAAGATAACAATTAGCTTTAGCTCATTCAAACAGGGTCTTAACTCTAAATATATGGTGAGTACAATCAAAGCATAACGGCTTCCAGAAGATCAGCGGCATTGAAGGAAAATGTTTAAGCTACGTGGAAAATTCTTGTGTGTGCATGTATGCGCCGTGACCAGCGGAGATTTGGTCTCCAAAGGTAGACTGCTGGCATACGGATTTAATCCATCACTGTCAAGTTAATTAGGTCCGCCAGACACACATTTTCTAGTTTCCACATATTTATGTTTTGCAATGCACAAAGAAAAAGGTTTCTACATATTTAAGAAACCAAGACACAAATTGGCTTCCAGAAAAAGCATATCCTTTTTTTTCTGTGAACAAGCAAACAGCCGTAATATAAATGTGCTGTCCTTGGGTCCATCCTTGTCGCGTAGGATTAGATTTCCAGGTCATCTAGAATTCTAGACAAATTCTAACCAATGTTACACGGCAATATGCATGCCACAAACTTCTACGAAGGAAACAATAGCATATACTACGTATAAAGTTGTGGATCTTGCAGTAAAATATGCTGCCTACCGTTGCGTATATCGCCTAACTTGATTTGGGCGACCTGGTTTGTGCATGAGACTTCATATGTTAAGAGAAAAATGTCATAACTTAAACACGAAGTCAAAAAATGTTCTTTTCTCTTGTATGCTTCCTGTAAAATTTCATCGTATTAGAGGTAATTCTCGTAAGATCAACACTAAACCCGTTGAAGCAAAGAAGCTTTTTCCCCTAAATTATGTATTTTCATGTGAAATTGAACTATTTTCTCTGAAATTTTTATATGATTGCTTTTTAATTTCTTCCTAGCAAAAGATGGCACGCCTAGGTACTATGTAGCACAGATAAAATCTCACTCCTACTTAGGGGATATTTGGCAGAGCTACACGCAGCTCCACATCTTAAAAACAGCTCTGCTCCTAATTTTTTTCAGCCAAACGCCCCAGCTCCGTGAAATCCAGGTCTACCAAAAACATGGATCTAGCGCCCAGATCTACCAAATACATAGAGCACCTCAAGAGATGCTCTAAAGACTCTAATTTCGTGGAGTTGAAAAATTAGCCACCACTGCCACTCAGTACACAAAGATACCACTCGATCTAATTTTTCTTCCCACTCATGCTCTGTTTCTCGTCACTGTCTTCTGTCGTGCCACAATCGTGCTAGCCGACAACGCCCTGCGCTAGCCGCACACCCCTGGCCCGCTGGCCGTGTCTCAGCTTGCCCTGCTCGGCGACCGCCCTCGCGCCAGCCCTGCGCCCTGGGCGGCCACGCTCGCACGCCCCTCCGCATCCATGGCCACGCGCCTGCACGCGGGATGCCCAGTCTATGCCACGTGGGAGGAAGAAACCAGAAGAAGAAGAAGAAGTGTTTTTCATTTGAGCCCTCATATATGTTTCAATAATTACGTATGAGTCCATGTCAAGTTGGAGCTCCACCAAACAGTTTCGTGGGAGATCAGCTCCACCATAGAGCTGTAACATGGTAGAGCACCTACTCTAAAGCTGTGTTTAGGCTAAAGTAGAGTTTTTACAATTGGAGTAGTACTTTCAGTTCCAAAAAAGACCCTGCAGTGCTATACTTTGGCATCTCGGTGATCGACGGCTACAACCTGCCCATGCTCTTCTCCTGCAGCACCGGCGTGACGCTCAACTGCGGCGGGTCTAGCTGCCCCGACGCCTACCTGTTTCCCGCCGACAACACGAAGACACATGCATGCAACGGTAACAGCAACTACCAGGTCACCTTCTGCCCATGATCACCGACCGATCATGAGGCTGCGGCCAGCACGCATCGTACTACTATGAGATACATACTTCTTTTCCTATATACGCTATACGTATGTCTGTCCGATCCTAGCTAGTGGAGATTGGAGAATGAATAAAAGTAGATGAATAAGACGGTGTCGAGAAAAGTCGTCCACACGCGTGCATTGATGTTCACGCATATGTAACTTCGATTTATACTTTCAAAACATGGGTTATGTTTGTGTCTTATCAGTCAAGTAGTTGTATTCGTTAAACCGTATGCATGACATTTATATGGTGATCTTTGTGCTTTAGCCTTTTTTGTTGTTAATTATTAATTTTTTTGAGCAATTTTGTTAATTATTAATGATCAGGGGCACATTCGCACCGAGGGCTGACATATAATTTGCTGTGCTGAGAGGCTATTTTTTTTTTACAAAAGTCTATAGCAAAATGTAAACAATCAGAACTCAAAATCTAGAATATCAGCTTCTAAGCCAAAAGCTCAAAACATGCTGCTCAAACAAATAGGAATTTAGAAACATACTCCATCTGTCCTAAAATAGAAGTCGTTCTCGCTTCCCGAGAAGTCAGTTTGTTTTACTTTGACCAATTAAAAGAATATTAATATTTATACTACAAAATTAGTATCATTAGATAGATTGTTGAATATAATTTCATAATAAACTTATTTGAGATATAAATGTTGCACGTATTTTTTTACAAATCTAGTCAAACTTGAGAAAGTTTCACCTGCACACATCCAATAACAACTTCTATTGTGGGACGCAGAGAGTAGAAACAAAGCGAGCTAGGCACACACACGTGCGCGCTAAATCATGCATGCTGGGTCGCGTTGGCCAGTAGTAAGAGTTTTGCAGCTGGACAAAACAAGAATCAATCTTGGACGAACGTCATGATTTTCTGGAGACAGTGACATTCAGTTGGTCAAGTAAACGAGAATGAGAAGGATCGTCATCCATGCATGCATGCGTGGTCAGTACAATGCTCGCTCTATACTATACATGTTGACCGCAATCCACGCACCAATATAGGTTGGAGCGAGAGAAGTCTATAATCATTGGAGAAATTGGAGTGTAGTGGGCGGAAATCTGCCAACCTGCATAGAAAGTCATGCACGTACGACAGACAGCGGTTCTGCCGATTATCCATCGCCTGAGGTCCGCGACGTGGTGATGACGCCGTGACTGCAGTTCGTTCCTTGTGTTTCGCTTTCGGTCGCTCACGCGTCGATTCCGAATTCTTGCAGGAGCTCGCTGTCCGCCCTTCCTGTCGCCTGCCATCTCCAGTTCGTCTCCGTCTTTGTTTTCCGTCTTCGGTGAGAACCCCATGTCCCCCTCTTCCATCTCGTACAAATTTTGAGTCGAACCGTGGCCTCTAGGGCCGAGTCCGTGAACGCCGGCGAGGTCTCGCCGCCGGCCATGCATGGCTGCTGCCGCACTGATCTTCTTCCCCGACCGCGCTTTACACCGGGATGAGGTCGCCTTCATGCCCGCTATCCCGCTGTGCCCTCGGTTCGTGTCTCCGTGGCCGTAGGGCGTCGTAGCATAAGCATGAACGCCGGTGAGCTCCATGTTGCCGTCCATGGCACTGCCTCGTCGGGTTTCCTGTGTTCAAGCAGCTGATTCATCTATCTCCCTTCCCATCTCTATTTTTGACCGTCCAGATTAGATCCGATGGACGAGATAGGCCAATACCCATTCGCAGCACTTTTATTAAAGAGCCCCTCAGCTTTCCTGGTTTAGAACCGGCCGTCCCTGACCAGAATCCAGATTTTGAATCTGATTTATTATAATTCGTAATTAGTTAGCGATAATTACAAAATTGCCATTTAGTTCATATTTTCATCATATCTTACTCGTTTTAAATCTGATTCGATCCGTTCAAATTGCGTTAGGCTCGTATCGACCTTATCTACATATTTCTCATACTGATAGTACTGTTTTCAATTATTTCATTTTTTGGTTAGATTTAATTTATTAAAATACCATAGTAAATCGTGTTAAATTCATATCTATAACGTTTTAGCTCTGTTTTTCGTGATCGTCGCGTCTATGTGATCGTAGCGTCTATGTGATCGTAGCAAGACATAGATTCTTTTTACAAACCTTTTTACTTTACTTTTATGCTGTGGTGTAATGTTCTAACCGTAAGCTTGTTTGCCTTGCATGAATGAACTTGGAATGCGTGTTGTTGCCTGTTGTTCGAGTATAGACGGTGAGTACTACGCCGGTGACCAAGAGTACTTTGGTGATAATCTGGATCCACAGGAGCAATACGAGCAAGGCAAGTATAATATGGGAATTCCTTATTGTCCTATTCATTCCTTGTTGTCCTATTCACTTTTTAATTAAAAATCATGTGCATGTGTCAATTTTGATAACCGTAAGGACATCCTGGCCTTTGTTATCTTGTGATCTTGTCACCAATGGGTTAATTATGCATATGGGTAAATGCTAGCGCTCCAACTGATTATATACTTGACTTGGACGGAGATTAAGGATTATATGCAACAACTGTTAAAATTTGTCTCTAGCAACTGAACCTAGGGTGAGAGAGCTCTTGTTTATCACGATGCTACGGCTCTACCTAAGGACTTATTCATTGGCAAAAGCTGGGACATACAGTACAACTGTGAGGGCCACATGGCTCTGGTTTTAGTCAAGTATGAAGACCTTTTCTAGCATGTTAGAGGTTACCCGAAAGGGCGCAAAAGGGGTCTGACGACTCGGGTATAGTTTGGCTCCTGTCCCTATGTGTATAGGTTGCGTGTCATTGTGCCATTTGGGAAGGGGAGACCTATACCCGCTTGCCACCGAAATCTAGCGGCCTTAACATGTTAGACGAACTTTTAAAAGGCTTCATAGTGAACCCTGTTGGCCTTCCTTGGTAGTGGGTCAAGAGGCCGATCACCTCGGGCGAAAGGGTAAATCACGACTCACAGTGAAAGTGTACACCTCTGCGCAGAGTTAATAAACTGTTATAACAGTCGTGCCCACGAACACGAGCGGCCCGGAAAACTAATAAAATAGTTGATCACTTGTTGATGATGTTTATAATGATGAGGTACTCATAGTGTTCATTTATTCATGTATATGAACTTGAGCATAATCAAACCTAACTAATGCTAAAATGTTGACTTACTAAAAGCAAACCGCAGTACAACCCGTATCAGCCTTTGAGCCTCATGAACCCCTTATTATCTTGTTAAGTACGACATGTACTTACGCTTGTTTACTTTTAATCTTTGGACAAAAATCCCGGATGGGTACAAATGACAATGGATATGAGGATTATTATGAGGAGAGCTAGGTTTGGGGTCAATCAGTCGACCGGATCATGTAGCTTTGGAGACGCCCTGGAGTTGCTTTAGATTTATCTTTCACTTGTCTAGACTTTGAGTATGTTTATTCATGTATTGAACTAAAGTTCGTTATTGTAATAAGACACTGAGCTTGATATTCTTTCTCTACAATTTGTTCTATATGTTTCACACATATGGTTTACTTCCAATTTTGCTATTCAAAATTTGGGCGTGACAAACTGATGAAACCTTCGTTCATCAATAAAAAAAACATGTATGCAGTATCAAAGCCTCGACCTATGACATCTCCGTTGCAAGATCCTTCTTTACAATCCCACCACATAGTTGTTCCACTTGTCAATATCAAGATGTAACCTTTTAATTTGACCCTTGATGGAAATAATTTTAATTTAAGAGTCAATTCGCATAAAGAACTATCTCTAAAAATCATTAAAAATGGTTTTTATATTTTTATTGAGTTAAGGACTCGTAATAAAATTTTGTGGATGGATATATCATGACCATCCCTATATATCTATAGAAGAATTTATAAAATATTTTCAAAAAAATTGTATACGCATTTGGAGTGTACACATCATACCGTTGTGATCTACCATCTAGAAGTATAGGGGTGCCTTCACATGCCACGGATGGAAAAAGATTCCCAGATATGGAAAAATGAAAGAATTCCAGGGCTGCTAATGAATTAGATATCCAAGCTGTTGTTCATTGCTGACTTATTGGATCAAATTTCCACAAACAGTTCTGAAACCAGCTGTTTATGTACTAGAAAACTCTTGGAAATTTGACTAAACAGATTCTTATTTTCTTGGGGCATGTCAACGGAGTCTATCTAGTACTAGAGAAATCAACAAGGGCTTGAGAGTCCTGTAGCCACTCATTTATCTATGACAAATGCCTGCAGCAATAATATTGCGCTTCCAAATATCTAGATGAAGCATGCCATAAATACTCTTCGAGCGGACCTATAGCATAAAAAAATTCCACAAAAATGTAAATGAAGTTTTTCCAAACATTTTGCATAAATAAGATACATAAAATGCCCAAATTTTCCAATCAAGCTTTCCATCAAATTAAGTGAAGTTAATGCATGAGGCATGAAACCATATATTTCTTCTATGCGTTTCAGCTCTTGTGTGTTTTTAGGGGAGGGGGGGAATACTTCTTGTCTCCTGAGCCTAGATACATGGTTGAGGGGCAGTGGACTAATGGCGTTTAATAGAAGCTATGTAAAGTTTTGGATTTCTTTTTTTTTTCTAAGAGCGCCAATAGCATTTTTACCACCCAAGAGAGCTGGGACAGAATTGAGAAGACATATTACTATTGATACAAGCGGATCAATAAAGGTTCTACAATGCAAGTTGTGGATACACGGTTCATGAAATTATAAACCGGTTATTTTGGGGTCAGTCGCAGCGAACTGATTTTCTGTTTTTTTATGAATCTTATTTAAACAGGAGTGTGAGAACTTCGTTGTTATAATACCGGTTATTCCTCACTTGTAAGCGAAGATGAAGCCAGATGTTTATTCTATTATCTAAAAAAGAAGTCTTGTGCCCTGTTTGCATAGAAACTTAATCAAAAGGGCTTGTATTATATTCAAACATGTATGTGAAATGATCTAGCTCAGTTGGTTTGGAATTTTTGCGGCCGAACCTACCAACCCATATTCAAATTTTTTAACTGTTTTTAAAATATAACGACACAAAATATGGTTCTTTTAGCTCTTTTAGTATAGATGACGTGTCTGTCAATAGCGAGACGTTTGAAATGACTTCTTTAGTTTTTTAGTCTCAAGATCTACCGGTTGAGCCTCATCACAGTATATATTTGCTGCCACCATTGCTGACTTCTCAACCAATCTCTGTCTGCACTTCTATAAATACACATGCCTACCAACCAAAACTCTTCAACGCTTCCAACCAATAGAGCTCACTTGTAGCAGAATAACTCTGACCTGAGGACCACTACCAATGGAGGTGGGGTCGTGGACGCTGTCCTGCACAGTAAATCCGTCTGCATCCGGTTGGCGTTCCCGTGTCGGCGTAGAGGTTGGTTGCCCAGCGTCATCCACCCAAGGCATCTCGGTGTCAACGAGGCCCATCTAAGGTGGCGAGCGGGTGCTCGCTAGTGGTGCTTGAACCTCAAGTGAGGCAGGCGGCGACAGCACTGGAGTACCTGTTGACCGAGTCACGACAAGGGAGGCGGCAAGCTCATCAAGCATCGGGTCTACCCAGGCGGGAGGCCCAATGTCCATGCATAGTGAAATCAAGAGCGGGTCCGTCCCAAGGGCGCAGTGTGCGACAAAGTAGGTGGCGGCGATGTCAGTGTAGACAGGAGTCGCGGCGATGGTGATCTCCCTTGGTGGCTTGCGCCGGCGCCAGCGACGTCGATGACGGGAGGCGTTGGGGCCCCCCACGGTCCCCTGCGTGGATCTGCCCGAGCCACCGTGCAGCGGTAGCTGGGTAGGCAGTGTGCCGCCGCCCACCACCACCGATAGCGAGGTTGCCAGGCAAAGAATTTGATCGATGAGGACAGAGGCTACCTTGCTGGGAAGGTGCGCCAAGAGCATCCTGGGCACCGCTGCCGTTGTCGAAGCCACGCGGGTGCGCACACGCCCACTCGCTATCTGAAGAGATGCGATGGGGCGAACGGCGATGCTTCCAGTTCCTCGCGCGGTGCTTCGTACTGAGGCAAAAGAGGCAGCGGGACGGCGAGGTGCATCAGGCGGCGATGTGGTCCCCTACTAGACAGTTGAAGCAGTGTCCGATGAGCGAAGGCGGCACTGGCCGCTAGCGACGAGGATGAGTCCGGGCATGGTGGCGCCCATGCCAACGGCTTTGAACAAGCGTGAAGCCATCGGCATCGACATGGGTAGCCGCTCGAGGAATGTGGTGTCGAGGTAGCCCGGCATGAGGTTGGGTACGCGGTGGTGTCAGAGGTTGCCTGGCGTTCGACTTGAACCGACGATGGTGACCATCAGGTGGGGACGCCTGAAGGCACTAGCCAAGACGCTGGTGCACTAGCACATGCGCGGCTGGGTGAAGGCCGAGCCGTAGACGCGCGGGCACCCGATCAGCCGGCTTGAGGGGCGCCGCGGGAGGGCCAATGGTCCTGGCCTGACGACGACAGTGCCGCCTCTTCTTGGTGAAGATGACCGGGCGTGAGGTGGAGCAGGTCCCCTCACACGACGCCATGGGCACGAGCGAGGGCGTCACATCAACTGCTTGGCGGACAGCCTCCAGGTACGACAACTGGGCAGAAGATGTGCAGTTGAGTTTAGGGTCATCATCGGTGTCGGTGTCAGTGTCGTAGACAACGATGTCGAACTCCTCGGCCCACCTCATGGCCTTGGAGCACCCTAGGGTCCCAGTGGGCAAGAAAAGGGTGGCGTTGGGGGAAAGAGGGGTCGAAGAGGCGCCAGAGGAGGAGGTGGTCGTGTCCAACGCGACCACAGCGATGGCAGAACCAACCTCGGGCCCCAAAAGCCCAGGTGGCATGCGCGTGAGTAGAGGAGAGGTGGAGGAGGTGGCCGCCTGCACCGGGCCGGCAGGAGAGGCCGCGGATCCGGCCAGGCGGGAGCTGGCCGACAGTGGTAGCAACGAAGATGGGGTTCCGGGCGTCGCGGATCCTGCGAGGTTGGATGCGAGGGTGGCATGCTCCGCGCGCGGCCTGGGAGAGGAGGGGGCTGCAGGAAGCGGCGGCAAGGTGGGCTGGACGGCGGCCGGCGGGGGGCCGCACGAGGCGGGCGCCGTCAATTGTGGCCAAGGCGCGGACTCCGCGAGCGGCACCGCGTCAGTGGAGGAGCTGGCCACGGCGGCGGCGCTCGCCATCACCTAGGCAGTCGACGGATAGGGGGCGGGCATTGGCGGCGGCGGGGAGGCGCCGCGGTCGCCAGAGCTAGCGACCACGACCAGCAACGTGCCCACAGTGACGGCCGCCGGCGGGTAGGTGAGCTGTCGGGGAGCACCTGACCCCGTGAGGGAGGAGGCCCCATGGGTGCTAGCTGCTGGGTGAGAAGGGGGATCGACCCATCCACTTGTAGATCGAGCAGAGGAGGTCGCCGATCTGTGCTCAGTTGCTGCTGGAGGCTGGCGCTATTGTGGATGTAGGAGGATTTGGTGTGAGGGGCGCGTGGGAGACGACGGAGGGAAGGGGCGGGTCGGGGGGCTTCGGCTCGAGCATCATCTGCTGTCCTTTTCCTTGCCTCGCCGTGTTCGCTCTTGGAGCGTGTAAAATTTTCCACTTCCACTTAGTGCAACACGCCCCAATGCGCGTTTTCGAAAAAAAGAATTTTTGCTGACCTATTGACAAAAATCAGTCACTATGCAATTTTCCAATATCTCAGCCAGGATTTTCCCTCCTTGCCATAATTATGCAGAAAGAAAATAGAAGTAGTGAGAATTTAGGCTATATAAAATTAACATCAATGATAAAACACGTTGGCTACTATTGCCTTAAATATATTTAGACACGGTGTACTGCATGTTCCATAAGTACTGAAATAACCATGATATACAGTGTCTTCCATAACTTCTGTAAACAGCCTATTAGCATGGTTCACTAATTTAAAGAAAAAACCACATATTAACTCACAATTCTTCATTATCAACGACCCAATTTATAATAGAAAACATACTGCATGTTTTATCCTACAGTAATCATCCAATTTGAACAAATCCAATCTACTAAGCTCTCCTCATTTTCCCCATCTGTCTACCTTGTAGACTACCTATATTAAATCAATCCAACTAATTTTGACATTACTGTCGATAAGAACGGATATTGATTTGTTTTAATTTATAATCGACATGCATGAGAGATGGAAAGTGCATAGGACTTAGGACGTTTGCCAGGCTAGCGAGGGAATTGATTTGTTTCTATTTCCATGAGCGATAGATGGGGCAGGCGCACATGAGCATGATTTTCGTGATGATTGAAAGAAGATATGAGATGTGGCACATCGTGTGTCTGTTTGTTTGTTGCGCATGCTAGGGAAGATTGATAAGAGCGATAAGTGACTACAGGGACAAAATCAACAAAAACACATCAAATTCTGATTGCCATGAAATTGGAATCACCGCTTCATCAGACCATGTGCAATATATTCCACCAAAAACAATTAAAAACATTGAGCCTTTTAACACTGGTTTTACAAAATTCAGGAATCCCTAGAGAAAGGAAAATTTTGAGGAACTTTCAAATTCAAAGATAACATCCATGCACAAATCAATTCTAAAAAATCAGTTAGTTGATTCTTATAGGGTAGCACTTACAATGACACTAAAAATGAAGGTCACTGCCTCACCGGCAGTAGCTTGAGTCCCCTGTCAGTTACAACCTTCAAGCATTGACAAACAATATGACAACACACAAAAGAATGAGTGACATTTGGTACACGGCAATATTATGAATCGTTACCCGAGCTTGCCAAATGGGTCAGTAGATGTTTATCCGCTGTAGACAGTGGCGGTGGACATTATAAATTAAGGTATTCAGGTATGTCAAAGTGGACAAAATAATTTGAACTGCTTTTTTCTGCGATCGGGGATTAACCGCTATGTCACTGGCCACTCAAATCTGCAATCCATCAAAGCAAAGAAGAAAAAATTGTTTGTTTTCTCCAGTCTATCACTATGCTCAAGAACAAATGTTAAAAAAGGGAGGTGGATGCACAATACCTTCGAGTCGCCCTCGCTTACATTTGCTGCCGAGGACCTCCAGGACGCCACGCCACATGGCGACGGTCGTGCCACAAGATGCTGAGGATCTGTCATGGATTGGGATGTAATCGCATCTAGGAATTGCATCCTCGTGTCCTCATTCTTCCATTGATGGACTGATGGAGGAACCAGTACAGCTTGTAATCGCATCAAGAGACTGCATCTTTGTGTCCTCACCTGAGAAAAGGGAGGTGGATAGACAACGCCTTGGAGTCATCTTGCCACTGCCGCCGCTGCCAAGGACAGGTCTGTCGTGGATGGGGAAGGAACCCGGCCAGGTTTTGTGCGGCACCCAGGTCTGAGCCCACGCGGGTGCGATCTTGACTGGGAGAGAGAGAGAGAGGCAAGAGCGGGGACCTTTTTATTTGTCGGGTGGACGGAAGGAGCGAGCGACTTCGCGTTGCACCGGGTGGACGATTTGACTTCCCTTGTTGCCCTGGATTCCTTGCATGCTTGCATGCAAAACCACTGCATATTCTTCCTGTGATTGGAGGCGCAGGAGATAACGGAGGCGCGCATGCAAAACCACCGCATATCTTTCTTGTGATTGGAGGTGCAGGAGATCACGGAGGTTGCCGCACGGGTGAGCGGAATAGAGTGAGCGGCTTTGGTGTCACACCCGGAGATTTGTCGTAGCGGGTTTTTGGTGTCGCACTCGCACCTGTGGACGAAATAGTTACGAATGTTTTAGTTGTAGAGATTAAGTTAGGCAACAGGCGGCATGTTTGACTGCGGACCCGTAGAGTATGCTATTGTTCCTTCGTAGAAGTTTGTGGCATGCATGCAATATATTGCCGTGTAACATAGGTTAGAATTTGTCAGCACCTAGTTCATCTAGAATTCTAGATGACCTGGAAATCTAATCCTACGCGACAAGGCCGGACTGAATTGAAGGACAGCACATTTATATTACACAACTGTTTATTTGCTTGTTCAAACATAAATGGATAAGAGAGCCTAGCTAGTTGATTTATTAATACATAGTACATATATACTGCCAGGAATATAACATTATTGTTGACATATCCCACCATCATTCTATTTGCACATCAATACTTATATATACATGAGGTTATACTATATTATATTTATCACGTACTACAGCTGGTTGTATGTTGTGAAATATACATATATACATGACAAAATAGCCTTCAATTTCAGCTCGGCCCCGGTTTGTAGTCTTCTTCAGAAAATGTCTAATATCTGTAGACCTTGTGGAGAAAAAAAATAACTTTTGGACAAAGCATATTCGCTTCCTCCAGAAGATAACAATTAGCTTTAGCTCATTCAAACAGGGTCTTAACTCTAAATATATGGTGAGTACAATCAAAGCATAACGGCTTCCAGAAGATCAGCGGCATTGAAGGAAAATGTTTAAGCTACGTGGAAAATTCTTGTGTGTGCATGTATGCGCCGTGACCAGCGGAGATTTGGTCTCCAAAGGTAGACTGCTGGCATACGGATTTAATCCATCACTGTCAAGTTAATTAGGTCCGCCAGACACACATTTTCTAGTTTCCACATATTTATGTTTTGCAATGCACAAAGAAAAAGGTTTCTACATATTTAAGAAACCAAGACACAAATTGGCTTCCAGAAAAAGCATATCCTTTTTTTTCTGTGAACAAGCAAACAGCCGTAATATAAATGTGCTGTCCTTGGGTCCATCCTTGTCGCGTAGGATTAGATTTCCAGGTCATCTAGAATTCTAGACAAATTCTAACCAATGTTACACGGCAATATGCATGCCACAAACTTCTACGAAGGAAACAATAGCATATACTACGTATAAAGTTGTGGATCTTGCAGTAAAATATGCTGCCTACCGTTGCGTATATCGCCTAACTTGATTTGGGCGACCTGGTTTGTGCATGAGACTTCATATGTTAAGAGAAAAATGTCATAACTTAAACACGAAGTCAAAAAATGTTCTTTTCTCTTGTATGCTTCCTGTAAAATTTCATCGTATTAGAGGTAATTCTCGTAAGATCAACACTAAACCCGTTGAAGCAAAGAAGCTTTTTCCCCTAAATTATGTATTTTCATGTGAAATTGAACTATTTTCTCTGAAATTTTTATATGATTGCTTTTTAATTTCTTCCTAGCAAAAGATGGCACGCCTAGGTACTATGTAGCACAGATAAAATCTCACTCCTACTTAGGGGATATTTGGCAGAGCTACACGCAGCTCCACATCTTAAAAACAGCTCTGCTCCTAATTTTTTTCAGCCAAACGCCCCAGCTCCGTGAAATCCAGATCTACCAAAAACATGGATCTAGCGCCCAGATCTACCAAATACATGGAGCACCTCAAGAGATGCTCTAAAGACTCTAATTTCGTGGAGTTGAAAAATTAGCCACCACTGCCACTCAGTACACAAAGATACCACTCGATCTAATTTTTCTTCCCACTCATGCTCTGTTTCTCGTCACTGTCTTCTGTCGTGCCACCATCGTGCTAGCCGACAACGCCCTGCGCCACCCGCACACCCCTGGCCCGCTGGCCGTGTCTCAGCTTGCCCTGCTCGGCGACCGCCCTCGCGCCAGCCCTGCGCCCTGGGCGGCCACGCTCGCACGCCCCTCCGCATCCATGGCCACGCGCCTGCACGCGGGATGCCCAGTCTATGCCACGTGGGAGGAAGAAACCAGAAGAAGAAGAAGAAGTGTTTTTCATTTGAGCCCTCATATATGTTTCAATAATTACGTATGAGTCCATGTCAAGTTGGAGCTCCACCAAACAGTTTCGTGGGAGATCAGCTCCACCATAGAGCTGTAACATGGTAGAGCACCTACTCTAAAGCTGTGTTTAGGCTAAAGTAGAGTTTTTACAATTGGAGTAGTACTTTCAGTTCCAAAAAAGACCCTGCAGTGCTATACTTTGGCATATACTCCTGTATGCCGTTTTGAGATCTGAATATACTTTGTCCACACACAGGAAATTACATAAAAATTTGGCAATATTTGAATCCCATCCACCAGCTGAAATGGAGGAAAGAAAGAAACAGCTCAATCTCGATCACTGTCACCCGAAATTGGCGATCGATACAATTGAAGGGTACATTTGTCATTCCGTCAGCCCCGACTCTTCCAAGCCCGTTGTTCCCGTCATCCCCTACCACGCAGCTATAAATAGGCATGCATCCTTCCCTAACTCCTCCACACTACAAAGCTCTAGCTGGCTCGCTATAGTCCATACGTAGATCGAAGACAAGTAGCTAGTATCCATGACGTCCAGGCGGGCATCCCCCTCTGCAGTCCTGTTGCTCTTGCTCGCTGCCTTTGCGGCTAGTGCAAGAGCGGCGACATTCACCATCACCAACAACTGCGGCTCGACGGTGTGGCCGGCGGCCACGCCGGTGGGCGGCGGCACGCAGCTGGACCCGGGGCAGACGTGGACGGTGGACGTGCCGGCGGGCACCCAGTCCGGCAGGGTGTGGGGCCGCACGGGGTGCTCCTTCAACGGCGGCAGCGGGAGCTGCCAGACGGGTGACTGCGGCGGCGCGCTGTCGTGCACGCTGTCCGGGCAGCCTCCCATGACGCTGGCCGAGTTCACCATCGGCGGCAGCCAGGACTTCTACGACATCTCGGTGATCGACGGCTACAACCTGCCCATGCTCTTCTCCTGCAGCACCGGCGTGACGCTCAACTGCGGCGGGTCTAGCTGCCCCGACGCCTACCTGTTTCCCGCCGACAACACGAAGACACATGCATGCAACGGTAACAGCAACTACCAGGTCACCTTCTGCCCATGATCACCGACCGATCATTAGGCTGCGGCCAGCACGCATCGTACTACTATGAGATACATACTTCTTTTCCTATATACGCTATACGTATGTCTGTCCGATCCTAGCTAGTGGAGATTGGAGAATGAATAAAAGTAGATGAATAAGACGGTGTCGAGAAAAGTCGTCCACACGCGTGCATTGATGTTCACGCATATGTAACTTCGATTTATACTTTCAAAACATGGGTTATGTTTGTGTCTTATCAGTCAAGTAGTTGTATTCGTTAAACCGTATGCATGACATTTATATGGTGATCTTTGTGCTTTAGCCTTTTTTTGTTGTTAATTATTAATTTTTTTGAGCAATTTTGTTAATTATTAATGAGCAGGGGCACATTCGCACCGAGGGCTGACATATAATTTGCTGTGCTGAGAGGCTATTTTTTTTTACAACAGTCTATAGCAAAATGTAAACAATCAGAACTCAAAATCTAGAATATCAGCTTCTAAGCCAAAAGCTCAAAACATGCTGCTCAAACAAATAGGAATTTAGAAACATACTCCCTCTGTCCCAAAATATTAGTCGTTCTCTCTTCGCGAGAAGTCAGTTTTTTTTACTTTGACCAATTAAAAGAATATTAATATTTATAATACAAAATTAGTATCATTAGATAGATCGTTTAATATAATTTCGTAATAAACTTATTTGAGATATAAATGTTGCACGTATTTTTTTACAAATCTAGTCAAACTTTAGAAAGTTTCACCTGCACACATCCAATAACAACTTCTATTGTGGGACGCAGAGAGTAGAAACAAAGCGAGCTAGCCACACACACGTGCGCGCTAAATCATGCATGCTGGGGGTCGCGTTGGCCAGTAGTAAGAGTTTTGCAGCTGGACAAAACAAGAATCAATCTTGGACGAACGTCATGATTTTCTGGAGACAGTGACATTCAGTTGGTCAAGTAAACGAGAATGAGAAGGATCGTCATCCATGCATGCATGCGTGGTCAGTACAATGCTCGCTCTATACATGTTGACCGCAATCCACGCACCAATATATGTTGGAGCGAGAGAAGTCTATAATCGATCATTGGAGAAATTGGAGTGTAGTGGGCGGAAATCTGCCAACCTGCATAGAAAGTCATGCACGTACGACAGACAGCGGTTCTGCCGATTCTCCATCGCCTGCGACCGTTTGCTGAGGTCCGCGACGTGGTGCTGACGCCGTGACTGCAGTTCGTTCCTTGTGTTTCGCTTTCGGTCGCTCACGCGTCGATTTCGAATTCTTGCAGGAGCTCGCTGTCGGCCCTTCCTGTCGCCTGCCATCTCCAGTTCGTCTCCGTCTTTGTTTTCCGTCTTCGGTGAGAACCCCATGTCCCCCTCTTCCATCTCGTACAAATTTTGAGTCGAACCGTGGCCTCTAGGGCCGAGTCCGTGAACGCCGGCGAGGTCTCGCCGCCGGCCATGCATGGCTGCTGCCGCACTGATCTTCTTCCCCGACCGCGCTTTACACCGGGATGAGGTCGCCTTCATGCCCGCTATCCCGCTGTGGCCTCGGTTCGTGTCTCCGTGGCCGTAGGGCGTCGTAGCATAAGCATGAACGCCGGTGAGCTCCATGTTGCCGTCCATGGCACTGCCTCGTCGGGTTTCCTGTGTTCAAGCAGCTGATTCATCTATCTCCCTTCCCATCTCTATTTTTGACCGTCCAGATTAGATCCGATGGACGAGATAGGCCAATACCCATTCGCAGCACTTTTATTAAAGAGCCCCTCAGCTTTCCTGGTTTAGAACCGGCCGTCCCTGACCAGAATCCAGATTTTGAATCTGATTTATTATAATTCGTAATTAGTTAGCGATAATTACAAAATTGCCATTTAGTTCATATTTTCATCATATCTTACTCGTTTTAAATCCGATTCGATCCGTTCAAATTGCGTTAGGCTCGTATCGACCTTATCTACATATTTCTCATACTGATAGTACTGTTTTCAATTATTTCATTTTTTGGTTAGATTTAATTTATTAAAATACCATAGTAAATCGTGTTAAATTCATATCTATAACGTTTTAGCTTTGTTTTTCGTGATCGTCGCGTCTATGTGATCGTAGCGTCTATGTGATCGTAGCGAGACGTAGATTCTTTTTACAAACCTTTTTACTTTACTTTTATGCTGTGGTGTAATGTTCTAACCGTAAGCTTGTTTGCCTTGCATGAATGAACTTGGAATGCGTGCTGTTGCCTGTTGTTCGAGTATAGACGGTGAGTACTACACCGGTGACCAAGAGTACTTTGGTGATAATCTGGATCCACAGGAGCAATACGAGCAAGGCAAGTATAATATGGGAATTCCTTATTGTCCTATTCATTCCTTGTTGTCCTATTCACTTTTTAATTAAAAATCATGTGCATGTGTCAATTTTGATAACCGTAAGGACATCCTGGCCTTTGTTATCTTGTGATCTTGTCACCAATGGGTTAATTATGCATATGGGTAAATGCTAGCGCTCCAACTGATTATATACTTGACTTGGACGGAGATTAATGATTATATGCAACAACTGTTAAAATTTGTCTCTAGCAACTGAACCTAGGGTGAGAGAGCTCTTGTTTATCACGATGCTCCGGCTCTACCTAAGGACTTATTCATTGGCAAAAGCTAGGACATACAGTACAACTGTGAGGGCCACATGGCTCTGGTTTTAGTCAAGTATGAAGACCTTTTCTAGCATGTTAGAGGTTACCCGAAAGGGCGCAAAAGGGGTCTGACGACTCGGGTATAGTTTGGCTCCTGTCCCTATGTGTATAGGTTGCGTGTCATTGTGCCATTTGGGAAGGGGAGACCTATACCCGCTTGCCACCGAAACCTAGCGGCCTTAACATGTTAGACGAACTTTTGAAAGGCTTCATAGTGAATCCTGTTGGCCTTCCTTGGTAGTGGGTCAAGAGGCCGATCACCTCGGACGAAAGGGTAAATCACGACTCACAGTGAAAGTGTACACCTCTGCGCAGAGTTAATAAACTGTTATAACAGTCGTGCCCACGGACACGGGTGGCCCGGAAAACTAATGAAATAGTTGATCACTTGTTGATGATGTTTATAATGATGAGGTACTCATAGTGTTCATTTATTCATGTATATGAACTTGAGCATAATCAAACCTAACTAATGCTAAAATGTTTACTTACTAAAAGCAAACCGCGGTACAACCCGTGTCAGCCTTTAAGCCTCATGAACCCCTTATTATCTTGTTGGGTACGACATGTACTTACGCTTGTTTACTTTTAATCTTTGGACAAAAATCCCGGATGGGTACAAATAACAATGGATATGAGGATTATTACGAGGAGAGCTAGGTTTGGGGTCAACCAGTCGACCGGATCATGTGGCTTTGGAGACGCCCTGGAGTTGCTCTAGATTTATCTTTCACTTGTCTAGACTTTGAGTATGTTTATTCATGTATTGAACTAAAGTTCGTTATTGTAATAAGACACTGAGCTTGATATTCTTTCTCTACAATTTGTTCTATATGTTTCACACATATGGTTTACTTCTAATTTTGCTATTCAAAATTTGGGCGTGACAAACTGATGAAACCTTTGTTCATCAATAAAAAAAAACATGTATGCAGTATCAAAGCCTCCACCTATGACATCTCCCTTGCAAGATCCTTCTTTACAATCCCACCACATAGTTGTTCCACTTGTCAATATCAAGTTGTAACCTTTAAATTTGACCCTTGATGGAAATAATTTTAATTTAAGAGTCAATTCGCATAAAGAACTATCTCTAAAAATCATTAAAAATGGTTTTTATATTTTTATTGAGTTAAGGACTCGTAATACAATTTTGTGGATGGATATATCATGACCATCCCTATATATCTATAGAAGAATTTATAAAATATTTTCAAAAAAATTGTATACGCGTTTGGAGTGTACACATCATACCGTTGTGATCTACCATCTAGAAGTATAGGGGTGCCTTCACATGCCACGGATGGAAAAAGATTCCCAGATATGGAAAAATGAAAGAATTCCAGGGCTGCTAATGAATTAGATATCCAAGCTGTTGTTCATTGCTGACTTATTGGATCAAATTTCCACAAACAGTTCTGAAACCAGCTGTTTATGTACTAGAAAACTCTTGGAAATTTGACTAAACAGATTCTTATTTTCTTGGGGCATGTCAACGGAGTCTATCTAGTACTAGAGAAATCAACAAGGGCTTGAGAGTCCTGTAGCCACTCATTTATCTATGACAAATGCCTGCAGCAATAATATTGCGCTTCCAAATATCTAGATGAAGCATGCCATAAATACTCTTCGAGCGGACCTATAGCATAAAAAAAATTCCACAAAAATGTAGATGAAGTTTTTCCAAACATTTTGCATAAATAAGATACATAAAATGCCCAATTTTTCCAATCAAGCTTTCCATCAAACTAAGTGAAGTTAATGCATGAGGGCATGAAACCATATATTTCTTCTATGCGTTTCAGCTCTTGTGTGTTTTTAGGGGGGAAAATACTTCTTGTCTCCTGAGCCTAGATACATGGTTGAGGGGCAGTGGACTAATGGCGTTTAATAGAAGCTATGTAAAGTTTTGGATTTCTTTTTTTTCTAAGAGCGCCAATAGCATTTTTACCACCCAAGAGAGCTGGGACAGAATTGAGAAGACATATTACTATTGATACAAGCGGATCAATAAAGGTTCTACAATGCAAGTTGTGGATACACGGTTCATGAAATTATAAACCGGTTATTTTGGGGTCAGTCGCAGCGAACTGATTTTCTGTTTTTTTATGAATCTTATTTAAACAGGAGTGTGAGAACTTCGTTGTTATAATACCGGTTATTCCTCACTTGTAAGCGAAGATGAAGCCAGATGTTTATTCTATTATCTAAAAAAGAAGTCTTGTGCCCTGTTTGCAAAGAAACTTAATCAAAAGGGCTTGTATTATATTCAAACATGTATGTGAAATGATCTAGCTCAGTTGGTTTGGAATTTTTGCGGCGGAACCTACCAACCCATATTCAAATTTTTTAACTGTTTTTAAAATATAACGACACAAAATATGGTTCTTTTAGCTCTTTTAGTATAGATGACGTGTCTGTCAATAGCGAGACGTTTGAAATGACTTCTTTATTTTTTTAGTCTCAAGATCTACCGGTTGAGCCTCATCACAGTATATATCTGCTGCCACCATTGCTGACTTCTCAACCAATCTCTGTCTGCACTTCTATAAATACACATGCCTGCCAACCAAAACTCTTCAACGCTTCCAACCAATAGAGCTCACTTGTAGCAGAATAACTCTGACCTGAGGACCACTACCAATGGCATCCCCGGCCGCCTCGTCGGTCCTTTTCCTCCTCGCCGCCATAGTCGGTTGCGCTAGCGCAGCCACCTTTACCATAAAGAACAACTGTCCCTACACAGTGTGGCCAGCGGCGACCCCTGTGGGCGGCGGCACACAGCTGAACCCGGGGCAGACCTGGACCATCAACGTGCCTGCGGGCACCCAGTCCGGCAGGGTATGGGGCCGCACCGGCTGCTCCTTCAACAGCGGCGGTCGTGGGCACTGCCAGACAGGCGATTGCGGGGGTGCCCTCCACTGCACCCTGTCTGGGCAGCCGCCCCTGACGCTGGCCGAGTTCACCATCGGCAACACCGGCGGCACCAACAACGACTACTACGACATCTCGGTGATCGACGGCTACAACCTGCCCATGGACTTCTCCTGCAGCACTGGCGTGAACCTGCACTGCGGTGCCCCTCGCTGCCCCGACGCGTACCTCTACCCGACCGATGACAAGAAGACCCATGGCTGCCGTGGCAACAGCAACTACAAGGTGACCTTCTGCCCGTGAGAGGGACCAAAGGGACGGCACGGTGGTCGAACGATAGTGCCTAGTGCTGCGTATTGGCCACCATACACGTTTATATGGGTGGATGGGAAATATATAACAAGTTGATGAATAAGAGATGATCGTGAATCGTCCACACGCATGTATGTAACGTATATATACATGCATTATCTACATACTTTCTTTTGTGAAACTTCAATACAATAAATAATTAACACATCGATCATGTGCATGTGAGTACCAAGTAGGGGTGGATAGTTAGAAATTGCTAATATTCTCTCCGAACCAAAATAAATCAATTTCTACAATCACCATAAGTCAAACTATCTTAAGTCCAACCTAGGGCGCTATGGTCGTCCGAGCATCTCCTTGATGTTCAGCTGGAAACAAGCATTCCCTGAGTGTTGAGAAATGTAAAAAAAAAACAATGCACCTGTTTCAAGAAAGCTATATATGAGAGAATATTTCAAGGAAGATGCTAGAAAAGACTTCAAATAAATGATGGAGTTCATGGCTAATCCTGATCCCAAACTGACATAGCAATGGGTCAGCTTAATGTTTCATCAACAGAGCACGCAAGAGTCATCGCCACAGCAGCAGTTGGTCATCCGACGCCCCTTCAAATCTCTAGTCATACCGAGCAGTATCGGACCTACAGCAAACAAGGAGGGGTATCTAGATGATGACAATGTCGGGCTAATAGCTTGCTCACTTTTCATAGCATATGATACACTAATGACCAGACGTTAGAAGATGACATGGGTTATACCATTCCTGATAAGTACACTAGGATACAAGCGCTGACAGTCATGCCAGGCCAACAAAACTACTTGTTAGACATCCCAACGGTGAAGCAACGCGGTGGAGGGCATCAGGCCACCGGGAGGAGGCGGAGGGGATGAGGTCACCGGATGAACATGGAGGGGGCGAATGGTCGCAGCAGGATGTGGTTCCGCACTCATGCATGCGGGGTGGATGAGAACAACCCCAACCAAAGTTTGAGGGCTTGAATCGGACCACAGTAATTTGTGGTGGGAGGGTGATTTGAGGGCCCTTTTAAATTTGAGGTCCCTGGTAGGGGTTTTATTGGAGTTAACTTTTGGTTCAGCTGTCATATTTGGTTTTGAGGGTCTAAGTAGGGGTCTGTTAGAGTTTCTCTAAGAGATCCGTTTCATTGTGAAACAGTTTCTCATTCAATTGTAGAAAAGTTTTTCTTTTTCGTATGTTTTAAAAAAATAGAAAACATTTCTAGTTCTGTTTTCATTTGGTTGGTAGTTCTCCTGGTTGTAGAGAGAAACAGATTCCCTGCCAAAGCCACAACGCTATATGTTATCTCTATACTTGTTCATCGATGGATGCATGTCAGTCAATTCTTTCGATAAATAGATAGGATCCTTGCCAAATTGTCACACCCATTTTTAGGACAAAATGGAATGCATAATCTTATGTGCGCCCAGAGATCAATCACACATAAGCTGACAAATTAAAAGAGAGTATCATCACAAATGTTATTACATCACGATTATTATCACATAGTCTTTATACAAAAATAGCGGGAAATAAAAAGATTAATCTCTTGTGGTAGCTTCAAACACAGGCACATTGACTGGTTGACTAAGTCTAGTAATCTTCAGAGAAATAGGAGTAGTAGTCACTATTTGCACCATCTGTTAACCATCCTAGATTTTTATCAAGTAAGAAAAATAAACAAGCGTAAGTATATCTCGTACTCAACAAGTGTAACATGGGGTTCATGAGGCTCAAAGACATGATATTGGTTTAACAGCATGTAGCTTTTAGTTGGCACAATTTTAGCATATTTATATCATCAATGTGTCTCGACTTGCCATAAACATATGATCAATGTAAAATGAATAACAAATAGTAAAAACTTATTCAATATTAGTGAACAACTATTCCATAAGGGTCTAAGGCTGTTATAACAGTTTTACACTCTGCAGAGGTTGTACACTTTCACTGTGAGTCGTGTAGCCCATATGTCCGGTTTAATTACTCCCAAAACACTTCCAAGGTGAGTAGGCAGGGAAACACTATGAAGTCTTTCAAAGGTTCGTCTAACAAGTTAGGGCTATTAGATTCACTCGGCAAATAGATGTAGAGCCCCTCTTTCGTATGGCACAATGACACACAGCCTATACACATAAAGACAAAGGCCGCAATATATCCGATTCGTCAAGCCATTCTTACGCCAAAAAGGTTATCATTAATAAGCTAGAAAAGGTCCTTCTATATAACTAAAGCCAGAGCCATATAATCCTCACAATTATACTGTAAGTTCCGAATGTTCGCTTACAGATGAGTCCTTAGGGAGAGCAACTAGAGCACCAAAAGATAGTCCAATGCTCTGGCCCCCCTTTTTGCATATTACTAAAAAGTCATCTTTTAATGTTTATTGCATATTTCATTAGTCAAATTACATGATCATAGTTCATGTTAAGCACTAGCAAAGCTACTCAATGCAATATAATAGGTGCCAAGGTAATGGATCAAAACTAAGTCATCCTTAGCAAGGGAATACATGCATAATGAATGTAATTGTTCATTGTGAATAGGACAACAAGGACAATCACATGCTATACTTGCCATAATCAAACTGGTCCTGATGATCTTGCTCGAAGAAAAACTCTTGGTCACCAACGAATTGCTCACCGTCTATACTCGATCAACAATAGCAACAACATTCATACAAAAGCAATCATGCAAAACAAACAAGACTATAATTAGAACGGTACACCAACAGTAATAAACTAAGATAAAAAGTATTGAAAACAAATCTACAACTCACTAGGAACACACAGACGCGAAGATCACGAAAAACGGAGCTAAAATGACGAAATTATGAATTTACTAAGATTTCCTACAGATAAATAATTACTTTAATACATACTCGAAATTAAAATGTTACAAACCTACTATACATTAACACTATCATGTAGAGCTCGCGAATACGAACCTAACGCAATTTGAACGGATCAAATCGGAGTTAAAATGAGCATTTTATGGCTAAAACAAAATTAGTGGCAATCTTGTAAATAGAGAAAAACGTATTTGAATTAATTAAAACGAATCTACGTTTTGCACTGCGGGTTATAATCCACGAAACCGTAGGGACTCTTTAGCAAAATTCACAGGCGAAACGATATCTTCTAATCTGGACGGTCGATCCGAGATCGGACGGCCCACGATCACTGCTGGCTACGACGGCGGGGAAGGACCGCCGGCGGAGATCAAACGCGCCAGCGCCATGATCGGAAAACATGATACCTCGCTTCCGGGCATCATTCAGCAAACGGACAACACGGGGAGGAAGAGCGGGACATGGCGAGCTCACCTAGGGCCAAAGTGGAGCCAAGAATAGTCCAAGTGCGAACCGCGGCTTGAGATGGCGGGCGGCTAGGGCTGCGTCTCGGGTGCGGTCGCCTCGGGCAACGGTGACTGCGATTTGCGGAGCAATATGGAGCGGAGGGTGCGCGAGCTCGGATTAAATAGCCCGGAGGTGCTCCAACTAAGGAAAGAAATGATTGAGGGGATGGATTCGATCGGTAGAAAATAAGGAAGGCAACTTTGGCATCGGCTTGAGGAAGGAGGCAGCTCTGACATGTGAGCCCGCGGTGTCAGCGAGAGATAGAGAGGAGAGGGAAAATGGCCGCTCGTGCGCGATGACGGGCCTGCGGCGGCTCGGCCCAAGGCAGGGCGGGGAAACGGGCCGCGCGCTGTCCACGACTCAGGAAGGCCGAGCGGCCGACCAAGAGGAGGCGGGGAAGAAAGCGGGTGGCAGCTGGGCCGATGGGCCAAAAGTCAAGAATGAAATGGAAAATGTTTTCTTCTTCTTTTTCCAGTTTTTCCAAGGAATTTCAAATAGATTTTGAATTTCTCTTTTGAATTTGAATCAAACCACTCCATACAATAATTCCAATGCAGCAGCATGAGTGCACAATCATGTAGCTAAAGTCGCCGTCGGTGAATGCTTTCTACTATGGACTTGATGCCCTGCTAAAAGCACATCGCCCTCATGCTCTATCACACTCACCAGCCACTGCTAGCATGGCTCAGGTATCGCCGGTGACACATTCTATCTATGACAAAAAATAACGTGCCCTCCCCCCTCAAGGTCCCAATGGCAATCGGTTGCTACAAAAACCTACTAAAACTACTAGCCAACCCACCCACTCACCCCCTTGGGCAGCCAGTAGTCGTGCAAGAGCTGCTTTTTGCAAAATAAACACATTGAAAATCTCTTCGGTATTAATTGTACATGTGTATCTATATAATAGACTATTGGAGGTAAAGGCAATTGTACCTACCCCCTTCCTTGTCAAAAGAACCAAGGCACAAGTAGCCTACTCCATTCTTTTGTAAAAGGTCCAAGGCCCAAACCAATAAGGAGCATGGACCTCTATAATTTGTAAACTAAAGGAGGTAGTGTGAAAGATTGCCTTCTCTCACCTCCCCTATAAATAGAGCCCAAGGGGCAAGAGCTAGGATGGTTGTCCGACTTACACCAAATCCATATTCTCCCCCCCCCCCCCTCTCTCTCTCCTAATTGGGCATGTCCGGACATTGACAAACACGAACATCACTAATGCAGTATACAAAAATAAATATGTTTTCCTCTAAATGTTTAACTTAGTAGTACTTCCAAAAGATCAAAAGACTACTTCAGTCTAGTAATTCTTTTTTGACAAGGAAAATAAGCTTTCTTTTTCTTCAAGTTTCAAGCTTCTATGTTCATATTTTAAATTTGACATGTCATTTATTTGTACTTCACTTATGGTCCAAGTTTGCATAGAGTAAACTGTAAAGAGCAAATATCATGTTTAAATAATCTTGTGGTTGAACATCATATTGTTTGTAATAACCCTAAGCAATTCACTATTGAAGATGGAGTCGCCGGCTTGGGCACTGCGTGTGGAGTTGTGCATCATGTGGCCTCTTCCTTTGAGGAGGACGCCACGGAGAGGTTGCGCACGAGCTTAGGAAGAAAATAGATGCGAGATTAGGAAGAAAATATATGAGTGCCATAGTAAGAAGAAGAAGAGAGGCGAGTGCACTAGAAGAAGAAGAGAGATGAGTGCCATAGAAATAAGATAGATGTGAGCTCAGGGAGACTGAGTATTCTAGCTAATAATAATGCTCTGCCCTTTAGTTCTGGTCAGTTATAGTGCAAACAAATGTCTTTTATGGAAGAATTTTATTGTATTCGTTCAAAAGTTTTGCTTCAACTTGGATTCGAGGACTTAGTAATTGGGTCTCAAATTCTCTAGTGGAGTCATGGAAACCCATCTGAAAATAGAATACAAAAATACTAGGAAATTGTTAAGAACTATACTTGTAGAGCAGGTGGTAGTAGGTTTTGTACATATGACATCTCCCGATAAATTTCTTAAGCTACCACAGATGGTATTTATACAATTCCTTGTAACTGTTCAGTGATTTTATGGCTTCATTTAAGTATTTCCACCAAAAAAAGGAGCACATTGCTGTGAAAAATGGATAATGTAACAATGTCGTGTTGTCGAGCTCTCTTGTAAAGCTTACTTTGTTGGCTAAGAATCAAGATCCTTCCGAAACTCATAGGTTGCATGTTGATGTCTACCTCCACCATATCTATCAATTTTATTGCCTCTAAAATACTTGGCACACATGCCACTCTCTCTTATGATCACTATGTGTCAGCAAGATAGAGGTAATTACTCTATTCTTCCTAGTAACAAATCCAAACTCAGTGGAATCTTCTATCACCTTTGTGTATTTGTCCAATTTCTAAGTAGATAGGTGAAGACTCTGACGCCATTGTTGTCCAGGAGAAATGCAATACAAACTGAAATTGCAACGCAACAAGTTAGGAAGTTGATGATTCACATTTGTTTGATTATCTAATAAATGTTCATGTCGCGGGGTCGGAACCACGGCAAGCATATTGTTCAAGTTAGTGTCAGAGAACGAGGTCTCGGTGGCTCAAGTCGGTGTCAGAGAATGAGGTCTCGGTGGCTCAGGTGGACTTAGGAACACAAGAATCGCGCAGAGAAGACGCAACAATTTATCTTGGTTTGGGCCAATTCGGTCTCTACGTCCAGCAGATGATGATCCTTATACTCAAGAGCACCCAAAATCTGAGGTTACAATAGAGTGTAAAGGAAGAAGATTTGGTAGGGGGTTAGCTCAGTGCTAATCCTAAGGTTGCCTCACCACTAGTGGAGTCCCCCCCTCGTCGGAGAGGAAGGAGACGATAGGATGTGGTGGAGGAGGGGCTCTCGGTGCCCCTCTCCGGGTTGCCTTGCTCTTGGTGCAGAGCAGAGGCAGATGGAATGGAGTGGATTGTCTGGTGATTGAATCGGGATCCTCCCCTTCCTAGGTCTGACCTTATCCCTTATATAACGAGAAAGGTTAGGTACATGGTAGTTTGGGGGTTCTAGTCTATGGTATACGTGCGCCAGAGTCCAGGAGGGTCTTGTAGCGGTGCGCCATAGACCGTCGAGGTGTCTTGGAGCCGAAGAAGCCTGGGCATCGTCCGACTACTCTGTTTTGACACTCTGCATGTCAGACGGTGTTGGCTTGGACCGGCCTCCCCCAAGTGAGACCTTCTGGAGTCTTCTTGATGGCGAAGGAGGTCAGCTCCAGGGGCTGACGTGCGGGCCCAGAAGCCCTCGAGCTCCCGGAGGCCATGGGAAGCTTTGTCTTCTTGTGTCATGCCCCGGATGTGACCCTGTCGGAAGAGCAGTTGGTAGGGGCACGCCTAGGGAGCAGCGCCGGGGAGCTCCCGGGCATCGGTGGACTGGGGCTTGTCTTCTTATGCCCGGGCCTTGGCTGGTATCGTTAGCCAGGCATTAGACAAGGCCCGGGCCCGGAGGTGTCGTAGATTGGGAGCCCAAGGCTTGAGGAAGCCCCCGAGCCCCAGGCGGAAGCTGCGGTCGAGTCAGACTTGGCCGGATCTCTTTGCCAGAGGCTGCGCGTGAGCATGCCCCCGGGCGATCCTGAAGGGGTCGGTCGGGGGATCTTCTTCGTTCAGGAATTGTTGGACCTGAGTCTTAACGTACCTGTATGTTAGGATCTCGTCAGTGGGGCTCCAAATAGTTTATCATTATGTGTTTGCAGGGGTTACTTGGACACTATGGAATATGTCTGTAATAATATGGCGATAGAGAAGTGCCTTCCCAACAAGCCTGTTGATGCTAGGCGAAATTTGTTGCTGGTGCAATAGAATAGTATTTTGGTTACTGAACTCCTCGATCATGTGCTCTGGTGTCCCAAGCTATTGCTTTCAATATAAGAAGAAATATTTTTTCCTTCAAAAAAGTTAGGGAGAGAATGGGCATAAATATACCAGAAATGCAGACGCAGAAGAAACGGATCCCCAACAAACCCACTTACAACTTTGCTGTTGAAGCCTTCATGGGAAACCCAGGAATTTATTGGTGAAGCCTCACTCTCTAACCGAGATAATGACTATAGACCGTACTCCGTAGTACCTCCTAACTCCTAAGCCTCCCAAAAAACCCACCCAGTTAAAATAGCACCCCTGGTGTTACGCAATTTAGTAGTGTGTTAAAGCTTAAAATAAACACTTGACAAATAGTTTTCTTGTGTTTTGATAATAAAATCCTTGCTTACATTGATGACCATGTGGAGAAAAACTTTTTCAAGAAGAGGCCCAACTTAAACTTTTTTCAAGAAAGGACAAATATTTAATTGTTAATAATAAAAGTGTGCATGAATAATGTTGCTCAAGAGCGTTTCATTAAGTCGGGTGTACCTTGCGGATATATACATGTATGACCTACACACTTTCTTTTGTGAAACTTCAATACAATAAATAATTAATACATCTTCCACAAATAGGAAGCATGCATATATGTGCATATGAGTACCAAGGAATGGGTTGGATAGTTAGAAATTGCTAACATTCTCTCCGACCCAAAATAAAATCAATTTTCATAACCACCATAAGTTAAACTATCTTAGGTCAGACCTAGAGCATCCGGCTCATCCGAGGCATCTCTTTGATGTTAAGATAGAAAGAAGCATTAATTCCCTGAGTGGGCACAAATGTAAAAAAATGCACCCATTAGAAGAAAGCTATATGTCAGAGAGTATTTCAAGGAAGATGCTAGAAAAGACTTGAAACAAATGATTATGGAATTCATGGCTAATCCTGATCCCAAACTGACATAGCAATGGGTCACCTTAATGTTTCATCAACAGATCACGCAACAGACGCCGCAGCAGCAGACGTTGGTCATCCGACAACCCTTGAAATCTGCAGTAATTCCGAGTAGTATTGAATCTACAACACACAGGGAGAGGTATCTAGTTGATGACATCATCGGGCCAATAGCTTGCTCACTTTTTATAGCATAATAGTATCACTAATGTCCGGATGTTAGAAGTTGCCACTGGGTTGACGATTCTAGCCACACATTTCATTGTTAGCCCATTCCTGATAAGTACGCTAGGGTACAAATGCTAGCTGACAGTCATGCCAGGCCATCAAAACAACTTGTTAGCCACCTCCACTTCAGAGGGGATCATGAATCTTGGACAAGCTTTAACTTTGACAATTTATACCATGGACTCAATAAGACATCAAGTTGAATGATCGTTTTCCTTCGATGTCGTTTGGCATATAAAAGAAGGGCCAGAACCTAATCCACCCTAGCGATCTTAGAAGGCACTGGCCCTGACTGAGAAGCAAGAAGCCTCGAAACCTAAAGTGACAGAAGCTAACCCACCATCACTAACCCATAATCCACCCTCCTATCTAGCGAGAGGCAAAAGTATGAACCAGCTAAATGCCTTGAAACTAATCCATCCTCTCCAAGTAAGGAGGGATCCTTACTGACACCCATTCTTGTCATATTGACACCCTTACTGACCCAGAGACAAGAGGCTCAGGAACCCAAAGGGAGAGATTGTATTGTGCCCAAAATGGTTACAATGTACGAGAAGAAACCGTCTGCGGAATGGCAAAGTTGAGGCCCGAATTATTGACGAGGAAAAATAGACCTCCTGTAGTCCAAATTGTTCCTAAGGTCTTGGGTCGGAACTGGGATATAGTCCAAAATTCATTTGAAGAATTTTAACTGGCTCCAATTCACAACCTGTAGTCACTGTTCTGGTTCTTCATGTTGCGAGAGAAAACCACTTGTCCTTGCAGGGAGAAAAATGCGAAGGATACTTCGAAATTTTTCAAAGTCACCCAAGGATGGAAATTGATTGAGGTCGGTTTCCAATGTGTAAGAATATTGTAGCTAGAGTCATTCTACTGAATATACGTGTTACACTACTAAAAAAATCTTTGCGAGACAGGCTAGTTATATTAAGAGAGGCGATCATAAAATTTACCTATCTCCTAAAATACTTGAGTATTTTTTTGGAGGCAGTCCTCTTATTTATGAAGGTTGCCAAAAATCGTTTGTCTCTCAAAATGGATTTACGGAGGAGGCCACAAAATGCTGTCCCTCAAAATAATTTACAGACGCGGACCTCTGAAGAGTTTCGGCTCATCTCCGTAAACTGAGCCCAGCCCACGAAGCCCATCAACACCTGATATCGGCTTCAGAAACCCTAAGTCACCCCTCTCGCCATGCCTAGCCTGCCCTGCCGCACTCCTATATCCCTCCGTCATTCTCCACCCTCTCTTTCCAAGAAGAAGTCGCAGAGCTGCCCCTGTCCACCCCTCCCTCGCCCCTCCGGCCACGATGTAGAGCCTCCTCCGGCCATAGCGCGGAGCGCCACCCCCTCGTTCTGACAGTGGTGAGCACGATGAATGGCAACAGAGCACGGACGCCGATGCTGGATGGTGGCGCGTGGCGACTTGTGCACGGCTCTAGGGTGCGCGGATCGAGTAGGGGCGGCGGCGTAGTGATGGATCAAGCAGGTGCAGCATCATGGCGGCGGATCAACCTGACGGCAGCCAGGGTAGCCCGGCTTGGCTGGCAGGCCCGAGCAGGGGCCTCCACCGACAGGTCTGGGTATGTTTTTGTTTTTTTTTCTTGCCCGCCTCTGTTATTCATGATTTCTAGTCACAGAATGTCAGAGGTGGCAGTAGTGCCCGCCTCTGTTAACTGTTTTTGCTCGTCTCCAAAAATTGTTTTGGTAGTAGTTTTAGTGGAGCGTACTGTCAACTAATTAATGCAAGAGCAATGTATGTTTGTTCACTGGAAATCTAGTTGGCACACGTACGTGCATTTGATGGATATAAGTTTTTGAAAACAGGAGGAGAAAGTGTGGAAGTCCAGGGCATCTAATAAATCAGTTCCATGCCACCATTGTATACACGCAACAAAATGAGCAACTTTAGTGTACATACGTGATATCTCTTGGAAATCTGAACATGGAAAATCTTTACTGTAATGGAATATGTCAATGCTCGCGCTCCTCTGGTACCGTTTGAACCATGTTCTTCAAGGCCAATAGGTTCTTGTTAGTCCGCTAAACAAGCAACAAGATCGGCATGCGTTGACAAATAGGAATTAATGCATTTCCACTACATCTAGAGGAACAATGCGATTGCTTCACCGGGCCAGCAACATTTTTCGAGGTGCAAATAATTTTATTAATCATGTAGTAACATTTTTCTCCTTAATGCAACAAAGAAATATCGTCTAATAGTTTATAGTACTATAGTACTGGTCGATTAGGATGTCAATGTCAACTTATGGGTGCCCTTGATTTCTCTATCAAACCCATGCTCTCCTGCTGCTGGATGCCTATAAATACATATGCCCCTGACTCCCAACTCTTCCCAGCTGGCTTCATCATTAATTCATTTAGCTCCTCTCACTCGATCAACACCTTGGCATCCATGCCTGCCTCCTCCGTCCTCTTGCTCCTCCTCCTCACCGCCTTTGCTGGCGGTGCAAGCGCAGCCACCTTCACCATGACAAACAAGTGCGGTTACACAGTGTGGCCGGCAGGCATCCCTGTCGGCAGGGGCACGCAGCTGGACCGTTGAGGTGCCCACCGGCACCAGCGCCACTGTGACACTGGCGATTGCGCTGGTGCACTCTCCTGCACCGTCACTGGGCAGCCGCCAGCAACACTGGCCGAGTACACCATCGGTGGCACTGGCAACAACCAGGATTATTATGACATCTCGGTTGTTGACGGCTACAACCTGCCATGGCCTTCTCCTGCAGCACCGGCGTTGGGCTGGTGTGCACGGACCCTAGCTGCCCTGATGCGTACCAGTATCCCACCGATGATACCAAGACCCATTCATGCAGCGCCAACAGCAACTACCAGGTGACCTTCTGCCCATGAAATGGCGGATGGTGATCACGTTGAGCAGCGTACTACATATTATGAAATATATAACTACCACTATAGCTATGACTCATTCTACGTACGCATGAACGGAAATGTGAAAGAATAATTTGATAATAAATAAGAAAGTATATAGTAAATCATCCATGTGTGCATGTGTACTGATATATGAGACACATGTTGCATGTTTGTACTTGGTTATCAGGAACCTTATAAATCTAAACATGTTTCGGCAAATAAAGATGTGGATTTTCTATATGCGCCATGAGCTTCCTGATTTCTTTTCTTTTGATAATTCTTATGTTCATGAGCTACCTCCGTACTATAGCTATCACTACCTGAGAATCAAACTTTGCCGAGTGCTAAATGATTTGTCGAGCGTTTTTTTGGGCACTCAGCAAAGAAGCTCTTTGCCGAGTGCCAAATTAAAAACTCTCGGCAAAAAAAAACACTCAGCAAAGAAGCTTCTTTGCCGAGTGCCAAAAAAACACTTGGCAAATAAGGTCTTTGCCAAGTGTTTTTTTTACACTCGACGAAGAAGATCTTTGCTGAGTGTTTTTTTTGCACTCGGCAAAGATAAATTTCAAAGCACATTTTAAAGGGGTAAATTAATTCTAATGAAAAAGTTTTCAGCTACAAAGTTGTATAACTCATCAAGATGAACATTTTTTTGTTTTGGTCATTTATTCATATGATAAAGTGAAAGTAAATTTGTTCATAAATCATACGTAGCTCTCTCGTAGTTTATGAAACTACAAGAGATGTATATAATATTTGTGAACAATGTTAGAACCACCATGTCGGATGCACAAATGATCAAATAACCAAAATAAACTTTATAGATCTTGAAAAGTTATAAAACTTTGTAGTTGAAAACTTTTTGATTTGAAATCATCTTATCATGGAAAACTGCATATGAATTTCAAAAATTTAAAATTTGAATTTTTCGAAAGACCTCGGATGAAAAAACAACCAAAATAAACTTTGTAGATCTTGAAAAGTTATGAAACTTTGTAGTTGAAAACTTTTTAATTTGAAATCATCTTGTCATGCAAAACTGCATCTAAATTTCAAAAATTTAAAATTAGAATTTTTCAAAAGACCTTGGATGGAAAAATAACCAAAATAAACTTTGTAGATCTTGAAAAGTTATGATACTTTGTAGTTGACAACGTTTTCATTTGAAATCATCTTGCCATGCAAAACTACGTTTGAATTTCTCAAATTTAAAATTCAAATTTTGTAAACGACCTCGGATGGAGAAACTTCCTATATGAAAATTGTAGATCTCGAAAAGTTATGAAACTTTGTAATTGACAACTTTTTAATTTGAATTTGTTTAGGGCCCCAAACAATCAATTTACACTCGGATTAGTATAGTATATGGGGAATCAGAACGGAATCTAGACACAAGTGACAGTGTGGGTTACGCGCGAGGGAGAGGTCGCGGGTTCGAATCCCGCCGGCCGCGTAGCGCGCGAATTTTACATGAAAAATGCCGTGACTTGCGAATTCGACAGAGAAATTTTTTTTTTGCTATTTTTATCTGGATTTTTTCGTTTTGAACTTTGCCGAGTGTCTTGGCGAGTGTCCGACAAAAACACTCAGCAAAGACGGCTTTGCCGACTATTTTTTTACCGAGTGGCCTAGCCTTTGCCGAGTGCAACTAGGGCTTTGCCGAGTGCCCCAGGCACTCGGCAAAGTGCCCGATTCCGGTAGTGTATGTCTCGTATGGCTTAAACTCCATATCTTGACGGTTTACTGTCCAGTTGTGCATTTGGGTGCTGCCTCATGCATCTAGGGGCAGTTTAATCTATATTACTTGAGTTCCATGGTCCATACGAGACTCTCTCCCAAATGCTCTAATGTTTTGACTATTGAGTGTCCCTTTTCACTGCTAGCTAAATGACAAAGGGATAATTTATTGACTCATGAGAGTCCCTTTTCACTCCAAGAGCAAGGGAAAACTATTTGAGCAACAATTCTTCATGTTTATAGGGATAGAAATCATGGACCAGAGCTTCAAGGTGAACACTGAGGCTGCAGGGACCTAAGAATCTTGAATTAAATATTTTAGTCCACAAAATAAATACAAATAGTTTCGACTACAAATTTTTAGATCTTGTCTAGGGCATCTCTCCATAGACGTCATTTGAAAAGTACAAATTTTTTTATTTAAAAGTATAAGAACTTAAATCATATTTTGGGACCTAAATGATTTCAAATTAAAAAGTCACCAACTACAAAGTTATAGATCTCTCGGATAAATACAACTTTGATATAAATTTCATCTTCATTCAACTACAATCAGATAAGTTATAATTTTTTCGTGCTGCACCTATTTTATTGGCGTTCAAACCATGATCTGGCTAAGAATTGATTGTTAGAGATGGTTGGTGTACATAAATTTATATCTATATTATGCACCTCATCTCTACTATAAAAGATAATATGAAGTGCCTAGTAAATTGGATCCAAATTACACATATGCATTATATAGAGATAAAAGTAACACCGTTTTGTCAAAAAATCTCATAACTCTTCCAATATTACAAAATGGTAAACTCTCCCTCTAGTCTTCATCTAAATGAGTATGACATGCTGTTATTAAATTAAAATTAAACAACCATAACGTATGGTTTCTACCACAATTAGTACATAAAAGAACTAACTCAAATTAGGCATATATCTTGTGTGCCATCATTTAGACCTATAAAACATGCATGAATGAAATATTCTCTTAGTGAACCGCATACCATATCAAACAATGGAATTTTATTTAAAGTATATTAATACTTCAGGATTACAAATTACTTATGCAGTTAACTTTGGATGAATTTATTAATTTTGATTGAAGCATTATAACATATCTACATTGATTGTTCAATTTCAAGCATGGGATTTTGGTCAACAACCATCAAATATAAACCCTAACTTGAGCTACCAAAATTTTTGAATCCGCAAGGAACTTTGTTTGAAATTTTTTGTCTGATGATCTGTATTATGTTTATTGTTTGTGGTAGCAAAAGCACGTAATATACAATAAGATAAAAGAATACAATTGTCCTTGTTCTTGAAGTTCTTTTTGTTGATAGTTTACTTTGGTCGGTAGTGGATTCTACATAATGTACTAGAAAAAAAATTAATATAAAGATGATGACCAGTGCATGTCTCTTGTCAAATAGGACTACACTTCATCCACTATTTAGTATCAAGATGGAGGTTCAAAAGATGAAATGTCTAACAGTTTGTGGTACTATATATATATGGTACATCGCGCAGCTCGTGGTTCCTAATCTCAAACAGTTCGATTGCTACAACACTAGTATATTGCCTGCAGCTAAAGTTGATAACTCAGTATACGAAAATTAAGATTGTACTTAATTTCTTTAATTTTAACTTGCCAAGGGTGGTTCATGTATTTTCAGAAAAAAAAGAACTTTCTGTTTCGGCAGTCTTGATGCTTCAGGGTGATCGAGGAAGCTTAGCTTTTAAAATGAGAACTTCGAAAGCTCTCAACGCAGAGATTGCGACATTATGAAGCGGCGAGATATATATATTTGAGCCAAAACCGTCAGTGTCACATTTGATATATAAACGTCCTATAAAAATACGAATGGCCATGCCTCCCAACTCTTCCCACGTTTAATTTCATATGTATAGCTAATAGCTATAGCTGATCAAGAGATATCAATGGTATCCCAGGCCGTCTACTCGCCTCTACCTCCTCCTCCTCACAGCGTTCGCCGCCGGTGCCAGCACGGCCACCTTTAGCATAAACAACGGCTGCAGCTTCATGGTGTGGCCGGCGGCCATCCCAGTTGGCAGCGGCACGTGGCTCGACCTGGGCAAGACGTGGACACTCGACGTGCCTGCCGGCAACAGCCCCGGCTGGATCTTGGGCCGCACCTGCTGTTCCTTCAATGGCCGCGGACGCGGCCACTACGACACCGGTGCACTCTCCTGCAATGTCTCGGGGCAGCCGCTGGCGACGCTGGCCGAGTTCAGAATAGGCAATGGTGGTGGCGCCAAGGACTACTAGGACATCTCGCTGATTGACGGCTTCAACCTGGCCATGAACTTCTCCTGCAGCACAGGGGTCGCCCTGCAGTGCAACGACCCCAACTGCCTCGGAGTGTACCACTATCCAAGAGCCCTCCCCAGCTGCAAAGGCAACTGCAAATAGATGCTTTTACTCCTGCTAGGAGGAGCTGCAACTTGTTGGTCTATTTGGCTCAGCAGGAATGATATTGTTTTTTAAAAGAAAAAATTTGTTTATCCTGTGCAGGTTATCTATTTGGTTACCCACTGGCTACGTACTTGGGCTAGTCTGCAGAAGCCGGATTTGCAGGATACAGTTGCAGCGGTATCGCAACAATTGACGCAGGTGGCCAAGGACTTTTTCTCCCAGACACATGGGTGGCGGTCTAGTTTACGAATTGATAGTCACTAGATTGTGTAAGGTTTTTTCTCTCTCTTTGGCTATGTGCCTCATGTTAGGCAGAGGCTGGAAGTTGCCCTCTTGGGCTTTGTATCAACTCGATGTATTGCTTCCGAGGTTCTAATAAAAGCTTCCTTTATAAAAAAAAAAGGTCTATCTTCTGCCCTTGATAGAGGGAACAATGCATACACTGCACTGCACGGCACAGAGAGACAGTACAAGTATGGAATACATATATAGGAGTGGGAAATAGAATAAAATTGGCGATACATGGTGAATCGTCCATGGAGACAGTACAAGTATGGAATACATATATAGGAGTGGGAAATAGGATAAAATTGGTTGACAATAAGACGATACATGGTGAATCGTCCATGGCTGCAGGAACAGCCTCGTTTGTACCGGGCTATGAAGAAACTTGTGTATCTCAAAATGTTTTCCACAAAAATAAAGGTGTGAGTTTTCCAGTTAGCGCTAATATCTTGTGAAAATGCGCATTGTATTTTTATCGAGCTTGGTATCCATACAAATTACTTGAATGCATCCCATACAAAACGAAAAGGACTAAAATAACCTCGTGAGTGCTAAGTTGGGAGATATGTATAGCATTAGCACAACACAAGGAATAAGAGAGATACCAATAGCTAGCTTTGGAAAAATCATTTTTATGTGTGTCTGGCTATAGATAGTGGTCAACACTACATCACGTGCATGCCTTGGAATTCCAGGTATCCTTGGAAGTTTGGCATAATATTAGTCGCTTGAAGAAATTAAGTTTGGCATGCAGTCCCAAAGTGCAACTTCCTGTGCTTTCCCACATCATAAAACCACTAAATATTTTCTTTGAATTATTATGTGCAAAATACGTTTTGAAGACATATTTTAAACACTAATCATATGTCGCCATATTATGCATTTATGTGCGCTTTTGTGATGTCACACCCGGTTTTCTAAAGAACAAAACCAGGCTAATCATATGTGTGCCCAGGAAGTCCACACATATGTCAGAATGAAAAAGTATCAAAACAATGTTTATATAAAGCGGGAAGCATACTATATTAACACTTACAACTATCAGAGTGTCGCGGAACGGTCACTAATCTTTTCTTCAGGCTCCAACATCACAGGGACGGCTGACTGGTGGCTCCGTATGCCAAGCACTTCTTATAGATTTCTGGAAACTCCACTACACATTTATTCTTCTTCTAAGCAGCACCTTACTATACACTGGAGTGTGGTGGAAATAGCAAGAGTGGGTCCATGTCGAACTCAACAAATATAACATGGGGTTCATGAGGCTCAAAGGCATAACATAGGTTTATCAGCATGTAGCTTTTAATTAGCATTAATTCAGTATATCAATGATATCAAAGTGTCTCAATGTAACAATAAACATATGATCCATGTGAAATGATTAACGAATAGCAAAAACATATCCATTATTAATGATCAACTATTCCATAAGGGTCCAAGGCCACTCGTGACCGTGAGCACGGCTGTTATAACAGTTTTACACTCTGCAGAGGTTGTACACTTTCACTGTGAGTCGTGATTTACCCTTTCGCCCGAGATAGCTAATCTCTTGACCCACTTCCAAGGAAGGTCGGCAGGGTTCACTATGAAGTCTTTCGAAGGTATATAGAGGAAGATTATCGGAATGAGTACTAGTCTTGGTGTCAACCAGTCAACCGTGTCCCTGTGTGGAGTTTCCGCTGAAGAATTACTATTAGTTATTATTACCTATCGTTCAAGACTATGTCTTAAATATTTATTCGTTATGTAATAAGCACTGTGATGATACTTTGTAATTTGTCAACTTATGTGTGTGACTGTTTCCTGGGGCGCACATGAGTCTTTTATGCATCCTATTTTTGTCCTTAAAAATGGGTGTGACAGATTGGTATCGGAGCCGTGTTGACTGTAGGACGTGAGCCTAGTTAGAATGGTCGTTAATAGCATCCATACTTCACTTAATTCATGCTTCCTCTTTTCACCTTGTTAATTACTAAAGTTTTATGCTTCCTCTACTTTATTCTATTGCGAAAATACATTGATTCTATCTAATCTATGTCTAAATCTTGTAGATGTCTCCTTATCCTCGTCTGTCAGCTGCACAGTACGTTGCCCGTTTTAAACCCCAGGAGTCGTATGAAGATGGTGATCAAGAGCTATCTGATGCTGAATCAAGAGTTGGTGATACACCAATGGAGAATGTAGTTATGGGGTGGACTACGAAGTTTCATATCATGGTTCCTAAAGCTGATGCTTTCTTACATGACATGTTGACAAGAACCTTGGACAACTACTACTACGACTGGGAAGCTACGTTGGAGTATCGTAGTGCAGAGTATAGTCATCCATGGATGGATTCCTATTGGGAAACGGAGTTATGGGTTAAGAAAAGGGATCCAACCACTAAGGAGCCTAAGGTGGAGTCAAAGTTCATTACTAGAGTGAGCCGGGCAACCGTGGAGACAAGCATAGAGGATGTCGCTTACAATGCATTTGTTTACTACCATGGTCTACGCTCGGACAAGACGTTAAAGGGTGCACTTCGGCATTTTCCTTGTTTCTTACATGACAAGGGTATTTGGACCGTGCCGCTTGCAGATGATTCCTCCTTGACTTTACAAGCTACGGTGGGATTAGCTCGTGAATTGGCTCTCCATGAGGTGGATTTGAAGGATGAGTTGCTGAAGGAAAAAGAACTTAAGGAGCAAGCTTATAGAGAGATTGACCAATTAAGGGCGGAGTTAGGTCATCCCAAGATTTATGAGAAGCTTAATTAGGAAATAGGAAAAATCCCTATGTAATAGGAACGATAGTAGTTGCGAGTTAATTTTAAGTTTGGATTGTTTTAAGAGTCAGTTTGTGGTGTGAACAATTGTGTGATTGATGGATTGTTATTATGATAATGGGTGATTTGGATCTTTGTAATGTGTGCTAGAGTTTTATAGACATGCCTACAAGTTCCATGGTTAAGAATATTAAGTTTGATCAAAATATATTAGTTGAATATGAGGTTAACTTAGTTCTGTCCTTTGCTGATTTTTAGATCAGTCTGGGATCTTTTAGAAATAACTTAAAATCCGTTCATGAAAAATTTAAGAAATTTTACTGGGAATAATTAGACTTCTATATCTTTCCAACCCCACAAGAATCACTTTAATACCTATTATAAGCTAAGAGATATACCTGTTCCAAGTTGGAGTTACTGCACAGTCTGGAATTCTGAAACAGTTTCGGTTAAATTCAGTTTTTGACCAATTTATTGACAGAATCAGAAAAAGTGTTGTGAATAAAAGTTGTAGATAATTTTGTAAGCTTTCCAACCATGTAAAGATCATCTGAATTGGACGTCTGTAGCTCGAGATATGACAGTTTTACTGAGTTGCTGAAATTGGAGTTCGCCCAGAAAAATCAGATTTTGCTTATCTATTGAATACATCATCTCGGATTGTACTGAATTTCATCTTCTGTGTTTTTGGAAACAGATGTCAGGCAGAGGACGTGGTAGAGGTCGTGGAGGTGTTAACCCACCCATTACTATGGAGGAACTCATGCAAACTCAGAATCAGATGATGCAAATGTTTATGCAGCACATGCAGAACAATCCCCCTGCAGGAGGACCACCGCCTGTGCAAGTGAGGGATAAGCGTGGGGAATTTTTGAAGGGACGCCCTCCAGTGTTTTCTCATGCTGCTGATCCTTTAGAGGCAGATGATTGGGTGAGGGCAGTGGAGAAACAGCTGAATATAGCCCAATGCAATGATATGGAGAAGGTGTTATATGCATCTGGTCAGTTACAGGGGACAGCTCAGACTTGGTGGGAGTCGTATCAAGCTGCACGCCCTGACAATGCTCCTCCTATCACTTGGAATGAGTTTGTTAGAGATTTTCGAGCTCGTCATATTCCTGAAGGTATAATTGAGCTGAAGCAGGAAGAATTCAGAAACCTTAGGATGGGACAGATGAGCGTTAGTGAATATCATGATAGATTTACCCAGTTGGCTCGCTATGCTCCTAATGAAGTGAGGGAAGATGCAGACAGACAGCGTCTTTTCTTGAAGGGAATTTATTATGATCTTCGCTTGCAGTTGAAGGGGAACAACTATGCTAGTTTTCAAGAGCTGGTAAATAAAGCTATTGTGCTTGATAATGAGCGCAGAGAGATGGACAGGAAGAGGAAAATGAAGGTACAAGGCTCAGGAAGCAACAACCGTCAGCGCACTAATTCTCAGCATGGTTTTCATCAGAAGTTTCAGGGACCGGTTAGCCAGTGGAATCGTAATCCGAATCAGAGGTGGTCCCAGAATTGGCAAAGTAATCAGTCACAGCAGCGTTCATCATATCCACAGCGTCAACAGTATCAGCAGACTGGGCAACAGACTCCTCGCACTGGAAATTCCAATGTTACCCCCATGAAGAATAGTGCTCCCAGCACGCCCACTAGATGCTTTGTATGTGGTAAAGAGGGGCATATGTCTTATCATTGTCCTGAGAAGCAGAACCAGCAGACTCCTCAGAGCCAGAAGAGCAGCCAGAGGCAATCTGGTACTGGAAGGGTGAATCACGTGTCTTCTGATACAGTTCATGATGCACCAGAAGTTATGATTGGTACGTTCAATGTACATTCCATTCCCGCAACTATTCTTTTTGACTCTGGAGCATCTCATACATTCATATCCAACATTTTTGTTAAAATGCATAGTATACCCATGCTAGCTATGAAAGAACCTCTCTTAGTAAATTCACCTGGAGGTACCATGCAAACCAGTAATCGTTGTCTTCCAATTAGTATGGTATTAAGGGGGGGTAGAGTTTAAGATAACTCCTATAGTGTTGAGGACATCTGGTATCGATGTGATATTGGGTATGGACTGGATGAAGCAAAATCAGGCAGAGATTCAGTGTCAGCAGAAAGTAGTAGTTGTGACTGCACCTAATGGAGATAAAATCAATGTGGATGTAGCAGTGCAGAAGCAACCAACCGCTGTGGTGAATCAGCTTGAAGATACTATTAAGGAGAATTCAGTGATTGAGGAATTTCCGGATGTCTTCCCTGATGAATTGCCAGGTATGCCACCTGACCGAGACATTGAATTTCTTATTGAATTACTTCCTGGAACTGCACCTATAGCCAAACGACCATATAGGATGGGAGTAGATAAATTAGAAGAACTTAAGAAACAAATTAAAGAATTACAAGATAAAGGTTTTATTAGACCTAGTTCATCACCTTGGGGAGCACCAGTTATTTTTGTTGATAAGAAAGATGGCGGTCAGAGGATGTGTGTTGATTATCGGTCACTAAATGAGGTAACTATCAAGAATAAGTACCCTTTGCCCAGGATTGATGACTTGTTTGATCAGTTGAGAGGTGCTTGTGTGTTCTCTAAGATTGATTTACGTTATGGTTATCATCAGTTGAAGATTCGTGCTTCTGATATTCCAAAGACAGCTTTTACTACGAGGTATGGATTGTATGAGTATACTGTTATGTCATTTGGATTGACCAATGCACCTGCATACTTTATGTACATGATAAATAAGGTGTTCATGGAATATTTGGATAAGTTTGTGGTAGTGTTTATTGATGATATACTGATCTTTTCCAAGACAGAAGTAGAGCATGCTGAACATTTGAGGTTGGTGTTGCAGAAGCTTAGAGAGCATAAGTTGTATGCGAAGCGAAGTAAATGTGAGTTTTGGTTGAAGGATGTTTCTTTCCTTGGTCATATTATTTCTAATGGAGGGATATCAGTGGATCCAGGTAAAGTAAGGGATGTATTAAATTGGAAGCCACCTATTGATGCTAGTGAGATTCGTAGTTTCTTGGGATTGGCTGGATATTACAGACGGTTCATTGAAGGGTTTTCTAAACTTGCTAAACCTATGACATCTCTGTTAGAGAAGAATGCCAAGTTTGTGTGGTCAGATAAATGTCAAGCTAGTTTTGAGGAATTGAAGAAGAGGTTGACTACAGCGCCTGTTTTGGTTTTGCCAGATTTGAGTAAGAAGTTTTCTATTTATTGTGATGCTTCTCGTCAAGGTTTGGGATGTGTTCTTATGCAAGAAGGCAGAGTTGTGGCTTATGCATCTAGGCAGTTGAGAAAGCATGAGTTGAATTATCCTACACATGATTTGGAGTTAGCAGCTGTAGTTCATGCTTTAAAGATTTGGAGACATTATTTGATTGGACATAAGAGTGATATATACACTGATCATAAGAGTTTGAAGTATATTTTCACTCAGTCAGATCTGAATTTGAGGCAACGTAGATGGTTAGAGTTGATTAAGGATTATGATATTGAGATACACTATCATCCTGATAAGGCTAATGTAGTAGCTGATGCTCTTAGTAGGAAAAGTTATGTCAATGAGATACAGACATTGACTATGACTAGTGAGTTATGTGCTGAATTTGAATATTTGAATTTGGGAATTGTTACTAATACAATGGAATTAGTGATAGAGCCTACTTTAGAGCAAGAAATCTACAAGGGTCAGTTGAAGGATGAGAAACTAAAGAAGATAGCGGAAGATATAGTGATTGGTAAGTCACCAGGCTTTCGGATGGATGATAATGGAATTTTGTGGTTTGGAAAGAGGCTGTGTGTACCTGAGGATCAAACTGTTAGATAGGCAATTCTTCGCGAAGCTCATGAGTCAGCTTATTCTATTCATCCTGGTAGTACTAAGATGTATTTGGATCTGAAACAGAAATATTGGTGGGTTGGATTAAAGCGAGATGTGGCTGAGTATGTGACATTGTGTGATACTTGTCAGAGGGTGAAAGCAGAGCATCAGAGACCTGCTGGATTGTTGCAACCAATGAAGATTCCTGAATGGAAGTGGGAAGAAGTTGGTATGGACTTTATAGTGGGGTTACCGCGTACTCAGAAAGGTTATGATTCTATTTGGGTGATAGTAGATCGGTTAACTAAAGTTGCTCATTTTATACCAGTCAAGACTACTTACCATGGACCAAAATTGGCAGAGTTGTATATGGAGAGAATAGTCTGTTTGCATGGAGTACCAAAGAAGATTGTATCTGATCGAGGATCGCAGTTTACGTCGCATTTTTGGAAAGCTGTGCATGAATCATTGGGAACAAAATTGAATTTTAGTACAACATATCATCCACAGACAGATGGACAGACTGAAAGGACCAACCAGGTATTAGAGGATATGTTGAGAGCTTGTGCATTGCAATATGGAACTAGTTGGGATAAGAGTTTGCCTTATGCAGAATTCTCTTACAATAACAGTTATCAACAGAGTCTTAAGATGGCACCGTTCGAAGCTTTGTATGGACGTAAGTGTAGAACTCCATTGTTTTGGGATCAGACAGGTGAATCTCAAGTGTTTGGTACAGATGTTCTTAGAAACGCAGAAAATCAAGTGCAAGTGATTCGTGAGAATTTGAGAGTAGCACAGTCTCGTCAGAAGAGTTATGCTGACAATAGAAGAAGAGATTTAGTTTTTGAGGTAGGTGATTATGTCTATTTGAAGGTGTCACCTATGAAAAGTGTGAAGAGGTTTAACATGAAAGGTAAACTAGCACCAAGGTATGTTGGACCATTTAAAGTTATTACTAGACGTGGGGAAGTTGCTTATCAATTAGAGTTGCCTGAGAATTTATCTGGAGTGCATGATGTGTTTCATGTTTCACAACTTAAGAAGTGTTTACGGGTGCCTGAGGAGCAGATACCTTTAGAAGAGTTGACTGTTAAGGAGGATCTTACATATGAAGAGTTTCCGATCAAGATTTTAGAAACTGCTGAGAGAGTTACTCGAAGTCGGGTTATTAAGATGTGCAAAGTACAGTGGAATCGATATTCAGAGGCAGAGGCAACTTGGGAAAGAGAGGATGAATTGAGAAAATCATATCCGCAGTTATTTGAGTAAGCAGTCCAATCTCGAGGACGAGATTCTTTTAAGGGGGGTAGAATTTGTAACACCCAAAAATTCCAAATTTTAGAGATAATGATTTTTGAATAAATTAGATAACAATTAATGGCAAATTAAAATTTTAAAAAAAATATATTTGGTGATGCATTCATGCTGCTGCATTTGTTTTCTTTTGTGGTGTGGATTTATTTTATTTTGATTTGGTTTAGAAAATTTTGTTTGAAATAGTTTGAAAACAAACAAATAAAGAAAAGAAAGAAGAAAAAAAAATAAATCAACTTACCTGAGCAAAGTGGCCTGGAAAGCCCGATCGCTCGGCCTCCTTCTCTCCTTGGGCCATCGGGTCGAGGCTGTTTTCCCCGCGCCTGCCGCGTGGGCCGGACCGCGCCGCAGCGGCCCAGCTCGGCCGAGTCACCCGATGTCCAGCAGCCACGCCTTTCCTTCGTTCTTTTGTCGCTGACCGGTGGGACCCTGCTGTCAGTCGCCTTCTTCCTCTCATCGTGGCCGAGCCGGAGACCGACGTCGACTCCAACCGAATCCATCGAGAATCTCGGGATTTTCTAATCGAACACGGCAAATCGAAGCTATAAATAGGACGCCTAGGTCCTCTAGTTTCCGTTTTTCATCTAAAACTCTAGTCCAACCACGTGAAACCGAGCTCTTGGGATTGGGGGAAATTGGAGGTTTCGGTTGCTCGTCGTCGGAGCTTGCGGGTTGGTTTGAGCCCTTCTTCTTTGCTTTGGTGAGTTCGCCATCTCCTTCTCTACCTCCCCATGTTTTTCTTTTGAGTTGTAGTGCTTTGAATCGCATGTTTGCGAAGCTCCAGTGAGCCGGCAATGGCGCCGCCGCCCTAACCTAGCTGCGTCTCGTTTCCGTGCTATGGTAGTCTTCCTAAACTAGGTAGACGAGTTCGGGGGAAGCTTCTCTTCCGATTGGTGTTGGTGGCGGGGCGAGTTGTGGTCTAGAAAGGCGAATCCGGAGTTTTCCGGCGAGGTGGAGTGGCCGGCCATGGTGGCCACCGGCCGGAGTTGGGGAAGGAAGCCGCGCCCTCTATCTCTGTAAGCCGGAGACGATGACAGCCGTCCGATTTGAAATCAAGGGCCCAGATTAGAACTTACCCCTTCGCGGGGTAAACTTCTTAAAGAGCCCCTTAGCTTTTTAATAATAAAACCGCCGTCCATAGCGTATTGCTGAAAGTACGTTTTCGTGTTTTGAAAGCGTATTCTCTTCCGGTTAAGTCAAAAAAAATACGTTTTCAGGTATTTACAGTTTTGCCACTAGAATTGTTTTGGTCATAAAATCTTCGTTTTAACTCCGAATTGATCCGTTCAAGTTGCGTTAGGTTCGTATTTGCGAGCTCTACATGTTAGTGTAGTTGTACAGTTAGTTTTGATAATTTATTTTTCGAGGTTATAATTAAGTATTTATTTATCTATAGGAAATCTTAGAAAATACATAACTTTCACGTTTTAACTCCGAATTTGGTGATCTTTGCGTCTGTGTGATCGTAGAAACGTGTAGAAGAGTTTTATAAACTTTTATTACTGTTTTGTTACTGTTGGTGTACTGTTCTAATTATATCTCTTTGTTTGCTTCGTGTATGTTTGATTGGATGCATGTATGTTGTTGATTGATGATCGAATATAGAAGGTGAGCAGTATCTGAACGATTCGGAGTATTACTTTGAACCAAGTCAGCAGTATCACTTGGAAAGCTTTGATCAAGGCAAATATAACACAGGACTATCCTTGCTACCTATACATTGAATTGTCATACATATGCATGTGCTTACCTTGACAACCTTAGAGATTATAACTTAGTGATTGATATCTTGATTCCTTGTCAACCTTGGGAATGCATATGGGTAGCTAATGCTAGTGCTTAAACTAAGAACAATGATCTTGTAATTTGATTAATGGATTAAGCAACCTTTAAGATGATTTTATTACTGTTAAAAGGGGGCTAGAGCATGTGTATTATTTTGATGCTCTGGTTTCTCTCCATAAGGACTTATCTATACGTGATTATCCGGGATATACAGTACAGCTGTGAGGGCTATATGGCTGTGGCTTTAGTTGTTCAAGAGACCTTTTCTAGCTTGTTAGTGGTTACCTTAAATGGCGTAAGAATGGCTTGCCACTTTGGGTGTAGTGCGAGCCCCTGGCCTAGTGTGTATAGGCTACGGTTGTTGTGCCACAGGGAAGGGGGGTTCTACATCTGCCTACCGAGTGAATCTAATGGCCCTAACTTGTTAGACGAACTTTTGAGTGGCTTTATATGGTTCTCGGGTGTTTGGGCTTGATCTCCCCACTCATTTGGAAATCATGACTTACAGTGAAAGTGTACACCTCTGCGCAGAGTTAAAAACTGGTATACTAGCCGTGCTCACGGATACGAGCGGCCTTGGAACATTTACAGATAGATGATCACCATTGCTATATCATGTTTAATTATTGTTGATTATTATTATGCTCATGTTAATGCTATTCGTTATCATTATTACAATTGATCATTGGTTCTTTAATGGGAAGCGGTTTATCTTGATACTACTCAATTGCTAATATATGATTAAAAGCTAAACGCAGTTAAACAGTGTCTAGCCTTTTTGAGCCTCATGAACCCTGTGTTATATTTGTTGAGTTCGACATGGACTCACCCTTGCTATTTCCACCATAACAGATGAAGATATAGAGGAAGATTATCGGAATGAGTACTAGTCTTGGTGTCAACCAGTCAACCGTGTCCCTGTGTGGAGTTTCCGCTGAAGAATTACTATTAGTTATTATTACCTATCGTTCAAGACTATGTCTTAAATACTTATTCGTTATGTAATAAGCACTGTGATGATACTTCACACAGGGACACATAACGAATAAGTATTACATAACGAATAATAACTAATAGTAATTCTTCAGCGGAAACTCCACACAGGGACACGGTTGACTGGTTGACACCAAAACTAGTACTCATTCCGATAATCTTCCTCTATATCTTCATCTGTTATGGTGGAAATAGCAAGGGTGAGTCCATGTCGAACTCAACAAATATAACACAGGGTTCATGAGGCTCAAAAAGGCTAGACACTGTTTAACTGCGTTTAGCTTTTAATCATATATTAGCAATTGAGTAGCATCAAGATAAACCGCTTCCCATTAAAGAACCAATGATCAATTGTAATAATGATAACGAATAGCATTAACATGAGCATAATAATAATCAACAATAATTAAACATGATATAGCAATGGTGATCATCTATCTGTAAATGTTCCAAGGCCGCTCGTATCCGTGAGCACGGCTAGTATACCAGTTTTTAACTCTGCGCAGAGGTGTACACTTTCACTGTAAGTCATGATTTCCAAATGAGTGGGGAGATCAAGCCCAAACACCCGGGAACCATATAAAGCCACTCAAAAGTTCATCTAACAAGTTAGGGCCATTAGATTCACTCGGCAGGCAGATGTAGAACCCCCCTTCCCTGTGGCACAACAACCGCAGCCTATACACACTAGGCCAGGGGCTCGCACTACACCCAAAGTGGCAAGCCATTCTTACGCCATTTAAGGTAACCACTAACAAGCTAGAAAAGGTCTCTTGAACAACTAAAGCCAGAGCCATATAGCCCTCACAGCTGTACTGTATATCCCGGATAATCACGTACAGATAAGTCCTTATGGAGAGAAACCAGAGCATCAAAATAATACACATGCTCTAGCCCCCTTTTAACAGTAATAAAATCATCTTAAAAGTTGATTGCTTAATCCATTAATCAAATTACAAGATCATTGTTCTTAGTTTAAGCACTAGCATTAGCTACCCATATGCATTCCCAAGGTTGACAAGGAATCAAGATATCAATCACTAAGTTATAATCTCTAAAGTTGTCAAGGTAAGCACATGCATATGTATGACAATTCAATGTATAGGTAGCAAGGATAGTCCTGTGTTATACTTGCCTTGATCAAAGCTTTCCAAGTGATACTGCTGACTTGGTTCAAAGTAATACTCCGAATCGTCCAGATACTGCTCACCTTCTATATTCGATCATCAATCAACAACATACATGCATCCAATCAAACATACACGAAGCAAACAAAGAGATATAATTAGAACAGTACACCAACAGTAGCAAAACAGTAATAAAAGTTTATAAAACTCTTCTACATGTTTCTACGATCACACAGACGCAAAGATCACCAAATTCGGAGTTAAAACATGAAAGTTATGTATTTTCTAAGATTTCCTATAGATAAATAAATACTTAATTATAACCTCGAAAAATAAATTATCAAAACTAACTGTACAACTACACTAACATGTAGAGCTCGCAAATACAAACCTAACGCAACTTGAACGGATCAATTCAGAGTTAAAACGAAGATTTTATGACCAAAACAATTCTAGTGGCAAAACTGTAAATACCTGAAAACGTATTTTTGACTTAACCGGAAGAGAATACGCTTTCAAAACACGAAAACGTACTTTCAGCAATACGCTATGGACGGCGGGTTTATTATTAAAAAGCTAAGGGGCTCTTTAAGAAGTTTACCCCGCGAAGGGGTAAGTTCTAATCTGGGCCCTTGATTTCAAATCGGACGGCTGTCATCGTCTCCGGCTTACAGAGATAGAGGGCGCGGCTTCCTTCCCCAACTCCGGCCGGTGGCCACCATGGCCGGCCACTCCACCTCGCTGGAAAACTCCGGATTCGCCTTTCTAGACCACAACTCGCCCCGCCACCAACACCAATCAGAAGAGAAGCTTCCCCCGAACTCGTCTACCTAGTTTAGGAAGACTACCATAGCACGGAAACGAGACGCAGCTAGGTTAGGGCGGCGGCGCCATTGCCGGCTCACTGGAGCTTCGCAAACATGCGATTCAAAGCACTACAACTCAAAAGAAAAACATGGGGAGGTAGAGAAGGAGATGGCGAACTCACCAAAGCAAAGAAGAAGGGCTCAAACCAACCCGCAAGCTCCGACGACGAGCAACCGAAACCTCCAATTTCCCCCAATCCCAAGAGCTCGGTTTCACGTGGTTGGACTAGAGTTTTAGATGAAAAACGGAAACTAGAGGACCTAGGCGTCCTATTTATAGCTTCGATTTGCCGTGTTCGATTAGAAAATCCCGAGATTCTCGATGGATTCGGTTGGAGTCGACGTCGGTCTCCGGCTCGGCCACGATGAGAGGAAGAAGGCGACTGACAGCAGGGTCCCACCGGTCAGCGACAAAAGAACGAAGGAAAGGCGCGGCTGCTGGACATCGGGTGACTCGGCCGAGCTGGGCTGCTGCGGCGCGGTCCGGCCCACGCGGCAGGCGCGGGGAAAGCAGCCTCGACCCGATGGCCCAAGGAGAGAAGGAGGCCGAGCGATCGGGCTTTCCAGGCCACTTTGCTCAGGTAAGTTGATTTATTTTTTTTCTTCTTTCTTTTCTTTATTTGTTTGTTTTCAAACTATTTCAAACAAAATTTTCTAAACCAAATCAAAATAAAATAAATCCACACCACAAAAGAAAACAAATGCAGCAGCATGAATGCATCACCAAATATATATTTTTTAAAAATTTTAATTTGCCATTAATTGTTATCTAATTTATTCAAAATTCATTATCTCTAAAATTTGGAATTTTTGGGTGTTACAAATTCTACCCCCCTTAAAAGAATCTCGTCCTCGAGATTGGACTGCTTACTCAAATAACTGCGGATATGATTTTCTCAATTCATCCTCTCTTTCCCAAGTTGCCTCTGCCTCTGAATATCGATTCCACTGCACTTTGCACATCTTAATAACCCGACTTCGAGTAACTCTCTCAGCAGTTTCTAAAATCTTGATCGGAAACTCTTCATATGTAAGATCCTCCTTAACAGTCAACTCTTCTAAAGGTATCTGCTCCTCAGGCACCCGTAAACACTTCTTAAGTTGTGAAACATGAAACACATCATGCACTCCAGATAAATTCTCAGGCAACTCTAATTGATAAGCAACTTCCCCACGTCTAGTAATAACTTTAAATGGTCCAACATACCTTGGTGCTAGTTTACCTTTCATGTTAAACCTCTTCACACTTTTCATAGGTGACACCTTCAAATAGACATAATCACCTACCCCAAAAACTAAATCTCTTCTTCTATTGTCAGCATAACTCTTCTGACGAGACTGTGCTACTCTCAAATTCTCACGAATCACTCGCACTTGATTTTCTGCGTTTCTAAGAACATCTGTACCAAACACTTGAGATTCACCTGTCTGATCCCAAAACAATAGAGTTCTACACTTACGTCCATACAAAGCTTCAAACGGTGCCATCTTAAGACTCTGTTGATAACTGTTATTGTAAGAGAATTCTGCATAAGGCAAACTCTTATCCCAACTAGTTCCATATTGCAATGCACAAGCTCTCAACATATCCTCTAATACCTGGTTGGTCCTTTCAGTCTGTCCATCTGTCTGTGGATGATATGCTGTACTAAAATTCAATTTTGTTCCCAATGATTCATGCACAGCTTTCCAAAAGTGTGACATAAACTGCGAACCTCGATCAGACACAATCTTCTTTGGTACTCCATGCAAACAGACTATTCTTTCCATATACAAGGTAGCTAATTGTACTCCCGTGTATTTAGTCTTGACTGGTATAAAATGAGCAACTTTAGTCAATCTATCCACTATCACCCAAATAGAATCATAACCTTTCTGAGTACGCGGTAACCCCACTATAAAGTCCATACCAACTTCTTCCCACTTCCATTCAGGAATCTTCATTGGTTGCAACAATCCAGCAGGTCTCTGATGCTCTGCTTTCACCCTCTGACAAAGTATCACACAATGTCACATACTCAGCCACATCTCGCTTTAATCCAACCCACCAATATTTCTGTTTCAGATCCAAATACATCTTAGTACTACCAGGATGAATAGAATAAGCTGACTCATGAGCTTCTCGAAGAATTGCCTGTCTAACAGTTTGATCCTCAGGTACACACAGCCTCTTTCCAAACCACAAAATTCCATTATCATCCATCCGAAAGCCTGGTGACTTACCAATCACTATATCTTCTGCTATCTTCTTTAGTTTCTCATCCTTCAACTGACCCTTGTAGATTTCTTGCTCTAAAGTAGGCTCTATCATTAATTCCATTGTATTAGTAACAATTCCCAAATTCAAATATTCAAATTCAGCACATAACTCACTAGTCATAGTCAATGTCTGTATCTCATTGACATAACTTTTCCTACTAAGAGCATCAGCTACTACATTAGCCTTACCAGGATGATAGTGTATCTCAATATCATAATCCTTAATCAACTCTAACCATCTACGTTGCCTCAAATTCAGATCTGACTGAGTGAAAATATACTTCAAACTCTTATGATCAGTGTATATATCACTCTTATGTCCAATCAAATAATGTCTCCAAATCTTTAAAGCATGAACTACAGCTGCTAACTCCAAATCATGTGTAGGATAATTCAACTCATGCTTTCTCAACTGCCTAGATGCATAAGCCACAACTCTGCCTTCTTGCATAAGAACACATCCCAAACCTTGACGAGAAGCATCACAATAAATAGAAAACTTCTTACTCAAATCTGGCAAAACCAAAACAGGCGCTGTAGTCAACCTCTTCTTCAATTCCTCAAAACTAGCTTGACATTTATCTGACCACACAAACTTGGCATTCTTCTCTAACAGAGATGTCATAGGTTTAGCAAGTTTAGAAAACCCTTCAATGAACCGTCTGTAATATCCAGCCAATCCCAAGAAACTACGAATCTCACTAGCATCAATAGGTGGCTTCCAATTTAATACATCCCTTACTTTACCTGGATCCACTGATATCCCTCCATTAGAAATAATATGACCAAGGAAAGAAACTTCCTTCAACCAAAACTCACATTTACTTCGCTTCGCATACAACTTATGCTCTCTAAGCTTCTGCAACACCAACCTCAAATGTTCAGCATGCTCTACTTCTGTCTTGGAAAAGATCAGTATATCATCAATAAACACTACCACAAACTTATCCAAATATTCCATGAACACCTTATTCATCATGTACATAAAGTATGCAGGTGCATTGGTCAATCCAAATGACATAACAGTATACTCATACAATCCATACCTCGTAGTAAAAGCTGTCTTTGGAATATCAGAAGCACGAATCTTCAACTGATGATAACCAGAACGTAAATCAATCTTAGAGAACACACAAGCACCTCTCAACTGATCAAACAAGTCATCAATCCTGGGCAAAGGGTACTTATTCTTGATAGTTACCTCATTTAGTGACCGATAATCAACACACATCCTCTGACCGCCATCTTTCTTATCAACAAAAATAACTGGTGCTCCCCAAGGTGATGAACTAGGTCTAATAAAACCTTTATCTTGTAATTCTTTAATTTGTTTCTTAAGTTCTTCTAATTCATCTACTCCCATCCTATATGGTCGTTTGGCTATAGGTGCAGTTCCAGGAAGTAATTCAATAAGAAATTCAATGTCTCGGTCAGGTGGCATACCTGAAAATTCATCAGGGAAGACATCCGGAAATTCCTCAATCACGGAATTCTCCTTAATAGTATCTTCAAGCTGATTCACCACAGCGGTTGGTTGCTTCTGCACTGCTACATCCACATTGATTTTATCTCCATTAGGTGCAGTCACAACTACTACTTTCTGCTGACACTGAATCTCTGCCTGATTTTGCTTCATCCAGTCCATACCCAATATCACATCGATACCAGATGTCCTCAACACTATAGGAGTTATCTTAAACTCTACCCCCCTTAATACCATACTAATTGGAAGACAACAATTACTGGTTTGCATGGTACCTCCAGGTGAATTTACTAAGAGAGGTTCTTTCATAGCTAGCATGGGTATACTATGCATTTTAATAAAAATGTTGGATATGAATGTATGAGATGCTCCAGAGTCAAAAAGAACAGTTACGGGAATGGAATGTACATTGAACGTACCAATCATAACTTCTGGTGCATCATGAACTGTATCAGAAGACACGTGATACACCCTTCCAGTACCAGATTGCCTCTGGCTGCTCTTCTGGCTCTGAGGAGTCTGCTGGTTCTGCTTCTCAGGACAATGATAAGACATATGCCCCTCTTTACCACATACAAAGCATCTAGTGGGCGTGCTGGGAGCACTATTCTTCATGGGGGTAACATTGGAATTTCCAGTGCGAGGAGTCTGTTGCCCAGTCTGCTGATACTGTTGATGCTGTGGATATGATGAACGCTGTTGTGACTGATTACTTTGCCAATTCTGGGACCACCTCTGATTCGGATTACGATTCCACTGGCTAACCGGTCCTTGAAACTTCTGATGAAAACTATGCGGAGAATTAGTGCGCTGACGGTTGTTGCTTCCTGAGCCTTGTACCTTCATTTTCCTCTTCCTGTCCATCTCTCTGCGCTCATTATCAAGCACAATAGCTTTATTTACCAGCTCTTGAAAACTAGCATAGTTGTTCCCCTTCAACTGCAAGCGAAGATCATAATAAATTCCCTTCAAGAAAAGACGCTGTCTGTCTGCATCTTCTCTCACTTCATTAGGAGCATAGCGAGCCAACTGGGTAAATCTATCATGATATTCACTAACGCTCATCTGTCCTATCCTAAGGTTTCTGAATTCTTCCTGCTTCAGCTCAATTATACCTTCAGGAATATGACGAGCTCGAAAATCTCTAACAAACTCATTCCAAGTGATAGGAGGAGCATTGTCAGGGCGTGCAGCTTGATACGACTCCCACCAAGTCTGAGCTGTCCACTGTAACTGACCAGATGCATATAACACCTTCTCCATATCATTGCATTGGGCTATATTCAGCTGTTTCTCCACTGCCCTCACCCAATCATCTGCCTCTAAAGGATCAGCAGCATGAGAAAACACTGGAGGGCGTCCCTTCAAAAATTCCCCACGCTTATCCCTCACTTGCACAGGCGGTGGTCCTCCTGCAGGGGGATTGTTCTGCATGTGCTGCATAAACATCTGCATCATCTGATTCTGAGTTTGCATGAGTTCCTCCATAGTAATGGGTGGGTTAACACCTCTATGACCTCTACCATGTCCTCTACCTGACATCTGTTTCCAAAAACACAGAAGATGAAATTCAGTACAATCCGAGATGATGTATTCAATAGATAAGCAAAATCTGATTTTTCTGGGCGAACTCCAATTTCAGCAACTCAGTAAAACTGTCATATATCGAGCTACAGACGTCCAATTCAGATGATCTTTACATGGTTGGAAAGCTTACAAAATTATCTACAACTTTTATTCACAACACTTTTTCTGATTCTGTCAATAAATTGGCCAAAAACTGAACTTAACCGAAACTATTTCAGAATTCTAGACTGTGCAGTAACTCCAACTTGGAACAGGTATATCTCTTAGCTTATAATAGATATTAAAGTGATTCTTGTGGGGTTGGAAAGATATAGAAGTCTAATTATTCCCAGTAAAATTTCTTAAATTTTTCGTGAACGGATTTTAAGTTATTTCTAAAAGATCCCAGACTGATCTAAAAATCAGCAAAGGACAGAACTAAGTTAACCTCATATTCAACTAATATATTTTGATCAAACTTAATATTCTTAACCATGGAACTTGTAGGCATGTCTACAAAACTCCAGCACACATTACAAAGATCCAAATCACCCATTATCATAATAACAATCCATCAATCACACAATTGTTCACACCACAAACTGACTCTTAAAACAATCCAAACTTAAAATTAACTCGCAACTACTATCGTTCCTATTACATAGGGATTTTTCCTATTTCCTAATTAAGCTTCTCATAAATCTTGGGATGACCTAACTCCGCCCTTAATTGGTCAATCTCTCTATAAGCTTGCTCCTTAAGTTCTTTTTCCTTTAGCAACTCATCCTTCAAATCCACCTCATGGAGAGCCAATTCACGAGCTAATCCCACCGTAGCTTGTAAAGTCAAGGAGGAATCATCTGCAAGCGGCACGGTCCAAATACCCTTGTCATGTAAGAAACAAGGAAAATGCCGAAGTGCACCCTTTAACGTCTTGTCCGAGCGTAGACCATGGTAGTAAACAAATGCATTGTAAGCGACATCCTCCATGCTTGTCTCCACGGTTGCCCGGCTCACTCTAGTAATAAACTTTGACTCCACCTTAGGCTCCTTAGTGGTTGGATCCCTTTTCTTAACCCATAACTCCGTTTCCCAATAGGAATCCATCCATGGATGACTATACTCTGCACTACGATACTCCAACGTAGCTTCCCAGTCGTAGTAGTAGTTGTCCAAGGTTCTTGTCAACATGTCATGGAAGAAAGCATCAACTTTAGGAACCATGATATGAAACTTCGTAGTCCACCCCATAACTACATTCTCCATTGGTGTATCACCAACTCTTGATTCAGCATCAGATAGCTCTTGATCACCATCTTCATACGACTCCTGAGGTTTGAAACGGGCAACGTACTGTGCAGCTGACAGACGGGGATAAGGAGACATCTACAAGATTTAGACATAGATTAGATAGAATCAATGTATTTTCGCAATAGAATAAAGTAGAGGAAGCATAAAACTTTAGTAATTAACAAGGTGAAAAGAGGAAGCATGAATTAAGTGAAGTATGGATGCTATTAACGACCATTCTAACTAGGCTCACGTCCTACAGTCAACACGGCTCCGATACCAATCTGTCACACCCATTTTTAAGGACAAAAATAGGATGCATAAAAGACTCATGTGTGCCCCAAGAAACAGTCGCACACATAAGTTGACAAATTACAAAGTATCATCACAGTGCTTATTACATAACGAATAAATATTTAAGACATAGTCTTGAACGATAGGTAATAATAACTAATAGTAATTCTTCAGCGAAAACTCCACACAGGGACACGGTTGACTGGTTGACACCAAGACTAGTACTCATTCCGATAATCTTCCTCTATATCTTCATCTGTTATGGTGGAAATAGCAAGGGTGAGTCCATGTCGAACTCAACAAGTATAACACAGGACTATCCTTGCTACCTATACATTGAATTGTCATACATATGCATGTGCTTACCTTGACAACTTTAGAGATTATAACTTAGTGATTGATATCTTGATTCCTTGTCAACCTTGGGAATGCATATGGGTAGCTAATGCTAGTGCTTAAACTAAGAACAATGATCTTGTAATTTGATTAATGGATTAAGCAATCAACTTTTAAGATGATTTTATTACTGTTAAAAGAGGGCTAGAGCATGTGTATTATTTTGATGCTCTGGTTTCTCTCCATAAGGACTTATCTGTACGTGATTATCCGGGATATACAGTACAGCTGTGAGGGCTATATGGCTCTGGCTTTAGTTGTTCAAGAGACCTTTTCTAGCTTGTTAGTGGTTACCTTAAATGGCGTAAGAATGGCTTGCCACTTTGGGTGTAGTGCGAGCCCCTGGCCTAGTGTGTATAGGCTGCGTGTCACACCCGGTTTTAAGGACAAAACCAGACATACACTATATGTGAAATAAAGTAGACAAATCTCACATATAGCCACATATAAGTGTAATATCAGGAGACAAATGCTTAATATACATAACACAATAGTATAAAAATATACCTTAGAGAACAACACAGCGGAAAGACAACTCCGAACACCGGGTGTAACCTTCACTCCAGGATCAAACTGAGTGGTTGATCACAAGCCTAACAATTCCAGAATCTAGAAATCTGGTACCCTTCCTGAGATGGGGAAATAGCAAAAGTGAGTCCATGTCGAACTCAGCAAATATATCATAGGGTTCATGAGGCTCAAAAGGTTTGACACGGGTTTACTGCGATAGCTTTTATTAAGTCATCTTTTAGCAATTGAGTAGCAACAAGTTTACCATAAGCCCAAATAACCTCATGATCATGTAAACGAGAATAATGTATAGCAAGAAACAATAATCATTAGTGAACATCAATATCATCAGTGTTATCATTATCATCAGTGTTCATCATTTATTCTGTAAGGGTCCAAGGCCACTCGTGACCGTGAGCACGGCTGTTATAACAGTTTTACACTCTGCAGAGGTTGTACACTTTCACTGTGAGTCGTGATTACCCATATGCCCGAGGCGGCCAATCCCCAAAACACTCCCAAGGTAAGCAGGCAGGGTTCACTATGAAGCCTTTCAAAGGTTCGTCTAACAAGTTAGGGCCGCTAGGTTTCCGAAGTCAGTCCGTGTGATACACCACGCAGGGATCCACAGTCTGCTTTACCCCATTTGCGCCACAAGGGTAACCTCTAACAAGCTAGAAAAGGTCCTCATACTGAGCTAAAGCCAGAGCCATATAGCCCTCACAGTTGTACTGTAAGTCCCGGATGTTCGCTTACAGATAAGTCCTTATGGAGAGAAACTAGAGCACCATAAAAACAACCAAATATGCTCTAGCCCTCTTGAGCCATATTGCTTTAAAGCATCATTTAAACGTTTATTGCATATACCATTAGTCAAGTTACAGATCATAGTTATTTATCTTGAGCACTAGCATAAATACTACCCAATGTAATGTCCCATGGGTGTCAAGGTACAAGATACAAAAGCTAAGATATCCTTAATGGTAACAAGGTAGACACATGCATATGAATTAAGTATATTAAAGGTGAATAGGAAACAAGGATGATCCCATGCTATACTTGCCTTAAACACCGATCCTTCGGTAAGCTTTAATCTTCAACGTTCTTCTTCTTCTTCTTGATAACCACGTATATCTCACCGACTGGACGAAATCATAAATCACCACACAAGCATCCATACAATCATACACGAAGCAAACAATAGATCTAAATTAGAACAGTACACCAAACATATGAAACAATATGTGAAAAGGTTTTAAAGATGTTCTACGCATTGCTACGAACACACAGACGCGAAAAGCACACTAATCAGAGCTACGGTTGAAAAGATACATCTACCGAAAGATTTGCTCATAGAAGAAAATATAAAACTATTAGTTTCATGTGTTTTATATATAAGATATTTTATAAATACTATATATGGAATTAAGTCAAATTTAGATTCAAATTATAAAACTAAAGTAAAACAATTCATATTTTATTTACAAAACCCAGTGGCATAATTATTAATCAAGATATGATTTAAACAATTAAATTTCAGAATTAATAATATGGTAAATACTGTCACTAACGTGTAGATCTCGTTGCTATGAATCTAACGCAACTCGAATGAGCTAAAACGGATCTAAAACGTAGAAGATATGATTTAAACAAGATCTACTTTATTAAAGTAATAGATTAAATCTCACATCGGAACTTAAAAATAGAAAACCTAACCAACAGTAACACTAACAGTATAACAAGTTTGTAAAACTCTTCTACACGTTACTACGATCACATAGACATAAAGATCACGAAATTTGGATTTAAAACGTAAAAGTTATGAGTTTTCTAAGATTTCCTATAGATAAATAATTACTTTAATATAAACTCGAAAATAAATTATCTCAAACCTACTGTACAGTTCTATAATCATGTAGAGCTCGCAAATACGAATCTAACGCAATTTAAACGGGTCAAATCAGAGTTAAAACGGATAATTTATAACTAAAACAAACTCAGTGGCAAAACTGTAAATATCAGAAAGCGTATTTTTCAATTACCGAAACGAATTACGTTTTCAATAAATCAAAACGTATTTTCCAGATTACGCTTTGGATCGCGGGTTAATCAATTGAAAAACACAGGGTCTCTTTAGCAAAAACGCCGGCCGAACCGGTAACTTCTAATCCTGGCCGTTGGATCTGATTTGGGCGGTTCGGATTGGATCGAAGAGGGTGCCGGCGGCGCTCCGATCGGAACAGGGCCGCGACAGCAGTCTCCGCGGCGGCGCCATGGCCGGAGATGGCTTCCTCGCGCTACAGAGCACGAGCTTACGAATGGAAAACACAGGGAGAGAGAGAATGACATGGCGAGCTCACCCCGCGCGAAGATGGGACCGGAGGATGACCGGAAAGCGGCGGCTAGCTCGCGGTGGCGGACGGTGGAGGCGGTGGTGCTCACGGTGGCGCGTCGAGACGACTAGAGCGGCTCCAAAAGGATGGGACAGATGCGAAATAGCACGGGGGTTCCGTTTTATAGCCCGTAGACGCGAGAAAACAAGGAAAGGGGAGAGATTCGAGATCGATTCGGTCGATCGAATCCGGTGAAGAGGGAAGGCGGCGTTCGGCCGGAGGAAGAAGAAAGGAAGGTGGAAGGAGACGCTGACAGGCGGGCCTGGCTCGTCAGCGGCTCGGTGCGAAAGAAGGCCGCGCGCTGGCTTGGCGGGCCGGGGTGGCTGGGCTTGGCCCACGCGGGCGAAGGGGGCGCGGGACTGGGCCGCGGCCAAGGCAGCCGAAACGGGCCGAAAACCAAGTGAATAGTATTTCTCTTCCCTTTTTCTTTTTCTTTTCCAATTTTTCAAATTCATTTTTCAAATGATTTTCAAATCAAATTTGAATTTAATTTAAACCACTCAATACAAAATTCCAAATGCAGCAGCATGAATGCTCAATCATGTTCCTACCCTTATATTAAATTTTAAATTTATAAAAATTATTATTATCCTAAATTTGCATGCTCACAAAAATATATAAAAATCATATTTCTCCTATTTTCTTCTTTTCAAAATTTTAGGGTGTTACAATTCTACCCCTCTTAAAATGAATCTCGTCCCGAGATTCAGAAGATAATGGTAAAAGAGATAATGACACTTTGTCTTTATTTGATCCTCATTTTCCAAATTACTCTTTTCGCTCAGAGTCATGAGACAATTTCTCATATCCCGACTGACTAATCTGCCTAAACATAATCATCTCTCCTATTGAGCTCCTCCAAAGTTATTTGTTCCTCTGCTATGACTTCAGTAAACTCATGGTCCACTTTGCTATCCTTGGTGTACCTATCTTCTAATTGATCATTCTCGTCTCCCTCAGGTAAAAGTCGACCACCTTGATACTCAATTCTTTTCCCTGACGGTGTTGTTAAGAGCATTGTGCACCGAGTACCATAAATCACTCCTTTATGTGCACAGAGCCATCCATTACCAAGAACCACGCGAATTTTAAGTAACTCCAACACAATGAGTGTCGCGGTGAAGTTTTCTTTGTTTATGACAAGACTGATATTCGGGCATATCTGATATGTCTGCATTTCTCCCACTAGGGTTTGAACTAGCAAAGGCCTCCTCATTGGACACTTCACCATCTTGCACGTCTCTACCATGTCGGCGGAAATGAAAGAATGCGAAGCACTAGGGTCCAATAAAGCAAAAACTTGCACTGAGCTTACTTGAATATAACCTCCCACTACTTTGGTAACTCCATGAATTTTATCTATATCCACATTGCTCAGTCTTCCATTGACATAGTTTAGCTGCGCTTTGCTTCCTTGAGCAGGCTTCTTATGGGCTTTCCTTTTTCGCTTTCGTTGTTGTGGATTCTGACTTAGTTCACTCCCAACTTGCTCTTCAACATTGTTGTTTTGATAGTGCTCGGCTTCATCATACCCATAACATCCTTCAATGGCAGAAACATCAATCTTTTCCCACATATTAGTGCGAGATGTCATATAGGACTCCTGAGTCATGAGACACTACACTTCCTGTCATCAAGTGACCAACATCAGCAACACGAGCAAGTATAGATGATCATAATCATGAACTATCCAAAAGGACAACTCTTGTCTACATGGATCCAAAATTATCAACCTTGTTCACAGAACATTTTTGCTCAAGAGTGGCAACTCAATCATGGAGACTAACCAATACTTCCAACTAAAGAGTTCAATCTTAATAATCCTTCTTTACATTGGCTATCCCCCTTAAAATAAGAGACACTAAATAGGGTAGCTTGAACCCTTTTCTAGATGAGCTACTTAGCATAAAAGTGTTCTGACATCCCAATAATACTCTTGTGCATGGGTAAGAACAAGAAATCTGAAATTTCTCACGAGCAGAAAATCAGCAGTGCAGTAAAACAGTTGTAACTCTCATTCTGTTAATCCAATGAAACTGTAGTTTACACCGATGGAAAGCTTATAAAATTCTCTACAACTTTCTTATAGAACACACTTCCAGATTCTGTAGTTAACTTGGTCGAAAACAGTACTTATCAAAAACTGTTCCAGGTTTATGACAGCACATATACATTGCCTTATGCTTTTTGTATCTCCCAAACCAAAATAGCTATGAGGGTAGTTCTTGCATTTAGAGAGAGATGTTGAAGTCCACTCTTGTCCAGAATTTTCTCATGATTTTTGGTCTTTCAAGAACAGAGATATAAGTTGATAAAGACAGGCTGCTCCGAAAGACAAGATATAGAAAACAGGAGATAACCAAAACCCAGCTATTTATTTCATTAATCCTTATACCTTATACATATAAACTAAATGAAATCATGGTCAAAGCCCACGAGATCATTCCACTCATTACAAAATTCCAACTCAAGCATAAACATAAGCACAAAGCAACTAAACACTTAAATGTTCATTAGCCACACATTAAGACGACTCAACTTGGCTACTAACGGTTTTATTACATGGGACATAAATCCTATTTCTTAAACATGGTGTGATTGTAGCAGCATCCAGAGTAGATAACGTCTCTTACATTCCTTATTGCTTATATGGACATCTGAATCTCTGCATCTACCATTCTTATAACTCATACCTTAAGATGGGTCAACCTGGTATCCCTCAGGTATAGATTTAATACCCTCATACTTAATCCTTTCTCCTGAAAGTGTAGTTAGAAACACTGAACATTGGGCATACTCAATCACTCCTTTACAAGTAGATAACCAGTCTATTCCAAGGATAACATCAATGCCCATTAATTCCAAAACAATGAGGTTTACCTTAAAATTTACCCTCTTTATGTCAAGACTAACTTTTGGGCATACGCGGTCTGCCTTTATTTCACCTCTTGGAGTTTCAACCATAACTGTTTTTCCCTTTGGAAGCATAAGTATGTTATGATCTTTTGCATATTGTCTAGATATGAACGAATGTGAGGCACTGGGGTCAAACAAAACCTTGGCATTTCCTGAACTTACTGGAATTGATCCAAACACGACCTCCTTAGCTCCGGGAATGGTGGAAATATCCACATGTTTCAACCTTCCATGATTGTAATTTCTCTTTAATTTATTTCTCTGCACATGCTCCTTTTGGACATCCTGTCCTGGGTCTCGCTGTTGTGGATTCTTCTGTGGGCAAGATTGGATATAATGTCCTTCCTGCTGGCAATGATAACACTTTCTCTTAGCTGGATCTTTTGTGATGTCATACTCCAAGGAACTGTTGTTTGGTATGCTGCTATCTTGCTGGCCATAAAAGTTCACCTTCGTCCCTTTGGCTTGTTTCCTAGCTTGTTTGGCCTTTTGAGGTTGATACTCCTTATAGGTAATTGTCCACCCATCTATGACTACTTCATGGGGAGTAGTTTTAGCGGGAGGGGCTTCTAACTCTTCAGGGTTTGGATTTGTTTGACATGGGATCAGGGCTGCATGTGACAATGTAGTAGAACTCGCTTGCTCATTGCTTTCCACTAGTGGTTCTAATGAGATTGCCTTTCTCTTCTTGTCCATGTTGATCTCAAAATTTGGATCCACCTTGACTTTCCCCTTATTAGACTCATTTCGAAGACAGGGAAAACCATAATGCTTACAGCAGTGACATTGTTCCTGCTCTCCAAATGCCTTATTATCAACATCTTTATTGGATTTCATATTCTTCCAAACTTCTGCTAGTTGTATCTTCTCTGACCCCTTGGATATGTTGGCTTGACCTTGAGATAAGCATCGTTGAGAATTCCCATGTTGTGCCATTTTTTCTAGTAATTGGTTTTGCATCGCTAATGGTTTCTTGTCAAAAGTGAGCAAGAGCGACACAATTCAGTCCTCTTAACCTCTGAAATCCATAGTCTTCTCGTCACGAGCTGTCTAATAGACAAGGAGAAAAGGTTCAAAATGGAGACAAGGTTTTTATAACAGAACGGGGATAGAATAAAGCATAACTTTGAGAAAATAACAAAGTTAAAGAGAAGCAAGAAATAGGCAACAATGAGAACATGCTAAACGTCCAGTTCTAACTAGACTTGCGTCCTACAGTCAGCATTGCTCTGATACCACTCTGTCACACCCGGTTTTAAGGACAAAACCAGACATACACTATATGTGAAATAAAGTAGACAAATCTCACATATAGCCACAGATAAGTGTAATATCAGGAGACAAATGCTTAATATACATAACACAATAGTATAAAAATATACCTTAGAGAACAACACAGCGGAAAGACAACTCCGAACACCGGGTGTAACCTTCACTCCAGGATCAAACTGAGTGGTTGATCACAAGCCTAACAATTCCAGAATCTAGAAATCTGGTACCCTTCCTGAGATGGGGAAATAGCAAGAGTGAGTCCATGTCGAACTCAGCAAATATATCATAGGGTTCATGAGGCTCAAAAGGTTTGACACGGGTTTACTGCGATAGCTTTTATTAAGTCATCTTTTAGCAATTGAGTAGCAACAAGTTTACCATAAGCCCAAATAACCTCATGATCATGTAAACGAGAATAATGTATAGCAAGAAACAATAATCATTAGTGAACATCAATATCATCAGTGTTATCATTATCATCAGTGTTCATCATTTATTCTGTAAGGGTCCAAGGCCACTCGTGACCGTGAGCACGGCTGTTATAACAGTTTTACACTCTGCAGAGGTTGTACACTTTCACTGTGAGTCGTGATTACCCATATGCCCGAGGCGGCCAATCCCCAAAACACTCCCAAGGTGAGCAGGCAGGGTTCACTATGAAGCCTTTCAAAGGTTCGTCTAACAAGTTAGGGCCGCTAGGTTTCCGAAGTCAGTCCGTGTGATACACCACGCAGGGATCCACAGTCTGCTTTACCCCATTTGCGCCACAAGGGTAACCTCTAACAAGCTAGAAAAGGTCCTCATACTGAGCTAAAGCCAGAGCCATATAGCCCTCACAGTTGTACTGTAAGTCCCGGATGTTCGCTTACAGATAAGTCCTTATGGAGAGAAACTAGAGCACCATAAAAACAACCAAATATGCTCTAGCCCTCTTGAGCCATATTGCTTTAAAGCATCATTTAAACGTTTATTGCATATACCATTAGTCAAGTTACAGATCATAGTTATTTATCTTGAGCACTAGCATAAATACTACCCAATGTAATGTCCCATGGGTGTCAAGGTACAAGATACAAAAGCTAGGATATCCTTAATGGTAACAAGGTAGACACATGCATATGAATTAAGTATATTAAAGGTGAATAGGAAACAAGGATGATCCCATGCTATACTTGCCTTAAACACCGATCCTTCGGTAAGCTTTAATCTTCAACGTTCTTCTTCTTCTTCTTGATAACCACGTATATCTCACCGACTGGACGAAATCATAAATCACCACACAAGCATCCATACAATCATACACGAAGCAAACAATAGATCTAAATTAGAACAGTACACCAAACATATGAAACAATATGTGAAAAGGTTTTAAAGATGTTCTACGCATTGCTACGAACACACAGACGCGAAAAGCACACTAATCAGAGCTACGGTTGAAAAGATACATCTACCGAAAGATTTGCTCATAGAAGAAAATATAAAACAATTAGTTTCATGTGTTTTATATATAAGATATTTTATAAATACTATATATGGAATTAAGTCAAATTTAGATTCAAATTATAAAACTAAAGTAAAACAATTCATATTTTATTTACAAAACCCAGTGGCATAATTATTAATCAAGATATGATTTAAACAATAAAATTTCAGAATTAATAATATGGTAAATACTGTCACTAACGTGTAGATCTCGTTGCTATGAATCTAACGCAACTCGAATGAGCTAAAATGGATCTAAAACGTAGAAGATATGATTTAAACAAGATCTACTTTATTAAAGTAATAGATTAAATCTCACATCGGAACTTAAAAATAGAAAACCTAACCAACAGTAACACTAACAGTATAACAAGTTTGTAAAACTCTTCTACACGTTACTACGATCACATAGACATAAAGATCACGAAATTTGGATTTAAAACGTAAAAGTTATGAGTTTTCTAAGATTTCCTATAGATAAATAATTACTTTAATATAAACTCGAAAATAAATTATCTCAAACCTACTGTACAGTTCTATAATCATGTAGAGCTCGCAAATACGAATCTAACGCAATTTAAACGGGTCAAATCGGAGTTAAAACGGATAATTTATAACTAAAACAAACTCAGTGGCAAAACTGTAAATATCAGAAAGCGTATTTTACAATTACCGAAACGAATTACGTTTTCAATAAATCAAAACGTATTTTCCAGATTACGCTTTGGATCGCGGGTTAATCAATTGAAAAACACAGGGTCTCTTTAGCAAAAACGCCGGCCGAACCGGTAACTTCTAATCCTGGCCGTTGGATCTGATTTGGGCGGTTCGGATTGGATCGAAGAGGGTGCCGGCGGCGCTCCGATCGGAACAGGGCCGCGACAGCAGTCTCCGTGGCGGCGCCATGGCCGGAGATGGCTTCCTCGCGCTACAGAGCACGAGCTTACGAACGGAAAACACAGGGAGAGAGAGAATGACATGGCGAGCTCACCCCGCGCGAAGATGGGACCGGAGGATGACCGGAAAGCGGTGGCTAGCTCGCGGTGGCGGACGGTGGAGGCGGTGGTGCTCACGGTGGCGCGTCGAGACGACTAGAGCGGCTCCAAAAGGATGGGACAGATGCGAAATAGCACGGGGGTTCCGTTTTATAGCCCGTAGACGCGAGAAAACAAGGAAAGGGGAGAGATTCGAGATCGATTCGGTCGATCGAATCCGGTGAAGAGGGAAGGCGGCGTTCGGCCGGAGGAAGAAGAAAGGAAGGTGGAAGGAGACGCTGACAGGCGGGCCTGGCTCGTCAGCGGCTCGGTGCGAAAGAAGGCCGCGCGCTGGCTTGGCGGGCCGGGGTGGCTGGGCTTGGACCACGCGGGCGAAGGGGGCGCGGGACTGGGCCGCGGCCAAGGCAGCCGAAACGGGCCGAAAACCAAGTGAATAGTATTTCTCTTCCCTTTTTCTTTTTTTTCCAATTTTTCAAATTCATTTTTCAAATGATTTTCAAATCAAATTTGAATTTAATTTAAACCACTCAATACAAAATTCCAAATGCAGCAGCATGAATGCTCAATCATGTTCCTACCCTTATATTAAATTTTAAATTTATAAAAATTATTATTATCCTAAATTTGCATGCTCACAAAAATATATAAAAATCATATTTCTCCTATTTTCTTCTTTTCAAAATTTTAGGGTGTTACAATTCTACCCCTCTTAAAATGAATCTCATCCCGAGATTCGGAAGATAATGGTAAAAGAGATAATGACACTTTGTCTTTATTTGATCCTCATTTTCCAAATTACTCTTTTCGCTCAAAGTCAAGAGACAATTTCTCATATCCCGACTGACTAATCTGCCTAAACACTTTGTCTAATTATTCCCAGTAAAATTTTTTAAATTTCTCATGCACGGATTTTTAGTTATTCCTAAAACATTCCAGACTGATCCAAAAATCAGGAAAGGACAGAACTAAGTTAACCTCACATTCAACTAACATATTTTGATCAAACTTAATATTTTTAACCATGGAACTTGTAGGCATGTCTACAAAACTCCAGCACACATTACAAAGATCCAAATCACCCATTATCATAATAACAATCCATCAATCACACAATTGTTCACACCACAAACTGACTCTTAAAACAATCCAAACTTAAAATTAACTCGCAACTACTATCGTTCCTATTACATAGGGATTTTTCCTATTTCCTAATTAAGCTTCTCATAAATCTTGGGATGATCTAACTCCGCCTTTAATTGGTCAATCTCCTTATAAGCTTGCTCCTTAAGTTCTTTTTCCTTCAGCAACTCATCCTTCAAATCCACCTCATGGAGAGCCAATTCACGAGCTAATCCCACCGTAGCTTGTAAAGTCAAGGAGGAATCATCTGCAAGCGGCACGGTCCAAATACCCTTGTCATGTAAGAAACAAGGAAAATGCCGGAGTGCACCCTTTAACGTCTTGTCCGAGCGTAGACCATGGTAGTAAACAAATGCATTGAAAGCGACATCCTCCATGCTTATCTCCACGGTTGCCCGGCTCACTCTGGTAATGAACTTTGACTCCACCTTAGGTTCCTTAGTGGTAGGATCCCTTTTCTTAACCCATAACTTCGTTTCCCAATAGGAATCCATCCATGGATGACTATACTCTGCACTACGATACTCCAACGTAGCTTCCCAGTCGTAGTAGTAGTAGTTGTCCAAGGTTCTTGTCAACATGTCATGGAAGAAAGCATCAGCTTTAGGAACCATGATATGAAACTTCGTAGTCCACCCCATAACTACATTCTCCATTGGTGTATCACCAACTCTTGATTCAGCATCAGATAGCTCTTGATCACCATCTTCATACGACTCCTGAGGTTTGAAACGGGCAACGTACTGTGCAGCTGACAGACGGGGATAAGGAGACATCTACAAGATTTAGACATAGATTAGATAGAATCAATGTATTTTCGCAATAGAATAAAGTAGAGGAAGCATAAAACTTTAGTAATTAACAAGGTGAAAAGAGGAAGCATGAATTAAGTGAAGTATGGATGCTATTAACGACCATTCTAACTAGGCTCACGTCCTACAGTCAACATGGCTCCGATACCAATCTGTCACACCCATTTTTAAGGACAAAAATAGGATGCATATAAGACTCATGTGCGCCCCAGGAAACAGTCGCACACATAAGTTGACAAATTACAAAGTATCATCACAGTGCTTATTACATAACGAATAAGTATTTAAGACATAGTCTTGAACGATTGATAATAATAACTAATAATAAATCTTCAGCGGAAACTCCACACAGGGACACGGTTGACTGGTTGACACCAAGACTAGTACTCATTACGATAATCTTCCTCAATATCTTCATCTGTTATGGTGGAAATAGCAAGGGTGAGTCCATGTCGAACTCAACAAATATAACACAGGGTTCATGAGGCTCAAAAAGGCTAGACACTGTTTAACTGCGTTTAGCTTTTAATCATATATTAGCAATTGAGTAGCATCAAGATAAACCGCTTCCCATTAAAGAACCAATGATCAATTGTAATAATGATAACGAATAGCATTAACATGAGCATAATAATAATCAACAATAATTAAACATGATATAGCAATGGTGATCATCTATCTGTAAATGTTCCAAGGCCGCTCGTATCCGTGAGCACGGCTAGTATACCAGTTTTTAACTCTGCGCAGAGGTGTACACTTTCACTGTAAGTCATGATTTTCCAAATGAGTGGGGAGATCAAGCCCAAACACCCGAGAACCATATAAAGCCACTCAAAAGTTCGTCTAACAAGTTAGGGCCATTAGATTCACTCGGCAGGCAGATGTAGAACCCCCCTTCCCTGTGGCACAACAACCGCAGCCTATACACACTAGGCCAGGGGCTCGCACTACACCCAAAGTGGCAAGCCATTCTTACGCCATTTAAGGTAACCACTAACAAGCTAGAAAAGGTCTCTTGAACAACTAAAGCCAGAGCCATATAGCCCTCACAGCTGTACTGTATATCCCGGATAATCACGTACAGATAAGTCCTTATGGAGAGAAACCAGAGCATCAAAATAATACACATGCTCTAGCCCCCTTTTAACAGTAATAAAATCATCTTAAAGGTTGATTGCTTAATCCATTAATCAAATTACAAGATCATTGTTCTTATTTTAAGCACTAGCATTAGCTACCCATATGCATTCCCAAGGTTGACAAGGAATCAAGATATCAATCACTAAGTTATAATCTCTAAGGTTGTCAAGGTAAGCACATGCATATGTATGACAATTCAATGTATAGGTAGCAAGGATAGTCCTGTGTTATACTTGCCTTGATCAAAGCTTTCCAAGTGATACTGCTGACTTGGTTCAAAGTAATACTCCGAATCGTCCAGATACTGCTCACCTTCTATATTCGATCATCAATCAACAACATACATGCATCCAATCAAACATACACGAAGCAAACAAAGAGATATAATTAGAACAGTACACCAACAGTAGCAAAACAGTAATAAAAGTTTATAAAACTCTTCTACACGTTTCTACGATCACACAGACGCAAAGATCACCAAATTCGGAGTTAAAACGTGAAAGTTATGTATTTTCTAAGATTTCCTATAGATAAATAAATACTTAATTATAACCTCGAAAAATAAATTATCAAAACTAACTATACAACTACACTAACATGTAGAGCTCGCAAATACGAACCTAACGCAACTTGAACGGATCAATTCGGAGTTAAAACGAAGATTTTATGACCAAAACAATTCTAGTGGCAAAACTGTAAATACCTGAAAACGTATTTTTTTTGACTTAACCGGAAGAGAATACGCTTTCAAAACACGAAAACGTACTTTCAGCAATACGCTATGGACGGCGGGTTTATTATTAAAAAGCTAAGGGGCTCTTTAAGAAGTTTACCCCGCGAAGGGGTAAGTTCTAATCTGGGCCCTTAATTTCAAATCGGACGGCTGTCATCGTCTCCGGCTTACAGAGATAGAGGGCGCGGCTTCCTTCCCCAACTCCGGCCGGTGGCCACCATGGCCGGCCACTCCACCTCGCCGGAAAACTCCGGATTCGCCTTTCTAGACCACAACTCGCCCCGCCACCAACACCAATCGGAAGAGAAGCTTCCCCCGAACTCGTCTACCTAGTTTAGGAAGACTACCATAGCATGGAAACGAGACGCAGCTAGGTTAGGGCGGCGGCGCCATTGCCAGCTCACTGGAGCTTCGCAAACATGCGATTCAAAGCACTACAACTCAAAAGAAAAACATGGGGAGGTAGAGAAGGAGATGGCGAACTCACCAAAGCAAAGAAGAAGGGCTCAAACCAACCCGCAAGCTCCGACGACGAGCAACCGAAACCTCCAATTTCCCCCAATCCCAAGAGCTCGGTTTCACGTGGTTGGACTAGAGTTTTAGATGAAAAACGGAAACTAGAGGACCTAGGCGTCCTATTTATAGCTTCGATTTGCCGTGTTCGATTAGAAAATCCCGAGATTCTCGATGGATTCGGTTGGAGTCGACGTCGGTCTCCGGCTCGGCCACGATGAGAGGAAGAAGGCGACTGACAGCAGGGTCCCACCGGTCAGCGACAAAAGAACGAAGGAAAGGCGTGGCTGCTGGACATCGGGTGACTCGGCCGAGCTGGGCCGCTGCGGCGCGGTCCAGCCCACGCGGCAGGTGCGGGGAAAGCAGCCTCGACCCGATGGCCCAAGGAGAGAAGGAGGCCGAGCGATCGGGCTTTCCAGGCCACTTTGCTCAGGTAAGTTGATTTATTTTTTTTTCTTCTTTTTTTTCTTTATTTGTTTGTTTTCAAACTATTTCAAACAAAATTTTCTAAACCAAATCAAAATAAAATAAATCCACACCACAAAAGAAAACAAATGCAGCAGCATGAATGCATCACCAAATATATTTTTTTTAAAATTTTAATTTGCCATTAATTGTTATCTAATTTATTCAAAATTCATTATCTCTAAAATTTGGAATTTTTGGGTGTTACAGTCTAACAAGTTAGGGCCATTAGATTTCACTCGGCAAACAGATGTAGAGCCCCCCTTCCTGATGGCACAATAACACGCAGCCTATACACATGAGGACAGAGGCCGCACTATACCCGATTCGTCAAGCCATTCTTACGCCATAAAGGAATACCTCTAACAAGCTAGAAAAGGTCCTTCTATATGACTAAAGCCAGAGCCATTTTAGCCCTCACAGTTGTACTGTAAGTCCCGGATTTTCGCTTACAGATAAGTCCTTATGGAGAGTAACGAGAGCACCAAAGTAACCCCATGCTCTAGTACCCTTTAACAGTAATAAAAATCATCTTTTATTGTTTATTGCATATTCCATTAGTCAAATTACATGATCATAGTTCATGTTAAGCACTAGCAATACTACTCAATGCAATATAATAGGTATCAAGGAATAAGATCAACACTAAGTCATCCTTAACAAGGAAACATATGCATAATGATATTATTTGCTTAATGTGAATAGGACAACAAGGATAATCCCATGCTATACTTGCCTTTTTCCCCAAGTTAGCTGTTCAGAATCTCCAGTTGCTATCTTTCAGTCTCCACTTTTGCTTCAACTGTCAGTCCTCAGCTCCTAGTCTTTAGCGCTGACGAACCACGATTCCTCTACTCGCAGCAACCAAGCAACACAAATAGACAAACAATACACACATCTAAGAACATGCATCCAACAAAAGAAACATTTTAAAAGAGAGCGCACTAAATGACACGGTACGTTGCTACAGTCACGAAAACGCAAGAACGACGGATAACGGAGCTACCATTAAAGAGGACACACGACTATCGAGACGATTACAACATATCGGAGAAGACAAACTATAAACTTAATACATTTTAGTTATTGAAATAAGGTGATAAACATTCTGAAGAAATATTGTAAAATTAGATTAATCAATTGAATTATAAAACTAGGTTTAACCCTGGTCATATTTTATTTATAAGTATTACCGACTTTGCAGAGATAAAAGAACATGTGAGAACAATTATTCCAATTATATGAGATATGTGGTTGGGCTAAGTAAATTATAATTTAAACATATTTTAAGTTGCCATTAGCTAAGTTCATGCTTAGTTACAAAGGACTAACGTGACAAGATTATATATTATTTTTAATTATAAAACTAATAACAAGCATATTAATTAATATAATATTCAGCTATATATGGAAAAGCATATGACATGAAAAACATTAGTGCTACTGCACAGAGAACGTCGATGCGAATCTAACGCAACTTAATTGGAGCAAAATAAATTTCAAACGAATAAATGCTCGAGGATTAAAGTCATATAACTATGAAGAGCAGATACGTACTGTAATATGAAATTATCTACACAAGTCTATCATATATGCAACATACTGAGACTAAGCAAATTTTAATTTGAAATATATTATACATTAATCATATTAATTAATCAATTTAATATTGAACTATATATATAGAAAACATGTGGCAACTGAACGAAAGCACTTATGTTTCAAGGTTGAACTAAACATCTTATAATTCAAAAGAAACATTTAGTTTAATATTAATTAGATTAACATTAATTTAGAACAGACTGCCTGTGTTGCGTTTAATTAGAAACTCAATTGCACAAGCATAAATCAAATTAATATCTAACTTATAAATTTTAAGGATGTAAGACATGTTAAACGTTGTTGCTAACACATAACCTCGATCGGCACTATTGCAAAACAACAAGAACGGATTTAAACCGGAATTTCTTTTAATTGGAAAGCTATTAAATAAATATATTAATCTAATTACTATTCAAATTAATAAATTCATAATCAAGTGACATGATAAACATCATTACTCATGTGTAGTTTACATCGGCACAATCACGACTCGACACGCACAGCATCGCAACCCTAATTCGTTTTCTAATTAAAAGCTATTAAATTATTAGTAATCATATTAGTATTTCAATCAATAAATTCGTAACTATAAGACATGACAAACATTAGCACTACCGTGTAGAGCGCGACGACATGAATCTAACGCGACTTGAACGACTCGAATCGGACGTAAAACATAAATGATATGACCTAAACAAAATTATATATACACGTATTTCTATTGTATTTCGGAATTTATTTTTCTAAAGGAAAAATGATCATAATGTGTGTGACATCATCATGACATCATTGCGATATCATCAAGCTAGCAACAATGGAATTAGAGCAGCAGCAGTGCACGCATGGCTCACGGTGCACGTCTGATGCTTCTCTTATTATCAGGGTGAAATTGTCTCAAGTAACTACACGGATGGCATAGGGATGGATGTATCAATCTCACAAACTAGTTAATAAGGATTCCCGTTGTGGGGAGGTGATCGACGACAACGTAGGGCTCGACGAGGCAGGTCGGATCAACGGCATTAAGCCGGCGAGCTCGCGTTCATGAAAGACATTGAGAGAAAGACAGTTGTCTTTGGATCGCTTACCTTCATTCGAAGCTAAAAAAACGGTTGCAGCAGCAGAGGAACGGTGGCAGAGATCGACCACGGCTGCTAGCTTGACGCGTTTATGCGGCGGGTGCGAGGTCGGCGGGACGGCTCCAGCTTCTTCTCGACTCGGAGCTCGGCAACGGGTTGCGGACGATGATGAAACGGCGGACAACGAGTGCGACGGCGGCGACGGCGGCGACGGCGAGAGAAAGAGGAGAAAAATATAATTTACTACACGAGAGATTTCCCAAACTAGGGGCTACTCTACGGTAGTTTTAGTGTGCTTTTACCCAAGGGATAGATACGTATATATAGGGAGGAAAACTCTCCACCTCCATGTCAACTAGCGATATCGTGCTAATTGACGTTGCACCATCCACCTTTACTAATAGGCCTAATTAATTATAAAAGCCCATTAGTAAATAAAGACATGGGCCTTTGGGCATGAGGAAATCTGAGATATTTTATTATTTTCGGAATTAATTAATTTCATGGATAAAATAATTCTAGAAAAGTCCAGAATTGAATTTTAAGCCACGAAAAATACCTCGAAGGCTCCGAAAATTTAGGGAAAATTCTCAGAGATATTTTAGAATGAGACGAACCCAAATAAAGTATCTGGAGCTCATGAAAAGATTGATGAAGAGATCAAGGAAAAAGATTAAGCTCACGGAAATTGAAATTTTAAATCTAGAAAATACCAAAAAGTTTTCCGGTGAGAAGCAAACGTCGTCCTATGGTATTTTGAAAATAATAGCACTCAACAACACCAAAGACAAGCATCACACAAACACCAAATTATCAAATTAATATGAGAAAGTTTAAAACCACAATTTTCTATATTTAAATTAGCAGCAACTTAACTTATCTAATAAATTTATTCAGATATTGAAATTATTTATTTTATTTAGTGTTTTCTATGCACAACCCAAAATTAAAAATTTTGGGGTGTGACATGTGATGTCGTGTGAACCTTTGCATTGGTGCTACCAAAACCCTAATTTCTAGACGATATATAATTAATCGTCCATTGGTGCATGCATCGCGTGTTTGTACTTGCACTACTGGAAACTCGAATACTTCCGTGGGTGTCGAATTTTTCTGTGCGTTTTTTTAGGCACGCATGGAAAAATTCCGATTGTTCTGTGGGTTTCCAAATATACCCACAGAAAAATTCGAAAACCTACAGAAAAATTATAACATTTTTCCGTGCGTGAGAGTAACCACACGGAAAAAATATAAACACACAGAAAAATTAAACTTTTTCTGTCGGTTTCCTTAAGCCTCACAGAAAAATTTATACACGCAAGGAAATATATGTATTATTCTGTGGGTCCTTTTATACACGCACAGAAAAAACATACTAACACACAGAAAAATTCTAACGCGCCATCCGATTTGGCGTTCACGCCCTCGAATTTGGCGTTCGCGCTTTCCGTTTTGGCGTTGGCGCGTTCTCACGAAAAGAAAGGATATTTTAATGAATAAAAAAAAGGAAAAGTCCTAAACCCAACCAGCACACGCACTGCACCCACGCACGGACTCCACCCCAACACACACGCACCGCACCCAAATACACGCACACGCACCGCTGGGCTTCCTCACGCAGGAGCGAGCAGCACGCCGCGGCCGGCTTCCTCTGCAGCAGCACACCCTCCGCCGCTGCCACAGCAGCTCCTCTCCAATGGCGTTGGCAGCCCCTAGATCTGCGCCTCCCTAAGCATCCCACAGGCTGCCGCCAAGACTGCGAGCCCTCCCCTTCCCCAGGTCGCCGGCGGCTGCGCCCCTTCCGGTGCGCCGGCCTAGGTCCACCGGCTGCCGGGCGCTGGGCACTGGGTGCCGGCCGCTAGCAGCCGGTGCTCCGGGACGCATCCCCAAGGACCTCCCCTCGACTGCTCGTCTCGACGCAACGACCCTCCTCTTCCTGTCGATCTCCAGCGCCCTGCTCTTCCATCCTCCAGATCTGGCCACCAGTGGGTCAAGGTACACTCCTCTCTTCACTGATTCAATTTTTTGTATGAGATGGGATGCCAGTTTTATCTGAGTATCCAGTTGTATGAATTTCCAGTTGAAGTCTGCTTCCCTCAAGATTTGGTCGCCGGTGCTGTATGCTTCAATTCTGAATCGAGTTTTCAGGTTATCTGTTGTCCATTTTTTTCATGGCAGTGACTATGAAAACTAGTGTAGACTAGCCAGAACCCCGTGGCAATTGCCGCGGGCTAGGCAGAGTTAGTTGACATAATTTTTTTCCTCTAAAGCATATATGCATCAATTATTTGTTAGTTGACATCTCTTAAATTTGATTGAAGCAATTTCTCATTTGCTAAATTTATCTTGACGAACCCATAAATGCCTGAGATTGCAGCACACAGTCTTGGTCATATTGATGTACAATTATGTCATGTTAAAATATCTGTGCTCAATATGAACAAAGTGAATGGCAATATCCAAGATAACTCACCACTGACCTATGAGGACCTGGGGAGAAAACGAATTTTTTGTAGCTCCAAATGGCAGATCTATGCTGATTGGAGCTTGATACATTTCTGATATATACAATCCCCTGTACTGAAGCAGCATAAAGTTAATAGTTAGATACATTGCTAGTCATTTTGTGTTTGGTCCATAGCTGAAGACACTGCAATGGGATTCCATAGCTGAGGTTCGCTAGGATTAGAGTGTAGAGATGGATAAATAAAGCATGTTTTACTTATCATTCTGAATATCTATGATTCTTATTGATATTTTCATGACATGTACCTGTTCAGTACCTATAGGCAGTATATTAGCCATAGTGGCCTCACTAGTAGCATGAAAAATAAATTTACTGGAAGTTCTAATCTCATGTCCCTTATGTACTACAGTAAGATTTTGGGCTAAGCAAGCATTGAAGGTTCCTGTTGGAGGTAGACAGTGAAGAATTGTTGAAGACCCTTGATTGAGACTCAAGGTACACTTCTTTCTTCACTGGATTTTTGGGCTAAGCAAGCATTGAAGGTTCCTGTTGAATGCTTCAAGTGTATACTAGTTTTGAGTACTTAAATGACATATTTTGTGGAACTTTTTAATACAAAAGCTGTAGATATTTTAAGTATCTTCACTGTCCTAAAATTTCATGACTTCAGGTCCTCAGTTTTGGGAGTTACAGTTTTCTGAAGTTTCGAATCAAGTTATGTTCATATTTGCACACAACAATGTTTCTTTGTGCTTTTCACCCTGCTAAATTAAGAATCAGGTCCATGTTATTACTAGAAAGATGTGGAGAACTTCTTAAACTTTCTAAAGTGTTAAAGAACATAATTTTCTGTGATCTAAAACTCTAGTCATGATTTATTTAGGTGACTATCTTGCTGCTATCCAGAAATTTCAGAATACTACGCTATCACGTTTTGGCTATCTGTACATCTTTAGAACATGTTTCCTTGTTCTGGTCCTTGTAGGATGGGTACCTTACTGCTGTTAAGAGGATAGAATGTGCAAACGAAGAGGTTCAAGATGATGCAGACATGGAAGTGGATGGGCATGAGGTTGAGCAACAGCAATATTTGAATGGGAATGCTCTATATGATGTGTCTAAGGGTAGCCCGAGAAAGCATGGACGTCTTGCCATAGCAAATGGTGCGGTTAAGTCTTCAGATGTCAGGGCAGCCGGAAGGGAAAGAAGTATACGTCCATCAAATTCAGTGACTATGCAAAACATGTCTCGTGAAATGGAAGAGTTACGTCGTGCAAATGGAAGGCTAGAACAAAAGAATCATGATAAGGAGAATGCACTGCAGCAAAGCAAAGTTCTTGTAGGCTTGGTATTGGTATGTGCAATGCTCTTGTAAATACTTCACCAATATCATGTGTAAATTATCTAATGATTTAAATCTGAAATATCTATGCTTTCAATACACTTGTAGAACCTTTATCAAGAGACAGGAAGGGTTGTGCCAGAAGAAGCAATTGTGAGTATATCTTCATTCCACTATCAACTTGTTTTATAGCTGTCAGAACCATGACTTAGAGATTTTAAGATGGAAAGGAAGTAGAAACCGAGTAGTATTTTGTGGGGTACTATTCAGAATGGCAACACACAGTGCAGTAGTGAGGAAGTGGCCTCATGTCGATTGTTGTAGAGCTACTGCAGTGAATTTGCATGGCTATTGCAGTGAGGAAGCGGCCTTATGTTGGTTTATAATGTTTCACAACTTGAAAACCAGCAGTTTGAACACTTTAAACCTTGTCCAATTCAAGGTACCACATTCAAATGACTTTACATCAAACTTAGATGCTTTGCTGAAAGTGTTATTCTCATGCTGAATCTGCCAACAATACTGATGTAACTTTGTTCACATTTAGGCTACTGGTTCTTCTCATGCTGAATCTGCCAACAATACTGATGATGTTTGCCACAACAATGGGGATCCTCATGCTGCAAATGGTGGCAATCAAGGTTCCGACAACAATGGAGATCATGCACCGATGTGATGGTTGTGTTTAGGTGGAAAACATGGATGTGCTGGTGGTTTCTTCTTTTGTAGAGCTGTGCTTTTGCACATTAACTAGTAGGTGGCTCTAATCTGTTAGCCTTAGTTCTATATGACACAATGATGCATGCTGATACTTCGTTCATCTTGGCTGAAACTTGAACCGATGAGATGAGGTAGCAATGCTTTTGAATGTATTGATGTCGGAATATTTGGACATCATCTATATGTATTAAACCTGGATGCCGGAATATTTGGACTTCATCTTTACATGTATGCTATTTATTCTGTGATGATGAAATTTCTGTATGGACAGTCAGTATAATATGATGTTGCTACTGTTTTTAAATAATTATTATATCCAATTAATGGGAAAATGTATATATTCTGTCGGTGGTTTGGAATTTTTCTGTGCGTGGTTTTAAACCGACAGAATAATGGTAATTTTTCTGTGAGTACACCTAGTTTTTCTGACAAATCTACACCGACAGAAAAACTAATTTTTCTGTCGGTGTTGATTTTTTTCTGTGCGTAACAACACACGGAAAATTGTTTTTTGATCCGGCGGAAACCAATTTTTCTGTGAGTGCTTGCCCCACGGAAATATGTTTTTCTGACGGTGAACCCATGGAAAAAATTCAAATTTTCTGTCATCCTATTTCCGTGGGTATTTTTCTGTCGGTCACCGTCAGAAAAACATTTTTCCGTGGGTATACGCATTTTTCCGTGGGTTTTTGCACCCACGGAAAAATCTGAGTTTCCAGTAGTGTTGGGTATATGAACTATGAAGGACCTTCTATTTTTGGTGTTCTTGATTGTTGACTTGGACTTGATTAAGTGTTCAAGTGCTTTATTGGTCAATGCAAGGATTGCACAAGCTGTTATAGGAGTTTTTCTTGCACCAACTATACTTGGACATATAAGCTCAAAATACGTACTAACGGCATTGGCCATATTAAAGGGAGCCATATTGGGGGGAAAGGGGTGTTCTCATCCATTCATTCAAATATTTCACTCGTTCCCTCTCCTCTCCCAATTATTTTGAGGTTTGAGCTCTCCAAGCAGAGGGTCTTGCCGCAACAGACATCTTGCAAAGGATCAAAATTGCTTGGTCGCTGCCCCAATGTGTAAGCATATTGTTGCAAGATTTGACTACATATATGCATCAATGTAGCGTGTAAACTGATATAATGTTGGCGCATGCGTGAATACTGATGGATAGAGTTTTGAAATTAGGAGGAAAATTTGAGGAATTCCAGGGAAGACTGCTGACTTGCTTGTAAGAGCTAGAAGAAAATATTTATGGCATGCCAGTACAGTTGGAAGATTGTATTGGTCCACAATAATGCTTGTAAGAGCATCAGGACAATCAGTTGTATCCATGGCGTCCACTTCCATGTCCTCGGTCCTCTTCCTCCTCCTGGTGGCTACCTTCACCGCTGGTGCCAGCGCGGCCACCTTCACCGTAAAAAACAACTGCAGTTCCATGGTGTGGCCGGCAGCCATCCCGGTCGGCGGAGGCACGCAGCTGGACCCAGGACAGACGTGGACCGTCGACGTGCCCGCTGGCACCACCGGCAGGTTCTGGGGCCGCACCGGCTGTTCCTTCAGCAGCGGAAGCGGCCACTGCGACACCGGAGACTGCGCTGGAGCTCTCAACTGCACCGTTTCTGGACAGCCACCCACGACGCTGGCCGAGTTCACCATCGGCGGCGGCCCCAGCGCCCGAGACTTCTACGATATTTCGGTGATTGACGGCTACAACCTGCCCATGGCTTTCTCCTGCAGCACAGGCGTTGGTCTGGTGTGCACGAACCCCACCTGCCCTGCCGCGTGCCTGTTTCCGAACGATGGTTGCAGGACCCATGCGTGCAGCAGCAACAGCGACTACCAGGTGACCTTCTGTCCATGAGATGGCGGATTCGGTGAATGGTTACGTACGTCCAAGGAAATAATGGTGAAGATTTCGAATAAAAGGGCGCCATGTACCTGCTTTACGGGGTGCCTGATTTGGGAGCTCTTGATTTAATATTATATGAATCGCATTTCCACGATGAGTACTGTGATTAGCGTGTTCTTGATTGCTGACATAAAAAATGACGGCTAGTGTAAATTTGTCTTTTCATCCAAAAGTTAACAACATTAAGTGGTCTTTAAGGAACAGGGGAAAACTCTTCTGTCAGATTCAAAACCAATGGTTAAAATCACAAAATTTAAAAAATAAGGACAAAATCACCATTTCCCTTCAAAACAAGGGCATGAATGCCAAAGGTCCTATTTTTAATGCATCTGACATCCTATTATAGGTGGTCCGATCCACACTTGCTAGCAGGGATAAATAACTATTTCTTTTTTTTTAAAAAAAAGTAGTTGAACAATTATGACTCAAGCATTCTCATAAAAACCAACATAAACATGACATGGAATCATGTAGCTAGTTACAATTTTTGTCAGCCTTTGAACGATTTTGTCATAAACATCTATCACCTCCAACAAAAACATCATATTGGGAGCCAATTTGTGACAAATATGTGCTTTGTCATTCTGAAAATGTTATACAGTGCTAATTTTCTTGTTGTGTTTTTATCACTAACTGGACTCCCTAAGTAGTTCATCAGTACTATTCCCTTTTTACATCTGAGCATGTTGGCTATCTTAAATTTTTTTTAGACTCATCTATCTAGCCCATAGATCAGAGCCAAACTTCTGTGGACAATTTGTATAATTGCACACCATCGCAGTAATATATATTGCAAACCATTACCCTCCAATAAGAACACCATGAACACCATTACATTAATTATTTTCTCTCCATTAATCCATTAGAAACAATATGGACGACCTTCCATCGTCAATGTTCGAGCGAGGCTATGTGTATGGTAGGCATACAGGGTGGCATGCCGGGCACACATACTGACAGGCAGCCAATGTCGTGCAGCAAACAATTGGCCTTAGGTTCAAACAGCAATAGCAGTCATCCTTCCCACATGCTTCGAGAATACAGAATTTAAGGCTGATATTGGTCTCGGGTGCCGGTGCGGTCCAGAGCTCAAAACCTTTTGATTTTCTGTTGGTTCGGTAGGTATCTGTTTCTTCGACCTTAGAGAATGCATGACTACCTATTGGAAAAGAAAAATCATCAGTAAATCAAATCAGGAGATAACACACATACACGTATAAAGTGTTAACCCAAAGATAAGACGGTGATGTAAACTTACAAGGGAAATGTAGGCACCCAAAAAGAATGAAGGATAAGATTACCATCACACAGGAGCTGTTCATGTTGTATCTCTGTGTATTTTTCAATCGACTTAACCTTATGTTTAGGGTCTAAACTGCCTTGGTTTCCAAGATCGCGGATATATATAGAGGTAAATTGTCCCCTTTGAGATATATTGATTCATTTAATTTGAATGTATAATAGGGTCTAACCTTATGATTCATTTTATTAATGTGTCCCTTGCTCTCTCATAATAATAATTGCTAGTCTCAAATAGATTGTATAATTCTATATTTCAGTTTAAGGAATTGCAAAATTCTTAATGCAATCCAAGTTTTCTATTAAGAATTATTGGTGGTAACTAACCTTTGCCAAATTTATGTGCTCGAATTCAAGATCCATTAGATCTACTACTTTTAGTTACTGGCACATACAAGAAGGTAGCAATCAATGAGGATGACTTCCCACATCTTCTACTATTTTTAAAACCATGGTGGATGACATGACTGATAGGTAGCATCACGAAGGACAAATCCAGACTAGTGGATACAGGGCTGGTTGTGCAGCTACATGAAGTCCAGAGTTTACAACGGGGGTCATCATCTTCTTGTTGTATGAGTTAGCTAGAAAACCATATCCTACACTACCTAGGATCTGATTGTAAGTATTGGTCACTACAATTGATTTATGCATCACTGCCTGGTCTAAACCCAGCATCACTACCAGAATCAGATATGGTAGAGGGCAATCGGCACTGATGGGCAAGCCTGTCATTGTTGGATCTAGACTGGGCAGTGATAGGATGACATCAGTGTTAGGTCTAGCCACGAACTGATAAAAAAATGTTTTTAGGATTCAAACTCATAACCTCAATGTTCTCTCAAGCGTTCTCAAAATCTTACACATCTACGAATATTGTATTGTACATTCCACACATAATAATCTTATATCGCATTGTTGGATCAGGAAATATTTTTGTTCATCTGTGCTTTGCATTGGTTATATAGCTGGTCAACACTACATGTGTTAGTAAATAATGCAAATCAAGATCGAACACGAGACACAGATTTTTACGTGGAAAACCCTTGAGGGAAAAAACCACGGGCGCCAACCGGCGATCTTCACTATATGGAGAGAGTTTACAGAACGCAGGGAATACAATGAGTCGTCAGCTCTTCCCATGCGGCTTACAAGATGTATTTATAGGATGGACTGACTGCAGTCAAATACTGAAACAAATCCGCTAATAAACATGACCGAACCGTGGGCCCTCCAGGCGTCCCCACAAGACCAACGTTATAATTCGGATCATATTCCAACAAACTCCACCTTGAGACGAATTCCATCTTGTAGTGAATGAAGTATCATCAATCAACTCACTTCAATAATAAATAATCACCGGCGCCAAAAGTCACTAGGACTTAATTTGTAATGCCAACTAAGCTTGAGCATAGCCCAAACTTAGCTCCAGGAACTGGCTTTGTCAACATATCAGCGGGATTATCATGAGTACTTATCTTGCATACTTTAACATCACCTTCAGCAATGACACCTCGAATAAAATGATATCTCACATCAATGTGTTTGGTCCTTTCATGAAACATCTGATCTTTAGTCAGATAAATAGCACTCTGGCTATCACAATGTATAGTAATACAAGAAGTAACCCCGCAAAGTTCAGAGTATAAACCCCTCAACCAAATAGCTTCTTTACAAGCTTCAGAAATAGCCATATATTCAGCTTCTGTTGTAGACAGAGCAATAGTGGATTGCAAACATGCTTTCCAGCTAACAGCACAACCACCAATGGTGAAAACATAACCCGTGAGAGATCTCCTCTTATCCAAATCACCAGCAAAATCAGAATCAACATAACCAACAAGTCCATCTCTAGATTTCCCAAACTGCAAATAGGCATTAGAAGTACCTCGCAAATATCTGAAAATCCATTGAACAACCCTCCAATGCTCCTTACCAGGATTAGCCATGAATCTACTGACAACACTCAATGCATGAGATAAATCAGGACGAGAACAAACCATGGCATACATAAGAGAACCAACTGCACTGGAATATGGAACTCTAGACATGTACTCAATCTCATGATCTGACTGTGGACATAAATCTGATGATAATCTGAAATGTGTAGCTAATGGAGTACTCACTGGTTTTGCATTATGCATATTAAAACGACGAAGAACCTTTTCAATATAACCTCGTTGACTGAGGTATAATTTACCAGATTTTCTATCTCTAGTAATTTCCATACCAAGAATTTTCTTAGCTGCACCTAAGTCCTTCATCTCAAATTCTTTACTCAATTGTGCCTTCAGTTTAGCTATTTCTGATTTTTTCTTTAGCAACAATTAACATATCATCAACATAAAGAAGTAAATAAATAGCTGAGCCACTAACAATCTTCAAGTAAATACAGCTATCATAATCAGACCGCTTAAAGCCACGAGAGAGCATAAATGAGTCAAACCTCTTATACCATTGCCTAGGAGACTGCTTCAAACCATAAAGAGACTTCTTTAGTCTACACACAAGGTTTTCTTTTCTAGGAATAACAAAACCTTCAGGTTGGTTCATATAAATGTCTTCCTCCAACTCCCCATGTAAGAATGCAGTTTTAACATCAAGTTGCTCAAGTTCATAATCATGCATGGCAACAATACTAAGTAAAGTGCGAATAGAACTATGCTTAACAACTGGGGAAAAGACATCATTATAATCAATACCTGGAATCTGGCTATAGCCTTTAGCAACCAACCTCGCTTTATACCTTGCTGGTTCACTAGGAGAAATACCCTCCTTCCTTTTATAAATCCATTTGCAATGGACAGGCTTTTTATTCTTGGGTAATTTCACTAAATCCCATGTACCATTCTTTTCAAGTGACTCCATCTCATCTTGCATAGCGGTCATCCAATTGTTGCGATCAGCAGAAGTAATAGCCTCAGAATAATTAGAAGGTTCTGAATTACCTTCAATCTCTTCTGCAACACTCATAGCATAAGCAACATTGCATTCTTCAATATACCTTTTAACAGGCTTTGGCTGTCTTCTGGACCTATCAACAGCAATAGAACGTTGTGGAGACTGCACAACTGGAGAAGAATGCTTAGCAATAAAAGAATCATCAACAATTGGAGAAATTTCAGCAATCGGTGCATCTTGGACAATAGCATTATCAACATCTGGTGAATCAATTAAGTGCTCCACCTGCACACTTATTTTCTCTCCCTCAATAGGAGCATCAACAGAAGGATTATCAACAAACATAACAGTCTCATTAAAAATAATATTCCTGCTAAGCATAACCTTCTGAGTCCGGGGATTCCATAATTTATAACCTTTAACACCATGTTGATAACCAATAAAAATGCATTTAACAGCTCTAGGCTCCAATTTACCATTATCAACGTGAGCATAAACAGTACAACCAAAAACTCTCAATTGTGAATAATCAGCTGGAGAACCATACCATACCTCAATTGGAGTTTTCTTATCAAGAGGAATAGAGGGTGAACGGTTAATAAGATAGCAAGCAGTGGAAGCAGCTTCAGCCCAAAAACGCCTATTCAAGCCAGCATTAGACAACATGCAACGGGCCTTGGAGATGATAGTTCTGTTCATTCGCTCAGCTACACCATTCTGTTGAGGCGTATAAGGAATAGTGTAATGCCTGACAATGCCTTGAGACTTGCAATATGCATTAAACTCATTAGAACAGAATTCCATCCCATTATCAGTGCGAAGCTTTTTAACCTTCTTTTCAGTTTGATTTTCAATCATAATCTTCCACTCTTTAAATGCTGAAAATGCTTCTGATTTATGCTTCAAGAAATAAGACCATACCTTACGAGAATAATCATCAATGATTGTCAACATATAACGAGAACCACCAAAAGAAGGCTTACGAGACGGTCCCCATAAATCAGAATGCACATAATCAAGAATACCTTTACTTTTATGTGTAGAGATATTAAATGACACCCTCTTGTGTTTGCCAAACACACAATGCTCACAAAACTTCAACTTACTAATGCTATGTTCATCAAGAAGTCCTCTCTTGCACAATTCATGCAAGCCTTGCTCACTCATATGTCCAAGACGCTTATGCCAAAGATCAGTAGCATCAGAATTAGATGATGAATTGGAAATTACAGCGGCATCACCTGTAATTGTAGTACCACGAAGACGGTACAAATTTAGAGATTTTAATTCACCTTTCATCACAATGAGAGAACCTTTAGATACCTTTAATACTCCATCTCCACCGGAGTACTTGTACCCTTTAGCATCAAGAGTACTGAGAGAAATAAGATTCTTGCTCATGCTAGGAATATGCCTCACGTCAGCCAATGTTCTGACAATGCCATCATGCATCTTAATCTGAATGGAACCAATGCCAACAATATCACGTGGACTGTTATCACCCAATCTAACAGAACCTCCACCTTGGAGAGAATCATATGTGACAAACCAATCTCTATTAGTGCATATATGAAAAGAAGCAGCGAAATCAAGAATCCATTCATCATCACTATTAGCACATCCAGCAAAAGCAACAAGCGAATCACCATCAAAATAATCTGCCTTAGAAGTAGCAACAGAAGCATTACCTTCATCATTGGGTTTATCTTTCTCTCTATATGTGCCAGTTCTCTTCTCTTTATTCTTCAATTTCAAATAATCCTCGATAAAGTGATTATCTTTCTTGCAATACTTGCAGAATTTATCACCTCTACCTCGAGACTTTGATCGGCCTTTGTAACGATTAGAACTTTTGCCTCTGTTACCATTATTTGATTTATTTTCTGTCCTCCCACGAACAGACAACGCTTCTCCTTTGGAAGCAGAACCTTCTGAAGACACCATCAAATTCATCTTTTCCTTGGCATGCAACGCCTCACAGACCTCATCAAGAGTTAGCGTACATTGGCTATATAATAAAGTATCTCTGAAGTTTGAAAAAAAAAACTAGGCAAAGAGCACAAAAGAATCAGACCTAAATCCTCATCATCATATTCTACCTCCATAGCCTGTAGATCAGAAACGATCTCCTTGAAGACCGTCAGATGGTTAATCACAGAACCACCCTCTTGCAACTTGTGCGAATACAACTTCATCTTCATATGCATCTTGCTTGTCAAATCCTTAGACATGCAAATTGACTCTAACTTGAGCCATAGAGCAGCTGCAGTTTTCTCCTGTAGACAATCTTGCAAAATATTATTTGAAAGATGAAGCTGAATTTGAGTCAAGGCCTTACGATCCTTTTTCTTTTCATCATCGGTCCAAGATTTAGAATCCTTGTTACCGAATTTATCAAGAGCATCATCAACATCAGCCTGCGTAAGAATAGCCCGCATCTTGACTTGCCATAGAGCGAACCTTGTATCACGATCTAGTTGAGGAATATCATATTTCACTGAAGACATGGTGAATAAATAATAACAATGACCAGAAGAATAATAATCTGCGGAAATTTAGGTGTAACCCTAGTAATAACCTGCAGCCTGGTACACTAACTGTGTACAATCAGCAATAAACTGAATAGAAGAACACCTCTGGTAGCCTTCCTGAGTGCACGTAACACAACTTCACCAAAAAAAAATTGATTTTACCCCCATAGTTTGGACACCTTGATCCCTGTGCACGTGATCTACGCTGATCAGGGACAGCAGCGCTCTGATGGCTTCGATCCTTGTGCGCAGCTACCTCCACAGCTGGACACCCTTGATCCCCGTACACGTGATTTACCGCTGATCAGGGACAGCAGCGGCAGATGGATTGATCTCTGATGGCTTCGATCCTCGTGCACAGCTTTTGGAGTAGATTGAACGACAGGCTGCAGCAGCACAGCGGAAATTTTCCTCCGCCTGGAACAGCCGATTGACAGCACGGAGAAAAATACGGGCGGCGGCGCACGAACAGGGACTGAAACCCTAATTTTTTTAATCTCGTGTCTGGCTCTAGATACCACTTGTTAGTAAATAATGCAAATCAAGATCGAACACGAGACACAGATTTTTACGTGGAAAACCCTTGCGGGAAAAAACCACGGGCGCCAACCGGCGATCTTCACTATATGGAGAGAGTTTACAGAACGCAGGGAATACAATGAGTCGTCAGCTCTTCCCGTGCGGCTTACAAGATGTATTTATAGGACGGACTGACTGCAGTCAAATACGGAAACAAATCCGCTAATAAACATGACCGAACCTTGGGCCCTCCAGGCGTCCCCACAAGACCAACGTTATAATTCGGATCATATTCCAACAACATGTGCTTGCCTTGGAATTCCACATATCCTTGGAATTTCATTAGCAGGAAGTTTGGCATCCATGGCGTCCAAATCCATCTCCTTAGTCCTCTTCCTCCTCCTGGCTACCTTTGTTGCCGGTGCCAGCGCGGCCACCTTCACTGTTAGAAACAACTGCAGTTCCACAGTGTGGCCAGCAGCCATCCCGGTCGGTGGAGGCACGCAGCTGGACCCAGGACAGACGTGGACAGTCGACGTGCCCGCCAGCACAACCGGCAGGTTCTGGGGCCGCACCGGCTGTTCCTTCAACGGTGGAAGCACCGGCCACTGCAACAGCGGCGACTGCGCTGGCGCCCTCAACTGCACCGTCTCTAGGCAGCCTCCCACGGCGCTGGCGGAGTTCAGCATCGGTGGTACCGAGGATTTCTACGACATCTCGGTGATTGACGGCTACAACCTGCCCATGGCCTTCTCCTGCAGCACCGGCGCCGGTCTGGTGTGCACGAGCCCCACCTGCCCAGAGGCTTACCGGTTTCCGGGCGACGATTCCAAGACCCCTGGGTGCAGCGGCAACAGCAACTACCAGCTCACCTTCTGTCCATGATGAGGATTGAGGCGTCGGGCGGATGGTGGTCACGTCCAAGGATATTCATGTGGAGTATCTGAGGAACACGAAGGTTCAACCTTGTTATTGTTTCTACCTGCCATCTTCGTAGAAGTGGAAAAGAAAATATAATAAGTGGATACATATAAACTTTCTAAATAAATTTGAAAACGTATTTAGGGAATAAAGTTGTGTATTTTTTAATAAAAAGCGTGCCATGATGAGTTATATAGAAAAAAAAATAGTAAGAACATTTATGGTGCAACAGACGTGGACACCTGCCCTGGATTCACTGCACATGTCCATATGCATGTATCTCACAAAGTAGGCTACAGTTTAAATTTAGGAGGAATAATTTTTTTAAGACATCACGGGGGTGGGGGGTTTTGAAAAGTCTCCATCTGAATAATTTTACACTAATGCCAGCGAAACTAGGAATGGAGGGTGCAGAGCACCTAGTACACGGGGCGACCCTTGAACGTCTGAGAAGTACATGTTAAGAGGGAGAAAAAAGAGGGATTACAACACTTAACAGAAACAACAACACAACAAAATAGTTCAGCTACCAGCTCAGCCTACTGACTGAAGTGAGTGCAGGCACCACATTCCTGGCATGTGCCACCACCAAGGACAAACTCTGAAGAACTCTTAACCACATGCAGCTGTAAGGTATTTAGGAGGAGGAATAGTTGCAAAGAAAAACTATAGCTCTCTCATTCGTTAGATGCATGCGCATGGACACATGTCCATATGCATGTGTTCTTTACTACAATATCAATAACATTTCAGAAGAATGCGTACTGAGTTCAAGGTGTTCTTGATTGTTGACTACTTCAATAAAAAATTCAAAGTACTTACACTTCCTCTAGTATCTTGTTAAATTATTAACTTATTATATATGCATGTGCCCAAAAGAATGTTCATTAAATATTAAGACTATTAAGATGAGGTGAGAAAAGGATATATATTTGCAAAACTATAAACACTGTTCCGAGGGATATCAATCACGAGTGGTTCCTTCATCAGCCAGCCATCGATCTTCATCTAGCTGAGCATGTAGAGTGGTTTTTGTGGTACCCGGTTCCCGACTACCATCCAGTCGGTAGTCAACCCTCTTGCAGGGTATCTAATTGTTTAGCCAAATCGCTATCCAAATTCCACACCAACGTAGGATTTGGCTAGTGACTCTCATGGGTGTGCACATGAGAGTGTTGATGAAATCCTTATTCTAGAACAGGTGATCCGGCAATAACTAGCATCAGGGGTCAGCCAGAAAAATTGTGGAAGATCTCTCTGCTATAAAGGAACTAAATGTTTTTTTATAGAGGGAGACAGGGAGTATGCTTGTGGCCAAGTGGATGGTGAAAGGAGTAACTAGGTGGGACCCTAGACTACAGAGTCATTCTTTGTGGGTCAAATTTTGAAAGCTGTAAGGTCAATTTAAACAATGCTTTGCAGGCGAAAGATATTGATAAGATTAAAGAATGCCCAAAGTCATATAGGTCTGCGCTTTGGATCGGATCAGATTAATATATGTCTTGTAATGTACGTGCCAAGAATAGCCGGTTAACAGAGTACACATGCATGCATTGGAATTCCACGTACCTTGGGAATTCCATGAACACGAATACGAATTTGGTCTGTCTGTGGAAGAAAGTTTGGCAGGGTGAGAGAGCGACATTATTGCAGCAGGAGACTGATCACCGAATTTTTATATAAATATATGTTTCACAGGATTTGGGCTCAGGCCTCTCACAATGATAATGTCTTGGAGCGGCAGGTTATCTGCGAACCCACAAATAGATTTAGTTTTTGCGGGTTATGTATGTAGCCCATAAAATGAAGCCTATTGCAGATTCTTTTTTTTTTTTGACGCGGGGAGAGCTTCCCTGTCTGGATATATTGGTTAGTCATCAACGGTCTCGTTTCTAGGGAACAAGGCAAAAACCATGGTCATCCGGTTAATTTTGGAAAAACCGGACTAAAACCAACACAACAACCCCAGCATAAGGGCTAGATTGTGGCGTGTCCACAAATACACCAAAGAAAAGAGAGAAAGAAAATTATAACACCAAAGCATAGGGACTCCTCGACGATGCCTCTAGGGAGGTGGATGGCACCACAATGTAATTATCGTCAGCTAAGCAACAAGAGACGATGTCGTGGAAGCTTGACAAGGCTTTCACCCAAGCCTTGTGCAAAGTGGTTGAAAGAGTCAACCATGCAGAAGCAGTACAAGAGGTTCTTCAGTAACGCCTTCAAGAAGGAGATCCTCGTCGCTGGTCCAAACTAATCTAAGTTGAGCTTTCGCTCAAAACCTTTGCTAGTGCTCAACGGCAGTGCCAGTCGCCGCCACACTTCGCGGAGCCATTTGGACTCGCCCGCGATGATGGGAGGCGCACACCGGTAGTGTCAGTCACCGCTACACCTTGCGGAGCCATTCAGACTAGCCCGTGATGATGGGAGGCACGCACCGGCAATGCCAATCACCGCCATGCCTCGCGGAGCCATTCGGACTCGCCTGTGTCGATGGGAGCCGCGGACCGGCAGTGCTAATCGCCGCCACACCTCGCCGTGCCAATCACTGCCACACCTCGCGGAGCTGTTCGGACTCGCCCGTGACGATGGGAGGTGCGCACTGGAAATCGTCGCCCCACTGTTACACTCTACGCCCAGCTCCTCAGCCACTTCCGTCGCCGAGCAGATGGTGTTGAGCCAAGAGTTGGTGAGGCCGTGGTGCAAATCCACCAGCACAGTGCGCCCGTGATGGGGGAGCTCATGGCAGAACCCTAGTGCCGCTGCGGCTGCAACTACCCGGCATAGCCCAGCACGTGCCCCTTGGCCAGCAGCTCCATTGCGCGCGGGGAAGGACTGGTTGCAGGCGCGTGCTGCCTGGGCGACCGCCGTCAAGCCCGACCTGCTGGCCACAGATCCGGCATAGGAGAGACCAGATCCGGCCCTTGGGGACCGTGATCCGCCTCGCCATGCGCCCTAACCATGGCCGTCGGAGAAAAAATGGGGTGGAGGGAAGAGGAGCAGGATTGGGGAGGGGTGTGGTGGTGCTTGCCGCCGGACATTGAGGAAGCAGAGTTGTGCCCTGATGAGCACTTGGGCGGCTACGTGGTGGAACCTAAGCCGCCGCACCTGCACCTAGAAGAGGACCTGAGCATGTCGATTTGCTTAAGGGAGAGTCGGATCTGGTCTAGGCGGAGTTGGATCTGCCACCTAACGCAGGCGAGAGCCACCGTTTCCACCGTGGAAGTCGTGGCGCCACCCCGCACGGAGGAGCTCGCGACACCTGGGTGAGTGCCTCGCCGCTGTCGTCCTAGGGGGCCACACGGGCTTCTCGGGAGCACCCTCTGGCAGTGGCAAGGTGAAGGGACAGGACAGTGGTTGGCGGCGGCGGCTAGGGTTGCTGCTGCCTGAGCCACCCGTGCGAAGGGCGACGTGAGCATTTATTGCATGTTCGCGGATAACTCATCTTGCATCCCTAGGTACTATTCCTGTTTGTGTTAGTCTTATCACTGTTGGGAATCCCTAAGTACATCATTTAGTGGTATTCTCGTTTTACAATTGAGCAAGCGTTGGCTGTTTTGATTTGTTATAAGAATCGGCTAGCCCATAGATCAGAGCCTCACTTTTATGAACGATTTATCTATTGCACTTCACATCATTGCAGTAACATATATTGCAAACCATCAGCCCACTGATCAGAACACCATGATTATATTTATTCAACACCGTTACATCAACAATTATTTTCTCTTCATTAATGATAGACCGTTAGAAAGATGATGGACGGTCTTGCATCAATGCTGTTCGAGGCTGTGGCTATGGTGGGCAATGAGGGGCGCATGCGGGGCACTCAGCCTGACAATCAGCCCTTGTCCAGTAGCAAACATCATTCCCATCGTGCAAACAGCAATAGCAGTCACGGTTCCCATCACATGTATAGTTAGCACAGAATGTAATAGTGAACTTGGTCTCAGGAGGTACCAATGTGTTCCTGACCAAAAAACCTTTTAATTTCATGTTGGTAGGACTATTTTGGTAGGTTTGTGTATCTCCAGTCTTAGAGAGCGCCGGACTACCTATTGGAGATTTTTTTTCATCAGTACATCAGGTGATAAAACACACACACATACAAGTTAACCAAAAGACAAGATGTTGATGTAAACTTACAAGGGAAAGGAAGGCACACAAAAAGAACGAAGGACAAGATTGCCATCACATACAAAAGGTTGGCACAACAGCTCTTCATGTTGTATCTCTATGTATTTTTCAATCAGACTTAACCTTATGTCACAGTTGAAATTTATAGCAAAATAATGTAGTCTAATTAAGTGCCTTCGTTTAGAAGGCCTCTGACATATAGAGAGAGGTAAATTCTTTCCAAATAATGTATAATAGATATCATCTATATAGTTGTATTTCACACTTTCAGTAAATTTGGCAATTATTAATGTATACTTTGCTCTCTGATAACAATGATGGCTATTCTCAAATAGATTGTATAATTCTATATTTCAGTTTAAGGAACTGCAAAATTCTTAATGCAGTCCAAGTTATCTATTAAGAATGATTGGTAGTAATTAACCTTTACCAAGTTTATGTACTGGAATTCGGGATCAATTAGATCTACTACTTTCAGTTATTGGCACATACAACAAGGTAGCAATCAATTTAGGATGACTTCTCACATATTCTATTTTTTAAGAGAGATTTTACAATGCTTGAAAGTAATAATAGCCATTCATTAGTCTAGATCTAATGGCCAAAAATAGAGAGGTACCTATTAGGAGGAACCTAAGTTGTGGACCAGAACCTTAAATTTGATGGCCTAGAACTACATCCAAAATTAGGTAGAGGGGTAAATAAGTACTTCGATCTGCACGTTTAGTTATTCTAAGAGGGTAATTAGCGCATCTGTAACTCTTCCATCCCAACACTGTCACCGTCATGTCGCACGCCTGTGACCTCTCAGCGGTACCTACACCGAGGCCAGCGCCCACCACCTGTGCTCGCTGCTAGTGCCGCCACGGTCACCACATCTCTCTAACTGCTCACCTCGTTAACCACACAAGACACTGCTTGTGTCGCTGCATCCCTCTAAATGCCAACATTGCGCAATCCCCCCGCTAGCCACGTCAAGAGATGGTACCAGATGCAGGATACTAGGGAGCAAGAACAGCCACGCACCGGACGAGATCAGGTGAAAATGGTACGGATATTTTTTGACCACATTGGAGACCAAATTTGTTTAGAGGGGTTCAAATTTGTCCGTATCCGAGCCAGATATTCAACATCCAATACCGTATCCGTATCCGAATAATCAAATCGCATATTTATGATGTCGATATCCAATCGTATCCTATCCGGCATCGTTGACACTATCCATATTTGAATCTGAATCCGGATAGAAATATGAAAACAAATGTAATATCAATGATATCCATTCGTATCTGACCTTTTTCATCCCTAGTATTGACGACCACTATGATGGATAATGAGATTTTTCCAAAGTTCCTGACATCACTGTAAACTTGCCAATTCCAGAATCGTCATGTATGGTAGCGTTAATTTGTCAAAAGTCCCTTATCATGTATTAACTATTGTTATGCAGTCTGTTTGTGTTTGTATCATAGGACGTTCTCCTCTGATCTGTTTTCACGAAATCGGAGATGTATCTACAGCAAAACTATGTCAGCAGCAATTGAATATGCATAGCGTTCTGAATCTGTGATGAGTTTATCTGCCAAACAGCTGATTTCTCAAAATGTTATCTTAGTAGTATCGTTGGGCTTCGACCAGCTCATTTATGGTCTACATTGTTCACTTGACAGTCATGTTATGTGAAAATTTATTTGAGTGTACATTCTGGAATGATCTTCTTTTGCTTGGGTTGATACTGTTGGAACCGAGGATCGATGAACGATCATAGTAATATAAACAATAGACAAGAAAATTCCAGCGACGAACGCCGCGGCGAAAATGCCTATATCTTGGCTATTATTAATGATAACACAACTCGGGGCACACTTGGAACACGAGAGGAGACTCACCGGACGACCCACGCCTGCCGGGGCGACGAACGCTGCAGCGGCAACACAACACCGACACTCTCTCTGTTTGTCTCGGCTCACTCTAAAACAAGCAAGATACACGGCTAAAATAGCCCGCCCACATGCATACGAGAGCAACTACTGGCCGGGTCTCATGATCCGCATGCTCGCACGTATCCACAACTTCCGAGCCACAAACGCATATGCTACAAGTACACCGCATGAAACGGTCCTCTGACCTGACCAAGCCACGCCTCCAAACATGCCCAGCTAACATGCGGCCGCTAACACTACTATGCCGTATACCTCAACACATGCAACTCCTAGAAGCTAGCTAACAACCTGCTGAAGACGGACTCCAGTATCATGTGCAACACACGCACATTCTAACTTGCTAACTAGCCTAATCTACATGCAAATTGACTCAATCCTCCACGAGAACACATCTCGTTTTGAGTACGTGCACACTCAGTACATGACACACATGTACATGACCCAAATGCAAGAACTCGACAACTAAGTCATGATTATCCTAACAGATACTAGGTCTGCAGCCTTAAATAGTTTGATGAAAGCAGGCTTGTCCTTTTCTACTAAAATGGAATTCTGGATCAAAATGTGAAGTTATAATTCAGAATGAAGCAAAACGAAGATGTACCAGAAATGCCATTCACATTTTCAATCCTTTATGCTCAGGTTGCCTATCTATGTTAGCAATCATAGCTTGGGCACAATAAGTGCAGAAAGAGTTCAGTGAAGCCTCAAAACCACACGCAGCTGCTGTTAAAAGATCAACAACCTGGGAATTGCGATTTTCAAGCAGAAGTTGACTTTCTGAAACAAACAATGGAGATTGCAACACGCCACAACTTATTAATGACAGTCGGGAACAATAGTAGGGATTGCACCCATGTTTCAGCACACCCAACGTCATCCTGAGATAAAACTGATACACCAAGCTCGGCCAAACATACTTGATCTATTCGGAAGGTGGTTTATATTGCTGGTTGCTACATATTGTACCGTTGCAATTGCCAAGCTTATCATTTAAGCTTTCTTGGTTTGCAGTTAGAGGTGATTGTCATCTGCTCACGTTTCAGCATGGTGTTACCAGCTCACTCAAAAGTGTTGGGCTTCAGCCTTCAGGTCGGAAAACGTAAATTGTGCCCGTCCCAGGAGTACCCGCCACCAGCGCACCAGCTGCACGCGCCGCAGCGAGCCCCTACAAGCAGTCTCCTTTTCGTCGGATTGCCCTTGGGCTGACAGGCCCTGATAAGCGCGGTGGCAGCAAGCTCGTGCAGGTCGGCAGCGGCGGCCACCAGCGAACCCCTGCTATTGGCCGGCGGTCCTCTTCCGCTGATCCATGTTGGTTTCCTCAAGTTCGTGCGACAGTGCGAAAAAAATATATCGGTCAAAGCTAATGATCAGACTGAAATAACCAAACTACCCTTGATTACTATTAATTAATTATTTTCAAGATCAACGGCTGAAGAAAATTCTATAGGGAGGAACCAGTGGTTCCTTTTCCTCCCAAGCACACTAACCTCATTTTTAAAAACCATGGTGGATGACATGACTCATAGGTAGCATTACCAAGGACAAACCAGACTAGTGGATACAGGGTGGGCTGTGCAGCTACTTGAAGGAGTCTGCAACGCGGGTCACCATCTTGTTGTTGTATGGTTAGCTACAAGACCACATCGTGCACTATCTAGCATCTGGTTGTTTAGTGTTGGTCACAACACCAGATTCATACATCACTACCCGGTATAAACCTGACATCACTGCAAGAATCAGATCTGGTAGCAACGGCAATCAACACTGATGGGCAAGCCTACTGTGGCCAGTTCTAGACCCAGCAGTGATAGGATGAATCATTGCCAAGTCTAGCCATGAACTGTCCGTAATTAAAAAAAGAAAATATGTGTTTCTCTTTCAAACTCAGGACATCAATGTTCTCTCAAGCGTCCGTTACAACACTTTTGACTATATAAATGATGCTATTTTTTAACTACATAATTATAAGTCTTATATTATATAACACTCTAAATCTCAAATTAAAAACTTGTTAAATGAAAAGCTGTAGAACCTGTTGGGTACTACAACTTTGATGTTGAATTGTGTATTCAAAATTTGACTAGGTTTTTGAATCATTAATGATTTATGTTGAAGAAACACTTAAAATGCATATCACAATATTTTTAATGCATGGGACCCCCATCATAGGTGGGCCACGATTCCTAGCATGGAGAACATGAAAATGGTGATTTTGCCATCATCAAACATCGGCTTCACTCGTTTGCCATTCCGCAAAAGGGATTCGCTCGTTTGCCATTATCAAACTTGGCACACCCACTAGAATGCCATTCTCTTTTTAATCTAATTTAATCATTCTTTTGCCCTCGCCTCCAAAACTTTATCCTCTTGTACCTCCCGCAAGGACATCTCCATTCTTTCTTTTCTTTCTCCTGCACGCACCCATAGCTTAGGCTTCCTAGAGCCCACTGTCACCAACTGCTCTAGCCAGGGAAAGCCTCGTCTGCCGCCGGCGCAGGCTGACGGCAGCCCACCTCCTCGACAGCGCGAAGCCAGCCAAGCGTCCTGGCTCCACCCACTGACGGCCGACGCCAGCGCTGCTCCGCGGCGAGCCAGACTCGGCTGACGTGTGCGGCTGCGTAGACCTCGCGTAGCTGATTTGAATCTCTATGTACTTCATTTAGTACTATTCCTGTTTTACAATTGAGCATGTTGGCTATTTTAATTTGTTAAGACTCATCTAGCCAATAGATCAGAGCCTCACTTTTTGGACAATTTATATATTGCACATCACTGTAGTAATATATATTGCAAACCATCATCCCACAAAAAAGAACACAGTGATTGTATATATTGAACACCATCACGTTAATAATTATTTTCCCTCCATTAATGATAGACCATTACAAGGATTATGGATGACCTTCCATCATCGCTGTTCGAGGCTGTGGCTACGGTAGCCCTACAATCATCCCTTGTCTTGTAGCAAACATTATGCCTTGTGTTCAAACAGCAATAGCAGTCAAAATCATAACATCTAGCGAGATCACAGAATATAACAGTGAACTTTCTGTTGGTAGGACTATTTCGTTCGGTTTTTGTATCTCCAGCCTTCGAGAGCGCAGGACTACCTATTGCAGAATTTTTTTGATCAGTAAATTGGAGATAAGACATACAATTGAACCCAAAGACAAGATGGTGATGTAAACTTACATGGGAAAGGCAGGCACCCAAAAAGAACTAACGACAAGATTGCCATCACATAGACAAGGTTGGCGTGGGAGCTCTTCATGTTCTCTCTATGTATTTTTCAATCGGCTTAACCTTATGTTGGAGGTTTACGGTTGGACTTCAGAGTGAAATAATGTGGTCTAAAGTGCCATGTGTGTGTACACACACACACACACACACACACACACACACACACACACACACACATTTTGAACTGTATAAGAGCTCTTTTACAATGGTTGGGAAAATATAGCTATGATACCTCTAGGTACTTCATTTTTTTATATATTTCCAACTAATTAGTTGAGGAAAGTTATTTATAATAACAGCAACCATATAATCATATTTCACACTTTCAATGAATTTGGCAATTATTAATGTATCACTTGCTCTCTAATAACAATAATCTCTATTAACAAGTAGCCTCAAATATATTGCATAATTCTATATTTCAATTTAAGGAATTAAAAAATTCTTAATATGCAATCCATGTTTTCTATTAAGAATGATCGGTAGTAATTTACCTTTGCCAAATCTATGCGCTACGCCTCCTCCCACCGGGGAGCGTGTGCTCCTCTGCTCCACGAAACCCTAGCTACCTATGCGCGTCTTGCAAATTGGTTACATGCTTGTTAATTCTTCTGATCTGGTTTCGTTTTTGTTTTTCAGCATTGATTTCAGCTTGCTTCCTTCTCTTCCTTAGGGTTCCTCTAGGATCCCCAAATTTGATGCCTTCCTTCCCTCAGATCATAGGTGGATCCACCAATCCGGCAAGGCCTGGCGGCCGCCAGACCTCCCCGCTGGCAAGAGTACCCCTCCCCCAACCCTCTCTCAGCTATGGCCGGCGGCACCAGAAGAACTCGCACGGAAGCGAAGTTGCACTGCTGCTGCTACCTACTGGAAAGTTCAGTGATGGAAAGTTCGGATGCAGCAGCAACACAAAGGGGAAAAAAGAGAAAAGGTAAGTGAAATTGATTCAACCTATTGCGAATTTGATTGGCCTGTAGTTTAGAGGTTGCTTTACTGAGTTCTTTAGTTGATAATCTTGAATTGGTATAGCCACGTCCTATACGACATAATTAGTGTTCAATCTTCAATTGGTATGTTCATTCACCGTCGCTAGAATATGCAATTTGGTTTCATCTTTTAGAGTTTAAAAACAAGAATTATGAGATTGTAAAATGGTTTATATGGGTATATATAAGTGTATCGTTATTTTTCCATGCTATTATCTTTATATTTATAAAATTGCTTCATGAAAAAACTAGCGGTCCAAAGTTCGCCATAAGTCATTTTTTGTCCTGGATCCGCCACTGCCTCATATCCCTGCAGCAGTAGGTGTCATGAACAGTTATGCCTTGCTTTTCTATTCAACGGTTTGGCCTTCGATGTCTGTTGCTGTGTTGTTGCTCTTCTCCGTTCATCTTCGGCGCTGATTAACTGTTCCAGCTTCACAGATAAGTGTCCCATCTCGAACCCCAGCACCCTTCATGCTTTATTTCCTATATATTTTGTTATTTTTTCCTTGGAAATAAAAGCGTTCTGCTCTGATATGTGTATCTGTAGACATATTATTGTCCTATCACTATTTATCAGCTAACTCATCCCCTTCTATAGTGCCTATTCTTTTTAGGTTGTGTTCTTATAAAGATGTTAAAGGCACATGTTATACATTCAGTTCGTTCCTTGCACTGGATTTAGCTTGTTACTCAATCCTTCTAAATAGGACTTTGAGGTCACCCATTATAACATTTTGTACTGGATATACGTAGTTTCTTTAGGTGTTAGTCTGCATGTTTGTTTTTGAAGATTGAAAAAAAACATGGCTTCCTTACATGTTAGTATGCACTTCAGCTGTAGGTATTCGTTGCCAACCTGTCCACCTGTTGCCAAACTGCCAACCTGAAGCATAATACATTGTTTCCATCCAGTTGGTTCCCTCCTTCAAAAACACATTGGTACTGGATGCTTCGCTGTGTGGTCTGTAGTTCGCTGAAACTATTACATGAATATTTTGGCTCTGCCTCTACTTAGATTTGTTGCTCATGTTCGTACAAAACTGTATGGTCATAAAAAGGGCTTAAGGTATGTACGTTGATCATCTTTCGGTTTGGAACAAGAATGATTGCTACTTGCTATTAGGTGTTAGCCTACTTTACTACTTGCATCATTCAACCAGTTCGAGTCATCTTCAATGGTGCAACTCAATTTTCCATTGCAATGTGCCGTAATGGCATCTGGGTTTTGTTCGTGCTTGTTTTGTTTCCACCTATGCTAACACCTCAGATTATACTCCTTTACTTTAATTGTTGGTGCTTCTTAGTGTAAGCAGAAGAAATCTGCAAGTGCACGGATACACCGCTGTAGCACTTCACCCGGAAGTATTCAGGGTATCGTAATTTCCCAAAGGAATGGATGTGTAAGAGTCTCTTTAACTAGTTCACCTAACGAAAAGAAGAGGATAACTTGGATAGTGAGGTTCTCCTAAGGGTAAAGATCCTAAGTGAAGATAACTTTGTCACTAAAGACTTGCTTCGGGCACCGGAGCGCACCTAGTCTGCCAGGTGATACCGGTGTGTAGCTCTACGCCAAACCCGAATGTGGGGATTACAAAGGACGGATAGGGCTGTCACCACCTGCTGACTACCCCTCAACTGTGGGGAATAAGGCAAACAAAGGTAACTTCTAGTTCAAATACCACGTCTACACTATTGGTTACTACTCTAGCATTGGCCAGGAACTTCCATCTTTATCAGGAGTCCTCTACTAGAGTATCCGCCATAAGGACGAACAACAAACCTGCAAGTAAATAATGAACAATGATAACTTACTTAAGAAATCAACACCAAAAGATAAACACGTACTACTTACTCCAATTAGTAAGATGAATGTAGAGGGACAAGTGTAGAGGAAGTTGACAGCTCTGGCTATCCTTCTGCTAAGTGTACAAGTGCACTGAGCACACTAGTGGAGGTAGCCGATAACTCTGGTACTTCTCCAACTCTTCTCTCTCTCACTTCCTAAACTACTCTAGCTAGAAGCTAAAGATATGAATAAGGCTTCTTCTCTTGTGCATGAATGCCCTTGGATGAAGGAGCTTTCCTTTGTTTATATGGCCTTCTTATGTCGGTTTGTGGAAGGATATTTCCCAGAATCCACATGCAACCGACCTCAGAAGCAGTCAAGGAACCGACTGGAGAAAGGCAGTCACGTAAGGCGGCAGGGTGCGGCCACAACCTGAGTGGCACCTCCCTACACTGCCTTCGCGTGGTCAGTTATTGGATGGGCCTGGGCCTCATTTTCGTGGGTATTGCCCCCAGAATTCGTAGACTTGTGGCCTTTCTCTTGTTCTGCTTGAATATGCTTTCATGTTTGCGCATTTTTATGTTTTTTCATGATTGCATCCTGCAAAACAAGTAAACATCAAAACTTGTGAAAATTGTGAGTTAAAACACCTATCTCTAAGTTTTAGAAATCATATTTGTCCTTTTATTAATAAATTGGCGGTCAAAATGATGATTGAAGTTCTCAGATTTTAAAATTTAAATTTTTAATTATTCAAATAAAGTCGGATAGAGAAATGACAAACAAAAGTTGTAGATATTGTGTTTTTGTTTATTTTTACATAGAAAATGAAATGATTTTAACAAGGCGGTATTATACATTGTTCACAAATTGATACATCTCTCACATAGTTATACATGTGACAATATGAAAGATGTATCCAACTGTGAACATGTATGTTACCAATTTATCGGATGGAGTAATCACCAGTACAAATTTGTAGATCTCGATGGGTTCTTCAATTTTGTTTTTGATGACTTTTCCATTTGAAACCATTTACTGTCTCATAATGTTGATTGAAGTTGTCATATTTTGCAATTCAAATTTTGAATTGTTCAAACAAAATCAGATTGAGAAATTACCAAAATAAAATTTGTAGATCTCGATGTGTTATACAACTTTGTTTTTGATGACTTCTTCATTTGAAATTACTTATTGTCCCAAACTTTTAATTGAAGTTCTTATATTTTGAAATTCAAATTTTGAAGTGTTGAAACGAACTCATATGGAAAAAGAACCCAAACCAAAGTTGTAGATCTCGATGAGGTCTATAGCTTTGTAATTGGTGACATTTTCATTTGAAATTATTTATGTTCCTCAATTTAAGTCTGAAATTCTCATATATTGAAATTTATTTTTTTGAATTGTTGAATAAATGTGGTTTATCTTTTTAATATCTAATTAAAACTTGTAACTCTTCAATTGTAACGATTCTTTTTCCAAAAATTCTAAAATCATGCTATATCAATTCATCTAACACAAAAAAAAATACTCCTTTCAAAAAGTAACTCAAAAAAAATACTTGTATCAATATTTAATATTTTTTCATCTAACACAAAAAATTTCAACCTACACATGTTCAACATTTTTGTGATAAATATTTTTATTGCCTACAAGGAGTTGCATTGAAATTTACTTTCATCTAACATAATAAATTCAACATACATTCAATATATATTTAATTGATTTCTATCAATCTATCATCATTCATTAAAATAAATTATACTGACATTAGCTGACGTCATTAATTAAAATAGGTTAACTTTCGCACATAGAAACTGCACGGATTTTTTTCTGAAAAGACAAACTCCCACCAATTTTTGTTTCCCACCCTTTTTTAGCTAGTTCCCACCAAAATTTCCATCGCATATAGTCTGAGAGAGAGATAAACTAACTTCCTGGTCAGCGGCCGTCCAGAACTTGAGATCCTAATTCCTCGCTAAACAAGGCCGGCAGGCGGCAGTGTGGAGCTCAGCGGGGGCGAGGTGGTGACTGGTGAGCCGAGATCGCTGCCACGGCGATTGGCTCCGTTTTAATTTTCCAGTCTGTACGTCACGGTCCATCCCACTTGTAAGGTACAAGCCGATCCTCCTCTCTGATGCCATTTGAATCGAATGACTAACCCTGTAGGTGCAGGCAACCGCACGGATCTCGCGAGGGCCGCTGTAGGAGGCCAGCCGTGTACTAGTGCTGCCGCCTTTCAAATCCGATGACAGAGGAACAATTAATGCCTGATGGTGAGAAAGCAGCCATACGTTGACAAGCCGGCGTGGTGGGTTCATCCTGTCCATCACTGATCTCCCTCCTGCGTTTCTTTTCTTCTATGGAACTGCATGGTCCTATTGCTACCTGACCTAGATTTTACCTTCTTACTTTTGGAAACTAAACTAAAATGTGTTGACATACGCATTGTCTTTTAGAAAATATAATGGATACCTATACGTGTACCTATATTGAAGCTACATAATAGTTGAAAGGACCTTTCATGCAATAAATATTATTATCAATATATATTTGATGATTAGCTTATTGACTCAATGGTTTTCTGCATTGGGCGAAAGATTATTTCTGTCTTCTGCACTTTGATTTTACAGCTTAGTCTGTTCCCTATATATAATCGACTTCGCCATACCTTAGATTTATTCCATCCTCCGCCACTAAGGCCGGGCGAGTAGGCTGGGGCAGACGAGGGAAAGAGGAAATTGGAGCAAAGGGTGGCGCCAGGGCTATGAGATGAATGTGAGAAGCTGAGGACAGGAACCTTGCGTAACTTTTAAGTAGAGATTTTGGCGAACTGGGTGCTAATTACATAATATTTTCTAGGCTTCCAAATTTCAATAGTCACTACTGGGTTCAATTTGCTTTAATATTCATCATTACGTTCTCGAATGTAGTGATTACCAATTTTCGAATAACTGCGATGCATTCAGAAATCATGAACTGCATACTAGATTAGGCATCCTAAATGGCTAAATCACTATAATCTATTTGTTCCCTGTGATGTTTATTTTTTGCAAATATGCAGGAGCCGCGCATTTCTTATTAAGAAAGAGAAATTAGCTTCCTGAGTCTCAGTACAAGCCGGCCCTAGTTAGTTCTCTGTTACATTCAGAAGAGGGGGAAAAAAAAGTGGCCCAAAGCTGCCTAAACAGATGCCCTGGACAGCGACTCCTCTAGAGCCCCAGCCCAATAGTCAGGCTTTCTCTGAAGTCGCTTTCAGAATCAATGCAATGCATGGGGTTCCCTGTTATGCTACTATGTTATTTTGGTAAACTGGGTACAAATTTCCATAGTGTCTTCATTTACAGTGTGGAAAAGATTGGGTTTGCGTTTTAATAATAGCTAGCACAGCTGACCAAAACATTACTTCGCTTCCAACCAGATAGTGCATAGTCAAGTTGATGCCCTATACTTTCAAAATTTTAGATACGTCACTCAAAGATGGATAAAATTTGTAAGTGATAGGGTAACTTGAAATTAATGCTTTTAGAAAATCAAAACAGCTCGCTACTGACAAGTTGTTATGTAGTACATTCTAATATGTTTTACTGTCTAACCGTGGTAATCATGGGAACATGATCAATAGCTTTTTCTCTATGTTGGACAATTAATAGTTCCGATGTGAAATCTTACTCAACTGCAATACAAGGTGTTAAATAGTATCATTTTACTGTGTTGAACAGTGAATAGTTCCTCTAAAATTTTCAGTGATCTTACACTGGTTGTATGTCTACCTATTAGCCTTTAAAGACTTGGTAGCCTGCAAAGTTAGGCCTGATTTTTAAATTCAGAGCATCAAGCCTCTATGGGTCCATGTTTATGTCTACATCTCTTAGGGATGAGTTTATTCATATCTAATAACTATGTGTGTATGATGTTTCATTTTTCTGCAGGTTGTTCATACTGATAATAAGTAGGATTGTAATGATGATAGTATACATGGCACATATAGTGATAATGATATTGACATTGACCCTAAAGACCCAGACGATAATGTGTACTCTGGAAACTTTTGATCAGGTAACTGTAACACCCAAAAATTTTAGGATATTAAAAAAATAGGTAAATATGATTTTTATACAATTTTGTGACCATACAAATTTAGAGTAATAATAATTTTTAAAATCAAATACAAGGGTAGAAACATGTTCGTGCACTCATGCTGTTGCATTTGAATTTTTGGTTGGAGTGGTTTAATTCAAATTCAAATTAGGATTCAAAATCATTTGAAAATGCTTTGAAATTTTGGAAAAAGAAAAAAGAAAGGGATTTTTGGTGCTCATTTCAATTTTGGCCCAGCAGCCGCTCGCTCCGGCCTGCTCCAGCTCCGCCTCCCTCTCCCGCACTGGGCCGCCCGATCTGCGTCCGCTCTGGGCCGAGCCGCCGCAGGCCCAGCTCGCGCGCGTGCACCGGCGTCCACATGCCGTCGCTGACAACGTGGCCCCACGTGTCAGGAGCGCCTTCCTCCTCAAGTCGACGCCATCGTCGCTTTCCTTTCTTGCCGTCACCGAATCCCGCATCCCAATCTTTCTTTTCCTTACTCGGAGCAACCCCGGGTGCTACTTAAGCCAAGGAGCCGCACCCGCCGCCCTCAATTTCCATCTCGCAACTCCCCAGTTCGCCTTGGAGCATCCGGAACCCTAACTCACATTTGGTGCTCGAGCGCCCGCCGTTCGTCGCCTTCATTCGTCATCGTAAGCCGTTGACGAGCTTCACGTCATTCCTGCGAAGCCGCAGACCTCCTTTTTCTTCTTAATATCGTGACATTTTGCTCAGTCGGTGTTGTCGGTATGCACAGGTAGACCGCCGTCCGCTCCTCCGCATCGCACGCCGATGTCGACTCGATCTTGCCTCCTTTTTCCTCGTGAGTGGCCTCGCACCGAGCTCCTATCCCCGTTGGTACCGGTCGCGTGTCGTTTGGTGGTCGGAATCGCCGTGGAACCAACTCCGGCGATGTTCCGGTCATGGCGCTGCCGCACTTGCCGTCTTCTCCGGCCAACAGCGCCACCCATCCCTTCACTTCTAATCCGCGCCTTTGATTTTAGATCCGATGGCTAATAACGATCGTTACCCCTTCGGCCAGCGTTTTTGAAAAGAGCCCCTGTAATTTTTATATATCGAACCCACGGTCTAAAACGTAAAAACCCAAATCCGTTTTATTCTTTTGAAAGCGTAGTTTGATTTCAGTTAAGTCAAAATACGTTTTCAATTATTTACAGTTATGCCACTGAGTTTGTTTTAGTCATAATTTATTCGTTTTAACTCCGATTTGAACCGCGTTAGGTTCGTAATTGAGAGCTCTACATGTTAGTAGAACTGTTCAGTAGGTTTGTGACATTTTATTTTCGAGTTTGAATTAAAGTAATTACTTTTCTATAGGAAATCTTCGTAAATTCATAACTTCGTCGTTTTAGCTCCGTTTTTCGTGATCTTCACGTCTGTGTGATCCTAGCGAGTTGTAGATTCGTTTTAAAAACTTTTTATCTTATTTTTATTACTGTTGGTATATTGTTCTAATTATTGTATTATTTGTTTATGCGTGATTGTTCTGGATGAATGTTGTTGCTATTGTTGATCGAGTATAGACGGTGAGCAATTCATTGGGAATCAAGAGTTTTTCTACGAACAAGATCACCAGGATCAGTTTGAGCAAGACAAGTATAACATGGGATTGTCCTTGTTGTCCTATTTACATTAAGCAAATAATATCATTATGCATATATTCCTTGTTAAGGATGACTTAGTATTGATCTTATTCCTTGATACCTATTATATTGCATGGATTAGTATTGCTAGTGCTTAACATGAACTATGATCATGTAATTTGACTAATGGAATATGCAATAAACACTAAAAGATAATTTTTATTACTGTTAAAGGGTACTAGAGCATGGGGTTATTTGGTACTCTCGTTACTCTCCATAAGGACTTATTTGTAAGCGAAAATCTGAGATTTACAGTACAACTGTGAGGGCTAAAATGGCTCTGTATTTAGTCATATAGAAGGACCTTTTCTAGCTTGTTAGTGGTATTCCTTTATGGCGTAAGAATGGCTTGACGAATCGGATATAGTGCGGCCTCTGTCCTCATGAGTATAGGCTGCGTGTTATTGTGCCATTTGGAAGGGGGGCTCTACATCTGTTTGTCGAGTGAAATCTAATGGCCCTAACTTGTTAGACGAACCTTCGAAAGATTTCATAGTGTTCCCCTGCCTGCTCATCTTGGAAGTGTTTTGGGAGTAATTAACCCGGGCATATGGGCAACATGACTCACAGTGAAAGTGTACAACCTCTACAGAGTGTAAAACTGTTATAACAGCCGTGCTCACGGTCACGAGTGGCCTTTGACTCTTATGGAATAGTGGATCATTAATAATGAATATGTTTTTGCTATTCGTTAATCATTTCACATGGATCATATGTTTATTGTTACATTGAGACACTTTGATATTATTGATATACTAAAATAATGCTAATTAAAAGCTACATGCTGATAAACCTGTGTTATGCCTTTGAGCCTCATGAACCCCATATTACACTTGTTGAGTACGAGATGTACTTACGCTTGTTTATTTTTCTTACTTGGATAAAAATCCCGGATGGGTAACAGATGGTGCAAGTAGTGACTACTTCTACTTCCCTGAAGATTATTAGACTTGCAGTCAACCAGTCAATGTGCCTGTGCATGGAGCTTCCACGAGAGTTTACATTTTACTTCTGCTACATTATTGTAAAGACTATGTGCTATTAATCGTGATGTAATAACATTGGTGATGATACATCCTTTATAATTTGTTAACATATTTGTGATTGATCTCTGGGCACACATAAGGGTATGCACTCCATTTGGTCATTAAATGGGTGTGACAAATTGGTATCAGAGCTATTGTTGACTGTAGGACACAAGCCTAGCTAGAAATGGTCGATTTAGTATCTCCTTTTCACTATTTTTATGCTCATTATCTTGCTCTTGTTATTTGATAAATTTTTATGCTTCTTATGTCTCATTCTATTACGAATTTTTGCCTCTATTCTAATTACATCTAAAAACTCTGTAGATGGTTCGTGGCCGCAAGACTGCTCGCATCGCCACTAGAGGACACTACCCACCTCGTGCTTTGCTTGTACCTGAAGAGCCACAAGAGGAAGTACCCCAGGAGAATGAGCAGACCCCTGAGGCACCAATCCAAGTGCCAGCACCTCTTTAGGAAGAACCCGAGCCTAAAGAAGACCCTGAGATCATCGAGATTGAAGATGATGAAGAGGAGGAAGCCAATGGAGGAGAGCAACCCCCGTCTCCACCACCTGATGCAGCTGCTGAGGATGTGCCACCACCTCCAATGGGTTGGACTGTGAAGATCTACCACAAGGCTAGAGGAGATGCTGTCTCTCACCATCGACTTGTGGGAATGCTCTCTGCCTACTTTGCTGATTGGCACCCAGCTGTGGAGTACGTCTGTTGGGAGTACACCCATCCGCTGGAGGACACTTACTGGAAGGCAAGAGCGAGCATTTTTCCTAAGGATGAGGAAAAAGGGGCATACCAGCTGTATAGGATGTATGCTCACATGGGTCGTCGAGCTACCATGGAGGATAGCATTGAAGACGCCGCTTTTGAAGCATGCATGGGCCTTCGCTACCTTCGCTTTGACAGCATGAAGCATGATATTCACCGCTACTTCCCTCGTGCACACCCCGACCTTGGATGGGTCATGATGGATCCAGTGCAGTTGGAACCACTTCCTCCGGTGATGGTAAACTGTCTATGATATGATGGAGAGGAAGCTGCAGTTAGAGGAGATGGTGAAGGCACAGGGGAAGACCATCAAGAGGTGCCAAGCGATGATTGATGAACTCCGAGCAAACCAAGACATGGCCAAGATTTATGAGACATTAGAGCATGAGCCACGTCAGTAGAAAATAGGAGATCTTTATGTAATAAGAACTTTCTTAGTAACGTCAGTTGAATCTTCGAGTCTGTCGTGTGGTTTGAACTTTGGTGTGGTAGTTGCTTTATCATTATGCTTATGTGTGAGTTGGATTTTTGTTATGAGTGTTGGGGCTTGTAGGCATGTCTACAAGTTCCATTCTTAAGAATAAAAGTTTATTAGTCAAGGGAATAATAGTTGGGTTTGGTATTGTCACGTTTCTGTCCTTGCTGTTTTCTGGAGCAGTCCGCAATGTTTCTGATATGGTTCAAAAACGGTTCGTTCAACATTTATGAAATCTTTATAAGAGAAACTAGGCTTAAGCACCTTTCAAATGCCACTGGAAGCACCTTATTATCTGATCTAGTTCGAGAGATATAACTGTCACAAGTTAAAGTTTCTGCACAGTCTGGAATCTAGAACAGTTTCTGTTGCGCCTTATTTTTCATTAACTCAACGACAGAATCTGGTCTTATGGTCCAAATAGAAGTTGTGGGGAATTTCATAAGATTTCCAACCATATAAAGCACGCCTCTATTGGGCTTCTGTAGTTCGAGATATGATTGATTTATTAAACTGTTAACATTGATATTCGCCCAGAAAACTTTCAGATCTCATTCTTTATCTTATAAGTGGATGATAACATGGAAATCTCAAAGTTTGCATTCTTATGGATGGCAGATGGCCGGAAGAGGAAGAGCCAGGGGTCGTGGAGGTGTTCCCCCAAATCCACCACCACCACCGCCACCAACTATTGAGCAACTTCTGGCAGTGCAGACGCAACTTATGCAACAATTGGTGCAAAACCAACATAATCATCCAGTTGCTGGGGCACCACCACGTGATAAGTGTGGTGAATTTTTGAAGGGTCATCCCCCGGTGTTCACGCACGCTGCTGATCCCTTAGAAGCAGATGATTGGCTTCGTGCCGTAGAAAAGCAACTCAACATTGCACAATGTGATGACCGATAGAAGGTGTTATTTGCTTCTGGACAACTCCAGGGAAAAGCTCAGGACTGGTGGGAATCGTATGAGTATTGTCATCCCGCCAATGCTCCCGCAGTCACTTAGCAGGAGTTTAGAGAGAACTTCAGAGCTTATCATATAATAGAAGGGATAATAGAACTGAAGGCAGAGGAATTCAGGAACTTGACCCAAGGGTGTGACAGGTTTGCCCAGTTGTCACGATATGCTCCACATGAGGTGGCCAATGACAATGATAAGCAGCGCCGCTTTTTGAAGGGATTGTATGATGGACTACAATTGCAGCTGATGTACAATACTTATCCCAATTTTCAGATGCTTGTGAACCGCGCTATCGTGGTGGACAACAAGCGCAAGGAGATGGATGCCAAGAGGAAAAGGCTTCAGGGATAGACTTCTGGTAGTAACACTCGTCCGCGTACTAGTTTCCAGCAGGGTAATCAACAGAGGCCTTCTTCTGGTCAGTGGAATCATGGTTAGGTCCCTTTCCGCAATCAGTTTCCGCAACGTCCTCTAATCCAGCCGTAGAATGGCAACCAACGCCCTCCGTAGTAGAGTGGGAATCAACCTCAGCGCCAGGGTCCTTACAGTAATACTCCAATGAAGACCAGTGCTCCTAATACCCCCAACAAGTGTTTTCGATGTGGGAAAGAAGGTCACTTGTCCTACAATTGCCCTGAGAAGATCAACCAGCAGACTCCACAGAGGCAGGGTAGTCACCAGAAGCCTGCATCTAATACTGGAAGGGTGAACCACTTGTCCTAGGAAACAACAGTGGAGGAACCAGAAGTTATGCTTGGTACGTTCGATGTCCATTCCACTCCCGCCACTGTTCTTTTTGATTCTGGAGCATCACATTCTTTCATATCACAATCATTTGTTAGAATACATAGAATTCATTTGTCTGCTATGAAGAACCCTATATTAGTAAATTCACCTGGTGGAAGCATGCCAGCATCTTATCGTTGTCTCCCGATTAGTCTCATTCTAAGGGAGGTAGAGTTTAAGGTGAGTCCTATAGTATTGAGAACAGCTGGGATTGATCTTATATTGAGAATGGATTGGATGATGCAACAACAAGCAGAGATTCAGTACAAGGGGAAATCAGTAGTACTGACAACACCAAAGGGAGATAGGATCAGAGTTGATGTGAAAGTGCAAAAGCAGGAGACCGCTATAGTGAATCAGCTTAATAATGGTGCCAACAAGGAGGACCAGATTGTGAAAGAGTTCTCCGATGTGTTTCCTAAGGAATTGCTAGGTATGCCACCAGACCGTGACATTGAATTTATTATTGAATTATTACCTGGAACTACACTCATAGCTAAGCGTCCATATAGAATGGGAGTAGATGAATTAGAAGAACTTAAGAAATAAATTAAGGAATTGCAGGATAAGGGTTTCATTCGTCCTAGTTCTTTACCTTGGGGAGCACCAGTGATTTTTGTGGATAAGAAAGATGGTACTCAGAGAATGTGTGTAGATTACCGGTCTCTCAATGAGGTTACCATCAAGAATAAGTACCTGTTGCCTAGGATTGATGACTTATTTGATCAGTTAAGAGGTGCTTGTGTATTCTCCAAGATTGATCTTCGTTCTGGATATCATCAGTTGAAGATTCGTGCTAGTGATATACCAAAGACAACTTTTACCACACGGTATGGGTTATATGAGTATACAGTGATATCTTTTGGTCTGACTAATGCCCCTGCATACTTTATGTATTTGATGAATAAGGTATTCATGGAATATCTGGACAAGTTTGTAGTGGTATTCATTGATGATATTCTAGTATTCTCCAAGACTAAGGAGGAACATGCTGAACATTTGAGGTTGGTCTTGCAAAAGCTCAGAGAACATCAGTTATATGCTAAGCAGAGTAAATATGAGTTTTGGTTGAAGGAAGTTTCCTTTCTTGGTCATGTTGTCTCAAATGGAGGAATATCAGTAGATCCTAGCAAAGTGAAAGATGTATTGGACTGGAAGCCACCAACTAATGTAAGTGAGATCTGTAGTTTCTTGGGATTGGTAGGCTATTACAGGAGATTTATAGAGGGATTTTCTAAGCTTGCGAAGCCAATGATCGCACTATTAGAGAAGAATGCCAAGTTTGTGTGGTCTGAGAAGTGTCAGGCTAATTTTAAGGAATTGAAGAAAAGATTGACCACTGCACCAGTATTAGTTTTGCCAGATCTGAGTAAACCCTTTTCTATCTACTGTGATGCATCTCGTTTGGGTTTAGGATGTGTTCTTATGCAAGAAGGTAGAGTTGTGGCATATGCATCGAGACAGTTGAGAAAGCATGAATTAAATTATCCTACTCATGACTTGGAATTAGCTGCAGTGGTTCATGCACTAAAGATATGGAGACACTATTTGATTGGACATAAAAGTGATATATATACGGATCACAAGAGTCTGTGGTATATCTTCACTCAATCAGATTTGAACTTGAGGCAGCGTAGATGGTTGGAGTTGATAAAGGATTATGATCTAGAGGTGCATTATCACCTAGGAAAGGCTAACGTCATTGCTGATGCTCTTAGTAGGAAAAGCTACGCTAATGAAATACAAGTAATGCCTTTGTTAAGAGAGTTGTGTGCTGAATGTGAGCATCTAAACTTAGGGTTTACCACTAATGCAGTAGAATTGGTACTAGAACCTACTCTAGAGCAAGAGATACGCAAGAGTCAGATAAAAGATGCAAAATTTAGAGAGATAGCGGAGAATATAGTAAAGGACAAATCACCAGGATTCCATAAGGATGATAAGGGTACGCTATGGTTTGGAAAAAGACTATGTGTGCTAGAGGATAAGACTATCAGAGAGGCAATTTTGAGTGAAGCTCATGAGTCAGCCTATTCCATACATCCTGGGAGTACTAAGATGTATCTGGATCTGAGAGAGAAATATTGGTGGTATGGTTTGAAAAGAGATGTTGCTGAATATGTTGCTTTGTGTGACACATGTCAAAGGGTGAAAGCTGAACATCAGAGACCTGTAGGATTGTTACAACCTATGCAGATACCCGAATGGAAATGGGAAGAAGTTGGTATGGATTTTATAGTTGGATTGCCACATACTCAGAAAGGATATGATTCGATTTGGGTAATAGTAGATCGCCTAACAAAGGTTGCTCATTTTCTACCAGTTAGGACTACGTATAGCAGTGCAAGGTTGGCAGAATTGTATATGGAAAGAATAGTGAGTCTACATGGAGTTCCTAAGAAAATTGTGTCTGATCGGGGTACCCAGTTTACATCTCATTATTGGCAAAAGATACATGAATCACTAGGAACCAAGCTGAACTTTAGTACATCTTACCATCCACAGACAGATGGACAGACGGAGAGAATTAATCAGATATTGGAAGATATGTTGAGAGCTTGTGCTTTATAATATGGTACTAGTTGGGATAAGAGTTTGCCTTATGCAGAGTTCTCATATAACAATAGTTATCAGAAGAGTCTTCAGATGGCACCGTTTGAGGCTCTGTATGGACGGAAGTGTAGAACCCCATTGTTCTGGAATCAGACAGGGGAAGGTCAAGTGTTTGGGCCTGATGTACTCAAGGATGCTGAAAAGAAAGTAAGAATGATTAGAGATAATCTGAAAATAGCTCAGTCCAGACAGAAGAGTTATGCTGATACTCGGAGAAGAGAGTTGACTTTTGAAGTAGGGGATTATGTATACTTGAAAGTATCGCCAATGAGGAGTGTGAAAAGGTTCAACATGAAAGGGAAATTGACACCAAGGTATATTGGACCTTTCAAGATTGTAGAGAGATGTGGTGAGGTGGCATATCAGTTGGAATTACCTGGGAGTTTGGTAGGTGTACATGATGTGTTTCACGTGTCTCAACTTAAGAAATGTTTGCGAGTACCAGAGGAGCAGATTCCGTTAGAAGAGCTCACTGTTAAAGAGGACCTCACATATGAAGAGTTTCTAGTTAAAATTCTAGAGACTGCTGAAAAAGTCACGAGGAGTCGAACTATCAAAATGTGTAAGGTTCAGTGGAATAGGTACACTGAGGGTGAGGCCACCTGGGAAAGAGAAGAGGATCTGAGGAAAACCTACCCGCAACTGTTCGAGTAAGCATCAACCGAATCTCGGGACGAGATTCATCTTAAGGGGGTAGAATTGTAACACCCTAAAATTTTGGGATATTAAAAAAATAGGTAAATATGATTTTTGTACAATTTTATGACCATACAAATTTAGAGTAATAATAATTTTTAAAATCAAATATAAGGGTAGAAACATGTTTGTGCACTCATGCAGTTGCATTTGAATTTTTGGTTAGAGTGGTTTGATTCAAATTCAAATTAGGATTGAAAATCATTTGAAAATTCTTTGAAATTTTGGAAAAAGAAAAAAGAAAGGGATTTTCGGTGCTCATTTCTATTTTGGCCCAGCAGCCGCTCGCTCCGGCCTGCTCCAGCTCCGCCTCCCTCTCCCGCACTGGGCCGCCCGATCTGCGTCTGCTCTGGGCCGAGCCGCCGCAGGCCCAGCTCGCGCGCGTGCACCGGCGTCCGCATGCCGTCGCTGACAACGTGGCCCCACGTGTCAGGAGCGCCTTCCTCCTCAAGTCGACGCCATCGTCGCTTTCCTTTCTTGCCGTCACCGAATCCCGCGTCCCAATCTTTCTTTTCCTTACTCGGAGCAACCCCGGGTGCTACTTAAGCCAAGGAACCGCACCCGCCGCCCTCAATTTCCATCTCGCAACTCCCCAGTTCGCCTTGGAGCATCTGGAACCCTAACTCACATTTGGTGCTTGAGCGCCCGCCGTTCGTCGCCTTCATTCGTCATCGTAAGCCTTTGACGAGCTTCACGTCATTCCTGCGAAGCCGCAGACCTCCTTTTTCTTTTTAATATCGTGACATTTTGCTCAGTTGGTGTTGTCGGTATGCATAGGTAGACCGCCGTCCGCTCCTCCGCATCGCACGCCGATGTCGACTCGATCTTGCCTCCTTTTTCCTCGTGAGTGGCCTCGCACCGAGCTCCTCTCCCCGTTGGTACCGGTCGCATGTCGTTTGGTGGTCGGAATCGCCGTGGAACCAACTCCGGCGATGTTCCGGTCATGGCGCTGCCGCACTTGCCGTCTTCTCCGGCCAACAGCGCCGCCCATCCCTTTACTTCTAATCCGCGCCTTTGATTTTAGATCCGACGGCTAATAACGATCGTTACCCCTTCGGCCAGCGTTTTTGAAAAGAGCCCCTGTAATTTTTATATATCGAACCCGCGGTCTAAAACGTAAAAACCCAAATCCGTTTTATTCTTTTGAAAGCGTAGTTTGATTTCAGTTAAGTCAAAATACGTTTTCAATTATTTACAGTTATGCCACTGAGTTTGTTTTAGTCATAATTTATTCGTTTTAACTCCGATTTGAACCGTGTTAGGTTCGTAATTGAGAGCTCTACATGTTAGTAGAACTGTTCAGTAGGTTTGTGACATTTTATTTTCGAGTTTGAATTAAAGTAATTACTTTTCTATAGAAAATCTTCGTAAATTCATAACTTCGTCGTTTTAGCTCCGTTTTTCATGATCTTCGCATCTGTGTGATCCTAGTGAGTTGTAGATTCGTTTTAAAAACTTTTTATCTTATTTTATTACTGTTGGTGTACTGTTCTAATTATAGTCTTGTTTGTTTATGCATGATTGTTCTGGATGAATGTTGTTTCTATTGTTGATCGAGTATAGACGGTGAGCAATTCGTTGGGGATCAAGAGTTTTTCTACGAACAAGATTACCCGGATCAGTTTGAGCAAGGAAGTATAACATGGGATTATCCTTGTTGTCCTATTCACATTAAGCAAATAATATCAATATGCATATATTCCTTGTTAAGGATGACTTAGTATTGATCTTATTCCTTGATACCTATTATATTGCATGGATTAGTATTGCTAGTGCTTAACATGAACTATGATCATGTAATTTGACTAATGGAATATGCAATAAACATTAAAAGATGATTTTTATTACTGTTAAAGGGTACTAGAGCATGGGGTTATTTGGTGCTCTCGTTACTCTCCATAAGGACTTATCTGTAAGCGAAAATCCGAGATTTATAGTACAACTGTGAGGGCTAAAATGGCTCTGGCTTTAGTCATATAGAAGGACCTTTTCTAGATTTTTAGTGGTATTCCTTTATGGCGTAAGAATGGCTTGACGAATCGGATATAGTGCGGCCTCTGTCCTCATGAGTATAGGCTGCGTGTTATTGTGCCATTTAGAAGGGGGGCTCTACATCTGTTTGCCGAGTGAAATCTAATGGCCCTAACTTGTTAGACGAACCTTTGAAATACTTCATAGTGTTCCCCTGCCTGCTCACCTTGGAAGTGTTTTGGGAGTAATTAACCCGGGCATATGGGCAACATGACTCACAGTGAAAGTGTACAACCTCTGCAGAGTGTAAAACTGTTATAACAGCCGTGCTCACGGTCACGAGTGGCCTTGAACCCTTATGGAATAGTGGATCATTAATAATGAATATGTTTTTGCTATTCGTTAATCATTTCACATGGATCATATGTTTATTGTTACATTGAGACACTTTGATATTATTGATATACTGAAATAATGCTAATTAAAAGCTACATGCTGATAAACCTATGGTATGCCTTTGAGCCTCATGAACCCCATATTACACTTGTTGAGTACGAGATGTACTTACGCTTGTTTATTTTTCTTACTTGGATAAAAATCCCGGATGGGTAACAGATGGTGCAAGTAGTGACTACTTCTACTTCCCTGAAGATTACTAGACTTGCAGTCAACCAGTCAATGTGCCTGTGCATAGAGCTTCCACGAGAGTTTACATTTTACTTCCGCTACATTATTGTAAAGATTATGTGTTATTAATCGTGATGTAATAACATTGGTGATTATACATCCTTTATAATTTGTTAACTTATATGTGATTGATCTCTGGGCACACATAAGGGTATGCACTCCATTAGGTCGTTAAATGGGTGTGACAGTAACACTATACCTTTCTTCAGCCTACTTGTTTGTGATCCTACGTTACTGCAGCTATGAGATGTGGCCGCGGCCACAATAATCAGAACAAGTGCAGCTCTTATTTCTAATTTCTTAGCTATAATATAGTATGTAAGTACACACTAATGTCCCAAATACTATGGTTACAAATATGCAGGGGCCACATACTTGGAATTGTTGGGGTTTATGTTGATGCCATTGAAAATAATGGCAATGGAAACAATGGAGATGAGATGTTACCTACACTATATTGTATCAAAACTATAAGAGATGCTATTGACTTTATTGTTACTTAGCCCCGTTCATTACAATCTCCATTTGAGAATTCTGGTCTGTCAACTTAATCTCCTCTTATTTTGTAGTATAATGGAAACGTGTAAGTTGATGTTGATGGAAAGACAAGCTACAAGTTTCGGAGTGAACAAGAAAGATTTTAGATGTTAGGAAAAATATAGATATTTTTATGATATTACCACTTTTCCTATGCTTCTTTATGAATATGTTTTGTCTTCGAGAGGTACTTTAATGGGTTATTAATCAATATCATGTTTTGTAAAGACAATAGATTTTCCAATGCAATCCCTCTTTATTCACTATAAATGTGCCTATATTAATAGACCCGCTATATAGATGCATATATAAATATCTGTATTTTTATATACCATTATAAAACATTACTATATAATGTTTCTATATTAGTAGACATGAAACATAAATGTATGTATAAGATTGCCTCTATATTTTCTTGAAATGCAAAATGACATTACTAGACAATGTATCTATATTGTTAGACACGTAATATAAATGTATCTACTCAAATGCTTCTACACATCTTAATACACAATACGATGTGACTACATTATTACACACATAATATAAATGTGTCTATGAGAACGTCTCTATATTTCTTAGCACATAATGAAGCACTGCTATATAATGTAACTACATAGATAGACACGTTATATAAATGTATCTATAAAAGTGTATCAATATGTGCGTAGGCATGCAACTAACATCTCTACAAAACGTCTCTTTATCATCTTGACACGCTTAGGGAACTCGTCTCTACAAGTCCTGACACAGTCCATGCGAAGACGCTTCTAACACGCTTTACAAAAACGTGCCTACAATCTTGTAGAGACAAAATGAAACATGTCTAACATATAAATAAAGCATCACTATAGTGGGGGTATTTCTAGTACAGTCTTGTGTGCCTGTGATGATAGTTGACACATATCCACATCTCGCAACTGCATAGCAAAAACATCTTTGTGTTGTGCTTTTTTTCTTGGCCGCCTTTGCTTCTGATGAACCTGCACATGTTTTTTGTTGCCACTGCCTGCGATTAAATGTAATTTATGTTCATGTATCTAGCTTCGCCCATACACTCATGCCGTGGACCACAGAATATGGGTCCACCAGAGTCCCCCTCCACACTCAGCTACTAACATGGATAGCATCAACTTTGATGCCCTCGCATGGCACATGCGCAACCCTTCATCTACACCACCAACCAGCCAGCATATAGAGATTGAAATCTCTGGAATCCTACCGCACCTGTGTAGTGATGTGACAATCCACCATCTCCTCGATGGTATCTATGATATCCAACGGATAACATTTCTGCATAGCAACATCACATATTGGGTGTTAACACACATCAGACCTTCTTGCTATCCCTAGCATCGCACCTCTAGGTGTCAAGAGAGCAACCCAGAACGGTGATTCCCTCAACATTTGGCCACTATAGTACAACACAAGACCAGTAGACCTGGTCAACTTCATATACCCAAGGGAACATCCAGAAACACCGTCCCAATGTCGAGGTACCAGCATTGAGAGCCACACCTCCATTATGCAACATAGGCAACCATAATTTTTAAACCTTGCTGTTTCAACATTGCCAGGAAGCTTAGCACTTGATCCCGTAGATTGAAAGGAATATTATGAACAATTCTTTGCAGGTAATGAACCTCTATCATAACACATTACAGATACAAACCACTCTACACTCAATGATAACATGTTACATCTATTTGCTAGAGCAAGACAACGAGGCCTGTAACACCCAAAATTTAACAAGAATTTAAATTAGTTTAAATTGATTTAAGATGCAATTGTTTGGGTAATAAACCATAGAGAAATAATATTATTTGATTTGAAACTAAAACCCAATATATGGTTAGCAATATGTTTTGCATTCATGCTGGTGCATCTATTTTATCTTGGTGCGTGATTTTGACCAACTTGTAAAGGTATACAAATTCCATTGGAAATTTGATTTGAAAACGTGTTTGGAAAATTAGAAAAGAAAATGGAAATAGATAGGAAATCCTTTACCTATTCGGCCTGTGCAGTCCAGCTGCCGGCCTGCTTTTCTTTTCTCGTGGGTGGGCCAAGCCGAACCGAGCCATTCCTTCCTCCCGCGCCACGTGGGCCGGCCCAGGAAGCTGCAACCGCGCGCTCTCTCTCTTCTGTGTCGCTGACGAGCGGACCCCACATGTCAGCCGAGTCTTCCACCTCTGGTTCGTTGTTGGGATGGACTCCAACCTGATGAAATCCGCCTTCCTCATCTTCTACGACTTGGACCGCAAGCCGTGTGCCCCTATAAGAGAGGTGCGACCCAACGCGTCCCGTTTTTCCTTTCATGCGCCACCCTAGGTCATAGACTCGTCGTCAAGTTGATTTTAGATCTCGCCGGGTTGGAGCTAAGGCTGTCGTTGTTGTGCTCGACGGTAGTCGCTTCTCTGTCACCGAAGATCCCTTCATCGCCTTTCGTCTTGAGGTGAAGTAGCCGTAGGTGCCATATTTTTCTTCCTTTTGTTCTCTGTTGCTCACCCATTGTCGCCGGGATTCATAGGAGGCGGCCCTCCGCCTTTCCGAGCCAAGCACCACCGATGAGTCCTCTTGGCCGAAGAAAAGACCCTAGGTGAGATCACGTTGAGCTCCTCTTTCGTTTGGAACCAGTCACGAGCCGATTGGTGGTCTAAATAGTGAAAACCGTGATCTCCAGCGACGTGGTTCACGGCGGCCATGGTGGCCACCGGCCGGCGTTGAGGGAGACGGCAGATTCTTCTCTCTCTCTCTTGGATTGAACGGTAGCCGTTCATTCTCGGATCAAGGGCTCAGATTAGAAGATACCCCTTCGTGGGGTTAAATTGTTAAAGAGACCCTGAGTTTTTCTTTATTAAAACCCGCAGTCCCTTGGCGTAATTCCTGAAGTACGTTTCTTTGTTTGGAAGACGTATTTCTTCTCGGTATTTTGAAAATACGTTTTCTGATATTTATAGTTTTGCCACTAATCTTGTTTTAATCATAAAATCTCCATTTTAACTCCGATTTCACTCGTTCAAGTTGTATTAGATTTGTATTTGCGAGCTCTACATGTTAGTATAGTTGTACAGTAGGTTTGAAAAATTTAATTTTTGAGTTTATATTAAAGTAATTATTTATCTATAGGAAATCTTAGAAAAAATCATAACTTTCACGTTTTAAATCCGAATTTCGTGATCTTTACGTTTGTGTGATCGTAGTAACGTGTAGAAGAGTTTTACAAACTTTTTATATTGTTTTGCTACTGTTGGTGTACTGTTTTAATTATGTCTCTTTGTTTGCTTCGTGTATGATTGCTCGGATGATTGTGTGTTGATGCTTGATGATCGAGTATAGACGGTGAGCAGTTTTTTGACGATCAGGAGTATTATTTTGAGCCAGACCAGCAGTATCATCAGGAAAGCTTTGATCAAGGCAAGTATAATATGGGACCATCCTTGTTGTCCTATTCACTGAAATTATCATACATATGCATGTGTCCTCCTTGACAACCATAGAGATTATAACTTATCTATTGATATCTTGTTTCCTTGTCACCTATGTGTTGTGCATTTGGGTAGCAATTGCTAGTGCTTAATTATGAACAATGATCTTGTAATTTGATTAATGGATTACGCAATCAACCATTAAGATGATTTTATTACTGTTGAAAGGGGGCTAGAGCAAGGGGTTATATTGTTGCTCTAGTTACTCACCGTAAGGACTTATCTGTAAGTGATAACCGGGACATATAGTACAGCTGTGAGGGCTATATGGCTCTGGCTCTAGTTGTTCAAGAGACCTTTTCCAGCTTGTTAGTGGTTACCTTAAATGGCATAAGAATGGCTTGCCACGTTGGGTGTAGGACAGCCTCTAGTCTATGAGTATAGCCAATAAGGAATTGTGCCATTTGAAAAGGGGTTCTTACATCTGCCTGCCGAGTGAATCTAATGGCCCTAACTTGTTAAACGAACTTTTGAATGGCTTTATATGATTTTCTGATGTTTTGGGCCTTGCAAACCCATGTATTTGGAAATCATGACTCACATTGAAAGTGTACACCTCTGCGCAAAGTTTAATAAACTGTTATACTAGCCGTGCTCACGGACACGAGCGGCCTTGGGGATTCTTACAGAATAGTTGATCACCAATGTTATACCATGTTTAATTATTGTTGTTACTATTATGCTCATGTTAATGCTATTCATTATCCTTATTGATCATTGGTTCATTAATGGGAATTGGAATACCTTGATGCTACTCAATTGCTAATTATATGATGATTAAAAGCTAAATGCAGTTAAACAGTGTCTAGCCTTTTTGTGCCTCATGAACCCTGTGTTATACTTGTTGAGTTCGACATGGACTCACTCTTGCTATTTCCACCATATCTTAGTGTGTAGTAAGGTGTTGCTCAGAAGAAGGATAAAGAGGTAGTGAAGTTTCCAGAAGTCTTTCAAAAGTGTTTCACATACGGAGCCACCAGTCAGCCGTCCCTGAGAAGAATGGAGCCTAAAGTTTAGTCACCGTTCCGCGATACTCTGATATAAGTGTTAATATAGCTATGTATATGTTATATAATAACATTGTTTCTGATACTTTTTCATTCTGACATATGTGTGGACTTCTTGGGCACACATATGATTAGCCTGGTTTTGTTCTTTAGAAAACCGGGTGTGACAGAGTGGTATCAGAGTGGTGTTGACTGTAGGACGTATGCCAAGTAGCACTGGACATATTCTAAAACTCATTTTACTATAAAACTATTTTGTCATCCCTTGACTTATTGATTTTGACTATTTCCTCTTCCTTGTCCTATTGTATCCTCTCCTTGATATAGCTTCCTTTGAGCTATTATTTCTTACTCCCTTGGATTTTGTTTTATGTTGTTTTTACTAAAAGTTTTCTGATCCCACCTGGTTCAAAGATTCGATGGCCTTTCATCATCCATAATCTTTCCTTAGGATGACCACCATTGTTGAAGAAGTACGTGTAGTATCGATGATGTGATGTGTGCTTGTTTTGCTTGATGTGTTGCTTGTGTGTTGTCCTTGTTCTCATGTTTTGAAAGTGGCTCAGAAGGTATAAGTCTTGAGGAGTAGCTCGATCCAAGTTAAGTGGGGTAGTGTCATCTTCTATCCTACTTAATTTTTTTAATCGATCCTAATTCTTGTCATTTTTCTCTTACACCGTTCCTCTCTACCCTTGGTTGTCATGCTACCTTCTTTATCTCATCTTAATGGAGGATCAACACATGAAAGACTTATCAATAACAACAAGCCTTAGAAAAAGTGTTGCCTTCAATGACGTCGCCAGGTGAAACAAGATCTTTGTTAAGTGGGGTAGCATATGCTGTCAACAACAGCAAGTCCTGAATATCTCAAGCGACGAGGTATGAAGAACTGAAGATCAAACTTTATCTTTCTTGTCACCTTTTGGCGATCTTCGATCCATGTCTTATATCTCATCAACATAAATCAAAGAAGCATGAAGACTTGAAGATTAGTGTTATCTATCTCTCTAGTCTCTCTGAATCTCGTTTCTACCATATCCTGTCTTTTCAGAATAGTCTATTTTTCATAGCTTATACCTCTATTTTTGGACGCCCAAAAATCATGGATAAATTCTGGACAATAGTAGACTTCAATATCTTTCTCTGACTATAAGAACCACCCTGATAGCTATTATGGTTTGGGAGTTATGAAAATCACAAGGCGATCTGTGCTGTCAGCAACCTGGAATAGTTTCTGTTGTACATAGTTTTCGACCACATTAGCTGCAGAATCTGGAGAAGTGTTCTATAAAAAGTTGTAGTAGATTTGATAAGCTTTCCAACGGTCTAAGCTACAATATCATAGGATTCATAGAACTCGAGTTATCACTATATCTCTGCACTGCCTTTTTTCTGCTCGCGAGGAAGTGCAGGTTACTTGTTCTTGCATATGCTCATGAATCTCTTTGATGCCAGAAGGACACAATGGTAGTTATCACTCAGAAACAAATGCAAGCTATACTTCGGTGTTCTCTAGTTGATCTCTTCTTAAGGGGAGTTGCCAAACTAAAAGATGACACAAGATGGAGGTTTTATACGTTCTATTTCGTCACTTGGAAGCATCAGCTATCTACATGGTTGCAAAGTCACTATCAAGCGCCAGTACCTTTTCTCAGAGTGGTAATCTGTTAGAACCATCTACAAGGATTGTAAGGGTCTAAAGGAGACATTTACAAAGTTGGTTTTGATCTTGTGACATCATCATTGGATAAGAGTTGATGAAGGAAAAGTGAAGACTTGCAGAATCAACTTTATTTTTCTCTCTAGTATCTCCGAATCTCAGGGCGAGATTCCTGTTAAGTGGGGTAGAATTTGTAACACCCAAAATTTAACAAGAATTTAAATTAGTTTAAATTGATTTAAGATGCAATTGTTTGGATAATAAACTGTAGAGAAATAATATTATTTGATTTGAAACTAAAACCCAATATATGGTTAGCAGTATGTTTTGCATTCATGCTGGTGCATCTATTTTATCTTGGTGTGTGATTTTGACCAACTTGTAAAGGTATACAAATTCCATTGGAAATTTGATTTGAAAATGTGTTTGGAAAATTAGAAAAGAAAATGGAAAATAGATAGGAAACCCTTTACATATTCGGCCTGTGCAGTCCAGCTGCCAGCCTGCTTTTCTTTTCTTGCGGGTGGGCCAAGTCGAACCGAGCCGTTCCTTCCTCCCGCGCCGCGTGGGCTGGCCGAGGAAGCCGCAACTGCGCGCTCTCTCTCTTCTGTGTCGCTGACGAGCAGACCCTGCATGTCAGCCGAGTCTTCCACCTCTGGTTCATTGTCAGGATGGACTCCAACCAGATGAAATCTGCCTTCCCGATCTTCTACGACTTGGACCGCAAGCCGTGTGCCCCTATAAGAGAGGTGCGACCCAACGCGTCCCGTTTTTTCTTTCATGCGCTGCCCTAGGTCATAGACTCGTCGTCAAGTTGATTTTAGATCTCGCCGGGTTGGAGCTAAGGCTGCCGCTGTTGTGCTCGATGGTAGTCGCTTCTTTGTCATCGAAGATCCCTTCGTAGCCTTTCGTCTTGAGGTGAAGTAGCCGCAGGTGCCATATTTTTCTTCCTCTAGTTCTCTATTGCTCACCCATTGTCGTCGGGATTCACAGGAGGCGGCCCTCCGCCTTTCTGAGCCAAGCACCACCGACGAGTCCTCTTGGCCGAAGAAAAGACCCTAGGTGAGATCACGTTGAGCTCCTCTTTCGTTTGGAACTAGTCGTGAGCCGATTGGTGGTCTAAATAGTGAAAACCGTGATCTCCGGCGACGTGGTTCGCGACGGCCATGGCGGCCACCGGCCGGCGTTGAGGGAGACTGCAGATTCTTCTCTCTCTCTTGGATTGAACCGTAGCCATCCATTCTCGGATCAAGGGCTCAGATTAGAAGATACCCCTTCGCGGGGTAAAATTATTAAAGAGACCCTGAGTTTTTCTTTATTAAAACCCGCAGTCCCTTGGCGTAATTCCTGAAGTACGTTTCTTTGTTTTGAAGACGTATTTCTTCTCGGTAATTTGAAAATACGTTTTCTGATATTTACAGTTTTTGCCACTAATCTTGTTTTAATCATAAAATCTCCGTTTTAACTTCGATTTGACCCGTTCAAGTTGCGTTAGATTTGTATTTGCGAGCTCTACAAGTTAGTATAGCTGTACAATAGGTTTGGAAAATTTAATTTTTGAGTTTATATTAAAGTAATTATTTATCTATAGGAAATCTTAGAAAATTCATAACTTTCACGTTTTAAATTAGAATTTCGTGATCTTTACGTCTGTGTGATCGTAGTAACATGTAGAAGAGTTTTACAAACTTTTTATACTGTTTTGCTACTATTGGTGTACTGTTTTAATTATGTATCTTTGTTTGCTTCGTGTATGATTGCTCGGATGATTGTGTGTTGATGCTTGATGATCGAGTATAGACGGTGAGCAGTTTCTTGATGATCAGGAGTATTATTTTGAGCCAGACCAGCAGTATCATCAGGAAAGCTTTGATCAAGGCAAGTATAACATGGGACCATCCTTGTTCTCCTATTCATTGAAATTATCATATATATGCATGTGTCCTCCTTGACAACCATAGAGATTATAACTTAGCTATTGATATCTTGTTTCCTTGTCACCTATGGGTTGTGCATTTGGGTAGCAATTGCTAGTGCTTAATTATGAACAATGATCTTGTAATTTGATTAATGGATTACGCAATCAACCATTAAGATGATTTTATTACTGTTGAAAGGGGGCTAAAGCAAGGGGTTATATTGTAGCTCTAGTTACTCACCGTAAGGACTTATCTATAAGTGATAACCAGGACATACAGTACAGCTGTGAGGGCTATATGGCTCTGGCTCTAGTTGTTCAAGAGACCTTTTCTAGCTTGTTAGTGGTTACCTTAAATGGCGTAAGAATGGCTTGCCACGTTGGGTGTACGACAGCCTCTAGTCTATGAGTATAGCCGAGAAGGAATTGTGCCATTTGAAAAGGGGGTTCCTACATCTGCCTGTCGAGTGAATCAAATAGCCCTAACTTGTTAGATGAACTTTTGAATGGCTTTATATGGTTTCCAATGTTTTAGGCCTTGCAAACTCATGCATTTGGACTCACAGTGAAAGTGTACACCTCTGCGCAGAGTTTAATAAACTGGTATACTAGCCGTGCTCACGGACACGAGCGGCCTTGGGGATTCTTACAGAATAGTTGATCACTAACGTTATACCATTTTTAATTATTGTTGTTACTATTATGCTCATGTTAATGCTATTCATTATCCTTATTACAAATGATCATTGGTTCATTAATGGGAATTGGAATACCTTGATGCTACTCAATTGCTAATTATATGATGATTAAAAGCTAAATGCAGTCAAACAGTGTCTAGCCTTTTTGTGCCTCATGAACCCTGTGTTATACTTGTTGAGTTCGACATGGACTCACTCTTGCTATTTCCACCACACCCCAGTGTGTAGTAAGGTGTTGCTCAGAAGAAGGATAAAGAGGTAGTGAAGTTTCCAGAAGTCTTTCAGAAGTGTTTGGCATACGGAGCCACCAGTCAGCCGTCCCTGAGAAGAATGGAGCCTAAAGTTTAGTCAACGTTCCGTGATACTCTGATGTAAGTGTTAATATAGCTATGTATACGTTATATAATAACATTGTTTCTGATACTTTTTCATTCTGACATATGTGTGGACTTCTTGGGCATACATATGATTAGCCTGGTTTTGTTCTTTAGAAAACCGAGTGTGACAAGGCCACTTCCTGACTACGAGGTATGTTGTTTATATAATCCATTGCATTGTTTGTGACTACACAACATCATTTGCCCAACGCCGCCACACAACCAAGACTATCTTACCACTACGTCCCTCTTTTTCAGGTTACGCAACATGATATTATGAAAGTTTAGGTGACATGTTGTTGACACAGAAACATAAGATTCCTCCTTTCTAACTACATACATCTAATATTGTGTGATACATAAGTACCAAAATACTGAGAACACTTTGACAATGCCATGAACAGCTACCCAACTATGTGGCACCCCGCCACATGTAGTCTATGTCTTACATTGTTCCTCGACTCTACAAGAGTTCCACAGTGTATGTAACATTATATATGTAACATATGGATCATGTGAGTGTGTATCCATCATCGTACCCTAATTATGCATCTGTATCACATACCTAGGTATATATAATGTATACATCCTATAAGTGTGTATCCATCATGGTACCCTAATTATGTGCATCACTAGTGTATGTAACATATGGATCCTACCTATATAAACCTAAACATGCTCGCTTGTCGTTGAGCGTGATGGCGCGCGGATTGTACTAGTTTTCACTTGGTGGATTCCTCTGCAACTTCTTCAAGTCTGTCTGCCAAGTGAATTAGCTAGCTTACTGGAGTTATATAAACATATTTACTGTGACTTGCGAACTGTAATTGTTCATGGAGACACAACAACAAAAAGTAAGTTAAATATTCTAGCTACCTGCAGAGCATCATCTAATTGGACCATTTCCTTCTCTTCCAGCAGCCCAGTCTTCTGGAGGTTCTGAATATACTCACTCAAGTGTGTCAGCATAGAATATGTGACTTGTCGTGTCTTCAGCACTTGTAGCACCTGAAATTGGGGGCAAATAAAGTTTTGAAAACCAGGGCAGTGCAATTTATCAGCAGGAGGATTCTTTAGTTTATTCATGCAATGATCTTTATCTTTGCTACTCTATTGCATTTGTAATTTCTTCCCAAGTTTTATGGAGACAAAACTGCTTGGTGAATATGTTACGAAGACTTTGTCTTGGAACTGAAAGCTCCACAGCAGCTGAATGAAATGATAGAAGCACATTGTTACCACAAACCTGCGGGGATGTAACTCGAACATCTTCCAAGAATCTTCTAGCTTCCTCTCCCTCAGCATTACTTTCATCAATAACAGTTCTTGCAACCTCACTATCGCCTGAAGAGAGAAGAAAACAAAAAAAAATAAATACCAAAATTGGAGAAGTGCGTTAGCATCATACCAGAAGATTGAGCTACAAAAGAGCATGAAGGATGGAAGATGGACTCAAAACCATAGAGTGTGGAACCTTTAATCAAGCCTTCATAGTTCAAACTGATAAATAAATTGAGCTACCCCAGGTTTGTCCTCATTAAAGTAACACTCAACCATAATTTCACCTGATAAAGTGGTTTCATAGTGAAGTAAGGCTCTGTCACCTCACATGACCTAGTAGTTTGACAACCAAATGCTGTAACAGATTTCTGTGGTAAAGGCAAACCCTTCTCAAAAGTCTGCTTTCTATTGCCATTTGTGATCTACATGGCAACAACAATGTACAGCTATAGAAAATGTTCACCATACACGTAAATCTCATACATATGCAATTAGTACTGATTCTCTTCTAGCACCCAAAGAAATAATAGGTAATTTGAAGGAAAGAACACATCAAGTTCCCAATATATTACCAAGAAAATCATGTAGCTTCTGCCTTGCGATTCTGTGAGCACGGAGAAATGCAGCACAGATGTAACATCCAGACTCTAATCTTTTGACTGTGAAGTATGTGACAAGCTTTCGTGGTAACCTATTGTAATTTGGGAACTGGACATTGGACTTTAAACCTTTCCAGTCACATAATGTTTGTCTGGAAACAAGATCCATAGCTTCATCAACCGATCTCATCAGAATATTTGCTGTAGCTTGAGTTATTCGTCCTTCTTCAAGCATTCCCCAGTAAGCGGCTTGCACACCTGTTATAAAATATATCATTACAAATTGTCTCCCTTTATAACATTCATACCAACACTTGCACATTAAGTTGCAAAGGTATAGAAGATAGAACCATGGAGGGAACAGTAAGCAAACAGTTTATGGATAAACACATATTGCAATGAGAAGGATGTAAAACTGGGTTTGTGCATCAGATTTGTGTATTAAAAATTGTCTCCTTTATAACATTCATAACAACACATGCATATCAGATTTGTGTATTAAAAATTGTTAAACTCTATGACGCCAGAGCCACTTCTGGGTTCAGTCGCGCGTGCGGTCGAGCTTGCTCTTCTTTTTAATCAAATATGCGCCCGAGCGCATTTGTGAAAAAAATATTTGTATAAAATTCCATTAGATAACCTGATAAGTGATAACGTACCATTCAAAAGCCGCACTCGGATATCTATTAAGTTCATGGTATGCATGCGGTCATCTCTGTCACCAACATCATGGGGATGCTCTGTCTCATTGTCTAGGCCATTCAAACATGTGATATATTTCTTTACAGTAATCCAGTCAGTAGGTCCAAGTTCCTCGTCATCCCTTAGCTTACCAAAAGCCTCTAATGCTTTGTTTAGCATTTTATATCTTGTATATTTCAATATACGAAGCTGAAAAAAAACCATATTAGAGTCTTTATCTGGGACATAAGTGAATGTATATTCATAAATAAGAAACAGTTGTGCATATGGAAGCAATAAATCAGCAAAGAAAACAAACATAGACAGATAGAAGATGGTAATAAGAGGCTTGGTTAATGATAGTGATAAAGGCTTCCTGAACACAACTTGTGAAATTATTAATCCATTTTTTCACAACGTGGTCTGATGCTAAACTTGTTCAGATAGGAATTACAGTTTACAAATGGAACAATGTTTTGGTGGTGGTGTTCTTCAGAGCAACAGGTCTATTTGTTATAAATATGTCCAGCTAAAGAGGGAAAATCAATTGCTCTGGATTTTCAGCAACTTTTGTCAAATCACTTGGGATAATATTTGGGGGTCAGTTGTCAAAAGTGCAAACTTAAAAACTGGATTATCTTTGAATCATATTGTTGCAAGAATTGCTACGATATCTTTTGTAATGAAAAATACATTACTTTAATGTGACTTAAAACCAATGTTAAATTAAGAGTAAAGAGTCCTTTTCTTGTACTCCTCATGTACTCATATATATTGCCCCCATGGGGCTATTATTATACAATACAAGTTGTATTCATAAAATGGTAGTAGGGCATGAGTTAGGTTTACGGCTTCTTGTTTTCATCTTCTGCTGTCCCTTGCAAAGGATCTGTTATCTAAAATCAATTCATAAGTAATTTCGCACTTGGCATGCTAGCATACATACAGGTAAAGTAAATGTCAGCCACATAGCATGGTATCAAACTTTTGTGAGATGAGTATATTGATGACCATTAACTTTGAGATATTGGAGGCACTAGGCTAAGTGGCAGGTTGGCAGCACATAAAACATTGCCTTCACCACTTCACTAGTAATTAGTTGAAGGGAGAGGACAGATGGCTACAAAAGGAGATACAGAGGTTCATAAAAACAAGCAACACCTTAAACGCCAAGCTAGAATTGATAGATGACAATTTATGAAACTAACCTTTGTGGCCGACAATTTGTCCATGTCGAGCATATGTAGCAAAAATTGTGTGGTTGAGCCATTAAAAATCAATGTAAGAAACACGATGCCACCAGTGAAGAACACAAACTGCATAAGATATAACATTAGCGAAGTCCATATTAGACATTTGAAACTTCCACATCCAAAAAGGGCGTACCATTGCTCCAACTCCTGGTTTAAGGTAAGGTTGAACTGCATCGCTGGTACGCTAGTAAAAATATTCCAATAAATGCATTAGAAAACTCTGTAGTAGACTAACATACTTATGAAAATGAAGAACAAAAAAAAGGTTTATTGATACACAAATGAAACTAACTTACCTTAACAGATAATGACAGTGACAGCGCAACAGCCCCACGCAGCCCAGACCAAACAAGAATCATGGCCTCTTTCAAGTCCAACCCATACCCAAAGTGACGCAACAATGGGTACAAAACACCAACAACTATAAGTCGAGATATTTGTACAAAGACATAGAGCAGAAGAAGGAAGCCCCATGAAGTGCCTACAAGAGCAAGATATAAAATCAATGTACACACAATAAGATTTAATAGTATTAAGCTCAAAACAGAAAGCTCATACCAAAACTTTTAAAAAATGATATCAAATTTTAAATATAAAATCATACACAAAACATGATTTTGCTGCACAATGATATCTAACCCAAGATGAAACGTTCAAGCATACATTTTTAGTAGTCAAATGCCAAGTGTTTGAAGTATAGGCTAACTCAAGCAGACTCGGAAATATAGCCCAATGGCACTAAAATTAAGAAGTAGGCAGAGGGATCTGATACAGGGTTAGTCCAACAATTATCTTTTATATATAGCCCATTAACATATTGTATAACCAGGCTTTTATACATTCCACTATGACGAACATGGGACACCACAGGTCAAAACTAGAACAGAATTTTTTCTTTAGCCCATCAAGCTTTTTTCACAGATCTTGAAGCAACAAAGGTATTAATGGTTACGAGCAAAACTGAGATGATGTTGATTACTTCAGGTGCATATCTGTATGGTGAATCAAAGCTTGAGCTAATGAGAACTAAAAAACAAAATATAAATATAAAAGAATGAAAAAAGAGGTGGTTCCAAATCTAAGCATGTACTTATGCCTGAGATTTAGTAGATGCAAACGAAAAACATGAAGAGTACTCACCCTCCAAGAGGAGGCTTTGAGCAGTGATTTAGATGAATTGTGATATCTTACTTTGTTTCCCAACAACGATTGTCCAGTATGGCTGCCTAACAAAAATATCTACCCACCAAGCTTATCATGTCAAGCTAATAACCAAACTAACTAATAAAAACAAGTTCCTAACAATCCCCAAACCAAATCTCTAAGCCGTGCAATATCCTAATTTTTGTTCTCTAACATGCAGGAGAGTTGCATATCATTATTATTAATAAGAAGAAAAAGGTATAAGAAACCCATACAACAGCCACACACGCCACACACCCCAGAAAATTATATCATTACATTGGCACCTTTAGAGTAAGACAAAAATGACCTAGACCTGGACCTGATGATACACTATAAATATAGCTTTGGGGAAATCAGGAGAGAGATCCCCTTAGCCCCCGATAAGCTCCAAAATTTGAGCTTGTTGCTGCCTTGCTGGCCAGAGACAAAATGCCAGCAAGGTTTCGTGTTCCTCCAACAAAGATGCATCGAGATTCCGGTGGTTCCACAGAGACCAAGCTCCTAGAATTATAATGGAATTCATACTTTGGAGCACCTGGTTGTCAACTGAGTCATTAGTGCATGCCCACCAGTCAACAAATGAAGAAGCATCAGGTTGTGGAAGCAAGCTTTGGAGGCCACCTTTTTCTCATCCTTCTGTGAGCAACTGTCTTGCCATAGAACGAGTCCATAACAAACAGGAAAACTGATTTGGTCATAGTAAGAATTGGATCTTTTTATGTCATATTATTCCACTGTGAACTGTGTTTTGATCTATAATAGATCCAATATCCGCGATGGCCTCTTTAAAGTCCCCATCCCCTCCTCTGAGCTGGACCAGTACCCTATCATTCAATATGCTAATAATACAATCTTAATCATGGAAGCATCTCAACATGAACTCTACACCTTGAAAGGCTTGTTGGAATCTTTCTCCCAATCAACAGGTGTCACAACCCTAATCCGGGGGGGTGGGGGTGGGTGTTCAGGCTGCTGTCACTGGCGGCCGGCAGCTAGGATTGGGCGGCGGCAGCTAGGGCAGCGGTGGCATGGCGCAGGGAGAGGCAGCGACGGTTGTAGAAGGAGAGGGGAAGGGGTACGAGCCGAGGCTCTATTTCTTGTTTAAGATTGAAAGGTTACATCGCCCCTAGAGGACTTGTTTTCCAAGCAAACTAGAGGAGTCCTTATAGATTTGGACCTCTCCTTTCCTAGCAAACCAATTCTATTCAGCCCAAATAAATTCTATTTCTATTTTTCCTTTTTTTCCTATTTTTTTCACCTAATCTAGACTTCCCCGGTTGGCAGCCGCAAGTTGGTACTGTTCACACCAGAATTTGGGGCCCAACCTGGTGCCTTGGCCCAGACCTTGGTCTACCAGGGTTCGGTGTTGGGGGCCTCTCTTTGCCTGCTTGACGGGGGGCCTATATTTAGACATGTGACATCACTCCCCCCCTTTTCCACATAGCGTGCCCTCGCGCTGTAACGTTGCCCAGTCATCGATGCTGTCTAGGTGAGATGCTCCTCCAAGGGCCATCACCTTGATGCCGATGGTAAGGTGCCTCAGCTTGACCTCCACATAGATGATATTGTCACGAGTGTGGTCGATGATGAACCTGAGTAGTGTTGGTGGTTGCTGATGTAGCCGAAGATGTAGCCCCAGTGGCTCTTGTCGGCCCTTGTGCATCATGAGCGTTGATGAGGATGGGACGACGAGCACTAGCGTCATGGTGCGTGTTGATGCCGACGTTCCCCACGGGAAGGAAATGATGGCCTTCATTGAGGAAGATTGTCGTTGTCGATGGTAGTATGTTGTGTGCCATGGGGATGCCTTCGGGGGAAAATAGCTTACCATCGCGGTTGTTGATGGAGCATGGGAGCCTACTGCGAGGGAGTGCTAGTTTGTCATTCGTCCCCCAACGATAAGTGTCTAGCAAGTTTGGCAATGGTGGTGATGGCACCGAACAATAGAAGCATTTGTTGGAGCCGAAGATGATCCCTTGGTCAAGTGACCAAGCCAGTGTTGTGCTGTCGCCCATGATGGTGGTGGCGACTGCGTGCCCTAGTGGTAGCGCCTGTTGCTGTAGAGGTGGTGCGATGACGATGAAGGATGGGGCAGGGAGTGCCAGCTTTATCCCCCTGCTTTCTATTAGCACATCCTCACGCTAAATTATAGCTCGTGTGGAGATTTTGTCGAGATGTAGCTGAGGATGTAGACATCGTCTGATGTTGGGGTTGACTCATCCTGGTAGACCACTAGTGTTCCCTTGGCATGGTTAATAACATGTGCATTGATTGTGGGGGTCTATTGAAGCTATGTACCTAGAATTTATTGGAGCCGTTGTAATGGTGATGCCTGGTGCTAATGGCATTACACATTGTAGATGTTGGTGTTGTCCTGATGTAGAAGGCGGTGTTGTTGTCTTGTTTGGAATTCTTCTCCATGGTGTAGAAATTCCAGTAGATCGACTCAAGTGTGTCCAACCATGAAGTGTCGAGGAAGACAACAACGAGGGTGTTGTTGTTGATGGTCTTATGTGTGGTGCAGATGAGGGAATGTGGGATGCCGACGTCCATCAAGATCGGCTATATAGGCTGAGGTGGCTTATTGGATTTTTGTACTTGTAGCCCATTGTCTGGTTCCATGTGCCCAATAGGGATCTCTGATGTCGTTGTGTTGTTGGCGGCAATGAGGGTTGGGTGTGCATGGTCGAGATTGTCTACTGTGATGGTACCGTATCCGCTCTCCTTCTTGATGATGGCGACGGTGGAGTTGTTGGCCTAGGGTTGGAGGACCAAGGGTGATCCTGTTGCTGTGGATGTAATTGTCATTGGTGTAGCTATAGCTGGTGTAGGTGTGGGGGCCGACTTTGTTGCATCTGAAGGCGCCTTTGGATCTGCTATCGGGTGAGGAAGTAGAAGAGGTCGCATTGCCATAGGTGTTACCTCTTGCTCCGGCCAAGTAACGAACAGATTGTTCGTCATCTGCTCCCCGATCTCTAGGACACCCGACCACTTGGGGCCCTCCTTCCTTGGCGACGATCTCGCGATTCTACTTTGCCTTGGCCACAACTACGTAGTTGGTGTCCTAGTTGATGGCCGAGGCGGTTCCATCTGAAGACCCCATAGATGTATCTGTAGGAAAAGAGTTGGGGGTGGTTTTGGTGTCGAGCGCACTGGGTGTTGGCATTGTTGTTGGTGCTCCTCCTTCATGCTCGATAGGCACCTCTGATGTGATCTCCGGTTGAGTTGGATCTATTATCAATGGAGAATTTTGGAGCCGTGTGAAGAACTTGTTGAATTCCTTCATCTAATGATCAGTACATGGTGATGCAGATGTCCTCCATGGTAGTGGATCAAAACATTGCCCATATGATCAATATAGTCTCCAAGATACTAGGTGTCACAGCCCTGATCCAGGGGCCGGTTGGGGCTATTGTCACTAGCGGTGACTAACGGCTAGGGTTGGGCGGCGGCTGCTGCAAGGCACAACGGCGGCTAGGGCAATGACTGTGCGGTGTAGGGACAGGCGCCAGTGGCTGTAGAAGGAGAGAGGGAAGGGGTAAGATCCAAGGCACTATTTCCTGTTTAAGATTGAAAGGTTACATTGCCCCTATATTTATAGTCCCTAGAGGACTTGTTTTCCAAGCAAACTAGAGGACAAGTTCTTATAGATTTGGACTTCTCCTTTCCTAGCAAACCAATCCTATTCAGTCTTATTTGCTAAACAAATTATATTTCTATTTTTCCTTCTTTTTTCCTATTTTTCATCTAATCTTTTCATGCCGGCCCTATTTGGGGCCCAACCTGGCGCCTTGGCCCAGACCTTGGTTGACCAGGGTTCAACATTGGGGGGCTCTCTTGGCCTGCTTGGTCCGACGTGGAGGCCTATATTTAGACATGTGACAACAGGGCTGAGAGTCAACTATAAAAAGTCATGCCTAGTTCATTTGAACCTATCTGATGAAAAAGCTCAACAGTTGGTAGGAGTCTTTGGTTGTAAACCTGAATCTCTTCCTTTTACTTATCTTGGTTTACCTTTGGGAACCACCAAACCCCAAGTAGAACACTTTGGTTTCATAATGAGGAAGATAGAAGGGAAACTCACTGCTACCTCTAAATTTTGGACTCATGCTAGAAGATTGAAGTTGGTCAATTCAGTTCTTTCCTCCTAACCCACATATGCCATGTGCACCCTGCAGGTTCCAATAGTTGTTCTAGATTACATTGATAGAGCAAGAAGACACTGCTTATGGAGAGGATCGGACAGCAATTCTAAGATTAAACCATTAGTGGCCTAGAAGAAATGTTGTAAGCCCAAACAAAATGGAGGACTTGATTAAATCAACCTTAGAAGCCAAAACAACACTCTCCTTCTCAAATACCTAGATAAATTCTATAACAAGAGAGACATTCCTTGGGTAAAACTTATCTAGAGTGCCCACTATTCAAATGGTTAGGTCCCCCACGCCACAACTGACAAAGGTTCCTTTTGGTGGAAGGATATTTCAAAACTTTGTGATCCGTTTAGAGGAATTGGTAACTGCATGACTGGAGATGGATTTACTGTCCTTTTCTGGTATGATTTTTAGAATGACAATGTTATGCAAAACAAGTACCCAAGGTTGTATTCCTTTGCAGAAAAATAAAAACATCTCTATTGCTCAGTTTCTGACAAATAACACTCTGGAGATGTAGTTTCATCTTCCTCTTTTTCAGCAAGCTTATCAGGAATATCAAAGTCTGCAAGATTACTTTCAAACAATTTAGGTGCAACAGGGAACCAAGGATTCTTAGCATTACATTAGGGGGAACAATACCTACACCTATGTTGGTTTATGACAAAACATGCGTCATAAACCGTGCGCCTTATTCCATGGTTTGTGACGTTTATATGTTCACGCATGGTTTATGATGTATGTTTTGTCACGTTTTGTCATAAACTGACACATTTCTTGTAGTGGTTCTACAATTTCCCCTTCAATAATGTTCAGCACCTGCTCCCTTCATTTGGATTTGGAATTCCAAGTGCTATAACAAGCTCAGAGATTTCTTGGTTGCTTCTAATGGATAGACTAAATACAAGAAATATCCTCAAAAGAAAAAAGCACAAGCTTTCATCTCTTCTTCAGTTGCCCTTTTAGTTAGTAACACCTTGGCATTCAATGGGATTTTGCCACTAACTTCTTCCAAATGATGATTCAAGCAAAATAGCAATTTTTGAATCTTTTCTTCATGGAGTTCTTCATCATTGGGGCATGGCAAATTTGGAAGCAGAGAAACGACTTTATCTTCAATCGCAGCCGGCCTTCCTTTCACTACTACCAAAACAATTTGTAGCAACGCCTTCTTTTTTTGTAGGGGCGGCTCTATATTGAGTCGCCCTTACAAATGGTGGCCAAATGAGCCGCCCCTACAAAGGTGCTATCAGCCGCCCCTACAAATGGCCCGATTTGTAGGGGCGGCTCAATATACAGCCGCCCCTACAAATGGACGCCGAATATTTAAAATTAAGCATTAAAATTTGAATTTTTTTCAAACGACCTTGGACGGAGAAATGACCCAAATAAAAGTTGTAGATCTCGAAAAGTTATGAAACTTTATTGTTTACAACTTTTTCATTTGAAATCATTTATTGCTTCAAAATGCTGTTTGAAATTAAATTTTGAAATTGTTGAAGAACTTGTAAAAACATGTAACTAGTTTTTCTCCGTCATACTAACTTCAAATTTGATGATTTTTTTTCCTAAAAATTTCTAAAAACATGCTCTATCAATTTATTGTGTTCTTACAGCTATTATTATGTCCATCTTTTCATGTGACCGTGTTTTATCTATTTGAATTTTTAATTTCAAAAAATGACAACTTCGATCGTCATTTTGGAACATTAAATGACTTCAGCTAAAAAAATCATGAACATAAAAGTTGTAGAACTCATCAAGATCTACAACTTTTATTTTAGTTATTTGTTCATCCAAGATTGTGGTAGTAACATTGTTCACAAAGTTTACATATATCTCTTGTAGTTTCATGAAATATAAGAGAGATATGTAAGATTTGTGAACATTGTTACTACCACAATCTTAGATGAACAAATAACCAAAATAAAAATCATAGATCTCGATAAGTTAAAGAACTTTGTAGTTGACAACTTTTTCATTTGAAATCATCTTGTCAACGTTAACTACATTTGAATTTCTCAAATTTGAAATTTAAATTTTGTAAACGACCTCGGATGGAGAAACTACCAAAATGAAAGTTGTAGATCTCGAAAAGTTATGAAACTTTGTAGTTGACAACTTTTTCATTTGAAATCATCTTGTCAAGGAAAACTACGTTTGAATTTCCAAAAATTTGAAATTTGAATTTTTTTAAATGACCTCGGATGGACAAACAGCAAAAACGAAAGTTGTAGATCTCGAAAAGTTATGAAACTTTGTATTTGACAACTTTTTCATTTGAAATCAACTTGTCATGGAAAACTATGTTTGAATTTGTCAAATTTGAAATTTAAATGTTGTAAACAACCTCGGATGGAGAAACTACCAATATAAAAGTTGTAGATCTCGAAAAGTTATGAAACTTTGTAGTTGACAACTTTTTCATTTGAAATCGTTTAGGGCCTCAAACAATCAATTTATGCTCAGTTTGGTATAATACGTGGGAAATCAAAATCCAATATAGACACAAGTGACTATCAGGTGCAGTGGTAGAGGAGGGTACATGCGGGGGAGAGGTTGGTGGTTTGAATCCTGCCGGATGCAAAGTGTCCAAAAAAATCTGGTGACTCGTCACTAGGGTGCAACAGTAGGGTGGCTGACTGGTGGGGCGCCTCCCCAGATTTAAAAAAAATTGTTATTTTTTATTAATTTTTTGGGCCCGGAATCGTGATTTCTGAAAAACGATTTGTAGGGGCGGCTCAATATCTAGCCGCCCCTGCAAATCTTGAGCCACCCCTACAAATCAACGATTTGTAGCAACCCTTCCATAGGGGTGGTTCTGCACTGGAGCCGCCCCTACAAATCAGGTACGTAGTAGTGTTTGATTCTTGGAGACCAAACTTCTGTGAAGAGGCTAGGCTTCAAGCTTATAGATTTTGCGATTCCAAACAAATGGCTTTTCTTTTCCTTCTTGACCTCTTTGGCTGATTTGTTTTCTGGCCTTGCTTGGGCCTCTTTTCTTTGGTCTTCCTTTTGTGCATCTCTTGAACCTCTCTGTACAGTTCTTTTTTTTCTACTTCAATAAAATTTACAGTGGGGGTGTCCCCTGCTGTACTTACGGTTCAAAAAAAGGGACGCAGTGATCAATTAGGTTCTACTCACCATAACATCAAAACATGTAACAAAAATCAAAGCCAATTAAGTAGAAGATAAGCCAAATGGAAATTATTTGAGCATGCCATGGTCAAGGGTGAGGTGGCTTTTGTATATTTCACTTGGACATAGGATTTTTTCTCCTGAATATGCAGGAGAGTTGTGTATCATTATATTATTTAAGAAGAGAAAAAGGGGTCCAAAGAAACCCTTGCAACACAGATCCACTCAAAGGCTTATAAAAGCAGATGCACCAGTGCTAGATTGGAAAAACCCGACCTCGACCTAAAGGACATATAGAAGTAAATTTCAGGATGTACATGATGCATACCGTGCCTCTCAAAGTGGGCATTATTTTGTAGAACCCCATCTGCAATAACAACGCCACTGAAGGGAATTCACATGTGAGAAACTTTACCACTGTGTCATTACGTAGCATAAGATCAAAGCAACTAGTAGTTCAAACCAACTGGACAAGTGGACATAAACAGCAAAACCAGAGAGAGTTTTTTTCCCATGTGTATAGAAGAGTTGCCAATACCTCAATATAAAAATAAGTGTGTTTGCAATGTAGGCAACCATTTCCCTAAATACAAGAATAAGAACAAAGCAAACATGAAACTCAGATCAGATGAATACTCTTATATCAGAAAAGTAAAGAACTATCTTGCAAAGCATATATGCAAGCACATGTACATAATTTACAGAAGAAAAGAAGTCAATAATTTGATGTGTTTTTAGTAATACCCAGATTAGGGTACCTTAATTCAGTGTCAACTGAAAATTTTCATAGTACTTTTGGTAACCAACACTGGAAAATTATTCATCAACAAAATTAGGATAGGAATCTCAGGGACACTGAGTACCAAAATTGTTCCATGCAAAAAATTGGTATTAATTAATGCTTGTGTATTTATGTTTTTGTTTGTTTTTATAATGAATCTTTTTGTTGGTTACAGATCCCAAATTAACATGGCTAGTAAATAGCTATTGCGGACCCTCAAATTACTTCCCATAGTGCAATAAGTAGTTCACCAGCTATTCCAATTCCACCACCCTGGCCGACTCAACCTCTCAACCTTGTTTAGTTTCCCCAGTCATGCAAACACAGTGATAGCGGCATAGCACAGCAGTAGGATCTCTAGTTGGGAGGCTGACATGTTTCTATAAGATACATACCAGAAATGGTGTAAACTTTGCTGACTTTCACCCTTAAAAGCAGTTTTTGCAAAAGCTGCATAGAACCTGCCTAGGTAACATGGTCAATACAAGAGAAATGATATTAAAAAATATGCCAAAACTATTTGTCGACACAAGTTTACTAACATTCCCAGTGTCATGACAGTCAAAACACCGGAGACCTCCAATGAGTCTTGCGCCTGATACAAATGAACATTAGCAAAAGCAAAGTCTCCGAGAAAAGAGGGAAGTAAGGACTTATGAGTGGCATGGCCTTACAGTGAAGAAAGCTATATAGCTGACAGCAAGAGTAAGTGAAATCTCTATGATTGTATCGTTAAAAATAAAGCCCAGCCACAGTATTGACACGATTCCAAATGCAAGGCCCAGAGCAACACTGGTCAAAGAAGATACTAATTAGCATTATACACACATATCCACATAATTCATTTTGAATGTAACAAAGAAATTCCACATACGCTCCAAGTGAAACTTCAGACAAGAACTTTATTATTGAGCCACCATCAAAGGTTCTTCCAAGCACCATTCGATAGAATAACTGATAGACAACAATAGAGGTCCTGTAGAATTTGAGGTCATTTAGCATGAGTTTTTTTTTTTTGAAACGACCAGCAGGAGTTCTGCCTGGCATATATTAATAGAGAAAAAGAGTGAGTTTAAATGACCGGCAGGAGTTCTGCCTGGCATTTAGCATGAGTGGAGCTCTTATAGATTTTATAATTGTATATAACTGAAGTTGAAAACTTTTCTATTTCTAGGTATCATACATGTACCACAATACATAATATGTAGCTAATACATACAATGAGGAGAGTGAATCCCATAGTACATGAATCAAGGTTGCCTTGTATGCTCAGATAAGGTCATTGCATAGTTAACTAAACCTTGAATTCCATATTCTAACTTACATAAATAGAGTAACAAAATTTACATTCCCAATATGACTATTGAATATAACAGCTTTGACAACTTGTGTTATTAGCATGGTAGTATAAATACTTTCAAATTTAATTTTAGCATGAAGTATGATTTCATTTATTTATTAATGTAGCAGTGGCAAGAACAGAAAGTGCAATCTATAGGGCTCATCTACATGCGCTCTTCTAGAGTCCAATACTATAGTAGCTTACCCATCATTCATTAAGGATTCACCCTCAATGATTGTATTAAGCTTTTTACTTGCTCCAAGTTCTTTTAGCAGTGCAACCACAGCAACTGGATCAGTTGCACTAAGCAGTCCACCAAGCAACAATGATGTTTTCCAGCTCCAGTTGTAAGGAAATGTGAGCTGTGGGACACACATTAGGAAGCATGGGAATATCAAAACCAATGTCTCATTGTTTCTCTAAGCACATACCTTTACGGCAGCGCCAAGTAAAACTGTTGATATTACCACACCTGGTCCAGCAAGTAACACTATCTGTGCCATACATCTCTGCAAAATAAGCATCGTAGTTAGCACTCAACAAACGTATATGGAACTGTTGTGCTACGTCACTAAAGGAAATCACAGGAAAAAGATATGATGTTCACACAGGCATTTTTTTGGCACAAACAAAGGAGAGGTTCCCCCACATGATTCTCTTCAGAGATAAGGCACTTTAGATGATAGTGTATTGTGGTATAAAAACAAGATAATCAGAAGAGAGTGTAAGATCGTCCATATCAGATGAAGATGGAGCATACTGCAGTACATAGGATCAGATTGAGAACCCCACAACAGGATTTGTAAGACTAATTGGTGGCTTTCATAGAGATCTGCTGATTTTTCAGGGAATATGAATTGTAATTCCATTGGAAGGATTTCCAGTGGGCTGGTGAGGTTTCTAAAATAGGGTTTAGGTGGCTGGCTGGTAATGGCAAGCTAGTTAGATTTTGGGAGGACAATTGGTTAGGGCCATGTAATTTGGTCCTTATGTTTTGGGAGCTTTATGTGATTTTGAACGAGCATTTGACAACAATTGCTGATTTGTGGGATAGCACTAACCTTAAATGTACCTCTAGACGATGTGTTGACCACAAGCTCATGAGGCAATGGGATGAGCTGATTCAGATAGCCTCCACCCTTGTCCTAACAGATAATGAGGATGAAATTATTTGGCAATACACCTCAGATGGGGTGTACTATACTACTCGAAATCTCTATATAGGATCAGGGGTGTGACTCCTGCGTACTACACCCCTGCAGTTTGGAAATTTAGGATTCCCCTGAGGGTTCACGTCTTTTTGTGCTCTTATCGAAGAACAAGCTCTTGTCTAGAGATAACTTAGCCAAAAGGAGGACGGTAGTTGTCTCTTTTGTGGAGGATTGGAGAATTTTTGTCATCATTTTTTTGAATGTGTAGTGGCTAGGAGTCTTGGGGTGAGTTAGCTTCATATGAAGGTGCTACTCTCGTAACAGATTTTGAATCTTTAGCACCAAAGTGGTTGTCTGCTAGGAAGCATAGAATGTCTAAAGCCAGAAGTAATAACTGAGAATTAGCACAGAAATGAAGTAATGAACAGCATAACAGAGAGGTACAGCAGGCAGAAGTAAGGGTCATCCGGTGTTGGCAGTAACGTTTTAAGAACTGAAATGATTTAGACAGAAAAGAAAACTTTTGGGTGTGAACAAGCATTATTGTGATCATATATTAGTGTGCTCCCACATCGTGCATGGAGGATAAACAGACATCACATGATGTACCTTTATTTGGTGTACTTCCATGGAGAAGGAGCTTTCAAAGAGGAGAGCAGGTAAAAAAACAGCCAGCAGAAGATCAGGGTTTATGTTAGCCCCTGCAAATTAATTGGAAGGGAAATAACTGACTGAATGATGAATGAAATAAAACCAGGTAGGGAATTGAATTAGGTACCTACACATACATGTGGAAGAAACTGAAGTATCAATCAATTAGAATGAATAGCAGTACAAGAAACTTACATATACGAATTCCAGCTCCAAGTTTGCCTAGACCATGTTGTGTTCTGTATTCTGGAAGTAATCAGAGAAAGAAAATACTACTACTTAGCAGAGCAAGTATAAAAAAAACAAAACCGGGCGGGGGGCCATTATATTACTACATCTGTCCCTAAATAAATCAATTTCTCCAGTTGTATTAAGTAAAACTTTTGTAACTTTGACCGAATTTATAGAAGAGAATACCAAAAGACAAAAGTAGTGTCATTAGATACACCATAAAATATATTTTTATAGTGTGTTTATTTATTCTCATAGATGTTGATATTATTTTCTATAAAGTTGGTCAAATTTACAAGAGTTTAACTTATGACAATTCTAGAAGTTGGTTTACTTAGCACTACAAGAGATTGGGCCTTCTATGACAATTTTCAGGCTTTTTCTTGTCACTGTACCCCTTCTCTGACAATATGCTGTTGTCATAGAAGGTCTGTCATAATCCTGAAAATTGTCAAAGAAGGTCAAATCTCTAGTAGGGTAGGGATCGAGGGTGTATTACATAAAAAAAAACGCAACTACTAGTAGTAGTAGTATCCTGATCCAACTGGGCTGACTGAAATAGAAATGCGTAGTAGCAGCAGTTAATAAGTCGCTCTATCTGCTCCTGGTCCTAGCAGATGATTGCAGATTAATTACGAAAGCAAAAGGGGCACTGTTGGATTAAGTTTCGGAAATCCCATTCCATTTGTAGATAGATTAGTAGATGAATAAGACAAGCGAATGAAGGGGGAATGGAAAGCAACCTTACCGAGGGATCCAAGCGCGACGCCGAGGACGAGAAGGGCGACGGTGTAGGGGATGCGGGTGCCGCGGAGGAGGTGGCGGGAGGCGATGCCCAGTACCAGCGACACCCCAACGAAGAGCACCGCATCATCAGGCTCAGCCTCGCCCCCCATCTCCCTGTCCCTCTGTCTCTGTCTCTGTCTCCGTGTGTCTCCAATGGATATGGATCGGATTGAGGAGTGCTGCTTGCACGAGCACGACCACAGAGTAAGAGGACGAACAATAGGTCAATAGAGGAGGAGCAATGGCATTAGCTCACTCGTTTCCGGTTGGTACTAAGCAGAGAGAGAGATGGCAGAGGCGAACAAGAGCCACTCTTTTATTCTCCCGTTGCATGAGTTGAAGCACCTTTTGACTTTAACAATGCAACTTTCTTTATGACATAGTAGTACTACTTATGTCTGTCTAGAAAAACAAATTTCTAAATATTAAAGGTTGTAGCGTATACAAATCATTTATATTTAGTAAAATTTTTTAATGTTTCTATACACTAGCATATTTCAGGACGGCTCTGAAGGGAGAGTAGTAAAAAATTCCGTAGACACTGCAAAACAAGGAGCAAACATACAGAAAAAAAATCTAGCTTAGCTCCATCTCCTTGTCTCATCTCATAATTATATATTAGTTGAAGAGAAAAGACATGTGGCATCATGTGGTTCATATGGCTGCTGATTAACGTAAATAAATGGCTCTCGGATTACTGTCAATGGTAAAATGTACATGTTGCAAACTCGGTGCGATCAACAACTATCAACCTGGCTGCCTGCTGTATCTAGTACGCAACTTGTTATCGACAAAGTCCACTAAGGTACTGTTGTGCTGCATGTACATCGGTCGACTATATATGTCTGTTATTAAAAATATATAAGTACCAGTACAAACTGGATCTGATGTCGCTTTGTTTGACCCAGCGAACAAGCAAACAAGACAACTAGAGGAAGAGGACATTGATAATGTTAATTTCTCAAACACCTGTCGTGTCGTCTCATGTCACCCTCTGCAGGTACATACAACAAATATAGATTACTTATACTTATATACTAAAACAGAACAGATCTACTGATCCTAGCTGGATTCGCATTGATACATGGAAACCCAGCCAAACCGAGTCAAATATACGTCATATGCTGTAGCACCTACTTTTTCAAAGAAAATCCGGTACTCGTTATAGTACTCACTATCCAGGATGTCCACAAGACACGTAGCATCTAATGGAGAATATCAGAGTCATTTTTTTTAACATAACGACAAGAGCTCTGTCCTTCAATTAAAACGGAAAAAAGAGAGTTTTATATACAATAGAAGACAGGCCTTCCAGGCAGACAAAGAGCCAAAGAAAGAAAACTCAGCCCTTGGGCGCTACTCCCTCTCTATGTTGGCCCTCTTTCTTTGGATGATGTCATACCTAATTCTTGAAGCCACCTGCAAGACCGACTCCGAGGTGTTTGTAAAAATTCGCATATTCCTTTCTTTCCATATGTTCGAGAAAGTGTAGATCACCATTCCATTGAAATGCCTTTTTTCGTCTTTGGCCACCTTGTGTGCGGCCAATTCCCACCATGTGTCAATGTGCAAAGGGTCTGGTAAGGCTTGGGTGTGTTGCTGTCAAAGTGTTCCCATGTAAAAACTTGGTTCCATACCGCCTTAGCAAATGGGCATAAGGGGGAGAGGTGCAAGCCGGTTTCTAGAGGTCTATCACACAGGACACAGCGTTCCTGGTGAGGCCATCCTCTTTTCTGCAAATTATCTACCGTTAGAATTTTTTCCTGAACGAGTATCCAAGCAAAGACTTTGCATTTGTTTTCCACATGTGCTTTCCATGTGGTTGTATTAGAATATTCCATAGGAGAAGCTGAACTGGATCCGGTACGCTGATCGGGTGGAGTAGCAGCCATCGGCCGTCTATTTCCAAGCAATGGTGTCACAGACCCCCAGGGACTGGACGTTTTGAATTCTGACCCAAAGGGAGACGAACTCTTCGATTTGAGTAGCAGTAGTGATCTTACCCTTGAGGGAGCATACCCAGGCGTTGTTTTGGAGTTCTCGCTGGACCGTTCTATTTTTTATCTTGATGAGTTGGAACAGGTGGGGCGCAAGGCTTCAGGGTGGCTCCCCTAGAGCCAGCTGCTGTCCAGAAGCAGGTTTTCTTGCCGTCACCAATTGTGACTGTTGTTGATGCGTTGAAAAGTAGTTGGTCGGCCTCATTACAGGGAAGTTCGGAACCCACCCACGGTTTGGATTCATACACCCATTCCTACCAAAGACATCAGAGGCGAAGCGCTCTTCCAAGTCTTTCCAGGTCGGGCACCGCTAAGCCCCCAAGCTCCTTGGGCTTCATGGCCATTGGCCAGTTAACTAGGCAGTGGCCGCCATTTTGCATTTTCATCTCCTTTCTAGAAGAAGGATCATCTGATTTTATCTATTTTCTTCCTTGCCCATAAGGTCAGAGGAAACACCGTGAGGTGGTAAGTAGGCATGGAAGATAGGATGGAAGAGATGAGCATGAGGCGGCCTGCTCTGTTAAGCCATCTCCCCTTCCAGGCAGGTAACCTCTGTCCAATGCGCTCGATGAGGGGTTGCACGTGGACTTTTTGTAGAGATCTGGTGTGGAGTTGTAGTCCCAAGTATTGGCAGGGGAAGGTGCCCCTGATTCCGATGAAGGAGGCTAACACGTGGTCGAGGTACATATTTTTGCATCTAATCGGGTGTATGGAAATTTTTTGCACATTTATGTGTAGTCCCAAATATCCCTCAAAGGCTTCGAGAATTATCTTGACTGCTGTCACACCCTGCATTAAAGGACTAATGAAGATGGCTACGTCATCTGCGTACATGGAGGTTCTCCACCTGGCTATTGACAGAGGTAGCGGGGTGAGTATCCCATGTAGCCATGTTGCGTCGCTAAGTCGAGCAGATGTTGCAGTGGGTCCATTGCCAAAATGAAGAGCATGGGCGAGAGTGGGTGACCCTGTCGGATCCCTCTGCCATGGCTGAATCTTCGACTGTGCTATTCATTGAGTATAGCTCTTGAAGTGGCCATGCGAAAGAGGATGGACACCCATTCATGCCAATGAAATCCAAAGCCTAGTGCCTACAACACCTGTAGCAGGTAGCTCTAGTTGACGATGTCAAATGCTTTGTGGATGTCAAGCTTCATGAAGAGGGCCAACATTTTCAGCTTGTGCAATCTTCTCGTTTTCTGTCAAATTATCTGAACTTGGGCCTGCCTTTCCAAGGCCTTAACACAGCACTTTCTTCAGTTGATCTCTTGCAGGAAGGCCATGCTCTTTAGCTCTGTTGCCTCCCTCACTTTCCTGGTCATTTGCGCCTTCAGGTCGTCCGTCGCTGTGAGGAGGTCCCACCGAGGTGACAGCTGCGCTTGTGATAACCACATCCGGGTTTTCCACACCTAAAGTTGGCGCTGCTCCAGGCAAAGGTGCGACAGTCCAGTTGGCCTAAGCTCCGACGGCTGAGGTTGAACCGGCATTAGTGTCGGCAGCCGAAGGGTCCCTGATTATGGGTCTGCGGGCCATGTTCGATTTGGTAGGTGGTATGATGGGGTCCCCATGGTCAGCGCCAACTATAGGGGCTTCACTCTGCCTCCTACCCTCGCTAGATACTACCACGAAGGAGTCTGAGGGTGTCCCATAGGATCAAGAGTGGAAGTGAAGGTTAAGCTATGCGGAACAAAACGAGAACAACAATTAATTCAGGAGTAAATGGCCATTAATTCGTCATCCATCACTGTAGTACCCACCCAGTATTTATAGGCTATACTCAGGGGTGCAGTAGAATTACAATTGACCCAGGACCAGCCAATGGCTCTCTTACAAGGACTCGGGGGCATTTAAGACATTCTATTCCTCATGCTCATCAACCCTTCTAACGCCATCAAGGCTCTGCTTCGGGGGGGAGGGGGGCCACCTCCCTTCGTTTATGGGGGACGGCGCTCTGGGCAAGCTGCAGGGGTCACCTTTGCCTTGTCAACTTCATGTCCCATTCCTGATCCTGCAAGGTCAGAGAGCTGAGACGCCCCTCACCAAGGGGATTAGTGAAGGAGAGGGTTATGATTCTGTTGAAGGTGATCGCAAAACAACGTGGCGGTCAAGGGTTCGGAAAAAGGTTGAAGGTGCAGCGGGGTGGCGCTTCAGGGGAATCCCCCCAACACCAGCTAGCCAGGTTTTCTAAAATCATTAATAGAGATGGCCACTTAAGATGCTCACTCTTAATTGATTTACAGAGGTGGCCTGACCATCCACCTCCATGGATAGTGAGACCATGTGACAGAGATGAAGCATGTCTACCTCTAAAAATAAAAAATGTTCGCCTTTGAAATGTTTTGTGTACTAGTAAGAGCTAGGCGTGAGGTAGTGGAAGCATGGAAGCTCAGAGCAGAGTTGATCTAAGGGTCTGTTTGTTTGAGCTACTGCTTTTAGTCTTTGGACTAAAAAATTCGCTTTCTAGCTTTTGGCTTCTAGCTGTTCTTTTTTTTATTTTGCTATTGGCTTTTGTATTAAATTTTGAGCTTCTCAACACACCAAAAGCCAGAAAAGCTCATCAAAACATGCTTTTCTACTTTTAGTTTATTTTCTCATATGCTAAATCTCCAGCTTTTCAAAAGCCAACTCAAAAGTTGGGATGTTTGTTTTAGCTTCTGGTTTTGGCTGGCAGAAGCTAGATAAAGCTGAAACAAATGGGACCTAAACAAGACCTATTGGGAATTGTGTGGCAACCGGAGAGCGTGGCCATAGTTGGAGGAGATGAGTAAATGGATCGAAAATGGATCTTAGGTGACTCATTCAATAGCATCATCCAGAGAAAGAGGAACACCCATGAGGGAAAAGAAAATATAGAGGCAGTGGGCTGGCTGGCACCGGGCAGAACTATCCTAAGAGCTTATTCGGTTATTCTGAACCCGAAAGGATTGGATGGGATTGAAAGGAATTCAAGAGGATTTTGATTTGTAGAGGATAAAATTCCCTTTAATCCCCTTGGATTGGGGATTAGCCAAACAAGCCATAAGGAATGAGACAAGGTCCAGGCTGGCAGCCTACACTGAGGTGAGGAAAAGAAAAGGAGATGGGTTGGCCCGTTATTTAGGGGTTTGCCCTCATTAGATTATTTAATGAGTTTTCTGTGAATTTTCTCCACTGATATTTTCACTATCAGATTTATTAAAACCGTTGGTGATGCTTGTTTAATTGTTGGTTTTTTCTCCCAAATCAATAGTGAAAATAATTTATTAAACGCTAGCCACGCGTCGTGATCATCGCGCTGCCGATCTATTCGTACAAAGCAGGATACCTAGGCGATGAGCAAAGAATAAAGAAAGATTATCAGCAGCCAACAAAACGCAAAGGGTATTCCTTCTCCAGGAATAAAGTGTAAAGCATCCAAAATAAAGAAGTCTGCCTGGGAAACTTGTATTATTATATTCTCATCATCAAGAGCATCATATCGTTATCTATTGAACAGGAAACTTCGAACATTAGCAGAGAGCGAGAGAGTTTAGAAGACGTACAGGAGTGATGTAAGGCTGGCGCACCTGGGGAAGCTCAGCTGAGCTAGGAAAACAGAAGCAACAGAAAATAAGGTACGTGATGTTTCACCGGCCTCCAAGCGGCCACAGGCAGCCTCGGTCAGGCCCTAGCCGGCCACTTTTGCCCGGGTGAACTACTATGTACACACAAACATGATATGAAGGGTGAAATGTATTTATAATTTGGGAATTCAAATTTGTGGTGGATCACAAAATCCATAGCAAATTCCAGCAATGCACCTGGTCACTTTGCAAAGTTTTAAAACCTATGCAAAGCATTTCGGCTATTGTAACCTATAGACAAACAGTTCTGTTTTAGTTGGAAAAAGAATTTTTAGAAAAAGTTCGAATTCCTAGTGGCCTTTTCATTTTCAAAAACACGGGGTATATATACAGCTATCAATCAGGAAATTAAAGACACAAACAAAACGGAACTGCCCTAACCTAACTCTCCGCCGATGCAACGTAATAAGTCGTACATACATGTAGTAGTACACTACTTCCTTAGTGCACGGAAAAACAACTCTATTCTTGTTCTTATTAACATATACCGCCCGTGTGAATTAAATCGAAATGTCCTTATTTTCTAGACATTGATTTAAAATACGAATGGATCAGAAATTAAAATTACTCTGTGCGTCTCAAACCATATTGGTCGTTTCGGCTTTTCTACGTGTTATGCATCTAGATATACGCTATATATCTAGTACGTAGATCTGTATCTAAAAATCAAAATGACATGTATAATTTACAACCGACGAGAGAGTAGTAGCAACAGTTGAGGAGAATGCAAATGATGTACACGCTAGCCACGCGTCGTGATCGTCGCGCTGCCAAATTATTAGCACAAAGCAGAATACCTAAGCGATGAGCAAAGAATAAAGAAAGATTGTCAGCAGCTAGCCAACAACACGCAAAGGGTGGTATTCCTTCTCCAGGAATAAAGTGCGAAGTATCCGAATAAAGAAGTCTGCCCCTTCCCATGAATATTGGGAAACTTGTATTATTATATTCTCATCATCAAGAGCATCATATCGTTATCTATTGAACAGGATGCTGGTCGAGCTCTACTTCGAACATTAGCAGACAGAGAGTTTAGAAGACGTACAGGAGTGCAACTCAACTCTGGAGGCAAGCTAAGGCTGGTGCACCTGGGGAAGCTCAGCTGAGCTAGGAAAACAGAAGCAAAAGAAAATATGGTACGTGATGTTTCACCGGCCTCCAAGCGGCCACAGGCAGCCTCGGTCAGGACCTAGCCGGCCACTTTTGCCCAGGGAAAATCAGGCGCGTGACATATACCTTTGAAAATGTTTTATGTACTAGTGAAAGCTGGGTGGGAGATGGTGGAAGGGTGAGAGCTCAAGGCAGAGTTGATCTAAACTAGGCCTATTGGGAATAGCGTGGCAACTGAACAGAAGGGCCAGAGTTGGGCAAGATGAATAAATGGAGCAGAATGTGTCTGAGGTGGCTCATTCAATTCTGATTGCCGAGGCGACATATTTCAGTTTGGATTATTTAGCAGATTAATTGAGTTTTCTGTTTTGTTTTAGATTTTGGCATTTTTCAGAATACATGATATGATGGGTCAAATGTATTTATAATAGAAAAGAAATTGTTTAAGGAGAAATAAATAAAGAGTAACAATAGAAGGACATTATAGATATTTCATACATTTTATGGTATTTGGTGGTATTTGGTTGAATTTATTGTTTTGCATATGCTCACATGTTTCTCTCTGTTGTAAGATTACACTACAAGGGGTTAGGTCTTCTATGACTAACTAATTGTGACAAGTACAACAATTTCTTGTCATTGTACCCTTTCTGTGATTATATGGCTGTGGTCACAGAAGGTGGGTCATAACCCCCTTCTGTGACTAACAGACCCAATTGTCATTAATCTTAGTGACAATTGCATGTTTGTCACCAAGTTATGACCATGATATTTGTCACTAATGAAGTCATGACATATTCGCCCAGATGTTGCCACATGTCTATTGACATGGTGAATCTAACATGGTGGATGACGAGGCAGCTGACATGGCAGATGACGTGGCACCTCATGACGAAAATAATTGTCATAATGAGTTTGGCCCATATGCCATGGGCTATTTAGGCCGCGTTCACTTCCCCCTCCTAACCCAAAATATTTCCTCTTACACACATCACATCAAATCTTTCGACGCATGCATGGAACATTAAACGTAGGTAAAAAAGATAACTAATTGCATAGTTTGTCTGTAAAGTTCGAAACGAATCTTTTGAGTCTAATTAATCCATAGTTGGACAAATTTTACCAAATAACAACGAAAAGTGCTACAGTAACTTTTCAGCTACTTTTCGCGAAGTGAACACACCCTTATTGGACCCTATTTATTATTTGGGCTTAGCCCATAAACAGGCCGAATTCTCATTAAATAGCCCATTTAAGCAATGATCATATATAATACAATTCAAATGGCCCAATCAATCAATTGTCATATATATTCATATTTGACATTCATACAAGAGCCATCTGTTGACATAAACTGGAAGTCTAGAACATATGGACCAAGACAGAGAATCTGGTATAAGCAGATTTGAACTGAAATATGTTTCTAAGCAGAGGTGCATCAACAACATGGCTCATCGTGGATTCACAAGCTTCGCCATGCCCTGTCAACAGGAAAGCCCACATGGGAGGCGCTGCTTGGGAGAGGCTGGACGCCATCGGCAAGGAAGAATCACAGGATGCAAATAGAGATATTATTACTAGAATAGTTCAAGTTCAAAATTAGTACTTGGTAAATCACAGGATGAAAATAGAGATATTATTAATTACTACAATAGTTCAAGTTCAAAATTACTACTTGGTAAATCCAGGAATTATCCTGAGCATTTTCATATTACAATTACAATGTAAGTAATCCAGGAGACGACACATTTATTTTCATTTTCGTTACAGAAGAACAACATATGTTTTTTTTTACCTGCAGTGGAACATCTATCTACACACAGAAGACAGGAATATCGGCAGTAGAAAATCTACCTGCACACAGAAGGCAGAATTTTGTTAACAAAGAATGATGGAATTTCATAACAATCTTTTTACCACACTGCACATGGAGAATAAACATACCTGTAGTAGAACACATTCAGCACGTTATAAACTGCAAGGATAAGGCTCCAAATAGGACTAAAGTGGGACACGTTGGTTGACTGCTAGTAGCTTCTTCCTGTTCGCTGGTTCGTGAGCGTCCAACTGCAAACACGTAGAGAAGCAAATCAAGATAACAGGATAAACACGACAGAGCTAGTAGCCTTCCTCCAAAACATACGCTGCTGTCGAGCAACTAAATGCATTAAAAAACTTTAGATCCAGACAGAGACGAGGAAGGGGGCGTGAGATCTTACCTGCAGCAGCGTCGATTCGTTGTCCACTCGCACGAGCTCGCCGCCGGCACTTTTGGAGCCGCGCCGCTGCTTTGGGTCTTCCTGCGTGCACGCGCGAGGCAACCTAAGGGCGCCGCCGTAAAGCCGTTCGACGGAGCCCCATGCGGCCACACGCGACGCGAGCTCCGGCGAAGGGCCCCGCGGGGGCGCCGCCGTGTCGCAGCTGCTGTTTTGCTCATCCGATAATGAAGCGCCTCCGTCCATCGTGATTCAATGGTGAAGATCTCAGCATCCCCTAGCAGGCCGGTGGGGGGAGAAGTCGGCCCAATAGCCTTCACCGGCCCAGGCCCAGGTTGGCCGTTTGCTGGCCAGCACGGCTGCATGCCGTATTTTCAATAAGCTTCTCTATTATTTAATTAATAAATACACTGATCTCCTGAAAGAAAAATTAATTAATACACTGTTTAGTCCTAAGACTAAGCAAATAAATATTAGTTGATTCCACTGCGAAAATTTAAAAATATTCTCTGGTTAGATTGGAACCAACAGGAAATCTTATTCTGAGAATTGTTTATTTTAAGTATTTCAGTGGTTAAGTAATATCTTAAGCTAAGATTAAGTTATATAAGTTTTTTTTAAGTGCCAAGTGGTTAGCTCAAATAAACACCAATAGATGACTGGCCTAGTGGTTAGCTCCCTCGGTTTAATAGCAACAGGTCGAACAACTCCTGCACCACATTTTTAAGCTTTTTTTGAAGCGAGATTCTTTCACCTGCATCCGAACGCTCAAATAAACGTGGATAGCTCATTTGGTTTATGAGCAACATGTTGTACGTACAAAACCTGGGTATGGTTCCTTTCACTGTTTATTTTGTTTTAATTTTTTTCCTTATCTGCTAGCTGATCTTAAAAAAACCATAACTTTTGTATATAAACTCGAATGAAGAAAAAGTTTATATATAAATTGTGTAAAAAAAGATCTACAACTTTGTAGCTTATGACTTTTTTATTTGACATTGTGATGGTATGTAAAAAAAATGATATAGTGCTCAGATCTATATTTGTAGGTCCCTAAATTTTAATATTATATCAAATTTTAGGTATTGAAATAATCTAAAATGAAAAGGTTATCAACTACAAAGTTGTAGATCTTATCACGGTCTACAACTTTTGTTTTAGTTATTTCTCCATCCGAATTCATTTGAACAATTCAAAAATATTTGATCTATAGGTTTACGTTTTTAATTAATGACAATTACATTCGATCACTTTCGTCACGAGCTATTGTCACAAAGATTGGGAAGTGCACATGGTGACAGTTGTTTATGACCAAAGCACAACTTAGTCATAAACGCTTGTCATCCATTGAAAAATTGTCATATCAAAATTGTCATAGAAGGCTCAATCTCTTGTAGTGTTAAAATGTTGTCACCACCCTCCAGCTTCCTTGCCAAGAGCGGCCGTAGCCAAGCCACATCCTCAGCACTATCGTGCTGGGGCCAGCTGCATTGCCTCAGCCACCATGAGGATCCTGAGCCCACTCCGTTTCCTCTGGTGCTCGGCGGCCACGTCTGCGACAATGGCGCCGGTAACCACGTCGACCGCCTTCCCTTCTATTGTAGAAAGAGTTCTCAGCCATCCAATTGCTGTACCAGTTGCTAGCAAAACCTACGCTTTTTGTCTGGACCCGACGTGGGTGGCGCACAGCAGGTCGCGGTCCATGCTCAGGTGGCCGAGGACGTTGGGCCCGATCCGGATCCGCCTCCGTTTGACGACGCTGCCGTGCAGGTCCACGGCGCGGACATCGGCCTCCTCGTCGTTGCTGCCGACACGGTGAAGGACGACGACGACGTGCGGGTGGCGCGAGGCGTGCGCCGCGGCGAAGGGTGGGTCAGAAGTCAGCGATCGCCACGATTGGCACACCAGCCGCAGGCGGCACACCTCGTTGCACTACAAGAAATGTGTCAGTTTATGACAAAACGTGCGTCATAAACCATGCGCCTTAATCCATGGTTTATGACGTTTATATGTTTATAGAATGTCAGAAGGCACATGGTTTATGACGCATGTTTTGTCAAAAAACCGATACATTTCTTGTAGTGTCGGGCCGCGTTCACTTCACCCTCCCAACCCAAAATATTTCCTCTTACACACGTCACATCAAATCTTTCGACGCATGCATGGAGCATTAAACGTAGGTAAAAAAGATAACTAATTGCATAGTTTGTCTGTAAAGTTCGAAACGAATCTTTTGAGTCTAATTAATCCATAGTTGGACAAATTTTACCAAATAACAACGAAAAGTGCTACAGTAACTTTTCAGTTACTTTTCGCGAAGTGAACACACCCTCGGTAGGAAGGCGGAGCAGGATGTCGTGCAGCACGTCCGTGGGAAGCGCGCCGTAGTTGGCGACGGCGGCGAGCTCCATCGTTGTTTGTACGTAACGAAATAGTTAGCTAGATTGATTTGCGGGTGGTTCGATCAGGTGCATGTTGATTTGCCTGGTATACTTATAAGTTGGTGGATAGATATCCATGGTTTGATCGAGGGCGTACGTGGTCGATACGAATTACTCCCAGCAGTTGTCCAGATTGATTTGTGGGACTCAAACACTGACTCAAAGAGTCTCTTATGACAGCATCGCCTTCGGGTCCTGTAGTGGCTGCATCCTGGAAACTGTTTTATATTTGAAATTCGTTTTAAGTTATAATATTTAAACTTCAAAATTTATATTTTTTAACCAACCTGGGATATGATGTTGATATGGTCTATACCAAAATAGCACTAGTTCTTAACTTGACCTATAACTTTGTAGGTGGCATATTTATGGATCGAAGCTATTTAGAGTCCTAAATATCTGTTTTATGTTCTTAAATTTTGAAACTTAAAATTTAGAATTTTCAAGCGATTTTGGATGTTGACATGTTCTATACCAAAGCTATAGTTGCTATTGTGATCAACAAATTTCTAGTTGGCAAGTTTTTCGTTGAAACCACTAGGTCTTAAGTGCCCCTAGTCATTCGGGAACTTAAATGTGATACAAATACTAGTCTCAGGAGGCTAGTGCACACATTTATTACATCAGATAAGTCTCAGTGCAATAGTTCAGATGGGAGTTGATGATTAAGCCACGCAACTTACTGAAGTAACCACCATACAGTAAAGGTCCACACGACCCAGAAAAAGCAAAGCTCGACACTACACATCTGGCGAACCCCAATGCCACAGGCCTAGTTGGGTGCAGGCACGACCTTATTCGTACGCCAGTTCAGGGATTAAGGGCCGATCTAGATCCTTATAGAAACGTTTCAGATCCAGATTCTATAAAAAACGTATCAGATAGTGAATTAGAATCACTAGTCCGTTTGGCTGCAGAATCAGAATCACTACAAAACCATGTTTTTAGTGTTTCACATTCGTAGGCACAAAAAGAGAATCACTTGAAACCGTTTATGCGAGAAACATTTCACGTGTATGCTGTTGGGCACGGTTTCTATTGATTCTCAAAAGAATCAGAACAGATTCTGTGTGTCAAACGCACCCTAAGTCCGGATCTTTCTCTGTACAATAAAGCAAGGGTGAGTACAAAGTACTCAGGAAATCCAACTTTACCATACGAAATGGGATATCAGTACATGCATATGGATAAATCAAGGATAAGGCTTATTTTATTTGCATAAAGCTATCTTTTGAAATGGCTTTCATTTTATAAATACTTTTTTGCAAAAGACATATATTTTCCATATAGGAGATTATCTCTGAAAAAAGGGGTTTATCATAATTTTAAGTGCTGCTGAACAATATGTTCCCACAGCACATGGCCAACAACCATTCATTTTCAAAATCACACTCACTCAAATTTCCACTCATCACAAACCATATAGTTGTTAAAACCAAACCATAGTCCATCTGAAACCGTGGACACAGCTATCCAGATAGATTTTACACTCTGCAGATGTTGTACACTTTCACCATAAGTAGGGTACTGTAACATAACACCGTAGTGCAAGCACAGATCCATCAAAGCCATTGGCGCTCACCACGAAAACACTAAGGCCACAATCTCATAATACAATAATTCACAGAGCTCATTACATTTCATACTATTCCTCAATTTCCACATATATCTCTTAGTGTCCCATTGCACACCTGCCTCCAGGTGATTGACATACCAACTAGAGGGATTTAGACTAAGCCTACATATAGGGTCGAGTGGTTGTACGATAAATTGGCTCAGGCAAGATGAATCATCAACTCAGTCCTTAATTGAGACAAGGCAGATGTCTTCACGCTTAACCACAAAAGGTACAAGCCTCAACACCGAGGCATCCCACAAAAGGGATCACATCCGTCCTATCTATAGGGTAATTACGATCTATAACTCGATCATTAATCTTTGCTTTCAGTCAGTAGCTAGTGTGGCATTGTCTAAAATTCACTGACGCAAGAGATTGTATGCGAACGTAAGACGAGCTAGAAAGTTGCATCATTGCAGTTGCCTAACTTTCTTGTTCTTATAGCATGCAAATTTGATAGATAAAAACAAATAATTAACTTTTCACAAGGAAGACAAACATACTAATAGAACCAAAAAGCACCAACTAATGAATGCAAATTATTACAAATAATTAGCAGATGGAAAAATCTCCATCGCTGAACGTAGTATCCACCTATAGCTCAAACAAGCTTAGGCCTGGGCCCGTGGGCCGCCCCAAGATTTGAGCAGAGAAGGCTTCCGTGGTGCAAGGCAACAACGCTGCCTCCTCCCAGCTTGGCCAAATCAATCCATGCACCTGTGTCAGGATCGTATGCTTTCAGTGCACACGCCATGTCTGTTGGTGTAAGCCTGCTGCGTGCCGAGGAGATGGTGCGAAGCCGGGGAGAATTCGAATTGTTCAGAGGCGGGAACGGTTGACGCTTCACTGAGTGGTGACCGTGCTCACGGTGTCGGTTCAGCAGACGCAGTGTGTTTGGTGTGAGTTTGTATCGGGTTTTCAATATTTGTAAGGGTGCAATTGTGAACTTAAGCTATAGGTATATATAGCTGGATGTAAGAGGAGTGCGTGTGTGCTTCAGGTGAGTTGTAACCTCCATTGTACTTGTATTATCCCAAGGTGAAAAGGGGCACCGTCTCCCTGTCACCGGGGTGTAGTTGTCGTTCGTGTGCATCTTGTTCTTGCGCGATCTTGATTCATAGGCTTAGCCACTGTGTAATTGTGTTTGTGATCGTGATCCTGAGCCAACATCTGGTATCAGAGCTGATCGATCGCTTATACATCGCATCGAGTTGATCTGTGTCCATGGGAGATCACGGGAGCGGCGGCGGAGGGCACTGTCTCCCTGTCGCCAGGGTGCAGTTGTCGTTCGTGTGCATCTTGTTCTTGCACAATCTTGATTCATAGGCTTAGCCGCTGTGTAATTGTGTTTGTGATCATGATCCTGAGCCAACATCTAGTATCAGAGCTGATCGATCGCTTATACATCGCGTCGAGTTGATCTGTGTCCATGGGAGATCGCGGGAGAGGCGGCAGAGGAGATGGCGGTGGCCGGATCCAGTACCCGCCTCTGACTGCCACCAACTACACTAGTTGGAGCATCAAAGTACAGGCGGTCATGGAAGATCAAGGCGTTTGGGAAGTGGTTGAGCTGGCAGGGGAATCGTCGAATCAAGGCGCGGCGGCGGTTGCGGCGAGGAAGGCGAAGGACACCAAGGCACGGGCGCATCTGCTCCAATGCCTGCCTGACGACCTGCTGATGCAGGTTGCCACGAAGAAGACCGGGAAGGAGGTCTGGGACTCGCTCAAGGTGAGATTCATGGGGGAGGAGCATGTCAAGGAGGCGAGATTGCATACGTAGAAGAGAGAGTTTGATGGGTTGAGGATGAAGGATGATGAATCGATCGATAGTTATGCAGGAAAACTGACGAGTATGTCAGTGAGATATGCTAACTTGGGTGGATCGCTGGATGATGCAGCGTTGGTGAAGAAGATGTTCGACACTGCACCGGAGAGGTACATCCATGTGATCGCCGGGATCGAGCAATTCTATCATCTCAAGAAGATCGCTTTCGACAAAGCTATCGGTCGGCTCAAGGCATTTGAGGAGAGGACCAAGCGGGGAGCAAGAGGTTCTCAGTCAGAGCCCAGCCAGGTGCTACTGACACAAGCTGAGTGGGAGGCTCGGCAGAAGAAGTCCACTAGAGAGGGATCTGGTGGTGGGAGGAGTCATGGCGGTGGCCGTGGACGGGGTTGTGGCCATGGCGGTGGAAGTAGTGGGCGCAGCAACAATGGTGATGGTGGCAGAGAGAGCATGAGGAAGCGTGACAAGAGCCACATCAAATGTTTCAAGTGTCATGGCTATGGACACTATGCCAACAGGTGTCCAGGAGCAGGAGAAAAAGAAGAAGGAAGAAGAAGCACACCATGTCCAGAAGGTTAAGTATGAGCCTATGGTTCTGATGGCTGAAACAGTTGAACTGGGACAGTCAGATTGTCTGTTGTTGGATAATGTTCAGACTCAGGGGGAGCTGTGTCTGAATGAGGTGCAGCAGGTTTCAGAGTTGCAGTTCATTGGTGATAGAGAGCCAAGTAGTGATCTGTGGTACCTAGATAATGGTGCTAGCAATCACATGACAGGTAATAGGCACATGTTCAGACACATTGACATCACTATTGGTGGCAAGGTACGTTTTGGGGATGGCTCAACAGTAGCAATCCATGGCAAAGGCTCTATTTTGTTTCAAGGTCTGTCAGGAGAACAGTGGATTTTGTTTGATGTCTATTTCATTCCTAAGTTGAAAAGTAATCTCATTAGCTTGGGTCAGTTAACTAAGATAGGATATAAGGTTGAGATGGATGATGGCATGATAACAGTGACAGAAAAGAAAACAAGTAGAATTATCATGAGAGTTCAGAGAACAGTTAACATAATGTATAAGATTAACTTGAATGTTGTTGAACCAGTGTGTTTTCTTGCAAATGCTAGTGATCAGTCATGGCTATGGCATGGTAGGTTAGGCCATGTCAACTTTCATTCTTTGAAAATGTTGGTGGAGAAGGAGATGGCAGGGGGGTTACCTCTGATTGAGCATCCAGACCAGGTCTGTCAGTCCTGTCTAGCAGCTAAGCAAACTAGAAAATCATTTCCCAAAAGTTCTAGTTGGAGGGCAGATGAACCTTTGGAATTAGTTCATGTTGATTTGTGTGGTCCTATCACACCTGAGACTGTTGGGGGTAACAAGTACTTTATGCTCTTGGTTGATGATTGCACTAGATGGATGTCAGTTTCTATTCTGAAATCAAAAGATCAAGCTTATTCTGCATTTGTGAAATTCAAGGCTGAGGCAGAAAACAGCTTGGGCCATAAGATAAAAGTGGTGAGGTCTGATAGAGGTGGAGAGTTTCTAGCAGGTTTGTTTAGGGATGTTTGTGAACAGGCTGGAATCAAAAGACAGTTCACTGCACCCTACTCACCACAGCAAAATGGTGTTGTTGAAAGAAGAAATAGAACTGTCATGGAGATGGCAAGGGCTTTGCTAAAGAGCATGAGTGTGCCAGGATGTTTTTGGGGAGAAGCAGTGAGGCACTCAGTGCACTTGTTGAATAGGTTGCCAACAAAAGTGATGGGGTATAGAACTCCATTTGAAGGGTGGTGTGGTAGAAAACCTCAACTTGGGCATTTTAAGGTTTTTGGATGCAGAGCAAATGTTAGGCCAACAGAGCCACATTTGAAGAAGTTAGATGACAGAAGCATTCCTATGGTTTACTTTGGGGTGGAGGATGGCAGTAAGGCTCATAGACTGTACAACCCAAGGATCAAGAGGATAGTAGTTAGAAGAGATGTCATCTTTGAGGAAGCAGTAGCTTGGGATTGGAATTCTGAATTTGGTGAAAGTTCAGATTTTCTGGTTGATGAAAGTGAGGGAAACATGCATCAACCATTGATTGGTGGTCACTATGATGGTGGTAATCATGATGATCATCACTCAGGTTATTCAGGGGGAACTGACAGTGAGAATGGAGTGGAAGCTCCAAATGACATTGTCATCAATGATACAGTAGCAGATTCGTTTGAATCGGGAGAAAGTAGTCAGGGCAGTATTGTTCATGGTCAGACAACAGAAGCAGCAGCTTCAGAAAATGCAGGTGCAGGTCATGTACCAGCAGAGATGGATGTTGATGATACAGTAGACATGGATGAGGGCCCTGTGAGGTTCAGAAACATGAATGAAGTTTATCAGGATTCAGTGGAGGTGGAGTTAACTTATGACAGTGAGGTGGAAGCATTGCTTGCAGTCATGGAAGAACCATCTTGTTATCAAGAGGCAGCTGGTGATAGTGAGTGGAGAGCAGCTATGGAAAGTGAGATCCATTCAATCAACAAAAACAAGACATGGGAATTGGTGAAACTACCAGCTGGTCACAAGCCAATAGGGTTGAAGTGGGTTTTCAAATTGAAAAAGAATGCAGATGGGGAAGTGGTGAATCATAAAGCTAGGTTAGTTGCAAAAGGATATGTTCAGAAGAAGGGAATTGATTTTGAGGAGGTTTTTGCTCCTGTAGCAAGAATTGAAACAGTGAGGTTGATTCTAGCCTTGGCAGCTAACAGAGGCTAGGAGGTGCATCACCTAGATGTGAAAATTGAATTCTTGAATGGTGAACTCATTGAGGATGTGTATGTATCACAACCTGAAGGTTTTGTAAAGAATGGACAAGAGAAGATGGTGCTCAAACTGAGAAAGGCCCTGTATGGGTTGAAACAAGCTCCTAGAGCTTGGAATGTCAAGTTAGATGGCAGTCTGAGAAAACTGGGGTTCAAGAAGTGTGTGTCTAAATCAGCAGTGTATACTAGAGGTGAAGGACTGTCAGCTTTGATTCTCGGTGTTTATGTGGATGATTTGATAATCACTGGTGGTGATCCAAGGGAGATTGGAGTCTTCAAAGTGCAGATGACTTTAGAGTTTGAGATGAGTGATTTGGGGAAACTATCATTCTATCTGGGAATTGAGGTTGAGCAACAGCAAGACTACATCACCATCAGACAAACAGGTTATGCCAAGAAAATACTTGAACAGTTTGGGATGTCTGAATGCAATGTAACAAAGTTTCCAATGGATCCAGGAGCCAAGTTGGATGCAGATAAGCAGGGTGAAAGGATAGATGCAACAAGATACAGGAGAATCATAGGATGTTTGAGGTACTTGCTGCATACTAGGCCAGACATGTCTTACTCTGTGGGAGTGGCAAGTAGGTTCATGGAGAAGCCTACTGTCAAGCATCTGAATGCAGTTAAACAGATAATGAGATACCTGAAAGGAACTCTAAACTATGGTTTGATGTACACACAGGAGATGAAGCCAGAACTGTTGGTGGGATACACTGACAGTGACAGTGGAGGTGATGTTGTGGGGAGGAGGAGTACAGGTGGCATGACATTTTACCTAAATGATGCATTGATCACTTGGAATTCCCACAAAGAGAAAACTGTGGCATTATCATCATGTGAGGTTGAGTTCATGGCAGCAACTGCAGCAGCTAAGCAAGCGTTGTGGCTCAGGAATTTGTTGGGGAGATCACAAGCACTGAACCAAAGATAGTCAGTTTGTATGGGGATAACATCTTTGCCATAGCACTAATGAAGAACCCAGTCTTCCATGGGAGGAGCAAGCATATTGATGTGAAGTTTCACTTCATCAGAGAGTGTGTGGAGAGGGGGAAAATTGCTGTCAAGAAGGTGCATACTCTGGAACAGAAGGCTGATGCACTGACAAAACCAATGCCTGCTGTCAAGCTTGGAGTGATGAGACATTTACTCGGTGTAAGGGAGCTTGAGGAGCATCAAGCTTAAGGGGGAGACTGTTGGTGTAAGCCTGCTGCGTGCTGAGGAGATGGTGAGAAGCCGGGGAGAATTCGAATTGTTCAGAGGCGGGAACGGTTGACGCTTCACTGAGTGGTGACCGCGCTCACGGTGTCGGCTCAGCAGACGCAGTGTGTTTGGTGTGAGTTTGTATCGGGTTTTAAATATTTGTAAGGGTGTAATTGTGAACTTAAGCTATAGGTATATATAGCTGGATGTAAGAGGAGTGCGTGTGTGCTTCAGGCGAGTTGTAACCTCCATTGTACTTGTATTATCGCAAGGTGAAAAGAGGCACCGTCTCCCTGTCGCCAGGGTGCAGTTGCCGTTCGTGTGCATCTTGTTCTTGCGCGATCTTGATTCACAGGCTTAGCCACTGTGTAATTGTGTTTGTGATCGTGATCCTGAGCCAACAATGTCCACCCACACGATCGAGTATCTTCCCATCATCCAGAACGGCCAGTGGATAGTGGTACTGCTGGACCGATGCAGAAATCCTGAAATAGTTGTGCATCCAGGTCTTGTCCTCAGCATACGGCGTGCACTGCAACGTGTACCGTCTGCTCCAGCGCGGCGCCGTGTCGTCGTCGTCCATGTCTTGCAAGAACCAAAGCTCTGTTGAGTTGTCCTCGACGTTGCAGTAGACTACCACCAAGCTGTCGCCCAACCTGGCGAGCTGAAACCGTTTCGTCAGGGACCCTCGGAGAGTTGCCGGCTTCCACTCCTCCGTCGCCAGGTCGAACACCGCTATGCTATCTGCCTCCATGTAGTGTTCGTCTTCCCGGCCCCAGCACACCAGGAAGTAGGCAAGCCCGGCGACAACAGCCACGTTCCAGGAGCTGGATCCGGGATTGATAGTTTGATACTGAGGGTGACCGGAGGGTGCGTTCGCCGTCTCCACCTTCCGTCGTTGCCACCGCGGCCCAGTGTCATGACCTCGCATGTCTGCCGCCACCGCCTACTCAAATAATCTTCTTGGAAGCGGAGCACCTTGTACTCTCTGATGGCCGGGACGTGCCCAAGCACGCACTGGGGCGTCGCCGAGTTGACCTTCTTCCGATGCTCGACGACCACGTCCGCCAGGCGCCGGTGACCATGTCAACCACGCAGGTCAGCCCCCAGCCGTGCGATGCGCGGAGCAGGTCACCGTGCACGCTCAGGGGGCTGATGGGTCGTCGGATCCGCCTCCAGTTGATGACCTTGCCGTCCAGGTCCACGGCGCGGACCTCAGCTGCCTCGTCATCGTGGTTGCCGACGACAATGACGTGCGGCTGCAGGTGACGCGAGGCGTGCGCCCTGGCGAAGTGCGGGTCGGACGTCAGCAACCGCCACGTCCGGCACACCAGCCGGAGGCGGCACACCTCGTCAGCAGGAAGCCGGAGCAGGATGTCGTGCAACACGTCCATCGGTAGCGGGCCGTAGTCGGGGACGGCGAGCTGTGGACGGAGCACCTGCAGCGGCGAGTTCCATCGATCGGTGTTATACGAAAGAAGAAAATACCTAGATTGATTTTCTGGTGATGCAGATGCATGTTACCGGCCGCCGGCCGGGTCTATTTGAGTTGGTGGAATCCATGCTTCAATGGAGGACGTAGCCCATACGACTCCTCGGTCACGAGATCGTCTGACGTCGGGCTCCTAGACTGCACTTGGCGGTAATTCAATCCATGCTGTTCCCTTAGCATCAAGCATCCAGCTCGTTCTGCCCGCACCAGGTGATAGAAACACGGTGTGCAACAGCACGAGGCCAGTACACTGTGCAAGAGCACGCGGCGCTGATGTCTTCCTCGGCGAGTTGGCCGCGCCGCCGTTGCTGACACAATTCTCTGCACAGCATGTTTGTAATCTCTAGAGATATGCGAGTGAGGACTGCACGGCAAGGTCATCAAGGGCGTCGATGCTATATGTCAGGGGCAACAACTGTGGCATCTAATTGAGACGCCAAAACATAACACACACCTTGGCCATTATGGTAATCTGGAAGCAAAAAAACAATGAGGGGCGTTTCAATCCTTTCATTTGGGGAAATTGAAATCTACTTAATAAACTGGCTATTTGGCTTGGAATTTGACATTTCACTACTTTCCAAAATTCACATATAAGCTTATCTCAAATTCATAGGGTGAGAGATAGAAATTGATTCTATAGATCACTATTTTACGTTTCTACTTTGCAACTTTATAACATGTTCCTCAACTGGCTCTCCTACGATAGAAATGCAATAAGTATTTCTCACGCAAGGTTTACAATTTTGGCGAAATATCCCGAAATTTCTGAAATATCGCCTTTTTCGCTGAGGTCCGAAAAAAATTTATATCGGTCAAAAATTTTCGTTTAAATTCATCTTCCTCTCCAAAATTATACCAAACCCACTAAAATGACCCTCCATATCCTCTAATCTTATCAAAGCCCTAAATTTCTTCAAATTTATTTAATTTTCTCACTCACACATTCATTGGCACTAGCATATGTGGCTCACCAACCGTCAGCCCGCTGTATTACTCTGGTGATATATTGTGTTATTTCGTCGATGTTATATAAATTTGTGATGGATGATGGATTAGAGAGTTTTTCTAGTGAAATGATGCCAATTTTTTAAAAAAATCAATTTGAATTTATTTAAATTTGACCTGATATTTCTGAAATTTCATATGTATCACCAGGGACCGAAATTTTTTTCCTGCCAGTAAAAAAACCTTGCTCGCGTATAGCCAACAATAATATACAAATATAATCCATATACAACCATATTAGCTTAATTATATGTGTCTAAATTATGATTATAAAAATGAATTCAATTTCAAGGATCTAAACAGGGCCTCGTAGAATTTTGAAGCGGAAGGAGAAATCAGTCAAGGAACTGTTTATTGAATTGCACGATGACACAGTGCAAGTACAAACTGCAGTATTGAATTCTTCAATCCAAGGTCCAAGTTTCCAACCACCTCATGCTCCAGTCAGTCCAAGCATAACCACCTTCTGTACTCGGCTGCAGCAGATGCGAAATGCGACTTGCGACGGCGGCGAGCCAGACCAGCATATTGAGGGCGGGCGGCATCAGCGGACCAACGCTGGAGGCGAACATGGCGGTCCTGATGCTCCTGCCCTGCCCCTGCCCGCCGCCACCCCATCCTGCTTGACTTGTGCGAACTCGAGGAGGCATTGGAAGAGGAGCAGCAGAAGCGCGGCGTCCGCTCCGAACATGAAGGCAACGGAGCTCAGGGTCGCCCGACGAGAAAGACGGCAGCGTTGGAAAAGGACGAGTTGTCGACGGAGCAACCTGACTGAGTATAGATGGGTCATTGGGCTTGTTGGGCCGGATATCTTGCGGCCTACTACCTGAGTTTAGAAGCTGCCATTGGATGCGATAGACGGTGGGATGCTACGACTGCAGGCTGATGTCGCCTCGGGCTAAGTCAGACGATCTCCTTCCTCGGTCAAGTATGCTCCGCCTGCCCAGCTCACCGTGGCGGGGGTGGAGCTCGCCCACATGCAGCTCAGAGCAGCCCGAGCGGATCGAAGCTTGCCCACACAGATCTCGCTCTCCGCTGGCCATGTGCACCCGGGCCGGGGTGGATCTTATCCGCGTGCAGCTCGTGATGGCCGGGCTGGGACTCACCTATGCACAGCTCGCAACGGAGCTTATTACCCCACAAATAGCTCGCGCTCCACCTGCACAGTGTGGAGACCTGCCGCCAGGGGTGGAGCCAGAATTTAAACATAAGGGGGGCCGTGCAAACCGGCAACAATCATCAGTGTCAAAATATATACATGGCAAAGGTATACATAACACTCAAATAGACATTTGTGTTGCGATACAAAAGAAAGCAGAAAAACTAAAAAAAATGATGGGAAATTAATTAGCCTCAAGCCTTTAACCTTCACATGAGCAATCTAATTTTTTGGCTGAAAAAAGAATTGTGGTAATAACAAGTACTTACACAGGACCGAAATTAATTAGCACTAGATCCTAAACGTTGATGGCAAACAATTGGTCACTTGTTGTTTAGCCTCGGATAAAACGTCACTTTAACAGGAAAATGGTCATTTAAATAGACGATCAAATGGAAATATCATACCACCGTGTAGTGTTTAAATGTTAAGTACACTCGCTAATACTAAGCAATATATATTTCAATGGAGATCAAGTCAGAAGGATTGAACAAGGAAAGCACTGAGTTTTTATTAACTAGCTAATTAGAGTGTGTGCTATGGGGAAAAACAAATGTTTGATAGGCAATAATAAAAACAAAAGAAACTGAGAAAATATTAGGAAGACCTAATTTTTATTTATATAAGATACTATTAGATATTAATATGGCGTAAGAACAAAAAATCATAGTACAAATAGTATCGTTAGCTAGCAAATTAAATAATTAAGCACTTAATTTAGGGGTGTATTATGGGAGGCATGGGAAGGTTGGGGGTACCAGCCCCCCCCCCCTCAGCCCCTCTTCCCCTCCGCCACTACTCGCCGTGACCTTCTCCACTGGAGCGGCGATATCCATGCCACCGGCGATGTAACAGATCGGGATTTCCAAAATAGAATTTCCGACCCTTTTGCCCCTCTGTGATAGTCCCAGGATATCTTGGCTATCACGGGCATCCAATTTACAGCTGATTACAGAGTCATACAACATCAGAGTACACAAATAGTTATATTACAATAGTTTGGATACAACTAACAACAATTAGAAACACCGTTATTCTATCGTGGAAGTGAAGCTTGGCGATCTCCCATCCAGAAGCATACTTGAGGGTAGGGCGTGGAGTACTATGTTCTCGGGTGGCGCGAACCTGTTTCTATTTTGGAGGATCCAAGTGAAGGTTGATATATGTAGGTTTGGGAACTGCATATGTCATGTGGTAAGGAATCCCCAGTTAGGTTTAATCTATTTGAATCGTCGTTGCTTCTCGGAGAAGGAGACTCGACTCTCTGCCCTGCATCGTAGTTAATCAATGAAACATGGTTACTCGTGGATAAGAAATGAAAATGAGATGAGATAGTTAATGAAGTGATTGAGCTAGATCAGGAGCAAACTGGATACTACTAATGACTTAATACAAAGCTAAAACGTTGAAAGTAAGGATCTACTCATAGTAAGCTTTTCTGTAAAAGTTACTTCTTACTTCAACCTTTCCTTTAAGCCAGCATGTCCTTGGAGTCTTTTTTTAGTCGGGTATGTCTTGTTGAGTACCCTCATGTACTCAGGGTTTGTTAAACCCCTGTTGTAGGTTCTGACTTATGCTGCTAATCAAGGTCATGTCGGTGGGCTCGACATGATCTGGATGTCTCTTTTACCTTAGGTGCTCTTCTAATTTGCTTCCGCTGTTCTACTCATCTTTTGGATCTAAAGTTATGTTTTACTTAAACATGTTTTGTAACCCTATGTTGTAAATCTTCTGCAACTTCGATGTATGAAATTTTTGTATCAATGCTGTAATGTTGTGGCAACTCCATTATTGATCCTATATGAGTTGTAAAATGTGGATGATTCGGGGTTCCCGAGGACACCCGACAGACTACCGGATTATCTAGCTTTCGTGTGCAGCAGTCAGAGGTCTTTAGGACAATGACGGGTACACATGGGCCAGCGTAATTTAGATGGTTCCGCCACACCACGGTGGAGGGCAGAGGTGCCAAAAAAATTTAGGAGGCAGATTCTGATTAAGGTGAATATCCTAAGGAAACAACTTCTATTATTCAATTATTTATAAAAGAGGCAATCTTTCTAAAGATGACACCTCAGTAGACACATCACTAGAAATAGTAGACCCATAAAACATTTATAACATATAGAAATATGTCCATGATCATATTTTTCCATCATTTGATGATTATAAGAGGACAAAACAAGCCAAGGACTAACATGTGTGGAGTAATTATGACGGCGACCGAGTCTCAGCCGTAGATGCGTGCGGGAGACGAGCGATAGGATTAGGACGCCATGCGTTAGAGGCGGGCAGAGCCTGCGAGGACCTTTCCCAGGCAGGCACGGTTGGATCATCTGGGCGTATGCGTGGCAAGCATCTAGGGTATGTATGCACGCCAGTGGTGATGGAAATAGTTTCCACGGAAATGTTTTGTAGTTACAGAGACTATCAGCTCGATTCATGCGCTACCTTTTCCCAAGGATACAAAGATGAGGTTCTATTCAGAGGGACATACTGGCTCCAGTTTTGGGCTCTATCATAGCTTGTGGATTATGGCAAACATAGGATGCTTGAGGCTTCCGAGTCTTAGAATCACTACCAGAATCCTGATATTTCGTGAGAGGAAAAAACAGTCACGAAATATGGTTTTACTCTCATGAAAATAATTCGTGAGAGTACACCGTCACGCATCACCTCTCACAGATATAGTCTCACGAAATACACATTTTCGTGAGAGTTTGCCGCCATTAATTATTTTCATGAGAGTTCATCGTGACAGCCACACTCATGAAAATAACGTTATCGCCAGGTTTGCATCGGTATTTTCATGATGGTTTTTTGGGGTATTTCGTGAGAGGTCACCGTCATGAAGTTATTTCGTGAGAGTTTGGTTCTTTCGTGAGAGCTCACCGTCATGAAGTTATTTCATGAGAGTTTATGTATTTCGTGAGAGCTCACCATCATGAAGTCATTTCATGAGAGTTTGTGTATTTCATGAGAGCTCAACGTCATGAAGTTATTTCGTGAGAGGTTGGGTTTTCGTGAGAGCTCACCATCATGAAGTTTTTTCATGAGTTTCAAAGCTCACAGGAAATATAGTATTTCATGAGAGTATACCATCACATAAATATATTCAGATAATCACAAATATATGTTTTCCTGAGAGTGAACACCATCATGAAAATTACATGATAGGTGCATCTCAAACCAAATAATTTCAAATGCACACATTATCCAAATGCCAATCCAACACATATACAATAAAATTCCACCACATAGTCTTAGACATCCAATATGATAAGTTCCAGCACATAGTCTTAGACATCCAATAACCATTACACATAGTCCAACCACTACACTAAAAGGGCTTATTAGCTCATAGTCTTAGACATCCAACATGATAAGTTCCAGTACATAGTTCCAACCATCCAATATAACAAGTTGCAGCTGATACACATAGTTACTACAACACCAAAAGTAGCACAAAGTTCCAGCACATACACATACTCCATCCAAGTGTTTAAACCAACGACAAGCATAGTTGGTTAGCAAAAGAAGCAAAAGGTTAGCAATGGTCAGATTTCAATCACATCCATTGCATCAGTTATCACTCATATCAGCCCCATTGTTATCACTGCCATCATCTTCATGGTTGCTGCTTATGTCGTCATTTTCACTGCCCCTTGAATCATCATAGCCATCATCTTCACTACCCCTTGAATCATCACAACCATCATCTTCACCAAAGTCATCATAGATATAGTTGTCGTCATCATAGCTGTTACTGTCATCCATCTCATTGTAGTCATAGTCATCATCATCAGTGACTATGTCATTGGCATCACTAAGCATTTCAAGTGGGTGAGTGGCAGCACGTGATGATACAGAGACCTAAAAACGATCAAGTAAAAAGATCAGATCAGCCATTGTACATGTTTCTGCATTTTTTAATACAAATAACTCAAAGACCAGATCAGCCCCCACACTATGCAAGTCAGTAGCAGCTAGTGTGCAAGTCAAAATTCTTGATTTCTTCGACCCTCACTAAGGAAATTACTTCTATACACTTGACTGAACTCAAACTAGTAACTACTACAAGTTTATTGAAAACTTGGCTAGTTTCTTCAACAGGACTTTAAGACCAAAGCTAGTAAGAGTCAAGGGCCTGGACGCCCAAGGTAGGTGGTCCCTGACTTCTCAGTTCATAGCCAGGGGCTGGTAATGGTGCCAGGGCTGTTACCTGGACGCCCGAAGGAGAAGGGGGTGAGATTGAGAGAGAAGAGGTAGACTGGGAGAAAGTAATTTCTTGCTTGCTTCATTCAATTGAGTCCTGGGTACATAAAGGAGTCCGGCTGGCTCCTTGGCTCTACTTCCTGCCTTAACTCTCACTTCCCAACTACTTCTTAATTGCTGAGACACCCAGCCGCCTAAGCCTCCTTAGGCTCCTGCTGGTCTATAACCACGGGGGCAGCCCTTGCTATACCTCGTGTTCGAGGCTGGCGGCTGTATTGTCTGCCCCACATGACATCTCTCCCCTCTCGACGAGCAGCTCGTCCTCGAGCTTGAATGAATGATATCTGTCGATGAAGCTGTCGAGGTCTTCCCAGGTAGCAGATGCTGCTGGTTCCCCCTGCCAATGAACCAACACCTGGCGGACTCCTCTGTCCAGGCGGGTTCAGGTGGCGCGGTCCCACACCGGCTGCGTGGCACCATGATGAGTGGGCGGCAAGGCAGGAGGCACTGCTGGTGGGGTGCCCACGAATTGCTTCAGGCGGCCAATGTGAAAGACATCGTGGAGACGTGCGCGAGGAGGGAGCTCGAGGCGGTAGGCGACGTCGTTGATGATGGCCGCCACGCGATAGGGCCCGTAGAAACGGGGCCTGAGCTTCCCTTTGGGCGCCCCCTGCAGGGAGGCTGGAGCGCGATGCTGCAGCCTCAGCCACACCCAATCGCCCGCGGCGTAGCGGGCTTCGCGATGATTCTTGTCGTAGTGGCGCTTGTAGACGGCCTGTGCTTGCTCCAGCCGACAGCGGGCATCTGCCAGGAGTTCATCCCGCTCAGCCATGCTTTTGGCCACAGCAGCGACCCCCGCGCACCCCTGCAGTGAGGGGGTGGAAGGAGCAGCAATCCCCTTCGAGCAGACCCGATGATCCCTGTGCCAAAATGACATGGTGAGAGCACCAAAATCCCAGAGGATTGGCCCCAAGGCGGCCAGCCACTGGGTACCGAGGACGACGTCACAGGCGGCTAGTGGCAGTGCGAAGAATTCGGTGGAGAAGGCCTCGCCCTCGATGCTAAACGGCGTGTCGCTGTAGGTGCCTGGGCAGGGCACCCGTTCGCCATTGGCGACAGTCACCATCATGTTAGCGCGAGGCCGGAGCTTGAGGGAGGTGCGGCTGGCAGCGTCCTCAGCGACGAAATTGTGGGTGGAGCCGGAGTCGAGGAGGGCCAGTAGAGTGGCGCCCCCCAGCTGGATGTGCACCTGCATCGTCTCACTGGTGCGGACGCCCGCTATCGCGTGCAGTGAGATGAGCGGATCATCAGCGCCCTGCTTCTCCGACGTAGCTTCGTCACCTTCTTCGGCTTCGGCGAGGTCGAGGAGGAATATGCGCTGGCAAACGCGGTTGTGACCCCGGCTGAATTTCTCATTGCAGTTGAAGCACAACCCCAAGCGGCGGCGTTCCTCCATCTCTGTTTGGGACAGCTTCTTCACCTGCCTGCCCTCAACAGAAACTGTGGACGGCCCTGCGCCCGTTGGTGGAGTAGGAAGGGCAGGGCGGGGAGGTGGCCCGGTCAGTAGGCCGCACACCGTAGGCCGCTGGGGCGCAAGCAGAGGCGCAGCCGCAGCAGCATATTGGTCGCGGAGCTCCAGTTTGCGCGCGAGGCTCATGGCGATGATGAGGGACTGCGGGTTGTGGAGCTCGACGTCGAGGCTGAGCGGTGGCTGCAGGCCTGCCGTGAAGGCTTGGACACGCTGCGCCTCCGAGAGGGTGCTTGCGCGCGGGAGCAGGGCCTCGAACCGGTCTTGGTACTCCGCAACAGAGCCAGTTCGCTTGCAGGCCATTAGCTCGCCAAGCGGATTGGAGCGGATGGGTGGCCCGAACCTGAGGTTCAGGAGCTCGGCGAAGCGGCGCCAGGAGGGTGTGCCCTCGTCCTGCTGGACTTGGATAAACCACATCTGGGCGCCCGCCTCTAGGTTGTAAGAGGCCATCCACACCTGCTCCTCGGTGGGGATGTGCTGTTGATGGAAATAGGATTCACAGCGATTGAGAAACGCTAGCAGATCCGATTTGCCATCGAACTTGGGGAAGTCAAGCTTCTGGAAGCGGGGAGGACGATCGCCATGGTGTGCGTCGTTGCCCGATCCCCCGGAACCAGAGAAGGAGGCTGCCGCTGACCTCTCCTGCTGTAGGGCGGCAACCTGCCCTTGCAAGGCACTGACAGAGGCCGAGAGGGTTTGGATGAGCGTGGCCAACTCGGCCATGGATGGCTCTGCCATGGGCGAGGAGGTGGAGGCAGCAGAGGAAGGTGGTGAGGCTGGGGTGGTAGTGGAAGGCGTGATGGCTGCTGGTGGTGGCGCACGGGCAGAGGAGGCTCGCCTGGAACCCGATACCAGGTTGTCAAGGGCCTGGACGCCTAAGGTAGGTGGTCCCTGACTTCTCAGTTCATAGCCAGGGGCTGGTGATGGTGCCAGGGCTGTTACCTGGACGCCCGAAGGAGAAGGGGGTGAGATTGAGAGAGAAGAGGTAGACTGGGAGAAAGTAATTTCTTGCTTGCTTCATTCAATTGAGTCCTGGGTACATAAAGGAGTCCGGCTGGCTCCTTGGCTCTACTTCCTGCCTTAACTCTCACTTCCCAACTACTTCTTAATTGCTGAGACACCCAGCCGCCTAAGCCTCCTTGGGCTCCTGCTGGTCTGTAACCACGGGGGCAGCCCTTGCTGTACCTCGTGTTCGAGGCCGGCGGCTGTATTGTCTGCCCCACATGACAGTAAGTATCTAGGATTGTAGCTTTTCTTGGACATGTGTTAAGCGAACAGAAATGTTAATATTTAGAAACTCTTCTGAATATATCTGCAAAGATCTAGCATGCCGGCAACAAAAAGATACAGAACTGCAGTATACATTGCTTTCAAATAGCATGCACACTACAACAAGAACCCCCGTTTTGATACACATAGTCTGCAACGGAAACTGGATGCGTTGTTACCATCCCACGCGCCCCTCTCCCACGAACCTATTATAACTTCCCCTGTGGCCAGCATCGTATTAGGAAAAAAAAACTTCCGCATCTCCCACTCGAACAGATCGTGCAAATTTCTCATCTACCAATGGTGGCTAGGGCTCTATCCCTCCCCGCCTCCATCTTCCCTTCGCTGCAGCCCCGTGGAGAAGAACCCCCCCGCCTGCATCTCTTCCCTTCGCTACAGCCCCATGGAGTAGAAGCCGCCGACCGACATGCTACTCCACCTGGTCGGGCTACCATCGGTACGTGATTTCCCTGTTGCCCTCCTCCGATCTTGGCTATGACAAAGGATGCAGGTGGAAAGCATCTACGTGATTTCCCTGTTGCCTCCTCCGATCTTGTCTACAGCAAAGGTTGCAGGTGGAAAGCATCAGCCAGATTTAGAGTAGTTTTTTTTTCTGCAAATGTCTTCCCAGTTGTCAATCCTCACATCGCCTCTGCACCAGCAATTCTCCAATCTGCAAGCATCTCATCCAGTACTTCTCCAACAAGGGTGCCCTCCGTACTCACACATGTCCCCTCTATCCTGCACCTGACAGAGGTAGAACCCCTCTTCCTTGCATATTCTTTCCCATGAAGATGCAGATCGTTGACCCGTGAATTGATTTAGATAGATTATGTGTATGCCATTATTTCTTTGTGATGTATCTCCTTTTCATTCTGAATGTTCAATTTTGATCTATGTACGACTATGGACTAGTACAATAACACAACAGAGTTCCCTTATGATGTCCCTGAGTCTTACCTACTGCATGGTGTTTGATTAATTGCCAGCAAGGTACATTTGTATGAGAACAAGGTTTTATTTTCTCTTTTTATTTCAAGAAATAATACTTACTGGTGGATGCTCATTTATCCAAGGATTCAGATTATGGATATCTCGAAGTTATCATTTTGTTGGGGTTTTCTTCGAATTTATTTAGATTCTATCATATGACTACATATGATTTGATATATCAGTGAAATAATTTGAGACATTGGGATTCATTATCTAGTTATTTATTTCTTTGTATATTTGCAGTACAATATAGGCTCCAGACCTTCTTCTATAAGCCTACAACATGGTTTGTCAACACGCAAGTGAACAACTATCAACTTAACAACAAAATTTGAGGTACGCTTTTCGCCTTTGCATTCAGTTTTTTTTATTATGCTAGAGCTCATCCCTGCCTGACTAATGTTCTATAGTTGCTGCCATCCTAGTTTAGTGTAACTAAACCATGTTTAGGAGTGCAGAGTGCAGTACCTATATAGAATAATACAGTGTCAGCTGTTTTTGGTACTACTTCTGGTCATAAAAAACTGCATGCTTCTGCAGTTTGGATTGCACAGTAACTTAATAATTGCTGTTGTGACCACACTTCAATCACTGTCGATTAAAATATATTCGATCTGTTCAACATGCCCATGGTTTTACTCATATGACATTTGAGATATTTAATAATGTAAAGTTTCTTCTTTTCATCTTTTGTGCATGCAATTTTGCCTGGATAGTCTACTCTTTATTTTTTCCTTTGTTGTTGGTTGCCGGTTTGTAGATCCTATCTTAACTTCCATTTGTTTGAGATATTCTTCAGAATTAAAGCATGCATCAGTTTTTTGTTTTTGTAGAACATACTGTTATATTGAAGTGTTAGCAGCTTTCGGTACTGTCTCTGAATATCTAGGATCATGAGCATCCTGAGCATAACTGGTAAATTAAAAGAATGCTGCCCTCTTTTGTTTTTTCTGTTGTAGTTCCATGTATTCAGCACATATCTTAACTGTTTTGGAAGATAATGTTGAGAAATTTGAGTATATCAGGAGTACAGAAACCCCACTAGTAGATCAGAATGGAACTTAGTATTGTAATGGTTCTCTCCCACTTTTCAGATATTTGTGCACGTTTCGCAGTATTTACTTCACCATTTTCCCTATTCCAGAAATAGTGATCCAATTCACTTCACCATTTCACTCTCCCGGGAATTATATGTATCAAATAACTTCAGAGATTAATAATTAGCCTACTTTGGAAATATACACATTTCGGATTTTTTTTCTGAATCTGCAGCTGTAGAGGCGCAATGATTGTTGTGGCTTTGCAGATAAATGATGTTTATTCTTTGAAGGAAGAGCAGGTATGATTCAATTACTAGATAATCCTTTTCCAATATTGCTAGAACATAATTGAACTAGTCATGACTTTTATAGTAAAGTTTGCCTGACCTGATTCAATTTATGTTATTGTATTTCTTTTGGAACTAGTTTTCTTGAGAATGTGCAAGTATCATATAAAACCTAAATAGTTCAGATGCACGTATATTTAGGAGTATTATACACAAATGCTTTTGTACAGGTGCTATATTTTTGCTCTTATTTTCCATGCAGGATTGATGAAACCAACTCTGCTGAGGAATGGCCGGCTGGTGGCATTCTAGAGGATTTCTTGGTGTCTTATATATATTTTTATTTCCGTCTGATCATGTGTTCAGAATAAAAAAAATTGTTCCATGGATTTTTTTTGATGGCACTCGTTGTAATATCCAACAATTGCTTCATAATAATATATGTATGAGTGTTGTTATTTCTCATGTGTGAGATGTTCTCTAATTTTCCAATTAAATGCAAACGCATTTCTCTTAAGTTGGCTCTAAACATAAATATTTTTTAACATTGATGTTCATCGGATAGTTTAATCCAAGCCAAGCATACAGTACACGTGTTGCAACAACCCAAATTTATACGTTGCAACAAACTATAGAAAGCGTTTGTCAATGATTAGTACAAACACATATAAGTGTTGATATAGCCTATCAATATCCGTTGCAACCTTGCAATGGTTATTTGTAGGTATTATCAACGCATATCTAAGTGTTGCAATAGATCCTTGCAACGCCACTTCTGGCAACGCATAGTAAATGCGTTGGTATAGATCCTACCAACGCATATATGGACTTTTAGCAACATATATATGCATTGCAAAAGGCGTGGTCATTTTGTAGTGGCAGTAGTAGACTTAAATCTATCATACTTAGACTTAAATCTATCAAAAAGAGGGCGCAGCAAATTCGATATAGAACTGAATTGAGCTAAGCATTGCTAATTTCTTATATTGATGTAGGCAGGTCTCAAATTGAGATGATAAGTAGACAGGTGACCAGAAAAGCATCTTTAGTTTGTTCGACTAGACTTCCATCTGTCAATGCTAGGTAGCGAAAACCATAGTAGGTATTAAGCTTCTAACCCAACTTCAACTGAACTGAATTGCTCTACTGCTGAGAACAAAATTTAGAGGGACTAGAGGGCCCTAAAGTTCTTAATAATTTTAACCTGTAACTAAAACCAGATTATGCAGGAACAGGCTAAAGCATATAGACATGCGATGAGTAGTGGCATTGAACTTCTATTTTCTATTGTGAAATGCTAGCTGCTTATACAAACATATTGGCTCTGCCCTTCGCTCAGTAAACTGTATGCATTCCAGTCCACATTCAAACATACATGCCATCTTTTTATTTCCATTGCACTGGCTGGCCAGGCCACAGATGGTGCGGTGAATAGAACAACACTTACCTGATGACGACGGGCATCAAGATTTGCTAGACGGACCATTAGATCAGCAGGTGGTTCCTTATGAAGATCTTGAAAAATTCTCTGCAAGTTTTTATGTGTAAGCACATGAAATCAAATGCATATGATCAATACGTTGTTACATGAAAAGTTATGTTTATTACTAGCATAAGCTCACGATTAACACCATTTTCCTCAATGAGAATATCATTATTCTCATACAATATGTTACCAGCATAAGCTCCCTGGCTGCCGAGGTCACCATCCCCCGCATCGATCCGGGCTCCAGGCCCCATGCCACCACTAGACTTCATTACAGCATATGTGTTCAAAGCGCTAGCCTTCTCGGAGCCGAACTTATATCCCTAGGTGTCCACAAAATGTATGAAGATACTGCTGAGAACATGCAGAGTTCAATATTGAGCTTATATGAATGAAGTTTCTTAAGGTGATAACATGCATAGTTCAGATCAGTGACTTCAGTTTCAAAGAGGGAATTTCCCCACAATCGGCACGGACTGCAATAAAGCAGAAGGCACCAATCTAAACTCCTATTTTACCATGCGTAAACTCATCAGAACAAAGGCAAAGATCCACACACATTATCTAGCAAGTTGGTCTAAAATCATGCTTGTATTCCTGTTTTACCATGTTTAAAATCATCAGCTATATTTTATAGCATTCAATTCAGGTCATTAGTTCACAGCTCACAAAAGGAAGAAAAGAGGTTACAAAGCTCATTACATACTTAAAAATATATGATTATAATGTAGGAGTACTGTCCTGGCTAAATGCAATTACGAGTCCTGTGCTGGGAATGCTCCCTAAATGCCAAGACCTTAATTTCTTATCACGGAAGGTACATTTGGTACAGAACAATACAAAGGAAGCCAAGAATTGCCTTTTGTAACATATTGTACCAAGTCATTGTACAAAAGCCCTGCCTGGTATACATGGGAAATAAACTAAGTAAAAGCATAACTTCACCAGCATTTCTCCAATTATACAAAAAAAGGTACTATGTACTGTTTACTCATAGATGGCTAATATGTGTAGTTAAATTTTTTACTTTGTTTTAAAAGCTTCAGATCTTAATACGGTGCTAGAGTGTGAATCTTAGATGACACTGCCACTGCCCAGGGCTATAGCCTATATGCATGATCCTTTTGTTTTCTACAACTACAGCCACGCGAACTACTCTAGCACTGTATTACTGGAGGGACCCGCGTCGCCGCCTAAGGTGCCCCACCCCGTGTCCATCCGAGCTTTAGTGCTCTGAACTACTGGATACAGAAACTTCAATAGCTACTGAAACTGAAACAAAAAATAGGATCTAATGTCGAACTATATCAGAGCAAGAGAAAGTCAAGGAACACAAGTTTCTGGTTTATAGTTAACCTTGCAGTGAATAGACAGGTGCTAGCTAGTACTAGTTAGACAATTCATCTGTAGCACATGAGTGACATCACAAGAGCAGAAAACATGCTGAACTATTCTTCTTATGTTGCTGGCGGACCATGTGATACGAATAGAAGAAAAGGTAATGTAAAGAAAAGCATCGTTGGAAAGTAAGTTGATCAAACTGGGCACTAATAAAAGAAAAGGCAGTGTAAAGAAAGGGTCCATTTGAAATTCAGTAAATCCACATTTTCAGTATTTGTCAGTGACAGTGATGACAATCCACACAAAAACTGATTACTAATCTTTTGTCTAATCAAGTATTATATATGCCAGCCTACTACTTACATCACTTGCAAATTTTAAGAAAAATGACATGAACAATAGAGAATGCAGCAGAGGAATACAACTTGCCTGGTGGTACTCTTTGTCTCTTTCTCAGTAATCTCTCTTTTTGTATGCTTTGCAGCAGGAGCAGGCAGCAGCAGCCCGAGTTTCTGTTGCAAAAAAAAATGAATAAATACAACTAGACATATCGACTGTTTCAGCACATCATGAGGGAGCGATGCACAAGATTTTGCAGCATTGGACAGAGCTGGCAGTTTGGATCCATCCTTTCTATTGGAAGCATGTATACACTTGTAATTATATCAGATCCGGATGCAAATAACCAAATAGCTTAAGTTAGGATACAGGAGCTCGTTGCAGCACGAAGGGAAGAGAAGGGACGTGGCGGAGCTCGCCTAACTTTTAGGTGGGGCAGAAATTAGCTCTCTTAGATGGTGCCGGCACCGGTCTGTTCGTTGTGAACATGGGTATTCTTTCCAAGGCAAAACGTCAAGCACCTTGCATGCTTAAAAGGCAATAAGGCATAGACAAATTCAACCAAATCGCATGCCTAAATTGTTCCCATCAATTGGCACGCAACATCAAAGCATGCATACCTGGTGGGTGCTCGTCTCCTTGGGCCGCCATCTTCTACGCCTGGTGGAGTCGCCGGCAGAGAGGAAGAAGAGGGGGTGGGGGTCCTCCTCGCCAGCAGTAAGTGGGGCAACGAAGGGAAGAGAAGAGGCGCGCATATCTGGTGGGTGCTCGTCGCCGGTGGAGGACATGACGAGGAACTAGCACCTGGTGTAGGGCGAGGGCGGGGATGCGAGCGTCCGCGCCTCGTCTCCTTGGGCGCTGAAGATGACAGCGGGGTGAGAGGTCGGGACGCTGGGAGAACTAGAGAAGGCACTCGGTAGGGATATTTAACTATTTGCCATCCTTAGGGAAGGCACCTCTTCAAAAGCCATTCTTATTTTGGCAATTACACATTTATCACTTTTACGAGCGGTCGTTTATATATTTGCCATTTTTGCTGATAAGACACGCTAACTCCTCACGCCACGCTGGATTAGACACGTGAAAAGGCAATGTTGCCCCTGTCTTCCTCAAGTGAGCAGTTGCCAGCCCACTCTTCTGCCACTGACGTGTGGGGCCCACACGTCTGGGTCACCCGCTACCTCCCACCATCTTCCTCCTCGCTGCCTCCGTCAACAAAGTATAGTTCCCCAACGCGCCGTTGCACCGGGGAAAAATTCCAATTGCCGCCGCGCCGTTGCAATTGGTCGCTCCGAGCCATGCGCAGGGGAGGCCGAGCGGCCTCTACTGCTTTTTCCCCGGGTCCTCGTGCGCCATGCGAGGGAGCTATGCGTGAAGAGGGCGGGTTGTCTACCGCTGGTGCCCCACCACACAGTAGCTGCGCTTCGGGCCGCACGCGGGAGAGGAGCGCTGGGCGCCAACGCTCGGAAGGCCGAACCATGCTTCGTCGACGGAGGCAGCGAGGAAGAAGATGGGGGAGGTAGGGGATGACCCTGACGTGTGGGCCCCACACGTCAGTGGCAGAAGAGTGGGCTAGCAACTGGTCAGTTGAGAAAGGCAGGAGCAATATTGTCTTTTCACGTGCCTAATCCAGCGTGGCATGAGGAGTTGGCATGCCACGTTAGCAAAAGTGGCAAATGTGTAAACGATCGCTTATAAAAGTGGCAAATGTGTAATTACCAAAATAAAGATGGCTTTTGAAGATGTGGCATTCATAAGGATGGCAAATAGTTAAATATCCCCACTCGGTAGGATGTGGGGGGCTATGGTTTCAGCTCCCTTTTATATTTCGTGGGCGCAACGAAAGCCATCGGATCTTGAACCGAGGGTCAGGATGGCATGGGCTGAGCATAGTAACGGGCTCATTTTGAGGTTTAGGCCCATTATTCTCTTGTGTTTCTTTTATTTTTAATTTCTTGTAAAATTCATAGTTATTATTGTAATTAATTTTGTAAACTATAAATGAATTCAAATGGAAAAATTGTATTCTACAAAGTTTTAGAAATCATCGAGATTTATATCTTTTGTTTTAGTCATCTCTCTATCCGACTTTGTTTGAATAATTTAAAATTTGAATTTCAAAAAATATCAAATTAAAACAACATTTTGAAGCAGTAAATGATTTCACCTGAAAAAAGTCGGGAACATAAAAGTTCTACAATTTATCAAGATCTACAACTTTTATTTTGGTCATTTGCTCATCCGACAAAGTTATAGTGACATTATTCACAAATCTTACATATCTCTCGTATGGTTTTATAAACTATAAGAGGAAGATGTAAAATTTATGAACAATGTTACTATCAGTTTGTCGGATGAACAAATGACCAAAATAAAAGTTGTAGATCTTGACGAGTTGTACAACTTTTATGTTCATGACTTTTTCAGCAGAAATCATTTACTGCTTTGAAATGGTGTTTGAAGTTGCCATTTTTTGAAATTCAAATATTGAATTGATAAAATAGAGGCACATGAAAAAATGACAAAAATAATAGTTCTAAGAACACAATAACTTGATAGAACATGATTTTAGAAACATTTAGAAAAAAGAATCACTAGATTTGGAGTTAGCATGAGGGAGAAAGACTAGTTACAAAATTTCACTGCAGATTAAAAAGAGAAAACGTTGGTTCATGCATGTTCTTCAATTTTTGTACTAAAAAGCAGCCAAGTTTGCGTCAGTATTTTCATGATGGTTTTTTTGTGGTATTTCATGAGAGTTCATCGTCACAAATAAATTTCGTGAGAGTTTGGTATTTCGTGAGAGTTCACCTTCATGAATAGCTAATTTTCACGACGGTGTATGGAGCACTCTCATGACTGTATTTTCATGACGGTTTTTTTGTATTTCGTGAGAGTTCACTGTCACGAATGAAGTTCGTGAGAGTTTGGTATTTCGTGTGAGTTTGCTAATTTCATGAGAGTTCACCTTCATGAATAGCTGATTTTCATGACGGTGTGTGGAGCACTCTCATGAAAATATATTTTTGCGGCGGGGATTTACATCACACTCATGAAAATGATCATTTTTCATGAGAGTGTGTTTTCCACTCTCACGAAAAATGGACCCTCTCACAAAATATCCATTTTCTGGTAGTGAATCTTGTGCCATGGAGTTCTTCGCATCCGGTGTATGTTTTTTTTCCACAATAACATTGCGGAACTGCTGTAAGCGTTTATGCCTCTTCCTAGAAGAGAAGAGAAGCCAGAATTTTCCATTATCTAAAAAAATATATAAAGGAACCAAAGAGCACCAACTAATGAATGAAAAATACAGATAATCAGCGGATGGAGATATCTTCATCGCTGAACGTAGTATCCACCTCAAAGGCTCAAACAAGCTCAAGGCTGGACCGCCCCATCATTTGAGCTGAGAAGGCTTCCATGATGCATGCCAACAACGCAATCTCCTGTCAGCGTGGCCAAATCAGTCCACGTACATGTCTCTGGATCGTACGCTCTCAGTGCAGATGTGCTGTCCACCCACACGAGTATCCTCCCGTCATCCAGAACCGCCAGCGGATAGTGGTACAGCGGGGACTCATCATTCCCAAACGGCGTGCCCTGCAACGTGTACCGTTTGCTCCAGCATGCCGTCGTGTCGTCCACCATGTCTTCCAGGAACCAGAGCTCCGTCAAGCCTTTCTTGACATTGCAGGAGAGTACCACCAAGCTCTCGCCCAACCTGGCCAGCTGAAAGTGTTTCATACGAAGAAGAAGAAGAAGAGGACGATCATGTCTCGGGATGTGCATGATGGGCTCATCGTCTTCCTCCTCGTTGTTCGTGCTATCTAGAGGGCGACTGGTCAGGGGCCCTTGGAGGGTCGCTGGTTTCCACTCCTCTGTCGCCAGGTCGAATACAGCTAGGCGATCAACCTCCACATTGAGTTCGTCTGCCAGGAAGTAGGCGAGCCCAGTGATACGGAGAGTGACCGGAGGGCACGGTCTCCGTCTCCACCTTCCGGCGTCGCCACCACCACCTAGTGTCACGACCTCGCACGTCTGCCGCCGCTGCCTACACAAATAATCGGCTTGGATGCGGAGCACCTTGTACTCTCCAGTGGTGGGGACGTGCCCAAGCATGCACTGGGGCGTCACCAAGTTGACCTTCTTCTTCTGATGCTCGGCGGCCACGTCCACGATGGTGCCAGTGACCATGTCAACCATGTAGGTCAGGCCCCAGCCTTGCGAGGCGCAGAGCAGGTCGCCGTGTATGCTCAGAGGGCCGATGGGTTGTCGGATCCGCCTCCACTTGATGACGTTGCCATGCATGTCCACGGCGCGGACCTCAGCTGCCTCTTTGTCGTGGCGGACGACGATGACGTGCGGATCAGATGTCACTGACCGCCACGACCGGCACACCAGCCGCATGCGGCGGACCTCATCAGCAGGAAGGCGGAGCAGGATGTCGTGCAGCATGTCCGTGGGCAGCGCACTGTAGTTGGCAACGGCGGCGAGCGGTGGATTGCGAGCACCTGCAGCGGCAAGTTCCATCCAGTGGCGGATCCACGGTACAATTTGACCTATGGCGAAGTTTCGAACTTCCATCGTTGTTGTACGAAGCGAAACAGCTAGTAGCTAGCTAGATGGATTTGCTGGTGGTTCTGTTGATTTGATCAGGTACATGTTGATTTATAGGCGCCGTGTTGGTAGATTTAGATATCCATGCAGTACGAATTGATTGAAGGCGTGGTCGAACAGAATCACTTTTGAGCTGTCCAACCAGGACTCCGAAGCCTACCCGGCTCGATCTGAGTCCTTGACTCCTTGGTTATATATAGCATTATAACATCGGCGTTTGTTTAATTAATGTTCAGGTTTAAAAATTAGAGTTTTCCAAACAATTGATGTCGGATGTTGACACGGTCTATAGCAAATTAGTACTCCACCTGTTTCAGATTATGAGTATTTTCATTTTTTCTAGATACCTGCTTTTGCTATTTATCTAGATATACACATTTTGTGTCTAAAGTGCATAACAAAAGATATGTATCTAGCAATGCCAAAACATCTTATAATTTGGAATGGATGGAGTAGTTCTCGATGCTATAAACTTTGTAGGTGATGAGTTTATGGTCTGAAAGTCATTTAGAGTCCTAAATGTCCAGTTTACGTTCTTAAGTTTCAAAATTCAAAATTTAGTATTTTCAAACGACTTTGGAATTTTGATGTCGACATCTATTGTTATATATATGTTACACCTCAAAATTCCCGCTTTGTGATGTGACTACAAAACAATAAATAAACTAACTGATTTAATATTTTTCTGAGCTTATCTAAGCTCTGGTTAGTTTGTTATCAATTTTGTCAAATAAAAATGAATTTATAAAAAAATTCAAAATTAATTTTTGAGGGGTGCTGCATTCATGCTAGTTGCGTTAATTTATTTGAGTGCAAAAATAAATTTGAAAAAAATATGTTTAAGCGGCGAATATGTTTCCTACTCAATTTTCAAAAGTTCATTTAGAAAAATATAAATTTAAGTTGCAAATTAATATTGTTTTAAAAGTGTTTCAAATACAGTTTGAATAACTTTCAAAACAGAGTTTAAAAAACAATTTCAAAATACTTTTGAAAAGGAATCTTGTAGTTACGTTGAAAAATGAAGTCTCAAATAGGTTTTTGTTCTCTTTTAAAAATTAATGTTTGGAAAACAAATTTAGAGTGTCCAAAACATATTTAAAGATTCTAAATCAATTCCAAAAAGCTTTCTTTTAGTCATTTTTTTAGGTCAAACTACGGAGGGATCAAACCGATTCCCACCTGATTTCATTTCCACAGATCCCGGCAAGCCGGTGGGTGAAAGGGTGCAATGCACCTATTACAGAGACAACCCTTGGGAAAGGTCTAACACGATACAAAGAGGGGGGAGATAACAACGACATCAACACCAACAACAACACAACACAATAACAATAACAACATGATTTAGCTACCAGCTCAACCTACTAACCGAAGAGAATGCAAACAATACTTCCTAACATGTGCCACCATCATTGACATGCTCCAGAGAACTCTAAACTTCATGCAGCTATAAGGCATTGAGTGAGATCTGACTGATAACAGCTCGAAGGTTGTAAGGCATTGAGTTGAAGCCAACAAACGGCAACCATGAGATGCATCGCCTATGAGCGCATCTGGGCTCTAACCGACGTCCGCCAATGCCATTTAGAGGAAGAAAGCCTTAATGGGGGAGGACCGCCAGGGGGAGAACGAGGAGATCTAGAGGAGGAGATCAAGGTCCTAGCAACCCAGCATAAGATGAGGCGAAGTACTCAAGAGATTTGGAGGATAGCAGACCAAGGCGTTGATGGCGAGCACCTGGCAGCAAGCACTGTGTGCAAAAGCTAATGGGTAGGAAGGTAGTCATACCAATAACAAGATGGGATGGAAAAGCAACCGGAGAGAGCACAATGTCATGCCAGGTGCGGACGGAAGCAGACGTGCATGCACCAATGCATTCAAGAAGGGACGTGATGTCCACGGATGCCACCATCAATGATAGGAGCATCGGGCTCGTAAGGGCTTTTGCCCTGAGGTCAGCCCAATGGATGCAGCAAGCACGGAATGGCCTTTGCGATAGGAAATGAAATCTATAGCGACTCCTCAAGCAAGGAAAGTGACGTGAATTGCGCCATCGCCGCTGGTCTGGAGCAACAGCCAGACAGGGTTTTCACCCAGATTCCAATGCAGGCGGAAGCAAACTCTTAGTGAGCTTGCCGACGACGAGTAGTATATATCCAGAGGGGAGTAGCGACGCCGGAGGCTTGTGACTGCCACCCCACCAGAGCCCTACTGTTGCCTTGAATGAGGAAGATGTCATCGTCCAACTGGAGGCATTGGCACGTTGTCAAGCCATCTCCTGCTGTCTGGCACCGCGAGGCACTGGATGAGCAGTTCCGCGGCGGTCTCGGTGGCCTCACCGCCCAGAAATGCCACACAGCACTGCAACACCGTCACGGCGTCCCGCAGCGAACTCCACCAGTAGAGCGAGGAGGAGAGAGAGGGACGCTCCGCCTGCCGCTCCTTGGGCGCCACCACCGTATCCATGTCCGCTGGCCCTGGCAGCACCGGATCCAGGGTGGGGGCACCAGATCCGCCCCTAGAGGAAGCAGCGGCCATGAGGGCGACCTTGCCCCGCGCCTGCAAGCCAAAGGCACTGGATGGGAGGCCCTCAATGGCACCGATAGGACGGGGAGGAAGGGGAGTGATGCACCGCGAGCCGGTCGCCATTTGGCCGGCCTACGCGCCCGTTTGATGCCGCGCATGGGTGCTCCGTGCAGCCAGATCCGGGACTGGGATCACCGGATCCGAGCCCAGGCGGTGCGGATCTGGCATGGTGCCGGTCACCTTGCTCAGCGCTGGCCGTCCTTGCCGTCATAGTGCTAGAGTTGGACATGGGAGGAGGAAGAAAAGAGATGAGGAGGAAGGTGCCGCAGAGGGAGGCCTTGTTGGGCGCCACAGCGGGCTGCCACCACCGGTAGCCGGGGAGCGGCGACGGCGGCCGGGGAGGGCCGCGGTGGGAGGCTCTACTAACTGTAGCTAGGTCGACGACGCGCTTGGGGGGTGCGGGCAGGTACACATCTTGACGCAACCTTTCCGTAGATTTTTGTGGAGGCCTAATCTATGTTTTTCTTTTCTCTTTCCTATCTTTTTCTCTACATTATCATTGCCGATCAAGCTTCCCTTTCTCTTTCCTACGTACACCTGAACCAGCCCAAAGAAACTAGTAACCTGGTCCTTCACGTCAAATGCCAGCGTCCTGGCTAATCAATCCAATCTCTCTCCATCGTGGGTTATAGACTTTCACGTGCACAGTTGTTACAGCAAGCCAGAAGTGACCAATCGTCACCTGTTCATATACTTCAGCCGACGGTGTCCTTTCCTGGCTGCCATTGCAGACCAGCCGAGTTCCTGCAAATCTTCCTCCAACAGATCATCCCCTCAAAATCCTAACCCTTACGGCCCCCATCTTCTCCTGCCCTCCCAATCCACATCCACTTTCCCCATTCTCATCAAAGCCTCTTTTTCCACTTCAAAATCCAACTCAAAGTAGTGGTCACCAATGACAGCATCTAAATGAGCCCGAATCAATTTCGGGTTCAGAACAGCCACAAAGATTGGCCCAAGGTCCTTCTTCCTGGTAGTCTCCAGGTCCACTGTCTGAGTTGAACCCAGCACCCAACCCGCAGCCCAGATATTTGGTAAATCTCTCAGAGGTTCTCTAATGTCAGACACTCGGTTTCATAAAAAGAAAATGCTAGACACTCGAACCCACACCTTTGGGAGCAAATAGACTTCCATTTTTTTCATGCCAATCTTCAAATTGCAAATCAGAGATGCCAAGAGCTGAACCTTCCTACTTCACATCAGCCCACCGTTATGCCATTGACCGCTGCAGTTCCGAGGGAACTGTGCGATGAACTTTCCCTCCCCAATGTTCCTCCAAACTGCAGTTCTTAGGCCTTGTTTGGATGCATGTGTATCCATCTCAATCCACATGTGTTCAAGTGAAATGGAATGGAATTTAGTTCAATTCCACTCTAATCCACTTCAACACACGTGGATTGAGATGAATACATGTGCACCCAAATAAGGCCTTAAGGGGGACGATTCTTTTCAGCCGTGAGATCCCCTGATCCTTTTGGAGACGCCCTCCCAACTATAGAAATCAATCTTGGAATCCTTCTTGGCCCGCGGCAAGGACGGATGAGGGATGTGAGAAAACCCCAACGAGAGAGAGAGCGGCACACATGGTGATTTTCTCTCTTAATTCGTGTAGTACGTGCATCTTTTCATCACAAGACAAACATGCATAAAGTTTCCAAAGAGCACCAACTTATAATGAATGAAAATACAAATAATTAGCAGATGGAAACGTCTTCATCGTTGAACGTAGCATCCACTTAGCTCAAACAAGCTCAAGGCTGGGCCACCCCCAGTCCACGAGTAAGGTTCTCAAGCAGTTCAAAAGATAGTACAAGACCCAAAACGAGGTCTATAATGTGATGTCTACATAACGCACGCAGAGCACAAAAATCAATAACTAAACGATGACGTGGGCATCTCGACTTCGTTGGGATGCCATGGATGCCTCCTCAAACAAGCTCAAGGCTGTGCCGCCCCAAGGTTTGAACACAGAAGGCTTATATGGTGCATGCCAACAACACAATCTCCCGTCAGCGTCGCTAAATCACTACGGGAGACACAAAATTTGCCGAGTGCCGCACGCTTTGCCGAGTGCCAAAACGCAGGCACTCGGCAAAGCCCTCTTTGCCAAGTGTTGCACTCGGCTGCACTCGGCAAAGAGGGTCTTTGCCGAGTGCCACAGATGCCTGGTGCAAAGACAGCACTTGGCAAAATCGGCTTTAGGTGACGGCCGAGGCCACCAACGGCGTCAAGCTTTGCCGAGTGCTGGGCCTTAGCACTCGGCAAAGCCAACTTCTTTGTCGAGTGCCTCCTTCTAGCACTCCCCGAGACCGCGCCTCCCGCCACCGGCCCGCGCCTCCCCAGGATCCTGGCCTGCCGCGCCGCGCGAGCTCGATCGCCGCCCCGGCGCTGGGGAAGAAGGGGCAAGGCCCCCGCACCGCCATCCGGCCTGCACCGCCCACACCGCCGGCACTCCGCGCCACTGCAGAGAGCAGGAGGAGGGGAGAAGAGAAGGGGGGAAGGAGAAGGAAAGGAGGAGCAGGGAGGTACCGTCGATCCTCACGTCGCTTCGGTCGTCCCCGCCGTCGTCTTGCCGCTGTCGCTGTCATCGTCCATCGCCGCAAGGTAAGTAGTAGTATTAGTAGTAAGTTAGTAGAAGTAGTAGTTTGTTAGCAGTAGTAATTAGTAAGTAGTTAGTAGTACTAGTTGTACTAGTAGTAAGTAGTTAGTAGTAGTAAGTAGTTAGTAATAAGTAGTTAGTAGTAGTAAATAGTTAGTAGTAGTAGTAAGTAGTACTAGTTAGTAGTTGTGATAGTAGTAGTAGTAAGTAGTTAGTAGTAGTAAGTAGTTAGTGTTAGTAGTAGTTGTAGTGCTTTTAATAGTTGTTGTTGTACTACTTTGAATCTTTTGTCGGCATAGAAAGAGAAGTTAAGTACATGGCTTCTATTGATATATATGTGGTTGTTAGCCTTCGTGCCGATGTTTTCTGCAAGTTTTGGGAACCTCCCATGTAGGGGAGGTGCTACTAAAATTTTTGGTCGACACTAACCAATTGCAGGTGATGGGGCCCAGTAGGAGGAACTATCCCTCGAGGTACTCAAGACCGAGGGACACGTCAGCGGCTCAGGAGACGGAGCCAGAGTCGTCAGAGAGGCCCAGGGGCAGGCCCAGGCGGGAGCCGCCGACTAACCACGACCTCGGCTCCTTGTGCTCTTTGTAGGGACGATGACGTCCCTCATGTAGGAACTTGTGACGCCTCAAAGGAGGGGTGCATTAGGCAACTTAAATTCTACTTCTAATTAAGGCCTCTAATTCCACCAAGTCAAAACTTATGCAAGAAGGGTAATCTATCTAAACGTGCAACTATGGTTTTGCTAGGTGTGTTGCTATCTCTATCGCCAAAGAGTTATGCAACCTAGGTTCTAAACCTATCAACTAGCCTATCAACTAAGCTAGGAAAGTAAAGTGAGCAACCTAGGTATGGAGTATAAAAAATGGAAGATAAAGAGCAAGGTAGAGATATGCAAAGTCCCGTCGATGACTCCGGTATTTTTACCGAGGTATCGAGAAGTGCTCAAGCTTCCCTCTAGTCCTCGTTGGAGCCCCTCGCAAGGAATCCCTCGCAAGGGCCAAGCTCCCGGTCGGGTAACACCGTGGATAGCCCCGGTCCTTCCCCACGTGCAAGTGGGTCTCCGGTGTGCCTTCCGGCAAACCTCTCCCGGACCGCTCCCCGCCGTCTTCACTATCAAGCTTCCGGCCGAACCGCCGCGGGCCTTGTTCCCTTCAGTACACGGTGACGGCCACACCACAAGCTCGGTTGGTGTGGTCTCGTAAGACTACAAGCCCCATCGATGTACAAGCATGGTGCATGCAAGCACCTTTGGATGAGAGGTATGCAAACCTCACTAGCAACTAGACTTAAGCCTAGAGCAAGCGCAGATGAGCATGGTCTAACTAACCTAAGCACTTCGCAAAGCACCTACGCTGATCACCTAATGATCTTTAAGCTCTATTCAAGTGGAGAGCACTAAAGTGGTGTAGCAACACCCTAGTATTCTTCCTCAGCTCCCACCCTTTCCAAATGGTTGGTTGGGGGGTCTATTTATAAGCCACAAGTCGAAACTAGCCGTTGGGGGAAGATTCTGCAGTTTTCGAGGGCGACAGACGCGTCCGTTGCAACCACCAGGTGCGTCTGTCGCGTGTAACGCGCTACTGAACTCCACTAGCCATTGGAGGTCGACAGACTCCAGCCCGCGTCTATCGCACGAGCATCGAACGCGTATGTCGCACGCAGGAGACTCCTCAGAGCTCTCTGTGCTGCGTCTGACGCGCAGGGTATGCGTCTGTCGCGCAACCCTAGCGGCGTCTGTCGCTTGCTCCGTTCCAGTGGCGCGCGTAGCAACACTGGACAGACGCATCTATCGCAATGTCACCCCCATGTCTGTCGCTCGCTCTGTTCCAGTGGCGCGCGCAAGTTCCATGCGACAGACGCTGACGTCAGCGTCTGTCGCTCTCTCCTTTAGCGTCTGTCGCATGTTTGAAGGTCCAAACGACTTCCGATTCAAACGCTTCTTGAACGGCTTCGACTCAAACCTATTGAACTACAAAAAATACATACTTGCAAACACATTAGTATAATTTGGTTATGTTGATCATCAAACACCAAAATCCAAAGTAAATGGGCCTAGGGTCCATTTTCCTTACACCTCAGCCCACGGTGGGCGCGGAGGCAGCTCCATAGATGTACATTGGCTGCATAAATGTCACCTTGCTCCTTGGACGAGGTATCCGAGTAGCGCGGGCACACCGGCCAAGGAGAGCACCGCAACGGCCAGGAGCTTTCACACGCCGAGGTCGAGGTCTCTGCTAGGGAGATCCACGTTGATGAGCGCCTGGAGGAGATCATTGTTATCGTCCCCCGCGCCACCAAAGACATCCAACTCGTCCTCCACACTGGCGCCGACAAAGTTATGGAGAAGTAGTGTGGGCACGGCGTGGCGGCGACGCAGTGCGGAGCGGGATGAGAGTGGTAGGCGCTCAATGCGGTGAAGCTGCAACGAGCGAAGCGTGTGGGGATTTCTGTCGGTGGGGGTTCTATCGTGGGGTTGAGATGGAGGAGAGAGCAGAGCATAGAGGAAACACAGGTCGATTGCCTGTCAGGCCCAATCTCTGCGTAGGCCCGAGAGGATGCACACGCCCGGCCGGACGCCCTAATCATAGCATTACCATTAAAATTTACATTTTTCAAACAGACTTGGATATTGTTATGGCCTATACGAAGACACGATCTGTAACTCTATAGGTAGCAAGTTTAGGATTTCAAGTCGTCTAGAGTACTAATCAATTGATTTATGTTTTTAGATTCTAAAATTCAAATTTTAGAAATTTGAAACGACTTTATTTGGATGTTGATATGCTCTGTATCATTGTTGTAGTTGTCAATGAAATCTATAAATTTCTGGTTGATGAGTTTTTTTTATTTGAAATCATTTTTAGTACCAAATATCCGTTTTATAATTCTTAGATCTTAAGATTCAATTTTTTTTAATATTCTAGAAGACCTCAGATCGAGACACACACTATACTCACGTTGTAGTGCGATACAGTATTTAAAACTCTGTAGAGGTGTGAATATATATATATATATATACACGCGGTAGAGGTGTGGAACATCGGCGTGGAGTCAAAAAAAAATCCAAAGAAATCGGGATATGTATCATCTGTTGTTATCATGAAGCAAAAAGCTTATAAGTGGAGTTTCCTTTTTATGCGTTTTGAAATTAATCTACTTTCGTGGTCACTGTTCATCTACTGTTTACGCGTCTTTGCTCCCCGCGCACGAGAAACGCACCTAGAATGTCATTATTCATGCACTGATCATTACTGTGTACACATCTTTGCTACGCACACACGAGAAACGTACTCAGAAAATCAAATTAGACCCTTCTCCTTGGTAGAAAATTTCCAAAAAAAAATTCATAAATAAACTAGAACCAATCTAAAACATACCTCAATTTTTTAGCCTCTTCTTTGCCGTCACAAAAAAATCCTATCGTTCGCCTTTTGTCAAAGTAGCCCATTTTTCTTTGTAGAAAAAATTTTTGCACTTCTTTACCGTAAAAAAAACGATTCGCCTTTTCTCAAAGTAGACAATTTTCTTTGCAGAAAATTCATAAATAAACTAAAACCAAACTACAACGTATCTAAATATTTTTCGCCTCTTCTTTGTCACAAAAAATACTCCATGACACCTATCGCCTATTCTATTACGCCTATAAATAATCGCTAAAATCTACGCTAGCCAAATCTCCAAATTATACACCATTGCTTAAAAAAAAAGGGTCCGTAGCAACATAAACGTATAACCAAACTGGCTCAAAACGCTAGACACCCTACCCGCTAAAAGATTAATCGACAATTGATCTAAGCTCCTGCACAACTGGTTCCATCCCATGAGGCCGCATGGCGCCACGCGTTGTTTCTAGTTGGACTTAAGATTGAGCACATTTTAATACCAAGTTGGCCCAATTAGTTTAGAGCCCCCAGTCTAAATCAGCCCAACTGCCCAAGGCCCAAAGCAAATCCAACCCGTGATCGAAAAGTAGCTCACAACACTCTTTCTTTCTTTGTTTCCTTTAATAGTCATGTTTGAAGAGGCACATATATGCATCACCAACAAATTAGTACACTTGATTCAGAGTTGTTGAGGCTTACAAACACAGCATGGTCAAAAAGTAGACAAATCACAAGCATGTAGCACAGTAGCAGAGCGAATGATCATTAGCTGCTGATGTCTTTTTACTAGGGGAGATAAGTATTTTTACTAGGGGAACAAATGGCTGTTACAGATGGCCACATCACAAACGCAACAGGTTTGATCTTATCAGGTGGAAGTGAAACTTGGTGAGGAAATTTTGATGGAATCACAACAGATGTTTTTGTACAATTTAACGGAATCACACCATTTGCTTGTCATGAGCAAGATGTGATCATGCATCACATTCAAACAACCTGTCTACCGTCCACTTGCGCAATTTTGCAGGAACCTGTATCGTCCAAAATGTTATTTCTCACCAGAAAACCTGCTCGCCCTCTCATGCATGTAAGCTATTTCAGGATTATGAATAAACAGAATAATAGCCAAAAGATTGCACAATGTGATGTGTTCCACCATATAAACATTAGCAAAGAGAGGTTAGATGATCCATAACCCTGTTAAACGTATGAGGCCTAACTAAAATCAAGCAAAGCAACTCTCCAGAAAGAAAGTGGAAAAACTGGGTGTCAAGTTTTGCAGCAACCCAATCTAAAGGGAGGGTAACTATAAACAGGAAAAACATGGTGTCATTTTAACAATGAACCATACCCGATCTAGAGGAAGAGTAACAACATGCATGTGATCCATGACATACTTAACATAGCCAACAATCTCCTTGCATCAACAATATTTTGCAGGTCAAACAACAGAACGTTGAGAAGGTTTAACAAACTACTCCGTACCATGCAAAGGAACAAATGTCAAATGTCAGCTGATTTACAGGAAGCAGGCACTAGTATAAATATTATGAATAGGCAGAACAGTTTTCACTAGCAACAGTGTGAAAAGATAGCGAACATAGCCTTTTGGTAAACAATCTCTTGTGGGTTTCAAATCACAGTAGACACAAAGCAAACAAGCAATATATATATATATATATATATATATATATATATATATATATATATATATATATATATATATATACAACAACAACAACATAGCCTTTTGTCCCAAGCAAGTTGGGGTAGGCATATATATATATATATATATATATATATATATATATATATATATATATATATATATATATATATATATATATATATATATACAGAAACTCCTAAAAGGTTTAAGCCACAAAATGAACTCTAGTGGTAGTATGGACTAGGCAAACATTGCATAGCCATTAGGCGCCTTCATGGATATAATTTTCAGAATGGCAAACCAACAGTAAAAAAACAGCCACTCTCATGGATTTGAAACCCACAAGAGATTCGTTGGGGCGTAACCCTCTTAGCGACGCGCTACATCGGAACCCGGGTGTGGTGTTAAATGGGCAAGGGCCGGGTCGTCATCCCCTTAGTGGCGCGTCGTATCGTGACCCGGGTACGATGAAAAATGAGCAAGGGTCGGGCCGTCGCAACCTTAGTGGCGCGCTACATCTACGCCCGGGTGTAGTGAAAAATGAGCAAGGGTCTTCGCACTTCCCTCGACGGGTGCGAAGGGTAAGGAAGCTAGTCGAACCAACTAGGATTCGTCTAGGTAGCTGGAATGTAGGGTCCCTAACGGGTAAGCTAAGAGAGCTAGTCGATGCAGCAATTAGAAGGCGTGTAAATATTCTATGCGTTCAGGAGACTAAATGGAAGGGCCAGAAGACGAAGGAGGTGGAGGATACTGGCTTCAAACTTTGGTACACGGGGACAACATCGGGTAGGAATGGTGTAGGCATCTTGATCGATAGGAGCCTTAAAGATGGAGTCGTTGATGTTAGGAAACAAGACGACCGGATTATCTTGGTCAAGCTGCTAGTTGGAGATTCGGCTCTGAATGTGATCAGTGCCTATGCCCCTCAGGTAGGTCTTAACGAGGGCACCAAGAGGCAGTTTTGGGAAGATCTTGATAGCATGGTTAGTACCGTGCCTATCAGCGAGAAACTCTTTATAGGAGGAGACCTCAACGGCCATGTTGGTGCGACTAATGTAGGTTTCGAGCGGGTGCACGGGGGGTTCGGGTATGGTAGTAGGAATCAAGAGGGGGAGGATGTTTTGAACTTCGTGCTGGCCTATGACTTGTTGATAGCGAACACCCTCTTTAGGAAGAGGGAATCTCATCTAGTAACCTTTCGTAGTGGACAACACTCGAGCCAGATCGACTTTATCCTTGCAAGGAGGGAGGATAGACGTGCTTGCTTTGATTGTAAGGTGTTACCTGGGGAGTGTGTTGTCCCTCAACATAAGCTTATGGTGGCGGACTTTCGCTTTCGGGTACGTGTCCACCGGGACAAACGGGCCAAGATTGCGAGAACGAAGTGGTGGAAGCTTAGAGGGGAAGCAGCGCAGACGTTTAAGGAGAGGATGCTAGACGAGGGACCTTGGGAAGAAGGAGAAGATGCCGACGACATGTGGCTAAAGATGGCAACATGTGTCCGGAAGGTGGCTTCAGAAGTGTTTGGCGTGAGTAGGGGAGGCAAACGGGAAGCGAAAGACACATGGTGGTGGAATGACGAGGTGCAAAGGGCTATTAGGGAGAAGGAGTGTTTCAAGCGTCTCCACCATGACAAGAGTGTAGCCAACATCGAGGGCTATAAAATAGCGAAGAGGATCGCAAAGCGAGCTGTGAGTGTAGCAAAAGGTCAGGCGTATGATGGCCTTTATCAGCGGCTAGGCACGAAGGAAGGGGAGAAGGACATTTATAGGATGGCTAGAATCCGCGAGAGGAAGACAAGGGACATCAACCAAAGAAAATGCATCAAGGATGGGACAGATCGACTTCTGGTGAAGGATGAGGAGATCAAGGACAGATGGAGAGAGTACTTCGACAAGCTGTTTAATGGGGAGAATGAGGGTCCTGCCCTTGAGTTGGACGACTCATTTGACGATACCAACAGACGCTTTGTGAGGAGAATTCAGGAGGCAGAGATCGGAGAGGCTTTGAAGAGGATGAAGGGAGGTAAAGCGATGGGCCCTGATGGTATCCCCATTGAGGTGTGGAGATACCTAGGCGCCAGAGCGATAGTATGGTTAACTAAGCTTTTTAACCTTATTTTTCGGTCAAACAAGATGCCTGAAGAATGGAGGAGAAGTATATTAGTACCTATCTTCAAGAACAAGGGAGATGTTCAAAGCTGTACTAACTACAGTGGGATTAAGTTGATGAGTCATACGATGAAGCTCTGGGAGAGGGTTATCGAGCATCACCTAAGGAGAGTGACACATGTGACCCAAAATCAGTTTGGGTTCATGCCTGGTAGGTCGACCATGGAGGCGATTTTCTTATTACGACAATTGATGGAGAGATATAGGGAGCAGAAGAAGGACTTGCACATGGTCTTTATTGACCTCGAGAAGGCATATGACAAAGTACCGAGAAATGTCATGTGGTGGGCCTTGGAAAAGCACAAAGTCCCAACTAAGTACGTTACCCTCATCAAGGATATGTACAGGGATGTGGTGACGTTTGTCCGAACATGTGATGGCGACACCAGTGACTTTCCAATTAAAATAGGACTGCATCAGGGGTCAGCTTTGAGCCCTTATTTATTTGCTTTGGTGATGGATGAGGTCACAAGGGACATACAAGGTGATATCCCTTGGTGTATGCTCTTTGCTGATGATGTGATGCTAGTTGACGACAGTAGGGCGGGAGTTAATAGGAAGTTAGAACTATGGAGGCACACGTTAGAGTCGAAAGGGTTCAGACTTAGTAGGATTAAGACCGAGTATATGAGGTGCGATTTCAGCGCGACTAGGCACGAGGAGGGAGACGTTAGCCTCGATGGGCAAGTGGTGGCCAAGAAGGATACTTTTCGGTATTTAGGGTCGATGCTACAAAAGGATGGAGACATTGATGAAGATGTTAGGCATAGAATTTCAGCCGGCTGGCTGAAATGGCGTCAAGCTTCTCGCGTTCTCTGTGACAAAAGGGTGCCTCAGAAGCTGAAAGGTAAGTTCTATAGGACGGCGATTCGTCCGGCGATGTTATATGGTGCTGAGTGTTGGCCTACAAAAAGGCGACATGTCCAGCAATTGAGTGTAGCGGAGATGCGTATGTTGCGTTGGTGTTGTGGGCACACAAGGAGGGATAGAGTACGGAACGACGATATTCGGGATAGGGTTGGGGTGGCACCAATTGAGGAGAAATTGATTCAACATCGGTTGAGATGGTTTGGACATGTCCAACGGAGGCCTCCTGAGGCGCCGGTGCGTAGTGGAGTTCTAAAGCGGGCCGATAATGTAAAGAGCGGTAGAGGTCGACCTAAATTAACTTGGGACGAGTCCGTTAAGAGAGATCTTAAGGAGTGGAATATCCCCAAGGATTTAGCTATGGATAGGAGCGCTTGGAGATTAGCAATCAACGTGCCTGAACCGTGACATCTTTTGTTTTGTGCCCTTTATGTCCCTTTATGTGTCTCCCTGTTTCTCGTCTCTTTTGGGTTTCATCTCTAGCCTACCCCAACTTGCTTGGGACAAAAGGCTATGTTGTTGTTGTTGTTGTTGTTGTTGCATATAGTAGTGCAGGGTAATGTAGACAAAGCTGCCATTGCAGAACATCGGCCGAAAGAGTTGACTGGAGTACATAGTTCTTACAGCGTAAAGGCGAGGCACGGCGATGGGGGAGCGCCTGGACGCCTAGGCGCCCGCCTTGCTCGCCTAGGCGCCCGCCTTGCCCGCCTAGGCGCCCATTCTGCAAGGCGATGGGGGGGCGCCTGGACGCCTAGGCGTCGCCTAGGCGACGCCATGAGAACTATGCTGGAGTACATGCAAAAATGTAAGGTTCAACTGACCCTAGATTGAGTGTTTTTTTTTTCTGTGCCAGATAATGCTAAAATATATGCAATCAACAAGAATATGAACGTGCCAGCTCCTGTGTAGGTACAGGATGGAAGCAGAAGGCGGTAAAAGATGGTTTATGGAAACTGAGTCTTGATGCGAGTTCCTTATCTAGATAACGCCGACTACAAGGAGCTAATTAAAATAAACCAAGGTCCTCTTATGTTTGAAATTATGTTGGTTATCAGGGGAGGAATTGTCAGAAAATATGTGGTTAGCTCCTTCTAAGGGACATGTACATTGAAAACTGACAGGACAAAAAGAGATGATTGCGAAATGATTTGTTTCTGGTCCTTCTTTAAAGGGCATAGCTCAAGGTATATCTTCTTAAAAAGATTGATGAAATATATAAAAATTAAGGTTGAAACTTTTGGTATAACCTATAATGTCACACCAAAAATATGTAAGATAGAAGTTTGCAAGCCAACATTAAGTTTCTTTACCTCAAACTGAACCTGAGCTTGAGGTGAAGCTCTTCTGCAATTTAGTAACTCATTGAGTGGGTCGTCCTGAGAAACTGGGCATTTATCCACAGACAATGTGCGGAGAAGGCTTGCTTTGGAGAGAATAAGCTTCATAAAAGACAATGGAAACCACCCCTCAGCACTAGTTATTTCTACAACTTGAAGATTGGCACACATGTCATTAGTCCACTGTGCATTTAGGAACTTCCGTTTGGCAACCATTTTCGGCCGTCGAAGCTAACCAATAAAAGTAAAAAGAGAAATCAGTTGGTATTAGCAAGATGACTTTCAAAAACTGTAATGATGAATATCAGAATGGAAACCTTCAACATTACCTCTATTTTAAGTTTTTCAAGGTTCGGAGAGATCCTTAGTAAGAAAAACATTAATAAAATGTTGTGCATGTCATCAAAGCTAGTCGATAGTTCCACGCTCCTCAAGTTGGAAAAGGTGAAAGGAGTTGCATCCATCGAAGTCTGTCGATAATCACATAGCTGGGAAAGGGAAAAAAGGATGAGACAATTAAATCAAAGCGATAAAAATTGAAAACAGTTGTGGAAAGATGGATGGTATTTTATAGCATTGTGTTGAAGCAAGGGAGCACGCAGAAGCTAAGTCCATCTAAGCAGCATGCATGCGGAATGGTATGGTACTATCAAACTTGTTTCGTTAGGCATTACTAAGGCAGAGTTTCAGATTACTTATTTACTCGAGCAAACCAAGTTTACAACTTTATTAAGTCAATAATGTAAAGTTGAGCTTGTATGGAAATGTAGTAAAATGGTCTGATGATTGTTGTATCACAATATTCACTGACTCTAGCTCCTGACTTTCAATCGATGCATGATCTATGCCAAACAAACAAAAAACAAAATAGGGTGACAATATATAGGAGCAATTAAACAATGTACATCTATATCGAAAATGAGCTCCTGAACTTGGGAAACACCAGTGACGAACTCTGCAAACCCAGCAGATCCACCCAGAAGAAAGGCTGGCACATTGATGGATGCATATTGGAGGCGCGGCAGGTCCCCAAATCGCCAGTCAGAGCTAGAAATAAGTCCCAGAGTGTGGAGATTGGGCGCCTCAATCACGCAGTCGGTACTGGGGTCCACGTCCTCAAGGAAGAGGACACGAAGCATGGGTGAAGCACGAATCATGGCCTGCAATTGGCTCTCCCCTTTGCCTGCAAAGTCGACAGCCGTGAGGCATAGCTCCTTGAGCACGGGGAAGCCGGCAAATCCTGCACCAGGCTGAGGGAGGAGCGGAATGCTGCATTCCTCCAGGCTGAGGGACACGAGACGGTCGCAGGAGAAGATGGACGAGTGGACGGTCAAGGTTCCTTCAGAGTTGTTGAAGATGGAGATGGACTCGACGCTGCGCCGGGAGAGCGCGATGAGCCAGTGGCCGACGTGGGAGGCGGATGCGGCGGCGTCGCCGTCGCCGTAGACGTGGGTTGCGAAGCGGGAGACGCAGGGGCCTGCGTAGCGGAGGAGTACGCGGTCGACGGCGGAGGGGGGCGTGCCGTCGGGGAAGGAGAGGGCGAGCCCCGGGATGGTCTCCCAGCGGCGGCGCCAGGCGCGGGAGAGCGCGGAGGTGCGCACGGCGTCGCGGAGGTCGAGGCGCGTCAGGATCTCATCCTTCAGGTGCTCCGGGAGGGAGGACAGCAGATCCACCGGCGGCAGCGGCAGCGGCAGCGGCGGCGGCGGATCCATATCTCTCTGATCTGGCGGCGCAGGGAGGTTCGAAGAAATGAAGGGTTACGACCTTGTGGCTGGGGCTCAAGTTGGCTGGGCTGGGCTACCAGATTAACGCACCAGCGACCTGGGCTGGGCTGGGCTGCCAGATTACTATAGGCGGCTCGCATTGAGCGGCCGAGCCCAAATCTGAGATACTTGCATTGAGTCGAGTTACTGGTCAATCTGTGCAAAAGTCATGTTAATGTGGAGGATCGAATCATTGTTATGTTGAATTATATGAAAAGGTGACTCTTGGATGAAAAATATAGTCTTGATCAAATGGTCGGAGATACCCAAAGTCACAGGTCAAGGTGGTTAAGTTCAAGGCTATGAGAGTGTTGGTTTCGTCAAATGATGAAGATTGAAGCAACAACAATATTTGAAGAAAGACAATCAACCAAGATTGGTGTACCGCAGGATAATATTTGCGGGTTGTGATCTTGCCCTTGAAAAGAAAAAAGATCATTTAGTAGAGCGAGGGAAGTAGCTGAGAGCAATCCGGCCAGAGCTTGATCGTGGATGGTCGCTCATGTCTTCCTCAACGGAAAGCTTGGGTCCAGTGGGGATTCAAACCCTAGGAAATACATTATTGCGTCCCCTCGTTTTGGTTTGACTCATAGCACGCTTTGCGGCCACCGGGGTTCGAACTCGTGACATCAGGCTCGCGCGTTCCCTGCTCTAACCACTTCACCCAACACTCACTTGCGTCTATATAAGATATTCTTTTTACTCATATTATGCTCAACCGAATTTAAAATGAGTGCTTGGGGCTATAAACGAATTCAAATAAAAAAGCCATCAACTATAAAGTTGCATAACTTTTTGAGATCTACAACTATCGTTTTTGTTGTTTCTCCATCCGAGGTTGTTTGAAAAATCCAAACTTTAAATGTGAGAAATTCAATCGTAATTTACTATGCATAGATGATTTCAAATAAAAGAAGTCATCGACTACAAAGTTACATAACTTTTCAAGATCTACAACTTTTATTTTGGTCATTCTCCGTCCGAAATCGTTTTAACAATTCGAATTTCGAATATGAGAAATTCAAACATAATTTTTCATGCATAGATGATTTTTTTAAAAAAGTTGTCAACTACAAAGTTGTATAAATTTTCTAGATCTACAACTTTTATCTTGGTCGTTTCTCCATCCGAGGTAATTTCAAAAATTCGAATTTCAAATATGAGAAATTCAAACATAATTTTTCATGCATAAATGATTTCAAATAAAAATGTTGTCAACTATAAAGTTGCATTACTTTTCGAGATCTACAACTTTAATTTTGGTCAATTCTCCATCCGAGGTCGTTTAAAAAATTCGAATTTTAAATGTAAATTTTACTATTCAGCGCCCATTTGTTGGGGCGCCTCTAGATCTAGCCGCCCCTATAAATATGGCTATTTGTAGGGGTACCTGAAAATACCAGCAACCCCTACAATCGATTTATAGGGGCGGCTCAAGGCGTTGCTACAAATCCTTTCTGTTGTAGTGCACATTGCATATATTTCTTATATAGTGAGCTTTCGCTTCTGTGGCTACTCAGTTGTGCTTGTTTATTAGTGTAGGCATACACTTTTAGTAAGTTACAAAACGTTCAAAAGCACCACCAAGCATCTTGGATTGAAGAATGAAAGGAAAGAAAGTAAAAAAGGTGGCTAACAAAGTTTCTATAGGTTTTTCAAGAATACCAGCTTGGCTGATATTAGAAACCGGCTTGGCCTGTTACTGCAGTGTGTCATTGTAAGCTAGTAAAACCAGTAATGCCAATTTGGGAATCTAGCTGGGCCTGATTTATTGCCCGAGATTTTTTTAATCACTTATCGGTGCATGCAACACAATTAAAGTTACTCCAGGTGTTTTTTCAGTTACTTTTATTTACTCATTTTTTTCTCTCAGAATGCACAAGCGCAACTCCAGAAGTTCTTTCCGTTCTGGAGGTTTAGGTCCATGTAGTGTGTTTTTTTTATTTCTCTCTCAGAGTGCACAAGCACAGCTTCAGGTGTTTTTTAGTTATTTTATTTTATTTATTCCGTGCTGTAAATTTTGATCTATTTTTTTCTGTAATTAATTTGAATAATTCATACAACAAAAACTTTGTACTAAAGTATACCATATTACTTATTCACTGTATAGATCTACTCATGTAGAGGCCAACAAAATTAGATTTTCTATTTTATGATTTTTTTGTGATTTACTATGTTTTTTCAAAGATTCAGACGAAATAAATAAAAAAAGAAAAAGACAAAACCGTTGTTACTATAGCAAAGCCGTTGATACTGTAGCAAAACCACCGTCTAAAACTGCTTGAGGAGGTGATTTGGCCGGTTTTGCAAAGTTCATGGGGTAAATTAGACCGTTTCATAGTTTGGGGGTAAAGTAGACCACCCCCATAGTTAGGGGTGAAGTAGACTTTTTCCTCTAAATAAGACACTTGCAACATATGTGTGAAACATATGCAACATCCAAATAAACACACTTGCAACATACATCTTGAAAATAGATGAAATATTAGGAACAGAAGCTTACAACATACATGGACAACCATTGCAACATATGCAACATCCCGATCTAATTTTATAGCATCCACATGAAACACTTGAAACATACCAATGAAACATATGAAACACTTGCAACATACCAATAAAACATATGAAACACTTGAAAATATTGGCTTGCAACATGTATTTTCCACCCTTCTTCCGTATGATGCAGCGCAAAGTGGGGGCCAACTGGCAGCCGAGGATGGTGGACTCATGAGAGGTCGCGTTGGCCAAGCCGGCGGCGGACCAGGCACCTGAGTTGCCGAGGATGGAGGACGACAACCATGAAGTGTGGGAGGAGGCGAGCAGGAAGACGAGCGCAATGGATAAGGCCATGACGAGCGGGCGTCTAGTATTTTTTTTTTAATGGAGAAGCTGTCCCGACGGGCGGACACCCTCACTGAAGCATTCGGTTTAAACATGCATGATATAGTTCAAGAAGAGACATGATAGATAATCATAATGACGATCATGGAAGATGTAATAATGGACTTGAACCTAATTGTTCTTACAGGAACGTAACTGAATCAAGTTGGATGTGCACTACCACAACTGCGTACTTGTTGGACAAAAAATGATCCATCTATTTCAAATTTCATCCATGTAAAACTAGGATATCACACAATGCATGCAGCCAGCTGAAGCTCTCTCTCTGTAAGAATTAATTACAAGAGATGGAATAGAGAATGAAACAACATGTAACAGAGTGAAACCCTTTACGCTGGGAGCTATTTAAACGGGCTCCACAAAAGCGAAAAAGGCTCGCTCTCCGCCTTGACGGCATTCACGGCCGCCGCCAGGCCAGGGAGATGGATCCGCCGCCGCCGGTGAACACAAGTGTTCGGTTTTTACTGCTTTGATTTTACCATCTCATCCTTTTTCTTTCCCCTCCTAGGTATGTGATTTTAAGATGGATGCAATTCCTTTCACCTTTTCTAACTTGAAGAGGATGGGATTATCGATAGACTTCGCTGATATGCACCGCATTTCATTAATGTTTTGCTTACTAAGGGGCTCCCCGAACCTTGAAAAACTTAAAATAGAGGTAGTGTTGAACGTTGCCTTCCGGATATTCATCATCACAGTTTTTGGAAGCCATCTTGCTAATACCAACTGATTTGTCTTTTTACTCATATTGGTGAAGGTGGTTCGATGGTCGAACATGGTTGTAAATCATGAGTTCCTAAATGCACAGTGGACTGATGGCATGTGTGCTAATCTTCAAGTTGTACAAATAACTAGTTATAAAGGGTGGCTTCCATTGTCTTTCATAAAGTGTCTTCTCTCCAAAGCAAGTCTTCTTCGTACATTGTCTCTCGATGCATGCTCAGTTTCTCAGTACGACCGACTCAATGAGTTACTAAACTTCAGAAGAGCTTCACCACAAGTTCAGGTTCTGTTCAAGGTAAAGGAACTTTATATTTGGTTGCAAACTTCTATCTTACATAGTTTTGATGTGATATTATACCAAAAGTTTGATAACATTGAAGTGCTCACTATCAGCAATTTCGCATTAGGTTGTTTCGAAACTGCTCTTTGCCCTCTTGAAAACTCTGTTTCTCATGGGCCCTTGTTTTTTTTTTTATCTAACTACTAATTCAACTGCAAACTCATCCTCTATTTTCCCCTCTTGAAAACTCTGTTTCTCATCAACACAAAATAAAAGCTCAATGTCCTACCTTTAGCTGGTAATAAGGCATCCAACACAGGCAATTGCCAGTGACACTTTAAGCCAGCACGCTGAGCTGGTGCCTTCACTTCTCTCAGGCATCAAGACTCCGTTTCCACAAACCATCTTCTATTGCCTTCCGCTTCCAGTTGTGGTCGGATATCAGGAAAAAATCATGTACCTACATGGGAGCAAGAACGTTCATATTCTTGTTGATTGCATATATTTTAGCATTCTCTGGCACAAATAAAAAAAGAACTCATTCTAGGGTCAGTTGAACCTAACATTTTTGCATGGACTCAGTCAATGGCAGCATTGTCTACATTACCTGCACTACTATATGAAGGGGCCTAATGGCTATGCAACATTTGCCTGGTCTGCACTATGCATATGCTTCCACTATCAGTAGACTTCATTTTTTGGGTTTCTGTTACAAGAAGGACGCTGATCAGCACAACTGCAGTTTGGTCTATATATATATATTGCTTGAGGTCTACTGTGATGAGGTATACAACTTTACCTTATGCTTTTCGTTATGCCGGTTCAGTTAGAGAAGATTAGTTTTGATCGCATGAAGTTTGCAGAAAAAAGACTCAACTAAGGAACACGCTAAATTTGTGTGTTCCTTTGAAAGGAGCTTCCAGAAAGAAGTATTGATCCTCGCTATTTTTTACCGAGAGAAATAGAAAAGAAGTATTGAGTTGATCATTGATCCATGAAGTGTTGATCCTTGCTATTTTTTGGCACTGTTGGTAGTGCAAACTCTTCTTGTTCATTCATAATATTTATAGGGCCTACATCACATGAATGTTTATTATTACTCTTCCTCTAGATTGGGTATGGATGGTTCCTAAAATGACACCCTATTTTCCATGTTTACTTTACCCTACCCTTAGATTGGATCGTTGCTGAACATGAGACCTATTTTTTCCAGTTTCTTCCCGGAAGTTGCTTTGCTTGATAACTGGCCACTTTTGACAGGCCGGTTTTGGATCCTCTATTCTCTCTTTTCTAATGTTTATACGGTAATCTTTTGCCTATTTTGTTTATTCATATTTGTGGAAGAGTGTACGTACGACAAGAGTGAGAAATAACATTTTGGTTGATTTCCACCTATGTGTGCACCATCTTTAATTTTTTATTGTGCAACCATATTTTTTTTTTGTGCAACCTGAACATGCCACCAGGGCCACACCGTACCTGATGACTTGGACTGCTCGAAGCTAGGGCACATCTGGTTTCCTGTGTAATACTGCACAAGTGGATTGTAGATAGCTTTTTTGATTTGGAAAAGAGCCCAATCACATCTTGTTCATCACAAAAGCAAATGTTGTGATTTATTAGATCCATTCTAGAAGGTTGACTGAATCCATAAGCCAAATGACAGCGCTCTATTTGCCGTCCCTCTACCATACGGAGGAAGAAGGAAAAAGTCCAAATTACTCTCCCAAATTTGGCCTATGTCCAGGTAAGCTCCCAAATCTAACATTTGATTCAGTTTACTCGAACTATTTGAGTTGGTCTACTTCCCCCCCCCCCCTAAATAGGATTTGTTATTTTGTTTCTCTACGTTTAAGTTGAGTTGTAGTATAAAATTTTATGACGTGATACAAGACATCATAAGTTACGTTAGAAAAATATATCTTAATTTTTGCCACTATTTTTATAGCTTAGGAAATTTAATAATAAATTAACATTATAGATATAATATCATACAAAACATAATGATGAAAAATTCTTTATGTATTTTTCTAACACGAAATATGAAGTCCTCTATCACCTCACAAAATTTGAAACTAAAACTCAATTTGTAAATAGAAAAATAAAAAAGGAAAATAGCTTAAATGTGATGTTTCACTTGTAACTGTACTAGGTGGACCAGGCCAGACCTCATCTGCTACCGTGCCCAACTGCTACCAGGCTTTAGGAAGCCAGTTGTACTGTTTGGTTGCCTTTTGGGCTAGTTGCCTGGCCTGGTGAGGCCACTAACCACCCGTTAGCTTGGCCACACGAAAACGAGTGGCTGGCCGTTTCTGCGAAGCTAGGCCCCAGGTACTGCCCGGCTCACCTCCGGCTTGCCTTGCCTCACCTCCCTGGCCATCTCCTCGTATCCACGCGCCAGCTCCTCGTCGATAGATCCTCGGTGTTTGTGCGCTGACCACCCGCTTCTCGGCTAGCTCCTCGGCATCTGCGCATCCTACACGGCCGCATTTGCCGTGAAGCCGTACCTCCTGTGTGCGCCTCTTCGGCAACTCCAATAGCAGCAGCGATTGCAAAACTCCAACGGAAGCATCCAACCTCCTCATCTTCCCCACCCGCTCTGACCTCACCACCGCCAGCTTAAGAAATTCCTAGTGAGGCTTAAGCAATCACTTCAACCAAACGAGTGATTATTGGCTTGTGCCAAGCTGCCTAAGTCTGGTCTGGCTAAGAAAGCTAGCCAGGCTAGGAATTGAGCAGGAACCTAACACACACCCATATACAGGTCCTGACTGGCTCCTTCTCCTATTAATTATTGGAAGGATGCCCAGCCCATCAGCGAACTTAGCTTCAGTGCTGATTCTTTTGTGCAGGACTTGGACTCTACACAACAACATTACTCACCGCTCCGGCCCGACATCCATCTTGGAATCCATTCATTTCCTGCTGAATTACCAGCACTTGCTAACGGGTATCCGACAACAATGCGATGACAGAATTGGAAAAGAAAGCACCGTTCGATCATGGATTGGAACAGGGAGCCAAGTGAGGACGCCCTGCAGACAACTCTGTTGGTCAGCGCCGCCAGAGGGTTGCACAAAAATGCACTAACCAATAAGGTAGACATTGACCTGTGCTCTCGCTTATAGGATGATTTTGCACCCGTGAAAGCCATATATTAATCCGTGAGTACTCCCTTTTCTATCGTTGGTCATCAATATCATTATACACTTTTCTATGGTTGGTCATCAATATCATTATAGATTATTAGTCAAATAAAAATTACTATATTGAAAAACTAAATAAAAGTTGGGGATGTAGCTCAACTGGTAGAGCATTAAGGATTGCATGCTTAAATGTATGGGATTCAACTCCTCGCATCTCCAATTTTTTATTTATTGCAATTATTTTGTTTCTCCGAGTTTTGCATGTGTATATATCTTCAGCATTACCAATTTTTTATTTATTGCAATTATTTTGTTTCTCAGAGTTTTGGATATTCAATTTTTTTATTTATTATTACTGTTATTTTGTTTCTCTGAGTTTTGGTGTATATATCTTCAGTATTATTTTGTTTCTCTGAGGTTTACATCTCCAATTTTTTATTTGTTACTGTTATTTTTGCTTCTTTCAAATCGAGATGGCACAATGTTTTGTTTAGTTCATGTATTTCAATTGCGCAGAAAAAGAAAATATAGAAACAGACATAATGGTGGACTCACATACTGACCTGCGTTTGAGTAACAAAACTAGAGTTTCATTGAGAGGGGAAAATCTAAACCTCTATGCATGCATGGTGATTCAAGAGGAAACATGATAGTTAATTGTACTCTCTTGCATGTTTAGAGCATAGTTTTAAATCTCCCGCTGTAGCTGCCGCTATAGCCCGCTATAGCCTTTTGAGCCAGGGTGCCGCTATTTGTGTTCATGTACAATTTAACCGCTATATCCCGCTATAGCCCGATATAGCTCCGCTATTAGCTGTTTTAGAGATATACCGCTAAACACCTTAGCCCGCTATTTAAAACATTGGTTTAGAGTGTTGCAATTTTGGTTCAGTTCATGTTTTGTTACAGATATGACACACGTTTTATATCAGAAATTACAAAATACGGGTATCATGGTACACAGGTATCTAGTGTTGCAATTCATTTTATTTCGTGTTTTAAAAGTAATGTAACACATATTTCATTAGAAAACAGAGCATCTATTACAAAAGTATGGTTTCAAACAACACATGCTTCAATACGCAAACATTTTTTGTTTCATGTCAACCTGCTGTGTTTGAAACAACACAATTCAGCGACTACACCATGCAGGGTTATAGACACACATCTTACCTGCGGTCTTGATGTAGAAGGGTACCTCCATCTCACCGCTAGCGACTGCAACACGAGAGTCCAGCCCGCCGTAGATGCCGCTTGAGCCCTCCTTGCATCCGTCGAACTAGCTAGAGATCTGCTTTGTGGCCCTCAACAATCAGGGGGGAGGATGCCCTGGGGGAACTCAATGTTGTAGAGGAGATGAGAACATTGAGGATGGCAAGGGACAGGGCATGACGGGGATGGGCTGCCGCAAGTGATGCGGGCACTTTGCTATAGCTGTGTTGTGTCGTGGGCTCCTGTCTGCACTGTCTATTACCACGAATGAAACACTACTACAAAATTGATTTGTAGCAACTGGAGACTTTTTGTATAGAGGTGGATCAGTTATCAGCCGCCTGTACAGGGGCCTCCAAAGTCCAAACCAAGCCTCCTCTAGAATTGCAATTGTAGGGGCAGTTGTAGTTCCTAGTCGCCTCCACAAATGCTCCAATTTCTAGGAATGACTCTATTTCGAGCTGTCTCTAGAAATTGATTTCTAGCCGTCTCTAAAAATTGGAGTTGCATAGTGGATTCGAATATTTCAAATGACCTCAGATGAAAAAATGACCAAAATAAAAGATGAAGATGTCAAAAAGTTATGCAACTTTGTGGTTGGCAACCTTTTCATTTGAAATCATCTATGCATGGAAAATCTATGTTTGAATTTCTCACATTTGAAATCCAATTCAAATATTTCAAATGACCTTAGATGGAGACAAGACCAAAACCAAAGTTGTAGATCTCAAAAATTATAAAACTTTGTATTTGATAACTTTTTCATTTAAATTCATTTAGGGATCCCAAATACTCATTTTTAAATCAAATAAATAGAAAATGGGGAGGATGAATATCCCAAATGGACACAAGTGTGTTATGGGTGGAGTGGTTATGGGAAAAATATGCGAGGCCTAAGGTCGCAGGTTCCATCCCTACAGCCGTGAAGCGTGTGTTTTTCACGTGAAAAATCGTGCAACTACTCCATGTATTTCAGTTGCGCAAATTGTATGTTGGCCTTGCATGCACCTTTTGCATTATTGATCGACTATGTTGATACTTAATGGTGGTGCAAGTAAAATAACTAAATTTGATTACTTTGAAAAACTAAGCAAATGTTGGGGATGTAGCTCAATTGGTAGAGCATGAAAATACGCATGATTCAAGGTACGGGGTTCAACTCCTCGCATCTCCAATTTATTTTATTTACTCCTTTTTCTTTTGTTTCTCTCAGAATACTGCACACAATTTTGTTTTCTCAGTTCTGAATAATGGCATGCAGCAGGTTTAATTTAATTAACCCATGTATTTCAGTTGTTCAAACCGATGATACTGGTGAAGGATGAAATGAGATACCATGATTCACGCAACAAAACTAGCTAGAGTTTATTGAAAGAAACAAAGTTATACTTGGTTATTATAAATTAAGCGCACCATATATAGTTCCCATGCCATGCATGTCGCTTTTTTTTTTGAACTTGGCCGATTCATTACTCAGCTGACAAATCGTCAAACACATACAACCTTGGCACATAGTGCTGTCATGATCATGACCTATTAAAACCCCATTCAAGAAAACCCCTACATATAAAACAAATCGGACATCGACTCACTAACTCTAAATCCCCAATCCACCTGCCGCCCCTAGCCCACCATTCCATGCTTGCCCCTCCCGACCTCGTCCATGTTCACTCCCTCACCTCTTCCCTTTTGTCTCGTGTAGCTTCTAACTCAATCCTCCCAATCCAGCTACTCTCTGAGTCAATCTGTCTGCTCGCTCTCCACCCCTCTCAACCCCATCTGCTACTGCCGCAAAGACCCCCTTCCCCAGTGGCCTCTCCATTCCATGGCTCAACGCCTCAACCTCCTCTCCTCTTCATGGCCCGATGCATCGGCCTCCTCTGCTCTCCTCCGTCCTCTCTGGGTGGGCAAAAGCGTGATGGTGTGCATGTGCGAGGTGACGAGATCTCACCGATTTCACTGATATGATGATTGAATATGATTGGTCTATGAAGATGTATTTTGTGATGGATGCGTGAACTTGTAAAGGATTTGTGGTCTTGTGATACTTTGATTGGTATTCTTAATTTTTTTTTACATGTTCTTGATTTGTCAAGACATCACATAATCGATCAGGCCGTCTGGATAATCAGGCCATCAAGACAAGATTAATCTCACCTTGTGTCGTGCCTGGGCCTCATGTTGAGCCCGTCAGGCGGCACAGCATATATCGGTAAGTTATCCACGCCAACTGAAAGTTGTGCCTAAATGGGCTCATGCGGTGTCGGGCCATGCCACCCATTTAGCCATCTATACCTGTACATTACATTTGAAATAATCTATGGTGGCACTGTTATAGAACTAACAACAACTATCTGTCCACCACCGCCGGTTTCTATTGAGTCAGCAGTGATAACTCTACACTGGCAGGTCATTAGCTAAGAATTAGAAAAATAATTGGGTCCTAATGACCCAATGGTGGTCCCTGTTAGTGCCGATTGAAGCCACAAGCCGGTAGTGACAAATCACTAGCGGTTGAATTGATGGGCTGGCAGTGACACTAAGACTATCACTGCCAGCTGGTGTCTTCAATATCGGTAGTGGTATGTCACTGCAGGCTCATGGCTTGAGCCAACAGCGATATAGAGCCTATCGTTGTCGGCTGTTGGCTTGAGCCGGTAGTGATATGTGTATAGTACAAAACCCTTCTTCCTCCTTGCTCCTCCCTCGTCTATCCCATCCCAAGCACAATCATTCAAGGATGCACCTTTAATTTCCCCACCTCTCCCTGCATTGTTGAGGCATTTTTCACCACAACGCTCATGGAATGTCGATAACTAACAAATGTGTTTTTGCATAGATTGAGTACATAGTAGCTATTGAATAGTTATCAGCACTAATGGCTACATAAATACCAATGGAATGTTAATTTACACTTTTAAAACATAGATAAATATATTGACAAAATTCAATGTAGATCCTGCAGTATTAGCAAAGTCAAAATTAACTCATTCTGTTGAACTTCTCTACTTTGAACAAATTCATAGACAAATATATTAACAAAATTCAAACCACATCATGCAGGCAGACCAAAAAAGGCGATCCATTTTGCACATACATGCATACACTTGTTCTAAGCCAAAGAAGGAAGAGGAAGTGGTGGTCGCCTAGAAGTCGCGCTGGTTTTGGAGAAGAACTGATCGGGAAGAAGAATGCTGGATCGTGACGATACAACTGTTTTGGTGCCATGGTGAAAGGATAAGGTTTGGTGGGTCCCACACGTCATCTAATTAAGGGCAGCAAGGTCATTTCAAGTAGTTCTAATCCTCGTTTAGTGCCTCTGTCCATCAAAAGACTAATGGGACACGTCGAAAGTGACATAGGGGATTAATTTTTTTTTGCAATGGCCTACAAGGAAATTCAGCAGTTTCAATGGCACATAGAGAAGTCACAAAATTTCTAAGGGCACTAAAGGAATTGGCTCTATATTAAGGGGTGTTACTCCTCTAGAATGGCTCCGGCTCCTCCTTTCGACACTAGAAAACGGTTCTAAATGACTCCTCTTTATAGTTGGCCAACGGGCCGGCCCGGCCCGGCATGGCATGGGTCCAGGCTGGCATGGCCCGATGGGGTTAGGCCTTCATGGGCCGCCGTGCCTCCCAGGCTGTGCCTCTTAGTGCCTCGTGCCTGGCCTTCGGCCCAAGCACAGCCCTATGGGCTGTTTTTCGAGCCATGTCGGCTCGCTAAGTACGGCAAAAATTACGGGCCGTGCCAGCTCGAAGCCCGGCACTCTTTTAGCACCACAATAAACTCATCTCATCCAACACTTCAAGAATTTCACAGTTTCATTCACATCACAGAAATAGAGATATACATATACATACATTCAATCAGCCTAAGTCCAAAATTCCAAAGCCAACAGAGAATACATACATTCAATCAGCCTAAGTCCAGAACTCCAAAGCCAACAGAGAAGCCATCAGATAACAGAAATATGAAATGAGCTGTTTTGTGCAATGCTGCCTCATTGAAAACCTTTCTAGGTAAAACTCACCCATGTGAGAAACCCTAGAAAGGAAAAAAGAGTGCAGCCAGCTCTAGTCTTAAGTCTTACAAACCATAGTTCAAAGGGCCAAAAGTACAGTGAGTCCACAGATCACTCACTCACTGTCACAGTCATAGATCACCCTCTCAACTCACTCACATATCACTCAACTCACTAAGTAGCAGAAGCACCAACAGTCCCACCGCTACCTTCTTCTTTATCAAGGTACAAGTTCTTGAATGCTTCCTCAAGCTCTGGGCTCCCTTCTTGCTCCTAACTCCCAATTCTTTATGTAGGTCAGCATCTCCACATTCTCTGGCAACCAGCGCCGCCGCTCTTCAAGTATCTTTCCTAATAAACTAAAACAAGACTCGGAAGAGACAGTAGATATAGGAACCGACATGATATCTCTAGCCATTATAGACAGGATTGGATAGGTTAGTTTGTGGTCACGCCACTAGAGAAGTATTTCAAAATCATCCTCATAAGAAGTGATAATGTCACTGTCTAAATAAGCTGAGAGCTCATAAACAACAGAGGTAGATGAAGATGAGGTGACAGAGACAGGGGGAGGGCCAACAAAACCTGAACCTGATCCTGATCCACCACGGCCTTCAAAGATCCTTCCCCATGCCTGCTTTTTCTTACCTGTATGAATTGATGATTGTGCAACCCTTTGAGACCTAGCTACACTAAACTTGTTCTCATATTTGTTAAACAGTTTATACAATTCAGTTTTAATATCAGCATAGTATGAACTATACTCAGAACCGGTGCATTCACTAAGTAATTACAGCGCATTAAAGAATCTTCTCATCTTAGCTCTAGGATTAAGAATGAATGCATATGAATATAACAGTGGTATGTTCTTCCAATATTTAAGGAATTTAAGTTTCATAGGAGCAACAACAACTCTAAGATTTTGATCTCTTTCACATGCATGCAAATGAGAAGCAATCTCTAGGATATGGTGCAAAACAAGTGGATATATGGGATAATAAACACCAGACAGAACAACAGTAGATTCATAAAAGAGTTCTAGAAACTCTAATATCTTTTCAGCAATGTACCAATGATTTCTAGTCAATAATTCTGAACCATAGTGAGAATTAATGAACACAGAAAAAACATTCTTGTATGGAAGCAAGTGTTTAAGCATAAGGAAAGTAGGATTCCATCTAACATCCATATCTAAACCAAACTTTTTAGGTCTAACACCCTTAGCATTGCAATATTCCTTGAACAATGCAATTCTTTGATTAGAGAAATTTAAGAAGTTAATTGCAGTTCTAAAATTTTCTGTAAAAGCTTTCAACCTCTTTAATCCTGATTTTACAATAAGATTTATGATATGACAAGTACAACATTGATGCACAAGACTATACTTATGCTTATTAGGATCAGAAGGTGTAGGTGCAGGATCAAAACCTAAGTAACCAGCAGACAGAGGTGTCAAAGTCACCATAGCCTTAGCATTAGAAGAAGCATTGTCCAGAGTGACAGAGAATATCTTGTCAATGAGACAAAACTCCTCAACAACAGTAGCAATTCTTTCAGCAATGTTTTCATCAGAATGTTTAACCTCAATCAGTCTAAAACCAATAACCCTTTTCTGTAACTCCCAATCAGCATTCACATAATGAGCAACAACACTAATATAGTCCTCCTTAGCATTACCAGACCAATTTTCTAAAGTTAAAGCAACAAAAGAAGTAGCAGGTAACACAAAATTCTTAAGCACATCATGGCGTTCAGTAAACAGTTTACCAAGATCTCTAGTGATGGTCTGTCTAGAAACCTTGACAAACCTAGGGTTTTGAGCATGAGCAATGAAGTCCTCCTAGGCTTGTGTCTCACCTATGCCTAATGGAAAGTCCAGCGTAGCAATTAACTGACACAACTCAGTCCGAGAAACAGCAGGATCATACACCTAGTTATGCAAACCATCAGGATTCAAAGCAAGCCTAGATTGGACCTTAGCAGCATGATCAATCATTTTCCTACAAGATTTCTGGTGCCTAATCAAATGACTAGTGCCAGCAGCAGATCTAGAAGACAATCTACTCTTACACATTCTATAGATAGCAGTAATTTGAACTGAGTTACCATTCACAGTCTCACAAATCTGTTCAAAATCAACCCAGACACCAGATTTACGCTTACCAACAGATGACGTACCATCTGTGTTGGTGGAGCCGACTGGGGTCCTTGTCACAGTCGTGGCCCCTCCAACACTATCACCGGCATCGAGATCAACTGGAGCAGAGCCGCTACCGACATCAATACCGAGCAACGCAGCAGCATCCTCACAGATGTCATCGTCATCCTCGGGGACCAGCCCTGCCGCTCTTAGGACATCGTTGCCGGTGAGTGGATAGACGACATTGTCATCATCCGCCTCTGCCATGGCGACCTCGACCGCGGACAACTGATCTCTAGCACCGTTCCTCATCGGTGCACGCGGCCGCCTAGCCATGTCTATGCCAGAGGAGGAAGACGCGGCATCGGCAACCGACCTGCGCAGAGGAGAAAGAAGACAAGAGAGTGAGAGAGACAAACATCAACACAAATCTAGGTTTAGGGTTAGGGTTCATGGATCACCTACGCAACCGGAGCCCGGTGCCGGAGATGACGAGGGTCACCCAGAGGATAGACAAACACCGATTAGAATTGACGGTGAGTGGCGGTGGAGGGATTGGACGGGAACACGAACTCACATAGTTCATCGAGAGCGAGAGGAGAGACAGGGAGAGATGGGAGGAGACAGGGTGAGATGGGGGAGCGGTGGCAGGTGGATCGAGATCACCGGAGTCAGGGCTAACAGTGACGAGAGCTTTGATTCGTGTTCGTCCCTGGTGGATGCGGCGGGTGAGACCGCAAGAGAGACTGAGAGAGCAACGAGTGGCGTAGCGGAATGAGGATTAGGGTTAGGGTTGAGAGGGGTGGGGGAGCCGCTGTCGCGCTGCAGCTTATATACATGGGGCGGGGCGCGGGGCTGAACCGCTGAGGGGGGAGTGGGGGACACGGTGGGCTGGGCCGTCTGCCTTTGGCAGGCCGGGCCACCACCATGCCTACCATTAGGGAGCGGACTGTGCCGTGCCAGCCCATATGCCTGGGGTGCGGTCCAGGCATGGCCTGCTCCTCCGGGTGGTGCCAGCCCAGGCCCGCTGGTCACCGGGCCGGCCCAAGCTTGGGACGGGCCAAAAAAACGGGCCTCGTGCTAGGTCAACGAGCTCAGGCTGCATGGCCATTTATACTCCTCCTACTAAAGCGTTTGGTAGGGCGCATCCGAAGGAGCCCTAGCCAGAGCTAGGAGGAGCCTTGGCCTAAGAGCATCTACAAGAGTTCCTTAAATCCTTTGCTAATCCTTGTTTTTTAGCAAGATGATAAAAAACCTCTCATCTCCAATAACTCCTAATCCATCCTCCTAATCTATTAGAACTTGGAAAAAGTCAACATGTTCCGCGTTATGCACGTCCGAGTCACGCGTATATTCTCTCTCCACGCGTGTTTGTTGGCCAATCTAGAGGTGGAAGGGCATGTAAAGAATAAAGAGTAGGAAAGGGTTCCTGATGCAAATGTACAAAAGAGAAATAATATATAAAAGTGGTTAAGATAAATTAGAAATAGTACTAGAAAATCAGGGCGTGGCGTTGTCGTGCTTACCGTGAGGTTGCCGTTCTATAGTGTTATATATTGTATATTATAGTAAAACATATATGGCATATGTTACAGTTGAATATAGTGCAGATTATATAATTTTTTTCATATTGTTTTTATTGTAAATATATTGTCCCTTTTTTATGTTTTATTGTATTAGCAGAAGAAGTTTGTTGGTATAGTTTACACTGTAGTGTGACAAAGTATAAAAGGAGATGAAATAAGTAACTTGTGTCTATGAAATGAAGGATATATCAGTTAAATGTGTGTAGCATCAAAACCCAACAGTAGTGTTATTGATTTTTTTAAAAAACAGAGAAGGATCGTAATCATAGTAATTGTGGGTCCGCGTAGAGGAGATGGCTGCTTATACATCTAAAATTTGCTCATAGCTAAGTATAGATGTTGAAGTTCGCTGAAAAGGAGACAAATTATTGAATTTTAGAAGATTTTTTGTGGAAAAATTACGAGATTCAGAGTTAGGATGGATGAGATATAATGTTCCTACGTTTATCGGTGAAACGCGAATGAGAGGAATTTGTAAATTATTCTAGACTTTTTGGATGACGAAGAATGGGTGGAAAATATTTGGATAGGCTCTAGAGTTGTTCTAGTTTATTTAGGAATTTTTTGGAAAGGAAAATGGCTTACTTTAATCTTTTGGGTACGTTTATCGTGTACACGTAGCAATTCTCTTCTCGGCTGCTAGACAAACAGTGCCAAAGTTAGACGAACAGTGTACAAACAGTGACCGCTATCGGATGAACAGGCCGCTGTTTTTGCAGGCGACGTGGCCAGCTCCATCGGCCGGAGCTTGGCCCGCGTTTCATATATATAGATAGGATTCCTGATATAAAATTGTCTTCTATATTTTAGGAATGGATTATTAGAAACTCTAGGAGATGGCTTTCTTTATTCCTTCCAATATTTTTTAGGAGTTATAAAACTCCATATTTTTGGAAGAAAATATTAGATAGGCAGAGAAGAACTAACACGGCAAGAACATTCTAATATATACACACACATACTAGCTAGCCTTCCATTTGAATCCACTAATGCTAGCCATAAAAGGGCATCATATCCCTGTCATCTCTAAGCAACTAACATTTATACACTGAGCCGAGCTAGTGTACATATACGTACAACCACCACGCAACAACAATGGCATCTCCGGTGGCCGCCTCTCGGCCAGCCCTCTTCCTCTTCTTCCTGCTGGGCGTCGTGGCCCTGATCACCAGCAGCAGGGTGGCTAGCGTGGTGAACATCTCGGTCACCAACCTGTGGCGATTCCTGGTGTGGCGGCACCCAGCTGAACCCTGGTCAGTCGTGGCACCGGCTGTGACTTCCTCGGCGGCGGCAACGCTACGTGTGAAACCGGGGACAGCACTGGCGCCCTGCGCTGGCCGCTGGCTGACGATGGCAGAGTTCACGATCGGTGTCGCCAGCGGCAATGGTGGCACCCGCCGGCTGGAGGACCGAAATGGCATCTCTGCGGTGTACGAGTTCAACGTGGCAGTGGACTTGTTCTGCATGCGGCGCCAGCGACGTCCTCCGGTGCAGGGAGCTTGGGTGCGCCGATGGCAGCCGCAGCCCCGACAAGACCACCAACGACTACCACGCACTACTACACAAAATATTAACCGAGGCGGGCGAACTGCATTAACCGAGGCGGTTTTCATTGAGGTCACGGTAAATCAACGATTTACCAAGGCGGTTCAGTCGCCTGCCACGGTTAGTGAAAATAAAAAAAATTAAAAAAGGAAAAAGCCCGCACCCAGACCGAGCCTGGATCGGGCCTCAATCCGGGCCTCGCGCCGACGCGCCTGCGCACCGCTGCCGGCACTGCCGCCGCACGAGTCCTCTTCACTGGTTTCGGCTCCCTGTGCTCCCCGCTCCTCCTCGCCGCACCGTCGCACGCGCTGCCGCCGGATCCGCACCGCTAGGGGAGGGAGAAGAGGGAGCCGCCACTGCGTCCATCGCCGGTGAGGGGAGGAGCGCCACTGTAGAGGGAAGCCGGTGCGCCGCCGCCTCGTGCGCCCCACCATGCATCCATCGCCGGTGAGGGGAGGAGCGCCAGTGCAGAGGGAAGCCGGTGCGCTGCCGCCTCGTGCACCCCACCGTGGTCCGCCCGTCGCTCCTATGCCGGATCCGCTGCGTCGGAGCCAGACCCGCTGCTCCTATGCCAGATCCGCCGCGCCAAGCCCGGACCCCCCGCGCGCCCGCGTCGAACGCGCCCCGCCACGCCCGCTGCTCCACCTGCCGTGTCGGCTTGCTCCACCTGCCACGTGCGTGGGGGGAGAGGGAGAGGGGCGCCATAGGGGATGGGGTGAGGAGAGAGCGACGGGAGGGAGAGTGGATGATGGGGAGAGAGTGGGAGAGAGCGACGGGAGGGAGAGGGAGAGAGTCGCCGCTGAGAGGAGGGAGAGGGAGAGAGGTTGGACAAGTGAAACCGAAACCCTAACTTAGTATATATATATGATGAGCATGATATGGGCCGGGATATGGGCAGTCTAGGCCACTATTTACTGAGGCGGACTTTATAACGTGACCGCCTCGGTTAATGTATTAACCGAGACGGTTGCGTTAGGAAAACCGCTTCGGTTAATAAATTATTAACCGAGGCGGTCGTGTTAAGTTGTCCGCCTCAGTAAATCGATTTTGCAAGGCGGTTATTTTTAACCGCCTCGGTTAATAAAAAATGACAGCCTCGGTTAATCCGAGGTATTAATCAAGGCGGTTTAAAATTATGCCCGCCTCCGAGGAGGTTTCGAAAAGGTTGCGGTTACGTTTTTTTTTCTGTAGCAGTGACGTCGGCTTCTGCCCATGATCGACGGAGAGATGCATGCATGCATGGTGACCGCCTCTGCCTTCAAGTTTCAAACTAGCTTTGCTTTACATGATAGTGTCTCGTAATTCGATGCCTGTCGTCTCCGTGATGCATGCTTCAATCTCAAAGAGTTGATTAAAAGAAATAAACAAAGTTGATTATATAATATTAATATTATTATAGACTATTGGTAAAAATAAAAATTATTATATTGAAAAACAAAATAAAAGTTGGGGATGTAGCTCAATTGGTAGAGCATTAAGGATTGCATGCTTAAAGGTCCGGGGTTCAACTCCTCGCATCTCCAAACTTTTTTGTTTATATATTATTATTTTGTTTCTCTGAGTTTTGCATGTCCAATTCTTTATTTATTACAGTTATTATTTTGTTTATCTGAGTTTTGCATATCCAATTCTTTATTTATTATGGTTATTTTGTTTCTATGAGTTTTGGGTATAAGTTTCTTTACTATAATTTTGTTCCTCTGAGTTTTGCATCTCCAATTTTTTTCTTTATTACTGTTATTATTTTCTCTAGCCTACCCCAACTTGATTGGAACCGATAGGCTTGGTTGTTGCTGCTGTATTGTTATTATTTTCTCTGAGTTTTGGGTGTGTTTCTTTCGGATCGGGATGGCATTCTGCATGCCATCATTCAGAACTGAAAAAACAGAGCTGTGCATTATTTGGAGAGGAAAAAGGAGTAAATAAAAACAAAAAAGGATTAAATAAAAACAAATTGGAGATGCATTATTATGAGAGAAAAAAGGAGTAAATATTATTTATTACTGTTATTTTTCTCTGAGTTTTGGGTGTGTTTCTTTCAGATCGGGATGGCATTCTGCATGGCATCATTCAGAACAGAAAAAACAGAGTTGTGCATTATTCAGACAAAAAAAGGAGTAAATAAAAATAAATTGGAGATGCGAGGAGTTGAACCCCGTACCTTGAATCATGCGTATTTTCACACTCTACCAATTGAGCTACATCCCCAACGTTTTTTAATTCTTCAAAATAATCAAGTTTATTTATTCTACTTGCACCATCGTTTGTATCACCATAGTCGATCAATAATGCAAAATATGCACTTGCAAATATGGGTACAAAATCCTACCATTAAGTTAAGTATCACCAAAAATAGGAGTAAATAAAAACAAATTGGAGATGCATTATTTTGAGAGGAAAAAGAACTAAATAAAAAAGAAATTGGAGATGTGAGGGGTTGAACCCCGTACCTTGAATCATGCGTACTTTCATGCTCTACCAATTGAGCTACGTCCCCTTTCATTTAATTTTTCGAAATAATCGTGTTTATTTATTTTACTTGCACCACCGTTAAGTATCACCATAGTCGATCAATAATGCAAAATATGCACTTGCAAATATGGTACTGTTGGGGAAGGCGCCCCTGGCGGGACCCCCCCACCCGGCACTTGGCCTCACTCCACCCTACATAGACGCCTCGACCGTGGGCCGTCACCCTTGCGGTGGGGGTTTTCTCCTCGCCCTCTCCTTTTAGTTTCTGCGTCAAGATTTGGCCTGAAGGTTACAAGTAGCGAGGAAGGCACAAGATCGGCGGAAGAATAAACTTCGATGGGCGTGACAAGGGTTCGCCGAAGGTGACAAGCGCAGCCGGCCAGGTAGCTGGCGGCGGTTCTCCCTGTTAGGGTTAGTAGTGGTTTGACTGGGGCACGGAGGATTACCTCACCACACCCAGCCATTGTATTAGCACTGTCGGCTACTTGCCAACCCTTTTGTAATTTTGCCAGGCCCCAGGTATGGCCTATAAAAGTGGCAGCCTGTTGGACAATTTAATTCGCAATTAATCCGCATTTATTTCTCGTTCTCCCTGCAGGATACCTTCGCATACGCTCATTTGCATTCACCTTATCCTATAGTAAACCCTCGGCCTCCCCCGCCTAGTCTCTAGCGACGGTGGCAGGCTAGGAGTGACCCCACAAGTACAAAATCCTACCATTAGTACCAAAAAAGGAGTAAATAAAAACAAATTGGAGATGCATTATTTTTGAGGGAAAAAGGAGTAAATAAAAAACAAAAAAGGAGTAAAACAATTGGAGATGCAATATTTTTTGAGGGAAAAAGGAGTAAATAAAAAATAAATTGGAGATGTGAGGAGTTGAACCCCATACCTTGAATCATGGGTATTTTCACACTCTACCAATTGAGCTACATCCCCAACTTTATTTAATTCTTCAAAATAATTGAGTTTATTTATTTTACTTGAACCACCGTTAAGTATTGCCATAGTCGATTAGTAAAGCAAAATATGCACTTGCAAATATGGGTACAAAATCCTACCATTAAGTATCACCAAAATAAGGAGTAAATAAAAACAAATTCGAGATGCATTATTTTGAGAGAAAAAAGTAGGGCATCCAAACAGGCCCGGACTCATCTCTCCCGATCGCTTCTGCTTTGTTTGTTCCTGTACATTCTGTTTCGCAGCCAGGCAATATGGTTCAGTAGAAAAAATTTTAGCCAACGGAAAGGAAAAGTACCAGCTATGGAAATATCATGGAATGCTGGCGCCGTTGGACCTCCTCTTCCCAATTATAAGTCTTTCTGGCTTATGAGGTACATAGATTTTGTAATGTATGAAAGAGTAGTATTCGTTTTGGCATTTTTCTAAGTCAAAATGTTGCTAACTTTAATCGTTGTATTAATGTCTACAAGTTCAAATAAATACTTATATCAAAATATATTGTATGTAGAATGTCTAACAAAACTATTTAAAGTTGTGGATATTGGGTGTACGTTTCTATAAACCTAATTAAAGTTAAAAAAGTTTGATTTTAGGTTAAAAAGTTAAAGTGAAATATAATTTGGAACTAATAAATATTAGTCCTGGGGGCCTAGTAAGTTTTATTTTCATGTAGCGAAATGGGGTTGGTTTTTCCTTTGGGCTCATCTATGCTGGGAGCAATTCAAACGGGCTGAAACTAGGGCTGCACAGGGGTTAAAACACTTGCAACATGCATCCAGCACAGATGAAACATTTGAAATATACACTTGAAACATACGTGTATAGCCATTACAACATGTGCAGCATCCTGATCTACTTTTGCAACATCGATATACAACACATGCAACATATTTCAAAAACACTTGAAACATACTATTGCAATATGCGCTTTCAACATAGCATTTGTTTGCTGTTTGGACGAATGGAGGCTTGTCGACGCGGAGCTCAATGCCGGCGTGGAGCTCGATGCCACGGAGTGGCGCAGAGGTTGCCAGTGTGGAGCTCGTCGGCGGCACAGACCTCGGCAGGGGCAGGCAGATGGAGTGCGGCCGCGACAGGAGGCGCGAGTCTGTGCAGGGGCACGTGGCGCGAGCTGGTGACTAGGGCGCGGGTGGGGCCGCATGGTGCGAGCAGGGGTTGGCTCCGTCCCAGAGTAGAGGCACGCAGCGCACTGAGCGAGCAAGCGACACGGGCTAGGATAGCGCGGGCGAGGCGCAAAGTGAGCGGGTGACTTATACAAGGTCCGTCCGTCCGGACGACCTATAAACAGCATTACCGAAAATAGAAAGTAACCCAAAGTACACTAGTAGTACTTTGCAACCATCGAGCTAAAGTGAAGTACAATTTGGAGCGGAATAAATATTAGTACTCGGCCCTGAGTTTTCTTTTCCACGTTGCCAAATGGGTTTGGGATTTGGGTTTTGCTTTGGGCTCAAATATGCTGGGAGAGCTATTGAAACGGGCTGAAAGCAGGCCTCCAACAAAAACCAGGGCTGAACGTCGTGAACGCCTCTCCTCGGCGGCATTGACGACCGTCGCGGCAGCAGGCCAGGGAGATGGATCCGCCGCCGCCGGTGGACCTGCTGTCCTCCCTCCCGGAGCATCTCCAGGACGAGATCCTGACGCGCCTTGACCTACGCGACGCCGTGCGCACCTCCGCGATCTCCCGCGCCTGGCGCCGCCGCTGGGAGACCCTCCCCGGACTCGCCCTCTCCTTCCCCGACGGCACGCCCCCCTCGGTCGTCGACCGCGTACTCCGCCGTTACGCAGGTCCCAGCGTCTCCCGGTTCGCCTGCCACGTCGACGCACGCGCCTCCCACGTCGACCACTGGCTCATCACGCTCTCCCGCCGCAGTGTCGAGTCCATCTCCATCTTCAACAACTGTCGACGAACCTTCACCGTCCACTCCTCCATCTTCTCTTGTGACTGTCTCGTGTCCCTCACCCTGGAGTGGTGCAGCATTCGCCCACTCCCTCAGCCTCAGCCTGGTGGAGGATTCGCCGTCTTCCCCGTGCTCAAGGAGCTATACCTCACAGTTGTCGAGTTTGCAGCACGCAAGGAGAGCCTGTTGCAGGCTATTATTCGTGCTTCACCCATGCTTGGTGTACTCCTTCTTGAGCAGGTGGACAGCATTGATACCGACTGCGTGTTTGAGGCTCCCAATCTCCACACTCTGGGACTTATTTTGTCTTCCATTCACTGACGATTTGGGAAGCTGCCACGCCTCCAATATGCATGCATCGATTTGGGCAGCTGCGTGATTCAGGGTGGACCTGCTCGTTGCCTAGAGCTCCTCGCTGGTGTTTCCCAAGTTCAGGAGCTCATTTTCAAACTACCGGTACATTGTTTAATTGCTCCTATATATATTACCACCCTATTTTGCTTTTTGCTTGTTTGGCATAAACCATGCATGGATTGAGTCAGTGAATATCGTGATACAAAAATCATCAGACCATTTTACTACATTTGCATACAAGTTCGGTTTTATACATTGTTATAACATAATAAAGTAGTGAACTTGGTTTGCTCGACTAAATAAATAATCTAAAACCCTGCCTTAATAAACGAAACAAGTTTCACGGTACCATACCATTCTGCGTGCGTGCTTCCTTGCTTCAACAACACAATGCTATAAAATTCCATCAATCTTTCCACACTTGTGTTCAGTTTTTATTGCTTTGGTTTTACCATCTCATCATGTTTCCCCCTCCCAGCTCTGTGATTTTCAGATGGATGCAATTCCTTTCACCTTTTCCAACTTGAAGAGCATGGAATTATCGACAGACTTCGCTGATATGCACCACATTTCATTAATGTTTTGCTTACTAAGGAGCTCTCCTAACCTTGAAAAACTTAAAATAGAGGTAATATTGAAGGTTGCCTTTTGGATACTCATCATTAAAGCTTTTGAAAGTCATCTCGCTAATTAATACCCCAACTGATTTCTCTTTTTACTTATGTTGGTGAAGGTTCGATGGTCAGACACGGTTGTAAATCATGAGTTATTAAGTGCACAGTGGACTGATGGCATGTGTGCTAATCTTCAAGTTGTACAAATAATTAGTTATAAAGGGTGGCTTCCATTGTCTTTCATAAAGTGTATTCTCTCCAAAGCAAGTCTTCTTCGTACATTGTCTGTGGATGCATGCCCAGTTTCTCAGTACGACCGACTCAATGAGTTACTAAACGTCAGAAGAGCTTCACCTCAAGCTCAGGTTCTGTTTAAGGTAAAGGAAGTTTATGTTTGGTGGCAAACTTCTATCTTACATATTTTTGATGTGGAATTATACCAAAAGTTTCACCCTTTAATTTTTATTTATTTCATCAATCCTTTTAAGAAGTTCTACCTTCAGCTATAACCATTGAAGAAGGACCAGAACTACAGTTATTAAAGATCCCGCCAAACTTGTTCTTATAATCTTTTTTTGATAATAATGAAGTGGCCACTATCAGCAATTTAGCAATAGGTTGTTTCGAAACTGTTCTTTGTCCTCTTTTTGTCTGACACCATACACCAGCTCACCACATGGGCCCTTGATTTTTTTATCTAACTAATAATTCGACTGCAAACTCATAATCCTCTATTTCCCCCTTTTGAAAACTTTGTTTCTCATCAACACCAAATAAAAGATCAATGTCCAGCTTTAGCTGGTAGTAAGGCATCCAACACAAAAGGCAATTGCCAGTGACACTTTAAGCCAGCATGCTGAGCTGGTGCCTTCACTTCTCTCAGGCATCAAGGCTCAGTTTCCATAAACCATCTTCTATCGCCTTCTGCTTCCAGTTGCGGTCAGATATCAGGAAAAAATCATGTACCTACATGGGAAGAGCGTTCATATTCTTGTTGATTGCATACATTTTTGCATTCTCTGGCACAAATAAAAAAGAACTCATTCTAGGGTCAGTTGAACCTAACATTTTTGCACGGACTCAGTCAATGGTAGCTTTGTCTACATTACCTGCACTACTTTATGAAGGGGCCTAATGGCTATGCAACATTTGCCTGGTTTCTGTTACAAGAAGGACGATGATCAGCACAACTGCAGTTTGGTCTCTATATATATTGCTTGTTTTCTCTATGTCTACTATGATGAGGTATACAACTTTACCTTATGCTTTTCCTTATGCAGGTTCAGTTAGAGAAGATTAGTTTTGATCGCATGAAGTTTGCAGAAAAAAGGCTCAACTAAGGAACAGGCTTAATTTGTGTGTTGCTTTGAAAGGAGCGGCCAGAAACATTAGCTAAATATTTTTACCGATAGAAATACAAAAGAAGTGAGTTGATCATTGATCCATGAAGTGTTGACCTTCGCTATTTTTTTGGCACTGTTGGTAGTGCAAACTCTTCTTGTTCATTCATAATATTTATAGGGCCTACATCACATGAATGTTTATTATTACTCTTCCTCTAGATTGGGTATGGGTGGTTCCTAAAATGACACCCTATTTTTCCTGTTTACTGTTACCCTACCCTTAGATTGGATCGTTGCTGGACACGAGACCTACATTTTTCAGTTTCTTCTCAGAAGTTGCTCTTGATAACTAGGAATCTTGTGACAGACCGGTTTTGGATCCTCTATTCTCTCTTTTCTAATGTTTATGTGGTACAAAACACATTACTTTGTGCATTCTTTTGGCTATTTTGTGTACTCATATTTGTGGAATAGTGTACGTGAGATGACAAGAGTGGATTCTAGTGAGAAATAACATTTTGGTTGATTTCCACCGATGCGTGCATCATCTTTATGTTTTTTTGTGCAACCTGAACATGCCACCAGGGCCACACCGTACCTGATGACTTGAACTAGAGGTCGAAGCTAGGGGCCACTGGTTTCCTGTGTAATACTGGACGAGTGGATTGTAGATATCTTTTTTGATTTGGAGAATCACATCTTGTTAATCACAAAGCAAATGGTGTGATTTAGTAGATCCATTCTAGAAGGTTGACTGAATCCTTAAGCCAAATGGCAGCAATCAATTTGCCATCCCTCTACCATATGGAGGAAGAAGGAAAAAGTGCAAACTACTCCCCAAATTTGACCTATATCCAGGTAACCCCTAATCTAACATTTGGTTCAGTTTACTCCAACTATTTGAGTTGGTCTACTTACCCCATAAATAGGACTTATTATTTTGTTTCTTTACGTATAAGTTGAGTTGTAATATCAAATTTTATGACGCGATAGAAGACAGCATAAGTTATGTTAGAAAATATATCTTAATTTTTGCCACTATTTTGATAGCTTAGGAAATTTAATAATAAATTAACACTATAGATATAATATCATACAAAACATAATGACGAAAAATTCTTGATGTATTTTTCTAACACAAAATATGAAGTCCATCACTTCACAAAATTTGAAACTAAAACTCTATTTGTAAATAGAAAAATAAAAAGGAAAATATCTTAAATATGATGTTTCACTTGTAATTGTAACTGTACTAGGTGGACCAGGCTAGACCTCATCCGATCCATTTCTTTGGAGGTGACTAACAATTAACGAAACAAGCTTGCATGCAGTGGTCGAGTGCCAACGAGCAATAGAACTTAGGGAGGTCGCCACGAGGGAGCATTGGGACTTGCCAGGAGAGACACAGTTCAGATAGGGCGTGTTTGGTTGGGTGTCCTACTGCTACCCAGGCTTTAGGAAGTCAGTTTTGGGCTGTTTGATTGCATGTTTGGGCCAATTAGCCTAGCCTGGTGAGGCCACTGACCACCCGCTAGCTTGGCCACACGGAAATAACGAGGGGGTATGGCTGTTTCCGCAAAGCTAGGCCCCATGTACCGCTTGCCTCACCGCGACCCACTCGCCTTGCCTCACCGTGACCCACTCGCCGAACCTTCCTGGACATCTCCCCGTGTCCGCGTGCCAGCTCCTCGACAGGTCCTCGGCATTCGTGCGCTGACCACCCGATTCCCGGCCAGCTCCTCGACGTCCGCATGCGTCGCCTCGCCTCCGCCCGTGCATGCTGGAACAGGAAGAAGCAGACATGGCCACCCTCGCCGTATCCTACATGGCCGCCTTTGCCGTGAAGCCGCGCCTCCTGCGCGCCCTCTCCGGCAACTCCAACAGCAGCAGCGACGGCAACTCCAACAGAAGCATCCAACCTCCTCATCTTCCCCACCCGCTCTGACCTCACTGTCGCCGGCTTAAGCAATTCCTAGCGAGGCTTAATCAATCACTCGAAAAAAAAATTGACTATTGGCTTGTGCCAACCTGGCTAAGTCTGGCCTAACTCAGAAAGCTAGCCAGACTAGGAATTGAACGGGAACCTAACACACCCATATACAGGTCCTGACTGGCTCCTTCTCTTATTAATTATTGGAAGGATGCCTAGCCCATCAGCGAACTTCAGTGCTGATTCTTTTGTGCAGGACTTGGACTCTGCACAACAACATTACTCATTGCTCCAGCCCGACTTCCATCTTGGAATCCATTCATTTCCTGCTGAATTACCAGCACTTACCGACGGATATCCGACAACAATGCGAAGGACAGAATTGGAAAAGAAAAGCACCGTTCGAGCATGGGTTGGAACAGGGAGCCAAGTGAGGATGCCCTGCGGACAAGTCTGTTGGTCAGCGCCGCCAGAGGGTTGGACAAAAATGCACTAACCAAGGTAGACATTGACCTGCGCTCTCGCTCATAGGATGACTTTGCACCAGTGAAAGCCGTACATTAATCCATGAGTACTCACTTTTTCTATCGTTTGTTATCAATATCATTACATTATAGATTATTGGTCAAATAAAAATTACTATATTGAAAAACTAATTAAAAGTTGGGGAAGTAGCTCAACTGGTACGGCATTAAGATTGCATGCTTAAAGGTACGGGGTTTAACTCCTCACATCTCCAATTTATATTTATAAATATTATTTTGTTTCTCTGAGTTTTGCATCTCCAATTTTTTTTAGTATTGTTATTTTGTTTTTCTGAGTTTTGGGTGTATATTTCTTTACTATTATTTTGTTTCGAGTTTTGCATCTCCAATTTTTTATTTGTTACTGTTATTTTGTTTCTTTCAGATCGAGATGGCACAATGTTTGGTTTAATTCATGTATTTCAGTTGGGCAATAAAAAAATATAGAACTGCATCTGAGCAACGAAACTAGAGTTTTATTGACAGGGGAAAATCTAAACCTCTAAGCATGCATGGTGATTCAAGAGGAAATATGATAGTTAATTGTACTCTCCTGCACGTTTAGAGGTTTGCAATTTTGGGGACCTGGCCACAGTGTCCTTAGTCGGTCAAACACACATGCTAATAATTATAATTAGCTATTTATAGTTTTCAGGTACTCCCACCATTCCAACTTATTAGTCCCTCGATTACAAATTATAAATTATTGTGTACGGCCCTGTTTAGTTCCCAAAAAATTTTGCAAATTTATTTTAGATTTCCCGTTACATCGAATCTTTAGACAAATGCATGAAGCATTAAATATAGATAAAAAAAATAAAACTAATTACACAGTTTAGACGAAATGGATGAGATGAATCTTTTAAGCCTAATTAGACCATGATTGGACACTAATTGCCAAATAACAACAAAATTCGCTACAGTGTCATTTGGCAAAAACATTTGCAACTAACACAGGCCCTACATAGATTTTGCTATGTACATAGAGAGTACTATTCATTTTGGCATTTTTCTAAGTCAAAATTACGCTAACTTTGATAATTGTTTTTACAGAAGTTATATTAACATCCACAAGTTGGGATAAATACTCTATCAAAATAGAATTTATGTGGAATATACAATAAAACTATTTAAGTTTGTGGTTACTGGTGTATGTTTCTATAAACTTGATGAAAGTAAAAAAGTTTGATTTCAGTTAAAGCTAAAGTAAAGTATAATTTGGAACAGAATAAGAATTAGTACTGGGGGCCTATGTTTTATTTTCCCGTAGCCAAATGGGTTGGGTTTTGCTTTGGGCTCATTTATGCTGGGAGCTAAATGGGCCGATCGGACTTTAAACAAGCTGAAACCAGAACTCCAGCGCCAGCCAGGGATCCGCCGCCGCCTTGACGGTCGTCGCCAAGGCCTCGCTACTCCTCCTTGCCGGTTTTGACGGCCGTCGCCAGGTCAGGGAGATGGATCCTCCGCCACGGCGGCGGCGGCAGACCTGCTGTCCTCCCTCCCGGAGCACCTGCAGGACGATATCCTGACGCGCCTCGACCTACGCGATGCCGTGCGCACCTCCGCGATCTCCTGCGCCTGGCGCCGCCGCTGGGAAACCCTCCCCGGGCTCGCCCTATCCTTCCCCAATGGCACGTCCCCCTCGGCCATCGACCGCGTACTCCGACGCTACGCAGGTCCCAGCGTCTCCCGGTTCGCCTGCCACGTCGACGAGGCATCCGCCTCCCACGTCGACGACTGGCTCATGGCGCTCTCCCGCCGCAGCGTCGAGTCCATTGCCATCGTCAGCGAGTGTAGACGAATCTCCACCCTCACCATCCACTCCTGTATCTTCTCGTGCGACCGACTCGTGTCCCTCAACCTGGTGCGGTGCTTCATTCCAGCACTCCTTCAGCCTGGTGGAGGGTTCGCCAGCTTCCCCGTGCTCAAGGAGCTCTACCTCACGTGTGTCGATTTTGGGGAGAGCCACTTGCAGGCCATTATTCGTGCTTCACCCATGTGCTTCGTGTCCTCCTCCTTGAGAACGTGTACCCAGACGCAGATATGGACTGCGTAATTGAAGCGCCCAATCTCCACAATCTGACACTTATTTCTTGCACTGACGACTGGCGATTTGGGGAGCTGCCACACCTCCAATGTGCATGCATCAATGTGCCACACTATCTGTGGGGTGGAACTGCTGATTTTGTGGAGTGCCTCACTGGTGTTTCCCAAGCTCGGGAGCTCATCCTCTATCTACCGACGGTACATTATTTAATTCTTCCTATTATTATCACTATCACCCTATTTTTCTTTTGTTTGTTTGGCATGAATCATTCATGCATGGATTGAATGTCAGGAGCTAATAAGGTCATCAGACCATTTTACTGCATCTCCATACAGTTTCAGTTTTACACTATTGACTTAATAAAGTATAAATTTGGTTTGCTCGAGTAAATAAATAATCTGAAACAGTGCCTTAATAAACGAAACAAGTTTAACAGTACCATACCATTCCGCATGCATGCTGCTTCCTTGCACTTAGCTTCTGCGTGCTCCCTTGCTTCAACACAATTATTAAACAATGCTATAAAATCACATCCATCTTTCCACACTTGTATTCAGTTTCTATTGCTTTGATTTTATCATCTCATCTCCTTTTTTCTCCTCCCAGCTATGTGATTTTAAGAAGGATGCAATTCCTTTCACTATTTCCAACTTGAAGAGCATGGAATTATCGACAGACTTCGCTGACATGCACCGCATTTTATTAATGTTTTGCTTACTAAGGAGCTCTCCGAACCTTGAAAAACTTAAAATAGAGGTAATGTTGAAGGATGCCTTTAAGATATCCATCATTACAGTTTTTGAATGTCATCTTGCTAATACAAACTGATTTCTCTTTTTACTTTTGTTGTCTAAGCTTCTATGGCCAGAAACGGTGGCAAATCGGAAGTTCCTAAATGCACAGTGGACTGATGGCATATGTGTGCCAATCTAAAAGTTGTACAAATAAATAGTTATAAAGGGTGGCTTCCATTGTCTTTCATAGAGCTTATTCTCTCTCAATCAAGTCTTCTTCGTACATTGTCTGTGGATGCATGCCCAGTTTCTCAGGACGACCGACTCAATGAGCTACCAAACTGCATAAGAGCTTCACCTCAAGCTCAGGTTCTGTTTAAGGTAAAGACACTTTATGTTTGGTTGCAAACTTCCATCATAAATATTTTCGATGTGACATTATACCAAAAGTTTCACCCTTAATTTCTATTTGTTTCATCAATCTTTTTAAGAAGTTCTACCTCCAGCTATAACCATTGAAGAAGGAACAGAAACTCCACTTATTAATGATCCCTCCAAATTTGTTCTTATAATCTTTTTTGATAATATTGAAGTGCTAGCTCGCCGAGTCACCAGGTCCCGGGTTCGAAGCCGTCTCTCTGTAGAATTTCTGCGGGGGTAAGACTTTGCTTCGGTTATTCCTTTCCCCAGACCCCACTCGTGTGGGAGCCTCTGGCACTGGGTCTGCCCTTTAATCTTTTTTGATAATATTGAAGTGGCCACTATCAGCAATTCAGCATTAGTTTGTTTTGTGTGCTCTTTGTCTTTTTTTTGTCTGACACATACACCAGTTCACCAGATGGGTCATTGTTTTTTTATCTAACTAATATTTCGACAGCAAACTTATAATCCTCTATTTCCCCCTCTTCAAAACTTTGTTTCTCATCGACACCAAATAAAATCTAAATGTCCTACCTTTAGCTGATAATAAGGCATGCAACGCAAAAGGCTATTGCCAATGACACTTTAAGCCAGCACTCTGATCGAGCTGGTCCTTTCACTTCTCCCAGGCATCAAGACTCAGTTTCCTTAAACCATCTTCTATCGCCTTCAGCTTCCAGTTGCGGTCGGATATCAGGAAAAAATCATGTACCTACATGGGAGCAAGAACGTTCATATTCTTGTTGATTGCATATATTTAGCATTCTCTTGCACAAATAAATTAGAACTCATTCTAGGGTCAGTTGAACCTAATATTTTTTTCAAGGACTCCAGTCAATGGCAGCTTTGTCTACATTACCTGCACTACTATATACGCAGGGGCCTAATATAATGGCTATGCAACATTTGCTTGGTCTGCACTATGCATATGCTTCCACTATCAGTAGAGTTCATTTTTTGGGTTTCTGTTACAAGAAGGATGATCAACACAATTGCAGCTTATGCTTCCACTATCAGTAGAGTTCATTTTTTGGGTTTCTGTTACAAGAAGGATGATCAGCGCACAATTGCAGCTTGGTTTCTGCATATATTGCTTGTTTGCTCTATGTCTACTGTGATAAGCAATACATCTTTACCTTATCCTTTTCCTTATGCAGGTTCAGTTAGAGAAGATTAGTTTTGATCGCGTGAAGTTTGCAGAAAAAACACTCAACTAAGGAACAGGCTTAATTAGTGTTTTGCTTTGAGGGCTTCCAGAAACACTAGATAGATGTTTTTTTCCGAGAGATATACAAAAGAAGTATTGAATTGGTCATTGATCCATGAAGTGTTGATCCTCGATATTTTTTGGCATTATTGTTGGTAGTGCAAACTGTTCTTGATCATTTATAATATTTATAGGTCCTTCTTGTTAAGTCAGCTAACATTTGACATTTGTTCATTTGCATGGTAGTTATTTCTTAAACCTTCTCAATGTGCTCTTTTATTTGATGTGAAAATTTTTGTTGAGGCAAGGAGATTATTTGCTATTTAAATTTTTAACTATGTCATCCATCACAAGAATGTTTATTACTACTTTTCCTCTAGATTGGGTACGGGTGGTTGCTAAAATGACTCCCTATTTTTCCTTTTACTGTTACCCTGCCTTTAGATTGGATCGTTGCTAAACGAGACCTACCTTTCCAGTTTCTTCTCGGAAGTTGCTTTGATTGATAATTAGGCCTCTTTTGACAGTCCAGTTTTGGATCCTCTATTCTCTCTTTTCTAATGTTTATATGGTAAAACATGTCACTTTTTGCAATCTTTTGGCTATTTTGTGTATTGATATTTGTGGAAGAGTGTACGTGAGACGACAAGAGTGGATTTTGGTGAGAAATAACATTTTTGTTGATTTCCACTGATGCGTGCTCCATCTGTGAGACGACAAGAGGGGATTCTACATTTTGGTTGATTTCCATTGATGCGTGCTCCATCTTTATGTTTTTGTGCAACCTGAACATGCCACCAGGGCCTCACCTGATGACTTGGATTAGATCTCGAAGGTAGGTGGCCACTGGTTTCATATGTAATACTACACAAGTGGATTGTAGATAGGTTTATTGATTTGGAGAAGAGCAAATGGTGTGGTTTAGATCCATTGTAGAAGGTTGACTGAATCCTGAAGCCAAATGCCAGCGCTCCATTTGCCGTCCCACTACCGTATGGAGGAAGAAGGAAAAAGTCTAAATTACTCCCCCAAGTTTGGCCTAACCCCCTAATCTGACATTTGGTTCAGTTTACTCCCCCAACTATTTGAGTTGGTCTACTCTCCCCTTAAGGGCCCGTTCGTTTGAGGTGGAATCCATCCAGGAATTGTTCTAGGTGTTCATAGGGTATACAAATTAGCTAAGCAATCCTGGTAGGAATAAATCCAGGGGATGATTCACTGCCAACCGAACGAACCCTAAATAGGATTTGTTAATTTTGTTTCTCTTTTTTTTAGAGTTCATTTGGTTTCTCTATGTACAAGTTGAGTTCTAATATCAAATTTTGTGACATGATATATAGAAGACATCATAAGTTATGTTAGAAAAAATATATCTCAATTTTTGCCACTATTTTTATAGCTTTGGAAATTTAATAGTAAATTAACACTATAGATACAATATCGTACAAAACATAATGATGAAAAATTCATGATGTATTTTCTAACACAAAATATGAAGTCCTCTATCACCTCACAAAACATGAAACCAAAACTCAGTTCGTAAATAGAGATATAAAAAAGGGAAATCTTCATAAGGTGTAAATTAGACTTCAATAGTTGCAGGGAGTAAATCAAACCAGATGTTAGTTTAGGTGGTTATTTGAACATAGATCAAACTTGGAGGGAGTAATTTGAACTTTTTCTGAGGAAAAGTGACAAGAAAACTTAGGCACCGCTACAGAAGCTTGTGAAGGATGTATGAAAGAAATGGACAAGTGCACATGTATTACTTGTTTTGTGCCTACTCTTTCTTGAGACGACTTACATGTATTATTTTGTTTCCCCAATAAAAAAACATTTTGTAGTCTAAGAGCAACTCCCGGAGAGTCTCTATATCCTTCCTAATTCTTCACATAACTCACTGATAAAACAACCCACATACAAATTGAACCCGCTTTGTACTTCATATATGTAAACCTCTATCGTTGCCTCAACTGCAAAGTCAAGACGTGATACACTTATGTCAACTTCTCTGCAGTCGCCATGGATGCGGTTTTGTGAATGCATAAGCAGCAAATGTGCTTTAATTTGTTGTCTATAAGTGATACACCATCACTTCTTGGCCCATCTTGATCCTCATGTCATATTCAATCAGAGTAGTGTCACACAACTCATTCCCTTGCTTAGGGTCAGTCATTATTTCTCTTCTTTGCCCATCTTGATCCTCATGTCATATTCAATCAGAGTAGTGTCACAACTCAATCCCTTGCTTAGGGCCAGTCATTTCTTTGTGGGATTGAGTTGTAAATAGTGGCTTCATATTTCTTACTTCAGTACGGTTCCCTTATATAAATTAGTAGCTCTTCCTGTAAAAGGAAGAGTTGTTGATTGATGGAAGTAAGAAATATCCAAATTTAAATACTTCCCTTATATGAGGTTTCACGAGGGGACTATTGGGACTTGCCAGGAGAGACACAGTTCAGATATACAGGTCCTGACAGGCTCCTTCTATTAATTATTGGAAGGATGCCCAGCCCATCGGCGAACTTGAGTGCTGATGCTTTTCTGGAGGACTTGGACTTGGTATCCATTCATTTCCTGCTGAATTATCAGAACTTACTGACGGATATCCGACAACAATGCGAAGAACAGAATTGGAAAAAAAACACTGTTCGATCATGGGTTGGAACAGGCAGCCTAGTGAGGACGCCCTGTGGTGCGGACAACTCTGTTGGTCATCGCCGCCCAGTGGTGGAGCCACCCCCGGCCACCCCGGGCGGCCGGCCGGGCTCGTCGCCGACGTTCAAAAGGAAATTTTCTTTATATCAAAGTAGATACCTATATTTTCTAGCTAAATATTTTTTGCATATTAAGAATTACCCACGCTCCTAAAAGCTTCTTGCTCCGCTAATGGCGCCCCCAGAGTTGGACAAAAATGCACTAACCAAGGTAGACATTGACCTGCGCTCTCTCGCTCATATAGGATGATTTTGCACCAGTGGAAGTTGTATATTCGTTAGTACTCACTTTTTCTATCGTTGGTTATTAATATCATTATAGATTATTGGTCAAATAAAAATTACTATATTGAGGAACTAAACAAAAGTTGGGTATGTAGCTCAACTGGTAGAGCATCAAGGATTGCATGCTTAAAGGTATGGGGTTCAACAACTCCTTGCATCTCCAATTTTTTATTTATTTCTATTATTTTGTTTCTCTGAGTTTTGCATCTCCATTTTTTTATTTATTGCTGTTATTTTATTTCTCTGAGTTTTGGGTGTATATTTCTGTACTATTATTTTGTTTCTCTGAGTTTTGCATCTCCAATTTTTTTATTTGTTACTGTTATTTTGTTTCTTTCAGATCGAGATGGCACAATGTTTGGTTCAGTTAATGTATTTTTTTTACTGAATCAGTAGGGGAAGCCCCTACCTAATTTTTTTCTTTTTCAATTAAAAGAAAGAATGTAGGAAACGTACAACACAAAACAAAAGGGAAGAAGGGTACAAATACAAGGCAACTAGACCCAAGCCAAAAAGAAGGAAAAAGTTAAGAAAAACTCTCTCTCCAAGAACTGATGGCATCACGCTTGCTTGGCTTGGCCTTCATACACACGAGACCAAGTTCATCTTTGAACCTTTTTTTCCAGATGTGAATGGTTGCATGTTCATGGTAAAAAATAACACCATTTCTAGTGATCCAGATTGCCCAGCAGACTGTAATCAAGATTTCTCTGAAGAAAGCATTACCAAAATCTGACCTTGCTTTGATGATCATATCTAATGGCTGGAGATTTGTGTCCCAACTCATAGGAATTGAGTTCCAGCAGACCTGACTGAATGGGCATTCAAAGAATAAGTGAAAACTAGTTTCCTCACATCCAGAACTGCATAGGACACAGTTGTAGTCATCAAGAGCCATATTTTTCCTTCTTAACATATTTCTTGTGCTAAGTTTGTCTCTGAGCAAAAACCAGAAGAAGAATTTATGTTTACCAGGGGCACTTGATTTCCAGAGCCAGTTGAAAAGAGGAGAACATGGGTTGTGGCCGATCAGGATCTTGTATGCATTTCTGCTCCTATAAGTTTAGCTCCCCCAGGAATAACTCCAATTGGCATCTACATTAACATCATATATTCTCTGTTGCAGTAAAACATCAATTTCTTCAAGTTGTTGAGCAGCTACAGAGGATAGAGGTAACCTGAAAAGTCTCTCTATATCCTGTTCCAGGAAGTATCTGACACTACACTTCTCCTTTCTGGTGAAAGAAAACAGCTGGGGATATAGATCCTTGAGTGGTGCACCAGACCAGTCATCAGCCTAGAACAAAACAGTATTTCCCCTATGTGGAATACACTTGGCAAATTGTTGAAACAGACTATAAAGGTGCATGATATCTTTTCACCAAAATGAACCAACAGGACTCCTAGCTTGTGGTGGGGTCTGATAATTTGAATAGAACTTCGACCATGTGAAGGAAACCCATGGTATGTCTGCCTTATTATAGAACTTATCAAGGAACTTCGTAAGCAAAACATTGTTTTGGCTCTTGATATAGTGGTGGAACAAAAAAAGATATAGAAAGAGACAATATTGGTGGACTCACATACTGACCTGCGGTTGAGCAACAAAACTAGAGTTTTATTGAGAGGGGAAAATCTAAACCTCTAAGCGCATGGTGATTCCAGAGGAAACATGATAGTTAATTGTACTCTCCATCAATTGTACTCTCCTGCACGTTTAGAGTGTTGCAATTTTGGTTCAGTTCACGTTTTGTTACACATACGACACATGTTTCACTACCCCAGATCTTGATAATACTGCCGGTTCAAAACCCCCCATCACTGCTGGATTTTGAACCGGCACAACCAAACCGGCAGTGATGAGGGTTAGGTATCACTGCCAGTTCTTGAAAACCGGCACTATACTGAAACTTCACTGCCGGTCCTTTACACAACCCGACAGAGTTCAATTCAGCTAAAACTGCCGGTTTCTGCATCGAGCCGACAGTGATACTATGACCATCACTGCAGGTTTGTGGCTCGAGCCGGTAGTGATGCTTAAGATATCACTGCCGGCTTGTGGTTCAACCCGACAGTGATGTTCAAGATATCACTGTCGGCTTTTTCCTTGAGTCGGCAGTGAGAGGTTCAGCAATACTACCGGCTCCAATCATTCCGGTAGTGTTGTTGAAGCCATCACTGCCTGCTCGATGCTAGCCGGCAGTTATGTATTTTTGGTATTTTATTGTACATAATTTATTTTATAATTTTTTTTGGTGGAATTGGTATTCATGATTTATATAACAAATTAAACATTAGAAACTCGTCAGCATTTACAAGAATGACTTTACAAAAATGACAAGATTTACATGTTCACAAGTCCATCAAGATGAGCTATTACAATAATCTATTGGCGGCAAGTTTTGCATATTCCTTGTTTTCCTTGGTCTCGGCCCGCCAAAGGGAGAATAACCCTTTCTTGCTACACACCTCGTCCAAGATGAAGGCTGCTAGCGCATCCTGGAATCCTCGAATCTCGCCTTCTAGTAGGCAATGGTGCTTCAATTTTTTCCGCTATCTCAGAATCAACAAATGTTAGACAAACGTACATTAGTTTGTTTTATTGAAATACATGATATGGGAAATATACACACCAGTTCATGTGAGGATGTTGTTCTCCCGCCGATGTAATGGTACATTGCCCACATTACGTAGAACCCGCATTCGTTGTTCCCCATGGGCTGCTGTAGGATAGCTATTTCCATGCGGGCACCTTGAATGGTGGGGTTGGGAGCCCATCCACTCGTGCCTTGACACTGTCATATAATGTGCAAAATAAAAAATATGAGAATCTGCTATGTGATTTAAAAAACATGTTATTTGGTTCACTTGCTCATTTAGCACTGCGCATAGGGGATTAACACAAGAAAGCGGCTTCATCTTGGAGTCCCACATTTCAATACGTGGAGGCCAAAGTTTGATATCGATGTAGATGAAATGGAAACTGCAATCACAAAGTCCTAAGTAATCAAAATCTTTAAAAACGCAGCAGTGATGATGAAAATAAAGGATGAGAACACGTACTCGCAATTTGTAGGCTAGAAAGATGTTCGTTTTGCCCTATTCGATGAAACCTTTGATAGCCGTGGTCACCACGTCTGTCATATGGGCCTTGTCATACCCTGGATCGCATCTGCATGTTTTCTCGTTTACTATCATTGGGTCGAAGAACCCAATGTAAAAAAGGTTTTTCTTAGTGCAATATGCAGCCACCTACCTACATAAAGCATGTGATATGTTAAAACGTTGCTAAAGTGGTTTGTTATAGCATCATACCGGAATGGAACGGTACTTACAAAGTCCACAACATCATGATTTGGTTGTTGAGGTCGCGCCTGTTGAACAACTGAAATAGACAGTCATATCCGATGTGATGTAGTGTTTCTTTTGATCGATTGAACACCACTTTAGGCAAGATGAGAGCTTCAAAACCACTGTACTCTCCACTCTTGATATCAATCATGTAATAGTCATGTAGTCGACGCATATTTGTTGGCAAATCATGTAGTTCCCTAGCACTTTCCAACAAAGGATGCCCAAGTCTAAACTTGTATGCGATGCTCGCCATTTCAAACTCTTGTTCTTGTTGTAGATAAACTAACTCAGCTTCCTCTCTGCTTATGCCCCTATCTTCAACAATATAGTTTATTTTTCTGCTATATTCAAAATGTTGGGCTCAGGCTCTCTCTTCATTGTACACGCTCTTGTCTTGGCGCTTTACATCACTGACCAGCATCCACCTAGGTAATGAGGCGATTAAGTTAAAAAAACTAACGCATCTCTGCGTGCAATCAGGCCCGACATGCTATGCCTTATCCATCGGCTTCTTCCTTTTAGCCGTTCTTGGAATATTATCTACCGAAGTAGATGACGCTCTCTTCGAGGCTAGTCGTGCCCTGTGCTTTGTCTACGTCGAGATGGCACTTCTTTGGATCTTGGTGGGGAATCATGAGGAGGAGGAGGAGGAGCAGTAGCAGAATCCTCTTTTCTCTGGGGTTAGGGAGAGGGAGAGGGAGAGGTACGACATTGAGGCGTAGGAGAGTGATAGCTAGGTTCATGATCTCTCGGGGGCGATTCGTCGTCGGCCTCATCGTCATCATCCGAAGACAACTGGTCATCAAGCTTAATGAAGCGCTTGCGCTAGGCCACATGAGCACCCTTGTTCTCAACAAGGCGTTTCCTATCTTCATGTGTGGGGTAATCAATATGGATCTTGTTGTACTTTTTATGAACTATACTATCAATGCTGACATGGGCATACCCTGGTGGAATTGGGCGGCCATTGATTACCCCGTCTCCCACAGGCCAGGCTTAGCCAAGCGCCACCTTATTAGTTGTCCATTGCTGACGGACGTACAACCTGACACTGACAGGCTCGGTGAGGTTGTCAACCGGATGAGGCTTGTCGATCAGGGTCGATCCGCAGCTGCTGCCAGCTAGGACTGAGCTAGTCGGAACAGGTTCTTGTGCTGCATCCACACTCCTGGACGCCATGATTTCATGGACTCTTACTTCAACCTTCTCTTCCAGCCGTTTTTCAAATTTGGCTTCCATCTCTTTCAAGATTCGATTAAACTCTGACTCATTTGTCGCTTTACTCCTAGAGCGGCTCCGATAAGAGGTTGAATCTTCCTCGAATGCAAGTTTCCAAGGAACAATACCGGCTCCTCTAGTGCGACCAGGGGGCTCCTTGTTTCCAAGTGCTTGGGTGAGCACATCATTCTCCCTGTTAGAAGTGCAGATCCCTTGCATCACCTCTTCATTTACCTCAGAGATCCTCGTGACGAGGCTACTCATGGATGGATTTTCATAAGTCAAGCTCCCATCCGGGCCGTGGCGTGTCCCCCTCACCATCGCATAAGACAGCGATCTAGGCTCCCAATAGGCAGTCTGAGGCACAATGCCATGTTGTTGCAGCTCATCAAGTTCAGCTTGAAATTCATCCATCTTACTGGCATAGCCTCGAGAGCCGAGGCGGTGAGGATCCATCGCTTTAAGTGAGTTCTCCTTATTCTTCCTGCTCACTGCCAAGTACTCCTCGGATAGCCTGTACTACTTGAAAGCCTCCTAGAAGTTCTTCTGGCTGGCGTACTCATCACCATCCCAATTTGGCTCTTTATCCTCGAGGATAAACTTCAGGTACAATGTCAGCTTGAAATTCTTGACGCACGTCCCCATGGTTTCTTTTGTTTTTTCTTGATTTCCTCCATGTCACAGTCCCCTTTGAAAGTGAAAAACTTCAGGACCCATTCCTCCCATATGGCATCCTTCAGACTTCTAGGAACCCTCCACGAGTCATTTTGTTTTGCAATCCACTTCCGGTACGATATCGGGATGTGCTCCCTTACAAGTGCCCTGACGATAGTCTTGTATTTGGCCGCAACTTTTTAGGTTTGAGCGGCACACCCGTTTGGTCAACCTCTATAATGATCCAGTGTGCTTTAGGACCTTCTTGTGGAACCTTACACACACCTTGCTTTGTTGTAGCCCTACGGCTGCCCGAACCTTCTGGTTGCTCGGTCGGCTGAACCTTCTGCTAGAGACACCAAGTAAGCTAACGCCGTTTGAATTAATTAACAAGCCAAACGTCCTAATAGTTGTGTGCAAGAAGTATATTAGCCCATTGTGCAAGAAGTATATGAGGAGCCGTAGTCATGATAAATGAGGTATGTGGACATGCCTATCCTGCTTCTTCAGTGGTAAAAGACATGTCTGTCAACAGTGAAACGCCTATGGTGACTTCGTCAATCTCAAGATTTGCTGGTCTATACCTCATGGGCATTTTCGCGAACACCTAAGGGGCATGGCCGAAGGCACTCACCATTGGACGGCGGTGGCAGCTCTCCGCGCGCTCCTGAGGTGCTCCAGCGGCGTCGAGGGCGCTAGCATCGTTGGTGTTGCGGCTGCGTCGACAAAGAAGAGGGCGCGGGCGTGGCAGAGGTGCTCCTGCGGCGTCAGGGAAGACAATGGCGTGGTAGAGGTGCTCCGGTGCTCCGGCAGCGTCGGGGAAGACGATGGCGTCAGGCGGCTTCCTCGCTCAGGCGCGCGCACAATGAAGCAAGGCCACCGGCGTGGGGGAAGACGAGGGCGCGACGACAGTGGACGTTCGCCGGCGTGGAGGAATAGAGCGGCGCGCGCGACAGTTCGAAAGTGTGTGAAATATTTCGCCCGCGCGCGCTCATCCTATATATATAGTGATGCATCATCACTGCCGATTCTAACTACAAATCGACAGTGATGAGAAACATCGCTGCCAGTTAACAAAATAAATCGACAGTGATCAGTAACATCACTGCCGGTTTTCAAAACAAACCGACAGTGATCAGTACCATCACTGTCGATTTTATTTAACAACCGGGACTATTAAGGGAAACAACTACTATACAAATAAAATTTCTTTTCCACTGTGTTTGAAATACTACTAACGGCGCAGCGGTTAAGTCTCAGCAGTCTGTAACCGCAAACCCGGGCTCGAATCCGATCCCGAAACAATTTTTTTAATTTTTTTCTTATTATTGTTATCACTGTTGGTTTGAAATGAGAAACCGACAGTGATCTTAACATCACTGCCAGTTTTGGGAACCGACAGTGATAGTATTAATAAATTCACACATTAATATTCCTATTCCACCAAAGTCGAATTGGTATGAAATTTGTTTTTGCAAGCATGTACACCCAAATAATGGCCCCACATAAGATCTTAGGCTTTTCTGATCATTTTTAATATTATTATATTTTCCTCTGTGCTACACGAGACAAAAAAGGGCCACCTACATGTTGGGCACACTAGAATTTTGCATCCACACGGACCAAAATTTGGTCCCTAGGCCACATGAGACCCTGTGGAAAAGTTTGGCACCATTCCGGATGATTTTCGGGGTAGGCCTAGTTCAACATCTAATTAACCGGTGACAATCGCGTGGAAAATCAATTAAACCAAAGAAAGTACCAAATCATCACAGAAAAATCCCAAACTTGGTGCTTCCCTCACCCGTGGCACGGGCGAGCCTGAGAAAAAGTTTGAGATCAATATGGCACTGGAATTTAGTGTTCTTGTTGCACAGCACATGGATTACATGACAAACCGAATTAAACTTAACCTTAGCTTGTAAATATTAATGCTGTTATCTTTATTTAATGCTCAAATAATGACTTAAAATAATAGAAAATTTGGAATAAAATTACATATACGATAATAAAGACCTAACACTAGAATTAAATGTACGATAACAAAAACCTATTACAGTCTAGATTCATGTTACCATCGAAGTGCACTAACACATTATAATACAACCATCTCATAAGCATTCTTCTAGCACTCTAAGATCAAAGAAACGGCGAGAATGCCATAGAGATGGCTGGCGAGAGCTACGCCGGAAGATGAACGGGGAGGTTGTCATGCACTGTTAAACTCGTGCCTCTCCGGACAGACATCCTTAGCACATTGGACGGTTGACGAGGACCGATGAACCAATGCCTCTCCGGATAGCTCTGTCAACCTCGTCGCACCGTCAAGCCTCGACGTCGCCCTCTCTTCATAAACATTCTTCTAGTACCTTTTGTATACACCGTCCTTGCAGATAACTAGGCTTGTTAAAATTTGTATGTGGAGGGCTTTCTCCCACAGAGAAGTCATAGCTGTGAATACTAGCTAAGAGAGAACAAGTGAGAAATAAGCAGCAAGCGGGTGGTAAGACTTGGCCGTTGAGAGGCTCCTAGCCGAGGGCCATTTTATAGGCGCTAGCAGTCGAGCTAGGTTTTTCTTTTTTTTTGAATTAAAGCTGTTGGGGTAGGTGGGGGCAGTGCTCTGTTGTGGTGGTCAGCGGGAGCAATATTTGGCCCGTGAGAACACATCACTGTCGGTTTTAACTCAAAAACCGACAGTGAAAGTATCTATTTGTGCCGGTTTACTAAACCGGCAGTGATACCTGGTATCACTATCGGTTTGTAAACGAAAACCGGTAGTCATATCTCTAGCATGCTTCAATGCGGAGGGCTCAGCTTTTTTAAAAACAGCGTCACTACCGAGGGCTCAGCCTTTTTTAAAAAACAATAGTTCTAGTTTTTTTTATAATGCGGTAGTGATAACAAATTTTCAATAAAATTAGAAAAATATATTATGGCCCGACTCGGCAGTTAGTTTAATTTTATTTTTTTATTTTATCCCATTTAGTAAATAATAAAAGGAAAAAGAAAAAAAAATTGGCCGTATGGGGATTCGATCGCGGGTGGGAGGGTTCAGACGGCTTTAACCGCTGAGCTAGGTAGCGAGTTCAGTTTGCTTTGTTTCGTTTTTTATATGATAATAACACTATTAATTAATAAAAGAAAGCACAAAAAATGTTGAGCTAGGGAGTTCATATGGGTTTGTTTTTAATATGTTTTATTATTTAGCCGCTGAGCTAGGTAGGAAAGATGTTCCTTTTCTATTTATTACTAGACATAATGTGATTACTTTATGTTCTAAAATAAGATAAAATTTTGTGTCTTCATTATTTAATTCTATAATAATTAATTAATGGTCTATAATTAATCTATACAAACATAATTATGATGTCCATACGAATAAAAACCCAATGAAACATAATTTACTTGTTCATACCAACATAACTAAAATATCCATACAAATAAACCTAATTATTTGAATAAACCTGATTAAACATAACAGTACGAATAAACCAACATAGATCCTAAAAAGCGGGTGCATCCCTAGTCCGTCTCCACTGCCAGTAGTGTATGTCTTCGATGGTGTAACCCCGCTCATTGTCTATGTAATGCAAGGCCCGCACTACAACACTCTCAATTGCCTTACAACGCCGACCACATGGCATTCCATAAATACAGCCTACTGACGGACTATGGATGGCCTGGTTCTGCCTAATTCTCACGCAATATTGGATGCCAGTTGTCGTGCTCTGGCCCATCGCGTCCACGAAGTCCCAGACGTACCGTCTAGACGTTTAAGAGCTTGTGAGAGAATGAGCTGCAAGCCTAATGTAGCATAAGTGAAATCATAGGGCAAAACCTGCAAGTGGACAAACAAAAATATCAGGAAGCGCTCATATAATAATAAGAATAAATAAACATTACTCTCATATATGCATGACGTACCACATCCATATAGTTGAATGTAGCATGCCTCTCGCTTACTCGCGACACGTCTATGCTGTACTGCTGTAAAGCTTGTATCTTCAATGCCGACCAATCGGGTATATGGTAGCCAATTCGCTCAATTGCATGCAAAGAAGGCATCACGACATCGATCTACGCACCTACCTTGGTCGGCTTGGGTTGTCCAACCTGCGTGATGTCCTAGTGCACCTCATTATTGTTCCTAATTGGGATCTCGAAGTCGAGACTGCACTTCCATAGCTCGTCTCCTTCATCATTCACGACCTCACTTGTCGTGTTCTCGAAGATGTCCCACACCCCGAGCAGCCACAATGCTATTTCCAGCCACTTCCCCGGTTTTATAGTCTGTGACATATGCAACAATCATATTATAAATAAATGTATATATACAAAAATTATATTAGCATAAAAAACTTAAAATATTACATACTATTGGTGGGTCTGGGTAACACGGGACGGCCCACACTGGCGATGGCACGAATGGAAGATCGCCAGAATGGAAACCTGGTTCCTGTGCCTGCGGAAGTCCGCCACCATTCATCGTAACTACAAAAACTAAAAAAACATCTCAATAAGGCAACAATATATATAAGAGAAACATATAAACAATAAATCATTAAGAAATAATATTGCTAACAAAGTCCTAGAATACAATAAATATTGTTTAACAAAGGTTATGTAGAAATGATTTATAAAAAAAATAATGTTGCTAACAAAGATCAAGATGTAATGTTGCTAACACAGTGTTGACATCGTTTTTTAGCACGTGTCAAGATGGTCAAGAAAGGCTAATCAGCAGGGGAAAGATTATTGTGTAGATTGATAGCTGATGAAAAATGGGTTTGCTTATGAGTGGTAACGGCGTATGGGTTCAAGTTGAAATGTTGCCGATAGGGTTAAGGGTATTATTGCCGATGCCGATGAAAGATGGTTTGAAGGTTGCTGCCGATGGAACAGGAATTTTGCCGATAAAAAGAAAGTCGATGAGAATACCATCGTGACTGAGGCGGACTATGGAATAAGATAGGAATTAAATTCCTTATATATGTTTAATAGAGTTTGAGTTGTGTCAAAGTCGTGTGTTTCCATAGATGTGGATTTAGTGTCCTAGTCGTATTTGGTTATGTTTCTGTAGATCAGGGTATAAATATAGGGTGAAGGGCAATGTAAGAGACATCAATCAATATATCAAAAACAACTTTTATTCTTATTTACATCTACTTTCGACGACTTCGTCAATTTACGTATTTTTTTCTTTTTTATTACGAGTTCTCATCGATTCGGCGAGTTGCATTGCTCCAGTGCAATCTTCGGTAATCCTCGAGTTCCGCGTGAGTACCTCTTGGCCGTGACTTCCGGGCGTATCGCTGTTGTCAGGACCAAAGTGCTCGTATCTTCATCCTTGTCGATTAACAGGTCAAATCGACTGGCACGCTTTGGATATCGAATTCGGGTATTAGCCCTTTGTGTTTGCAGATCTACTTTTGCATCAACACATCTTTTGGCACGCCCGGTGGGACAGATCTAGTCAAGATGCTTAATCTTGAGATCGATGCGGGGAACATCATCGCGGTGACAGAAGAAGATCTTAAGGATGATCAGAAGCAGGCTATGGAAAGAGCTATACAAGAATACAGACAGCTCTACTTGAAGTCATTAAGTTTGAACAAAAGTGGACAAGTCATCCAGAAGCAAGACTTGTCGTTGCCTCGGCAAGTTACCTTTGATTCTGATCCGGGTAAACTTCAAGAGATGGTTAATTCTGCAGTGAATCATGCTTTAATTAATCATTCCAATGTGCTGTCCAATACTGTTCATAATGCTGTGATTCAAACTTTCAAAGAAGGGCAAGCGTTACCTCGTTACGTTGGACCTGCTTATCATCAACCAGAATCAGCATCTGCTATTGCTCCATCGGCTCCCCCGATCGTTGCAGGCATAGAGATTTCTTCTCTTCCGGTATCAGCAGGTTTATCTAATGTACAATCTACACCGATGCGTCTGGATTCAGCATTATCAGGACGAGTTCAGTTTAATACAGATCTATCAGCATCGGTTTTATCAGGCCCTGTACCACAGAATAATCAGACTCCTGCTAATTGATGGAGATATGGTATGCCTCCAGAGCCATCTGCTTTTAACCACGGATCACCTCAAGTGTTTGATGCAACGGGAAAAGCTCCTATGCTATCGGCCGGTTCACCGATAGCTCAAGTACCTCAATATACTACAGCAACTACTGTACAACCAACTCTAGGGGGTTTCCAGGTGTCTTTGGGACAAACATCTAGTTCAAGTCCATCGGCAAATTTGTTGCCGATGCAACAGAAGGCTCCAATCGTAAATCAACCTGGAGTACAGGTTTTACCTCAAGTTAATTGTAATTATCCGGCAGTGCAAACAAGTTACCAACCATCGGCAAATTTTGTACCGATAAACGCTAATAATTGGCCAGGGCAGTTTCCCACTCAACATTCAGTTCAGCCAAATCAGCAAACCACAGGTGTTCATCAAGGTCACATACATGCTGTTTTTCAGAATCAAACATCGGCAGCTCAACCGATGAACCCTTTTCAGCAAGTTAATGGACCACAGATAGTAACAAATATGTCAATTGCTGGAGATCGTGAACCACAAAGATATGCAGAAGGGTATCAGCAAGTACCTCCAGTGGAGAATCAACCATATCGTCAACAAGATGTTGATGCTTTTTGGGCTGATAAAATAGCAGAGATCATGAAGGATCAGTTTAGGATCAAGCCCAAAGTTAATACTTATTCTTATCGGACTCCGTATCCTCCGGCATATGATTTAATTCCTCTCCCAAATCGTTACAAGGTGCCAGATTTCACTAAGTTTTCTGGGCAGGATGATACATCAACCATGGAGCATGTTAATCGTTTTATTATTCAATATGGAGAGGCAGCTTGTAGAGATGAATTAAGAGTTCGTTTGTTTTCATCATCTCTATCTGGATCAGCATTTACATGGTTTATCTCACTACCGCCAAATTCTATTATTACTTTGGCTGATCTGGAAAAGCAATTTCATAAGTATTTCTTTGCTGGGGTTCACGAAAAGAAGCTTACCGATTTGGTAAAGATGAAACAACGCAATGATGAATCGGTAGAAGGCTTTGTGCAAAGGCTACGAGATGTAAAGAACAAATGTTATAGCCTAGTGTTGGATGATCGGCAGCTTGCCGATTTGGCCTTTCAGGGATTATTGCCACATCTTAAGGATAAATATGCTTCTCAGGAGTTCGAAAGCCTAAGTCATCTAGTGCAAAGAATTTCTGATCAAGATACTAGAGTTTTTGAACCTAAAAGGAATTGGAATAAGAAAGTTTCATTTGTCGAAGAAGTAGAAAATTCTGATTCGGATGAAGAACCAGTTATCGGTTTGGCTGAGTGGGTTAAGAATAAAAAACCGATATCTTGTCCCTTTGGACACAAAGAGCCGGAGAAGTTTACTTTCGACGTTACCAAAGCCGATAAGATATTTGATCTTTTGCTTCAGGAGGGCCAGATTAAGTTGTCACCTAATCATGTGATCCCATCGGCAGAAGAATTGAAACATATGCTGTATTGCAAATGGCATAATGCAACTTCACACAGTACAAATGAGTGCAAAGTATTTAGACAATAATTACAGTTAGCTATTGAGTCTGGGAGAATAAAATTTGGCAATTCCAAAATTCAGAAGCCGATGAAAATTGATCAACATCCTTTTCCAGCAAATATGTTGAATACTGAAGGTAAAATTAAGGTGTTGACATCGGAAGCGGCTAAAAAGAATGCATCAGTAGATCCCCAACATCGTATAACTACCGATGATGCAAAAGGCAAGGGGCTATTGACAGAAGGTGGCAGTTCTGGAAAGCCTCCTCGATCTGGCATCATGATTATTCAAAGACAACAGGAAGGCTGGCGTCAGCGAAGGGATCGATATCGACAACAGCAAGAGGAAAGACGTCAAGAAGAATGGAATCGGCATAAGGATCATTGGAATTGTCCGTTTTTTATTCATTGTTGGGAGAAAGGTATTAAGTTACCTACTGTTGAAGATTGCCCAGAGTGCAATAGTTATTATGGAGTTAATCATCCTATAAGGAGATTTCGATCTGGTAATCAAGGTTTGTCCATTAATGAGCCGATCAGAAGGAGAGCATCAGCATATGATCGGCTGGGGGGCAGGCTTAGTGTACATGAAAGGCTTGGTAAACACGGTACATATTTTCCGAGAAACCAAGAGGAACTTGAAGAGATGGCAAATGCAAGAGTTCCTGATGAAGAAATATTTTACAACCAGGACCTATCAGCCAGTGTGGAAAACTAAACTTCCTCAATGGTGTCCAGAGGGTTTGACAAAGACACAGAAGAGGAAATTGCAGCGAGAGCGTAAAAAAGACTTTTACCAAGAAGGAAGTCCCTCCAATAAGAAATCTGGTAATCAGCAGTGGCAGATAAGGCACAAAAATAAAAGCCCATCGGCAGATATCAATATGATGTTTATGTTGCCGATGAAATTTTTGGCTCTATCTGATAGCGAAGAAGAAGTTGTTTTCTCTGACCAAATAGCTCAATTAACACTAGATCCAATGATGGCTATTTTTGAGAAGCCTGCCGATGATGAGAGACAACACCTCAAGGCTTTGTTTGTAAAAGGCAGAGTTGATGGACAGCCTATATCTAAGATACTTATTGATGGAGGGGCTGCAATTAATATTATGCCTTATATGATGTATCGGAAGCTTGGTAAGGGAGATCAAGACTTAACTAAGACTGATATGATGCTAAAGGATTTTGAAGGCAATGTATCACCAGCTAAAGGGGCAGTGTGTGTTGAATTAACTATTGGCAGTAAACACGGTGCATATTTTCCGAGAAACCAAGAGGAACTTGAAGAGATGGCAAATGCAAGAGTTCCTGATGAAGAAATATTTTACAGGGATCCTAATATACGTCGTGTAGAGACAATCAGGACCTATCAGCCAGTGTGGAAAACTAAACTTCCTCAATGGTGTCCAGAGGGTTTGACAAAGACACATAAGAGGAAATTGCAGCGAGAGCGTCAAAAAGACTTTTACCAAGAAGGAAGTCCCTCCAATAAGAAATCTGGTAATCAGTAGTGGCAGATAAGGTACAAAAATAAAAGCCCATCGGCAGATATCAATATGGTGTTTATGTTGCCGATGGAATTTTTGGCTCTATCTAATAGCGAAGAAGAAGTTGTTTTCTCTGACCAAATAGCTCAATTAACACTAGATCCAATGATGGCTATTTTTGAGAAGCCTGCCGATGATGAGAGACAACACCTCAAGGCTTTGTTTGTAAAAGGCAGAGTTGATGGACAGCCTATATCTAAGATACTTATTGATGGAGGGGCTGCAATTAATATTATGCCTTATATGATGTATCGGAAGCTTGGTAAGGGAGATCAAGACTTAACTAAGACTGATATGATGCTAAAGGATTTTGAAGGCAATGTATCACCAGCTAAAGGGGCAGTGTGTGTTGAATTAACTATTGGCACTAAAACCTTACCGACAACTTTTTTTGTTATTAATGGCAAGGGTGCATATAATCTGCTTTTAGGAAGGGATTGGATTCATGCTAATTGTTGTGTTTCTTCTACAATGCATCAGTGTCTTATACAATGGGTTGGAGACAAAATTGAAGTTGTTCCTGGTGATTCTTCTTATATCATTGCATCGGCAGAATCAGACACTTATGAGCGGACTAGATGCATATCAGGAGAAGCTTGGGAAAAAGAGTTCCTCAAGGTTGCCGATTACGAAATTCTACCGATCCAAGCAGTCGGTTCTGAAGAAGAGTTTTAATGGATAGATTTGCCGATGATGAAAAATTAGGTCAAGGATTTACATGGGCAGATGATTTAATAGAAGTAGATATTAGTGAAGGCGATGGGCCAAGGCCCACTTTTATTAGCGCTAAGTTAAATTCCAAGTGTAAACAGCAACTAGTTGATTTGTTAAAAGAATATAAAGATTGTTTTGCTTGGGATTATACTGAAATGCCTGGGTTAGACCGATCTATAGTTGAACATCGGTTGCCTATTAAATCTGGATTTCGGCCACATCAGCAGCCAGCACGCCGCTGCAATCCTAATATACTTCCTGATATTAAGGCCGAAATAACTAAATTAATTGAGGCAAAGTTTATTCGGCAATGTCGATATGCAGAGTGGATTTCTAATGTAGTTCCTGTATACAAGAAAAATGGAAAACTTCGTGTTTGTATTGATTTTAGGAATCTCAATAAGGCTACACCGATGGATGGATACCCAATGCCGATTGCTGACTTGTTGATTGATGCTGCAGCAGGGCATCAAATTATCAGTTTCATGGATGGTAATGCAGGTTATAATCAAATATTCATGGCTGAAGAAGATATTTCTAAGACTGCTTTTAGATGTCCAGGACATGTGGGATTATTTGAGTGGATAGTTATGACATTTGGTTTGAAAAATACCGGTGCTACTTATCAAAGAGCTATGAACTTTATTTTCCATGAATATATCGGCACGTTGGTGGAAATCTACATTGATGACATAGTAATTAAGTCTGGAGACATCACAAAGCATCTAACCGATCTACAGAAGATATTGGAGTGCACAAGAAAACATGGATTAAAGATGAATCCTAATAAATGTGCATTTGGTGTATCGGCAGGACAATTCTTGGGTTTTATGGTGCATCAGCGGGGTATTGAAATTAGTAGAAAATCTATTGAGGCAATCAACAAGATTGTTGCTCCTACCGATAAAACTGAATTACAATCCTTGATCGGTAAGATTAATTTTATGAGAAGATTCATATCTAATTTGTCAGGTAAGATCAAGGCTTTTAGTCCATTATTAAAATTGAAAGCCGATCAGGAATTTAAATGGGGGATGAACAGCAATTAGCCTTAGATGAAATTAAGAGTTATTTAACAAATCCTCCAGTGCTAGTTCCACCCCAACATGGAAAACCTTTCAGATTGTATTTATCAACTGAAGATACTGTTATCGGTTCAGCTCTTATTCAAGAGTTTGAAGGAAAGGAGCGTGTTATCTATTATTTGAGCAGACGGTTAATAGATGCTGAAATCAGGTATTCGGCCATTGAGAAATTATGTCTATGTTTATACTTTTCTTGTATTAAGCTGAGATATTATTTACTATCGGCCGAATGTACTGTCATATGCAAAGATGACGTGGTCAAGTATATGTTGTCAATGCCGATATTGAATGGTAGGATTGGTAAATGGATTTTAGCATTATCAGAATTTGACCTACGTTATGAATCGGCTAAGGCAGTTAAAGGACAGGTTATGGCCGATTTCGTTACTCAACATTGCAACACGGTGGATTCCCTGGAAATTGCTCCGTGGATACTTTTCTATGATGGGTCTACTTGTGGTGAAGGGGCAGGGATTGGTATCGTATTAATTTCCCCTCAGGGGAAGAAGTATGAGTTCTCATTGCCGATTGTTGCTACATCGATAAACAATCAAGCTGAGTACCAAGCCCTGATAAAAAGGTTAGAATTGCTCAAGGAAGTACGTGCTGATGCTGTTGAGATCTTCGGTGATTCTATGTTAGTTATAAATCAGTTGACTGGGGTTTATGAATGCCGAAATGAAATTCTAATTTCATGTCATGAAAAGTGTTTAAAATTATTAAAAGGGTTCAGGAGTTTTCATCTGGAACATATTTCTCGGATGCATAATGAAGAGGCTAACCGATTGGCTCAGCATGCTTCAGGGTATCAACCTGTTCAAGAAATATTAATATCGGCAGCTGATACCGATGACTGGAGGAAGGAAATTATTGATTACTTAAAGAATCCATCTAAAAAGGTTGAAAGACGTATAAGGTTCCAAGCTACCAAGAGTATGTGGGGCTCATCAGTCAGCCTTCAAGATGAAATGGATGATCAGAAGAAATAGATATTATTGGCCGACTATTCTTGAAGATTGTTTTAAATATTTTAAAGGATGTCAGGAATGTCAGAAATTTGGTAATATTCAAAGAGCACCCGTATCGGCTATGAACCCTATAATTAAGCCTTGGCCGTTCCGGGGTTGGGCTATTGATCTCATCGGTCAGATTTATCCACCATCGAGTAAAGGGCATAAGTTTATTCTGGTTGCTACCGATTATTTCACAAAGTGGGTTGAAGCAATTCCTTAAAAAAAGGTGACATCGGCTAATATGATTGATTTTGTGAAGGAGCATATTGTTTACCGATTTGGCATTCCTCAAACCATCACTACCGATCAGGGCACTATGTTTACATCGGGTGAATTTGATGAGTTTGCTATAGAAATGGGGATTAAAGTTTTGAATTCTTCACCGTATTATGCCCAGGCTAATGGTCAGGCTGAAGCATCTAATAAAAGAATTATCAAGCTTATTAAGCGCAAGATTAAAGAGTATCCTAAGAAGTGGCATATAGTATTAAATGAAGCTTTGTGGTCATATCGGATGGCGTGTCATGGTGCAACCAAGGTAACACCTTATCAGTTGGTGTATGGACATGATGCAGTCTTACCTTGGGAAATTAAAATTGGTTCTAGGCGAATACGCTCTCAAGATCAATTGATAGCCGATGATTATGATATACTTATGAAGGATGAGTTGGAAGATGTAGCAGGTCATCGGTTAAAAGCTTTAGTTAGCATCGAGGAGAATAAGAAAAAAGTAGCTAGATGGTATGACAAGAAGGTGAAGGTAAAGAAATTTGTTGATGGAGAATTGGTTTGGAAATTGATTTTACCGATTGGGACTAAAAGTTCTAAGTTTGGCAAATGGTCACCTAATTGGGAAGGTCCATATCGGATAAATCAATCTGTTCCTGGTAATGCATATATTCTTGAAACTCTTGAAGGAATTGTATTTCCCAGAGCATTAAATGGAAAATATTTAAAGAAATATTATCCTAGTATCTGGATGGATGCATAAAAGAGTAATTGTCGATAATAATCCTATCGGCTAGAGTCAAAACAAAGTATCAATCATTGCCGATACGTTAATTTAACAAAGCATGGATAGCTGATATCGCACGCAGGCGAATTTCATCGGTTTCTTTTAATTCCTTGGCATCTTCATCAGCACTTCCTTCTACAGGCTTGAGTTTCTTCTTGAGAACCAGGGCCTTGCGAGCTTGGACGTCTCGTTCTTGTTGAAGGGTCTTGATAGCGTCAGGAAGATGGTCTTTTTCTTGCTTGATCTGAGTCAGGGCTGTTTCAACCTTTTCCAGTTCAGCTAGCAGAGCTGCCCTTTTTGTCAATAGGTCTAAAATTTTCTGTTCAAGATCAGCTTCGGAGGCTTGCAAGTTGCTGATGTTTTTATGCTTCTCATCGGCAGTTTGTTTCAGCTGTAGCATTTCTTCCTTAAGTTGAGCCTGAGCTGCTCTGTCGGCAATACGATGAACAGCCTTTTGATATTGAAGTTGTCTGCTCTCTAGATGGACTGCTGGGAAGATGATTTCTTCAACATCGGCAGGGACTTGGCCACGGAGTGTTTTAAAGATGGTCCTTGCAGGATCTGAATCAATCACCAGTTGAACAGTATCTTGTTGCAGCAGATTTAGGAGAACTTCTAGTTTGCCATAGGTATCTGCCGATATTGCTCCCAATGCCAGGGAAGAGCTCGCTTCTTCTCCGTCATCATCGGAGATGTCGATAGCAAAAGAAAACAAGCTATCGAGAGAATCTTGTTCCTGTGAAATAAAGAGAGTTAGGAATCCTATTTGTGATGTCTGGGGATATTATAAACCAAACAGTTAATCGGTTTACCTGCTTCAGGGCAATTTCTTGAACTTGGCTTGAAGGAGCGGTTTGAAAAAGATCATGCGAAGGATCGACAGGGGATGCTGATGGAATGTCTTCTACAACTTCATCAGTAGTCGGCCCTTGAAGTGTTAGAACGGATGAAGGAGCTGGTGTAGATTTCTGTCGCTTTTGTTGAGCTTCAGCATCGGTTAAAGCTTTGCGCTTCGTTTGGACCTCAGCGACAATTGGCTGGGGGGCATTGACATGTGCTGATTGGGGAGCTTGCATACTTAGTGTGCTTGCCGATGTGCCCATTTGTTGCTGCAAAAACGAGTATAAGATTGGATATTTAACAGAAAGAATGTAAAAATAAGAGAATACCTCTGAAGAAGGAGTAGAGGTCGTGGTGCTTGATATTGGAAGAGTTACTGATGACGATCCAGCTACAGCTCTCACGTCCTGATAGTTATATGTTAATATAGTATGCATCGACAGAAAAACAAAGTAAGCAAGGTTATTACCTTAAAAGCCTTGATTAGACTTGAAGCAGTAGCCATTGGAGTGGCCTTGGATGTTGCTAGTCTTGGTCTGGAGGTGATAGTTTTGGCACGAGTCCTCTGGAAGGTTAGGGCCTCTAAGGTAGGGGCGTTGTAGCCAATTGTTGAGGCTGGAGAAATAGGGTGGAGGTTGAAGGGTCTTCCACTTTTGCTTATTGATGAAACTGGATTATCGACTTGTTTCAAGGAAGATTAGTTACCAATATACATATAAAAGGAAGGAGAGAGACGAAAGTTAAAAGGAACTCACTGCATCGTCAGGAACAGCGTAGTCGGGATCGATCATGTGCCGATATGTATGAACGGATGTTGAAAACAACTGTTCTTTCCACTCTTGCCACCATTGCTTATATGACTCTGTGATGAAAGACGCTGGTGACCAGGCGGAGAGATCAACATTTGAAATATCGGCATCAGGAGCAAGTCTTACTACTCTACTCCATTCAGTCCCAGTTGTAATAATTTCTCTGGGCTTAATTACATCGGCAAAGCATAGTTTGATCGGCAGTTGCCCAAAGGCTAATTGGCGAGACACTGCCGATGGATTGTAGAATTCATAAGTGATATGGGAATTCTTCCTGCTGCCAAATGTGTTTATTGGGATTGCTCTGGGGGTAATAATAGCCATCATAAGATCATTATCTTGGTTCAGATCACTATCGGCAAAATTGAAAAGAAGAGGGAACTTGTTATCCTCATCGATATAGGGTACCCAAGCTCTGAGATCACGAGGGAGACCATGGTAGAAATTCTGAAAAAACCTGCCAATTTGATCTTCATTGGATTATGTTCCAGGAAGGACGATTATGGCTTCGCCGAAGTTGAGAGGAGGGCGTGTTGCCGATTCATCGTCTCCAAGGATGTAATCTTCGGCGATCTCTCGTGGGAATTCTTGGGCAAAGAAATCCCATTGTATACGTTTATGCATGTGAGCGTTTAACCACATATTGATGAACCACCACGGGCCTCCCAGATTGCCGATGGGTTCACCAAGTAGAAGCTTCTGGGACACTTGGTGGAGAAGGTAGTAAGATGAGCTCAGGAGGTATCAGCCAAGTGGGAATCTGACACCGTTGGCCAAGAGTTCCGCTACTGGAAGGAAGACGTTAGTTGGTCCTACCGATCGACCACAGAAGATAAACTTCTCCAACCACATATTCAGGAATATGGCGTGTTCCCTTTGGTTGACAGTACCAGTTTTTTGGTACTCTTGGATGTATCCTGTCCAGCCTCCAATGTTGCGTGTATTTACTCTATACTCAGTTTTTCTACTAAAAATGTGGCCTTCATCGATAGTTGAGATATCCAAGCCGGTGAGCATATATACATCGGCAAGAGTAGGGGCACATGGGCCATGACCGAACATGAAGGTGTTTGTGGTATCTGACAAAAAATAAGCGGCAGCTATCATCATGGATTCATTCCTTTGCATATCGGCAATGGATAGCCTGATACATTGATCTATCTTCCGTTCTGCCCAAAACACTTGCATTGATCTGTTGACTCTCAAGTACCAGTTTTTCCACCCTCTGGTAGGTTTGGGCCAAGATCGAAATGTATCTTTCCATAGATTCAAAGAGAAATTTTGAGCTTTTAAGGGAATACGATTAGCTTCTGCGTTGATCAGGTCAGTTGGATCTGGATCACCCATTGGACCTAGGCAATGGAGGGGAGGTTGATTGGTTGGAATAACCAGTGTGTTGCGGAGTTCCTGAGTTTGGAAGATCAAGAAAATGAAAGAAGTAAAAAAAATACCAACTGTAAGAATTCGCAAGGGGCTAAAAGGGTCGAAGTAAAAGTAATGAAAACGAACCACAGGGACGTTGAAGTTGACTGCCATTGTTTCGAGAAGGATGAGGGCACGAGCTGGTGATTGGAAAATGACGATGGAGTGAGCTCTGGTGGGTTGAGGATGCGTAGTTAGGGTTGCCGCCGGAGAGAGAATGCTAAAGGTTGCAGTTTGAAGGTAGAAGATGAGCAGTTCGGAGAAATCTATTTATAGGCCATTTGGGGTAGGGGTATTCTTGACTTATCTCTATGCCGTACGCGGATGGATCAAGGTGGTTCAGATAGATATGGTAACTGTTCGCACGATAATCAAGGGATTGTGCAGAAGATTTGATGGCATGGCAAGTAATCATGACTTGAAGGATATTCTGATACAGGATCTTTCTGTTTTAAAATGGTGATGTTGCTATGATAAGATCTTGCCGATGGATTGTTATTTTGGGAAAAATGTGCGATATTTACTGAGATACATGGATTAGATTTAGATTTGATTAAATTTGGTAACAGATCATGTTATGCTTGGAGAATGGGTTGAAAAATAGGTAATGGCAGGCATTATCTGGAGTAAATTTCGGAGCATTAATATCTTATACTCCGAAATTGGGGGGCATGTGTTGACATCGTTTTTTAGCACGTGTCAAGATAGTCAAGAAAGGCTAATCAGCAGGGGAAAGATTATTGTGTAGATTGATAGCTGATGAAAAATGGGTTTGCTTATGAGTGGTAACGGCGTATGGGTTCAAGTTGAAATGTTGCCCATAGAGTTAAGGGTATTATTGCCGATGCCGATGAAAGATGGTTTGAAGGTTGCTGCCGATGGAACAGGAATTTTGCCGATAAAAAGGAAGTCGATGAGAATACCATCGTGACTGAGGCGGACTATGGAATAAGATAGGAATTAAATTCCTTATATATGTTTAATAGAGTTTGAGTTGTGTCAAAGTCGTGTGTTTCCATAGATGTGGATTTAGTGTCCTAGTCGTATTTGGTTATGTTTCTGTAGATCAGGGTATAAATATAGGGTGAAGGGCAATGTAAGAGACATCAATCAATATATCAAAAACAACTTTTATTCTTATTTACATCTACTTTCGACGACTTCGTCAATTTACGTATTTTTTCTTTTTTATTACGAGTTCTCATCGATTCGGCGAGTTGCATTGCTCCAGTGCAATCTTCGGTAATCCTCGAGTTCCGCGTGAGTACCTCTTGGCCGTGACTTCCAGACGTATCGCTGTTGTCAGGACCAAAGTGCTCGTATCTTCATCCTTGTCGATTAACAGGTCAAATCGACTGGCACGCTTTGGATATCGAATTCGGGTATTAGCCCTTTGTGTTTGCAGATCTACTTTTGCATCAACACACAGATGTTGAAAACATAAGCTTGTTACTAATAAAGGTTATGTAGAAATGATGTATAAAAAAATAAAATCCACCATTATTATTTCTAATTAAAAAACCACATATTTCATTATTTCAATGCTTAAAACTAAAGCATGAAATGAAGTAGACTATTAGCAACAAAAGATTAGAAAAAAAAAGTTGGTAACCTTTAGAAGATTGAAGACGGAGCCAGCGACCGAGAGTGTTGGCTTGCTCTCCCCTTAAGCAAGAACAGATGAACACGGCTGAACAAGCAAAACCACTGTCTCTCGGGCGGGGGACACTAGATGGTGGGTATATATTTAGGTGGGGACGACGCTAGCTTTTGTGCTGCCAGATTAACACCGTCGGTTCAAAGAAAGAACCGACAATAATAGTATCAAATCAATGTCGGTTCTTGGTTAGAACCGGCAGTGATAGGTAGTGGTCCAGTCACTGCCGGTTAGAGACACAAATCGGCACTGATAGTAGTCGTCACTGCCGGTTCGGTCACGCCGCCCAACATTTTTTTGTTTTTAGAGTCAAGAACCGGCAGTAAAGGTCATCACTGCCGGTTCACTTAATTCCGGCAATGATGATGCCGGCAGTGATGACTGAATCTGTAGTAGTGTTTCATATCAGAAATTACTAAATATCATGGTACACACATGTATCCAGTGTTGCAATTCATTTTGGTTCGTGTTTCAGAAGTAATGTAACACATGTTTCATGTGAAAACTGAGTATCTATTGCAAAAGTATGCTTTGAAACAACACATATTGCTATATGCAAACATTTTTGTTTCATGTCTACCTGTGTTTGAAACAACACAATTCAGAGAAACTGCAACATGCAGGTTATATATGTGCATCTTACCTGCTGTCTTGAAGTAGAAGGGTCCGTCGCCACTCGCCAGTATGTCCATCTCGCTGCTGGCCACTGCAACATGAGAGTCCAGCACGCCATTGATACCGCTCGAGCCCTCCTTGCGTCCATTGAACTAGAGATCTGCTTTGTGTTCCTCAACAATCGGCAGGGGAGGATGCCCTTGGGGGAACTCGATGTTGTAGAGGAGATGAGAGATTGAGGTCGGGAGCAGAGCATGGCGAGGGATGGGGCGCGACGAGGACAGGCCACCTAAGTGACACGAGCATGTTGTTAACTAGGCTAAGGTCGTGGGCATGTTGTTAGCTAGCCTGAGGTGGCGGGTTCAATACCCGTGGCCGTGAAGTGTGCATTTTTCACGCGAAAAATCATTTGACTAGTCCATGTATTTCAATTGCGCAAATTCTATGTTGGCCTTGGATGCATCCCCTGCACAACATTTGAAAGGGTTTTGTACCCATATTCGCAAGTGCACCTTTTTGCATTATTGATCGACTATGGTGATGCTCAACGGTGGTCCAAGTAAAATAGCAAAACTTGATTATTATGAAAATTAAATAAAAGTTGGGGATGTAGCTTAATTGGTAGAGCGTGAAAATATGCACGATACAAGGCACTGGGTTCAACTCCTTGCATCTTCAATTTATTTTTTTTATTTTTATTTACTCCTTTTTTGTTTCGCTCATAATAATGCACGACTCTGTTTTTTCAGTTCTGAATGATGGCATGCACGCAGATTGTATGTATTCCTCTGTTTTTTCAGTTCTGAATGATGGCATGCACGCAAATTGTATGTTGGCCTTGCATGCATCCCCTGCGCAGCATCTGAAAGGGTTTTGTAACGGTGGTGCAAGTAAAATAACTAAACTTGATTATTTTGAAATGTTAATTAAGAAATGGGGATGTAGCTCAATTGGTTGAGTGTGAAAATATGCATGATGCGAGCTACGGGGTTCAACTCCTTGCATCTCCAATTTATTTTTATTTACTCCTTTTTTTTGTTTCTCTCAGAATAATGCACAACTCTAGTTTTTCAGTTCTGAAATGATGGCTTGCAGAAGGTTTAATTTAATTAGTCCATGTATTTCAGTTGTGCAAACCGATGATACTGGTGAAGAATGAAATGAAATACAATGATGTACTCCTTTTTTTTGTTTCTCTCAGAATAATGCACAACTCTGTTTTTTTCAGTTCTAAAATGATGGCTTGCAGAAGGTTTAATTTAATTAGTCCATGTATTTCAGTTGTGCAAACTGATGATACTGGTGAAGAATGAAATGAAGTACCATGATTCTGCGCTCTGAAAAAGACCCGTGTCGTATCAGAAAGAACAGGAGGCGTCATGGTCATGAACAGCTGCCAGTGCGGCAAGCAGTGCGCTGGGCTGTTGATAATAAGAATAAATAAATATTACTCTCGTATCGCCAGAGAAAGAGGCATCCGGAGGTTAGTAGTGGAAACTGACAGCCAGCCAAGAGTTGGTGAAGGTTTGGGAGATGACGAATTCCCAAAGATCATGTATTTCCCCAATCATCAGAGATATTAGAGAGTTGATTGCTGCTTTTCTTAATTTTTCATTGGTGTACGCCAATCGATGTTGTAATCAAGTAGCTCATGTCTTGGCTAAGCAAGTCTTAGATGAAAACAGGATGGGTGAGTGGCAAACAGCCCCGGCCTGGATTTATCATCTATTGACTAGAGATCGTAATCCTGGTGTTATATAATCAATAGAAGTTCTTTGTTGCAAAAAAAACCCCTAAAGTTTTTTGAAAGAAACAAAGTTGATACTTCGTTACTATATAAGCTCACCATATATAGTTCTCATGCATGCATGACCCTTTTTTCGAGGAAGATGCATGCATGACCTGAGCGAGAGTGTTCCATTGCCAATTATTATAATCTTACCTTTTTTCCCATTTCCCTTGTTTTCATTTCGGCCTGTACATATAGATGTCCAGATGGGTCGGGCCCAACGAGTGGGACAGGGCACGGCCCTACTAAGTATGGCCCAAGCATGGCATGGGCACATTTGTAACGAGCAATGCTAGTGCCACGCTTGGGTCACAACCTTGGCCCGTTGAGCTGGCATGAGCATGACCCCATTAAAAGCCTGTTCTAGAAAAACCCTACATATATAAAACAAAATCAGACATCGACTCCCTGACTCTAAATCCCTAATCCACCTGCCGCACCTAGCCCCCACTCCTTGCTCGCCCCTCCCGACCTCCTCCCTGCTCACCCCTCCCCTCCCCCGTTCCGTCTCTTGTAGCTCCTAACTCAATCCTCCCAATCCGTCTACTCTCTGACTCAATCTGTATGCCCGCTCCGATCCCCACCCCTCTCCGCCCCATCTACTACTGCCGCAAAGGCTCCCTTCCCACGGTGGCCTCTCCATTCCATGGCTCGGCGCCTTAACCTCCTCTCCCCTTCATGGGCTCGTGCCTCGGCCTCCTCTGCTCTCCTCCGTCCTCTCCGGGCGGGCCAAAGCGATGGTGTTCATCTTATTTTTGTTTGACCATTTTATATCAAATGTAAACAAAATGGTATATAAAATAGTATTCCTGATTGATCTTGAGTACATGCAAAGCATTAGACAGTTTGTAGATAATGAAACAGAGTAGCAGACCATTCATTGTGCGGCCTGTATTTTTAACTGTCTGTGTTTAGATTCCTAGAACTTACAGACATGAGGCTGTCTGTGAATTGAACATGCCCCAACATACATTGAGCCGAGACCGAGAGTACATAACCACCACGCAGCAGCAATGGCGTCTCTAGTGGCTGCCTCTCAGTGAACCCTCTTCCTCTTCTTGCTGCTGGGCGTTGCCCTAATCACCAGCAGCGGTGCTAGCACGGCCAACATCTCGGTCACCAGCCTGTGCCGATTCCCGGTGTGGTCGGCCGCGGCACCCGGCCGGCTGAACCCTGATCAGTCGTGGCACTCCATAGTGGCCACCCACACCGGCGGCAGGATCTTGGCGCGCACCCGCTGTGACTTCTTCGGTGGCGGTGTCGATAAAGCGACGTGCAAGAACGGGGACTGCGCTAGTGCCCTGCGCTGCGTGCTCTCAGGGGATCCACCGAGAACGCCTGCAGAGTTCGCGATCAGGTTCAACGTGGCTGTGGACTTCTTGTGCCGCGCCTGCGACGTCCTCCGGTGCAGGGAACCCCGACGAGCCCAAGTTCCACACGTGCAAGGCCAACAACGTCTTCTTCTTCCCATGACCGATGGAGAGGTGCATGCATGCATATATGCACGGTGACCGCCTTTGCCTTCACGGTTCAAACTAGCTTTACGCGACAGTGTCTCATAATGCGAATGCTGTCCGTCTCCGTCATACATGCATGAATCTCAAAGAGTTGATTTCAAAGAAATAAACAAAGTTAATCATGTTTTGTCAATCGATAATGCTCCTATCGGGACGTCTGTTCATGACTCTGCGTCTGGATGCGGCCCCCCATACACGGCTCTATCTTCTAAAAAAATCCCCACTCCTTATCCACTCATCACATGACCCCCGAAGCTGCGACGCAAGATTCCGCCTCCGACTTCGAGCACGAGCGCTGCCGCCCCGAGCACCGAGGACGAGTTGCCTGAGAGGCCGAGCCGAGCTGCGCGCGTGGCCACGTTGCCGGTCATCCATCGGCCAGTTCCCCCACCGCGCGCCCGCCTCCCACCGTGTCATGCCCTTCCCCCACCATGTCGTGCCCTTCACCCCACCGCGGTGACCCAAGCTTGGTGGCTACCGCACTTTCCCACCAGGTAGGCCATGACTACCGGCGGTGCCATGTTTTGTTTCAGGTGTGTTTTAGAAGTTGTTTTCAAATGTTTCATCTGTATGTTGCGTATGTTGCAAGTATATGTTTCAAGTGTATTAGTTGTTTCAGACGCATGTTTCACGTGTTTCATCTGTATGTTTCATGTGTTTGATCTTGATGTTGCATATGTTGCAATCGGTACACATATATTTCAAGTGTATGTTCCACATGTTTCATCTATTTTAAACATATGTTACAAATCTATGTTCCAAATGTTTCAGCTATTTTAGACACAGGTTTTATGTGTTTCATCTAGATGTTGCAATGACCATACATGTATGTCTCAATAGTATACTGCATATGTTGCAACGGTCGACAGATGTTGCAAAGGAGATGAGACGTTTGGACAGGGGAATGGGCATGACCGAGACAAAGCGCAGCGGAGGACGGGGGCGCGGCGGGGATGGCAACACGCCGAGGGCGCGGAGCGCGGCGCGGCCAGGGAGGAGCGTGACAGGCTTGACGCTAGGGCGCAACCGGGATGGGGATCAATCTCAGGCGGCTGGATGCGATTTCGCTGACACGGGGTGTAATGCGAGCGCGCACAGGGGGGAGCATTCGATGCGAAGTGGTTACAGGCGTTGGAGCTACGTCCGGACGCAGGCCTAGGGACGGACATCCGGGTGCCAGCCCTTTCATTTGTCAATGGTTGGACCCCTGTTTTGTTGGGATTTTGAACCAGCTTTTGCTTTTGTAAAAGCCGAAAGCCAATCAAAAGGTCCAAAAGCTACAACTGCTTTTACCCCAAAGCAGCTTTTACTGCAGTACAAATTTAAAATCACCTCTCCTTCTGCTTTCATCTGCTTTTGTAGCTGCCACTCGTTATGAAGATACAAGTTCGTTTTTTTAGCTTCTTTCCCGTCCGCGACATCTCCTCCGCGAAAACTTCACGACTTCCTCTCGTCCCCGGCTTCTCCTTGAGCTCCAGTGGTAGGCGCAGCACCTACTCCGGCCCCGGCGGCGCTCCTCCTCGATCCCCGATGGCCAGCGCAGGCGTGGCCTCTGCCCGGCGGCCGCTGTGGGTCTGGATCTCGCGGAGCAGAGCAGGCTGTGCGCGTGGCTTCCCCTGGCCGTCATTCTCAACGCCGGCCCCCGCGCCCCCGATACGGCCACGGCCGGCGCGGCCCGATGCCGGCGTGCTCGAGGGTTCCTGCGGCCGGGCGAGGCTCTCCCAAAACCACCGCGGGCCGGGACGGATGAGAGATCCCCGACGCGAAGCAAAGCCGAATGCCCAAGCCGTGCCTTGCTCTGTTCCATGGCATGATGTTCTCTGTCGGTTTTTTATAGAAAAATAAAGCAAAAAATACAACAGAAATACTAGAATACATATCTCATACCTGCAATGAATAAGTGAACTTAAAATTTTTTATTTTTTCTTTCCAAAATAATTATTTCTTTAGAATTAAAAAATAATCATTTATATATGAGCCATTTGCATATAATATTTTTCCAAAATTTAATTTTTCCTTTCCATCACTTTTTAAGTAAACAACGTCTTAGGCATTCATGGACATTAAGAGTATTTCTTTCACAGCATACAGTTTCACAGCTGCTCGAACCAAACGGTCTTCTGCTTTTCTCACAGCTGCTTTCCCACAGCTGCTTTTCTACAGCCCACGGCTCACAACTTTTTCAAAAGCCACAACTCAACTAGTTTAAAACTAATTTAACTGAAAAAAATCAAACAAAAGTTGGGGATGTAGCTCTACTAGTAGAGCATGAATGTATATGCAAAGGTGGGTTCAACTACTCGCATCTTCAATTTCATTTATTTATTGTTTCTCTATAAGAATGCATAACTCTGGGTGTCTTTTCCAGTTCTGGATAGCTTAAGGTTTGGGTTAGGTATATTGCGGAGGCACTACTCGAATTGTTTTGGAGACATAGGCATAAGAAATTCGTAATGCGCAACAAAAGCTCGACCGGTGGAGAGATAGACATTAGATTTTGTCTCAACTCTCAACAATATTTTTGTCGGTCAAATAATATAAAACATTGAGAAGGTTTAAGAAGCAACTAGCAACAAGTGTCAAATGTCATCTGATTTAACAGGAACAAGAAATATTGTGAAACGAACAACCCCCTTCCAAATATATACATTGGAATCCAAATCACATTAACGAGACATCTAATATAATAATGGAACGACAAGATGGCAATCTGCTGTGTGTATACACTTGTGGCGAGCCTCTGCAAAAGCTACTATAAGTGATGGGTTCATCCTCCACTGGATGCCACCTTCACCTCATATATTTATGGGCAGGCATAGCACAGGTAGCTGCTGTTGGTATTGGAAAGCTAGGTTACGCCTCAAACACGCTAATCCTTCTATATAAGCAGGATAGTCTTCCAACAAGCCACTAGCTTAGCTTGATCAGAATAATTAACACGTAGCTAGTCTTCCAACATAAGAGAGAGGGCATCTTTGTAATCTCACGTGCTCTGAGTCTGAGTTTCCCAAATATATACGTTGGCATCCAGGTCACATTAACATGGCATCTAATAGTGGTACTACTAGCAGATCATAGTAACTTGATGACGATCTGTATATTCACTTGTGGCCAGCCGTTGCAAAAAACTACTATAATTGATGGGCACATGTTCAGCCGCACTAGATGACGATCTGTATATTCACTTGGGGCACCTTCACCAACTATTCAAGTGAAGTCACTTTTTGCATTATCAGTTCAGCAGTGACACTTACCGATGCAAGTAAAATAGTTAAAATTAATTATACTAAAAAATTAAACAAATGTTGGGGATGTAGCTCAATTGGTAGAGCGTGAAAATACGCATGATTCAAGGTATGGGGTTGAACTCCTTGCATCTCCAATTTTTCGTTACTTACTCATTACTCATTTTTTCTCTCAAAATGCATAGGATTCTGGGTGTGTTTTTAGTTCTGGAGATTTTTTTATTTACTCCTTTTTTTCTTAGAATGCATTAGGAATTAGGATTCCGGGTGTTTTTTATTTCTGGAGATGGCATAAGGTTTGATTTACTCTTAGCAGGAGTGAGCTTATTGATAAGCTACTAGCTTAGCTTCATCAGAATCATTAACAGCTAGCTATTCTTCCAACATGAGAGAGGGCATCTTTATTGTAACCTCACGTACCCGTGGGTTCCTTCTATATAAGCAGGGTAGGCGTCGCATCATTTGCAAGCACACGAGCCCATCGTACACAAGCAACAAGCACAGCGCGCAGCACCACACCAAGACCAAGCGCGATGGCCGGCGGCTCCAGGAGCAGGAGGCCAGCGGCTGCCCACTGTTAAAGAATTAGGCAATTTCCAGATTAAAAGCATGATTAAATCTAGAACATAAATTATGGCAAATATATGAACTAGATTAAACATGAATGACATACTAGTATAGCAGATCAGCATATTCCACAGCATCAACATGACAAGCATTGATAGTCCAGCAGATAGATTAGATTGTACGAACGTCAAGATTAGATCAAGAGAATTATACCTTTCGGTTGTAGTAGTAGATGGTGTTGAAGATGTGGCTGGCGGTGGTGATGGAGCGAGATCGCTGATGTCGATGTCGTCGATGTTGAAGTCGTCGTCGAAGTCGTCGATGAGAGGCGGAGGAGTATTCTTGATGACGATCCTGCGAGCTCTAGCATGACGAAGCCGACGCGCCGATGCACCCTTTGGAAGACGAGCCGTTGTGGAAGCTTTGGGAGCAGTTACGCGAAGAACGCTTCCCAAAAACCTTATACGGTGAGATTTACCGGTATAAGTAAAATAACTAAAATTAATTATATTTATTAATGACACAAACGTTAGGGATGTAGCTCAATTGGCAGAGCGTGAAAATAGGCATGATTCAGGGTACCGGGTTCAACTCCTCGCATCTCCAAAAAAATTTATTTACTCTTTTTTCTCTAAGAGTTCATAACATCCTAAATCTTTTTTTTACTTTTTTATCCTCTCTATATTTACTCTTTTTTTCTCTTAGAATGCCTAACAACGTTCAACTGCTCGCATCACCAACCAAACCGAATCAAAGTTTTGATGTTCCAGCTATGCTGTTGCGCAGAAATTTCTTTTTATTTTCTCTTTTTTTCTCTCAATAACAGTCCAAAAAAATTATTTACTCTTTTTTCTCTCAAAATGCATTACAATGTTCAAGTCTCGGCGTCTTCAACCAAATCAAATCGAAGTTTTGGTGTTCCAGCTGTGTTGACACGCCGAAATTTCTTAGCGCCCGTGATGCAAGCTGCAAGCTCCACCGAGGCCATGCCATCCCCTGCATCCTTGTTGCCCTTTGCACGGCTCGATGTCAATCCAGGATGGCAGCTGTGTAAATTAAACTAAAGCATCGAGCAGCACAGATCGAGACCAAAATTGCATCGGCACCAAGAATTGAGGGATGGGAATCGGGATCTACAAGAGGCAAGAGAAGGAGAACGGACGGTGGAGGGAGCGATGAGACCGACATCCTTCTTGTTTTTAGTGTGGGCTAAGGAGACGATTATTTTTGTCTAGGTGTAAGGGCTAATTACCGGTGTGAGCCTTTTTATTTTACAGTCCATCCAAACAAGGTTTTCGAGATCAATCTGGAAGATTTTTGGGCTTCAATTTTACACCAGTGTTTGGATATAATACCAGTCATCCAAACATGATGGAAGGATTTTGTACCGATGAAAGCCATATTCGAGTGGAGTCACTTTTTGCATTATCCGTTATACGGTGTGATTTACCGGTACAAGTCAAATAATTAAAATTAATATATTTATAAATGAAACAAACGTTGACGATGTAGCTCAATTGGTAGAGCGTGAAAATACGCATGATTCAAGGTAGGGGGTTCAACTCCTCGCATGATTCAAGACACGCAGCCCTAGCAGCCGGCGCTACATTCCCTACCACCACCAGTTCTCTCGCCGCACAGTGGATCTTGTGGAAAGAGCAGCGAGGCAGAGTGGGGCGGAGGCGTGCGACGCGTGATGCGGGCGAACGGGTTGGTCCGTCTAGATGGACGGACGCCGGGTCCGATCATTATCAGACCTGTAAGTACTTATCTAATCGGTGGTAGCGAAAGGACGATTTTGTACGAGTGAAATTAAAGCCCTGCATTCGTATGCATTACACTTTTTCGATTATGGTCTATGATCAAATGAAAAGAATTACATTGCAAAACTAAATGAAAGTTGGGGATGTAGCTAGAGCGTTAATATGTGCATGATTAAAGGTACAGGGTTCAACTCCTCGTATCTCCAATTTATTTATTTACTTTTTTGTTTTTATCTCCAATTTATTTATTTGCTTCTTTGTGTGTTTCTCTTTTCTGAGTGATTTTTCAGTTCAGGGTGGAACAATGTTTGATTTTTTTTAAGTACCATGCATTTATAGCCTGTTTGAGAGAGCTACATCAGCTCAAGATCTGAAAACAAGGGGCTTAAGCACATATGTTCAGTGAAACATTTGAGCAAGCAGCAGTAATCCCTGCTCAAATATATCCCTGCTCCTTTCAACTAGCAGCATCTATTCTTCCTCAAAAAACAAGAAGCAGTAGTTCCTCATCCCTACGCAAAGTAAAAAGGCAAGCAAGCATCAATAGCCTCCTTACGGATCCTCTCTCTAAGCAGCAAGCAAGAAACAGATTGTTCTGTACATGTGCTCCGGCCAACAAGCAAGCAAGCATTAACGAGCCGCGCGGCCATTTGCTGGAACAGAGAGCCACACGGTCATTTGATCGAAATGGGCGGACAAACCGCGCCTGGCCCCATTTGCCGGCTGGCACCAGCCTCTGGCCGGTTGTGGCTTGGCTGCCAGCGGCCTCGGCGGCTGTGGGTTGGCCGGCCGCGGCCACTGCAGGCTGGGCGGGTGTGCCTAGCCACTGGCTGGCCGGGGCATGACCATGCCAAGCCGATCGGAGCTCTGCAGAGGAGGGGGCACTGGCTGGACAGCGGCGCACGGGGCAGCCAGGGCCCTGGCTGGACGGGGGCAGCCGACGGCGCCACTTGAGGAGGCCACGACAGCCCGGCCCTCGGCACCGGCGAGCTTCCTCGAGTCACGGCGACGGCAACAGTAGTTCGGGAGGACAAGACGGAGGAGATTTGAGGACTTCCATGGTGGCTGTCCCGAAGCAGATCGGACACAGGGGGGAGGTGGGCTAGGCGGCGGGCGAGCCCTCAGCCACGCCGCCGCGGGCGTGAGCCCCGCGGCTGATGCAGCCCGCGCGACGCCCTGATGCAGCCGGCGCGGGACATAGGGTGAGGGGGGCGGGGAGAGGGAGCTCTGCCGCCCGCAGCCGCGTTGCGTCGGAACCCTAAGCCGCACCCAAGGCCCGACGTTCACGAGTGAAGGCCGGTTCAACGCTTCGAGCGACTGTAGAAAACTCCCAAGGGCATTGCTATCTTTTGGTCCACCTGCCTTTTCTTTTCTATTTTTGTACCATTTAATCTAACCATTACCAACGGTGTAAAAAAGCAGAGGTAGATGGCGCCTTCGTTTGAAAATAACCCTGGTAAAATCGCAAAGTTAAAAAAAGAGAGGTAAAATCACCATCACCACTAAGGTTACCCCAAAAAAAAAACTCTACAAAAACCATATATACAAAAGCGTTGCTTTCGTATCTACTCAAAGAAATCCAGATTTGCACAAAGAACATAAATGTAGAGGCCAAATCCATGGACTTTATGTAGATCCTCAAGAGGTCGTCTGAAAAAGTTGGATCCAAACTTTGTGAAGTTTGAAAAAAAAATCATTTAGGCAACGAAAGTAGAGTTTGTTTGAGGGTAAAATCTGAAGCTGTAGCTACCAACGGCCACTCAAATGCATGGTGATTCAAGATGTAGAACCAAACTGATGAACCCAGATGCACTTTCAGAAATTTTAAGTCAAATAAGATCACACGCATAATCCCAAGTAAGGCGAAACATCCCTGCTGTTTTCAGGTCAGAAATTGGGAGCAGAAAGGTGGCTATAATAGTAGGCCGCCCATATTCACGTGACAAAACTTGACTTATATATACTAAAATATAAATATAATTGGGAAAGTTCAACCTGTCAAGCACTTACTTGTAGCAAAAATTATGCAGACATAGGCTACCAACAGCCCATTGCAGAGGCTACGGTACTAATGAAGAGAACTCTGTACATACATGCTGATCTAACAGCTGGCACTAACATAATCTGAACGACCGCTGATGGACTTGACTTGAAACGAAACTGCTCTTGGAAGGACCATGGATCGGACAAGACCTTCAGTCGCATCTGCAAGCCAGCAACTGGTGAGCGCATTCATAGTTGGTCCATGGATTAGAATCAGAAACTGGATAGCAATTTATCCAACAAAACCTCCACCAATCATGAATAATCTGCAATTGATGATTTATAAGTCCTCTGCTAGAAGAAAAAAAAAAAGACACTGCCAAAGGCAAATCTACATGATGGAACAGGAAAGTTGGCCTAAGAAAGTGGACACAGGCAATGCGAGCAAGCCTAACCTCACTATAAGGTTTTGCAAAGCAGAAGATCCAGTCAAAATCAAATGCTCTTGTCAACAGTTTTGGTAGAAGGCAGCGTGCCAAATACATGATCCCACAGGGTCGAAGTTATTCCAAAGCCCTTGGTTTGAATTCTGAAGTGATGGTTGAGATGGTACTTCTGAGGTACAGCAAAGGGTAGTCTGAGTGTAACATGACATAGATGACTGGTTGGATAAGCTTCAGAAATGAGAATGAAGAAAGAACCTTGAGATATTTTGCAGGATCTGATGATGGCTGGCCATGATGCAGGTAGTAGTGTGTGCAATCATAGATCACATAACCCAGCAGACCACCTCCAAACAGGCCAGGTGTTGTAGACGGGGTCGAAAATAGCTTGATCATGTTCCAGAACTATATGAACAGTTCAAAAAAACATTAAAAATTATCGATGTCCAACTGAAAGTTAACGAAGTTAAAGGAAATTCTGATTAGCTTGAAAACGTGATGATTTTCATGTACAAACAGGGCACTTGAACCAGCATCAGGAAAAAGGATTAGGATGCAATATTGAACAAATGTAGTAACTACTAACTAGTAAGTAATCTCAACATTAGTGTTGTGATCTGAAATTTGTCAACAGTAGATACCCATACCCTTGTAAGTAACACATAAGGAAGATTATTTACCGGAAAGCACAAAATAGCTGCGGCAGCTGGTGGAAAGACAAGTCGAAGTCCATCCATCGGATGCTTGTGATGGCATCCATGAAGAAGATAATGCGCTGTGTTTCCCCTGCAACATATCAAATGGCAGTGATTAAACAGATGGTCAACTCATATAGTTTGACTTGAGCATATTAGAAGAATATGTTACCAGTAACTTTTGGTTTTTATGTGGAACAAGAATCGATGTAGCACATATTCGATCAGTGTCCACAGAAATATACCAAACACAATCATCATAGCTACATCTGTAATTGTACTGCCCATCTGGATAGAAGTACTCAGGCACCAACAGACAACAGGCAACCAGATAAGAGGAACTGCCCACCATTTCGTGCGGGTTAAGAACTGAACAATGAACCAATCATCAGATCACAGTATTCAGGGTTTCAAATGCTATGCAATGCAACAAATCGAATATATTCACCTCCAATATATCATTTTCAAAAAACCGTGGCCCTTCCTTGCTAACAATCGGCTGGTGAACCCACTCCTGATACTGCTCCTCTAGATGGCCAACCTAAAAAATTTCATATGCTTCCAGGCATCAAATCAGCAATAAAAAAAATTTGCGTGTAAGGTGTGCATAGTAGTCAGTAAGTGACCTCGTGAAAATAAAGTGATTCGCCATTCTCAGACATGTAAATAATGGCAAAATCTACATGAGAAATAGAAATAGACAACAGAAACTAATAACCAGTAATTATTTTTAACAACCGGACTTTTGGTCATATGTACTCTAGGCAGCTGACTAGAGATTATCTATTTCATTGGAAACCATCTGTATAACGAAGTTTTGATATATAAGATGTACTGCTGGTACATCAAAAGAACATGTATGTGTGTGCGTGTGTATAAAGACAGGATTGGAAAATAAAGTATGCTCTTCGTGATGTTACACTGCAAGACATAGAAATGATCAAATTTCAAATTAAATAAAACTTGAAGAAAGGTAGAGTTATGCTACCTGGAATACTAGAGGCTTGTCCAAATCCACTGTAAAGGCTGCTGCAACCATTTTCTCTGAAAAGTGATGGCTGTAATAATAAAAATTTATAGCATAGCATAAGAGTGTTGTATTCGAAATTCAAGAACTTTGAGACACAAAGGTTACAGGAAATATGTTTGAGCCCAACTGCCCAAGAACCTGGCAAATGGAAATATGCGTGAAACTAGTGAGCGGTGGGCACTATGTCCAAATATGGCAATGTAATTGACTGGGTGATTCCAGACAACCATACTACTTCCACATCAATGTCATGATTTGGATGTCATGATTTGGCATTACTATTTTATCAGGATCTGGGTCCCCAAAAGGCCAGAACCATGTTCTGTGGTGCCATTTAGGCCTATATCTCAAGGTGTGCCAGAGCACCATGGATCAACCAGACGATCTAGCACTCACAATCTGGCCTGTCCACGCTGCACACAAAATATCTAGAGAAAATCCAAACAACCAGCTTCACAGACAAGAGCACATGGCACATGCTTTCTGTCATCATGTATTCTCGTGCAATTTGACTCTGTTGTCTGATCAAGTTGAGAAAGAATCCAAACATAACCACAGCTAAGAACCACCAGTAGGGCATCCCACAGGAATCCAAGAAAAAACCGTGTGCTGCCCGGGGCTTACCAAACCACTGACAGCTGACCACTTTATTAGACTGAAAATGGGACACAAGCCCAGATTCTTTTCTCGAAGCATACTGAACCAAAGTTGACGACGGCCCAGCTCCAAGATTAAAGAGCTTGGGTTGCAAGAACCAGCATTGTCCAGATGATTTTAGTATCAGAGATAACTTCACCCTCTACTAGGTCTAAATGTACCCAGAATCTCGCAGCCGCCATCGGAAAGGTTACTGTTACCGGCGGCGGTCAATGCAGCGGCCAGGACGGATCTAAACCCCCAAAACCGGCCGGATCTCGGACCACGGACACCCAGCGAGCCCCCAAGAGAAGAAATTGACGAGGAAGAGAGATCTCCTGGTCGGCAACTCACCTGCGCAGCAGAAGTACAATGCCGGCGCCGTCGACTGAAGTGGGGTACGCGCGAAGCGACGGGGGAGAAAAGACGAGGCCGCTTCTTGTCCTCCCGGTCGCCCCGCCGCCGCCGCTTCGCCTTGGGAGGTCGGAGGTGGACGGGGACTGAGATGGGGGAGCAAAAGGCGCCGGCTTTTGTGAACACGACGGCCACGAGGAGTTCCAGTACTTGTATAGATTTCCTCCCTCTCCCTGTTGCCTGCTGGAGACAGCTCTGCTTTCCTTGCTGCTGCAAGTCCGCAACCAAACGTGTTAAAAGTTTAATTTCCATCGTATTAATGTTTCCTATTACTAAATGTAGACTAATTGTATACATGTCGGCACAGATTAAAATAATTTACGAGACGAATCTATTAAGACTAATTAATTCAAGATTAAAAAATTTTTGTCAAATAAGACGAAAGTACTACAATGTTGGTTAAACTTTAACACTCAAATCAAACGGGCCTTCCTGGGCCGGCCCTTTTGCCACTCTCCTCGAATGGACCCGGTGTCGTTGCAAGCAGATTGGGTTTGGTTTCGTTTCATGCCGCGCCTACGGACCGGTCCACAGGCTTCTCCCTCACGTATATGTCCGGACGCTCCTACACGGTTTCTAAAACGAAAAAGTCTACTTTTCCTCCTCCAATTTTCACGAAAGTCCGCTTTTCCTCTCTCAACTCCAAAATCGGGCAAATCACCTCCCTCAACTTTTCAAACCATGCATTTTACCTCCCTGGAGCGGTTTCGAAGGCGGTTTTGCTACAGTAAACGGTGGTTTTGCTACAGTGAGGCGGTTTTGTCTTTTTCTTTTTTTATTTATTTCGGCTGAATCTTTGAAAATCATATTAAATCACAGAAAAATCATAAAATAAAAAATCCAATTTTGTTGCACTCCACATGAGTAGATCTACACAGTGAACATATAATATTGTATCCTTTAGTACAAAGTTTTTGCTATGATGGTTTTGTCTTTTTCTTTTTTATTTATTTCGGCTAAATCTTTGAAAAATGATAGTAAATTACAGAAAAATCATAAAATGGAAAATCTAATTTTGTTGGACTCCACATGAGCATATCTACACGGTGAACATATAATATGATATGCTTTAGTACAAAATTTTTATTGTAGCTTTAGATCTATGCTTTTCTGTAATTAATTAAAATAATTCATAGCTGCAGCTTCTATAATTATTTTGTTGGACTAAAGCATACCGTATTATATGTTCACTGTGTAGATCTACTCGTGTGGAGTCCAAAAAAAATAGACTTTCTATTTTATGATTTTTCTGTGATTTACTATGATTTTTCAAAGATTCAGCCAAATAAATAAAAAAGAAAAAGACAAAACCTTGGTAGCAAAAATTTTGTACTAAAGCATACCATATTATATGTTCACTGTGTAGATATGCTCATGTGGAGTCCAACAAAATTAGATTTTCCATTTTATGATTTTTCTGTAATTTACTATGATTTTCAAAGATTTAGCCGAAATAAATAAAAAAGAAAAAGGCAAAACCTTCATAGCAAAAACTTTGTACTAAAGGATACCATATTATATGTTCACTGTGTAGATCTACTCATGTGGAGTGCAACAAAATTGGATTTTTTATTTTATGATTTTTCTGTGATTTAATATGATTTTTCAAAGATTCAGCCGAAATAAATAAAAAAAAGAAAAAGACAAAACCGCCTCACTGTAGCAAAACCACCGTTTACTGTAGCAAAACCGCCTTCGAAACCGCTCCAGGGAGGTAAAATGCACGGTTTGAAAAGTTGAGGGAGGTGATTTGTCCGGTTTTGGAGTTGAGGGAGGAAAAGCGGACTTTCGTGAAAATTGAGGGAGGAAAAGTAGACTTTTTCCTTTCTAAAAAAAATCGGGTGCATACCTAGCACTGTAACCTCTACAAGTAAAAAAAAACGGGTGCATACATGGCACTGTGAAGGACCGGAAATGGCGACCAGAGGAGGGTGAATAGGAGCCTCAAATTTTTGTTGATATATTTTCGGCCACTGTCCCAAATTCACCACAAAAACAAACCATGACAAATGTTTCCAAATCTATAATACCCAAGCCAACTGGTGACGAGAGTACCTAGATAGCTTCTATGAAACGATAGAAGATCAACGCAAAAGACGGAACACAATTTGGATCTCAAACGCGCAAATCACGGATGAACAAATTGCCGACCCAAAATTTCACCTGGATACCAGGTAGCAGCACTGCACCAAAAATCTCTCTTGTCCATGAAAGAGATTAGCTAAAAGAGCAAGCAATCAAAATGCTCTGTAGCTTGAAAGTGACTACTCAGGAATTTGGAAAAATAAATTACGAGCAAGCAAAGCTCTTGCTTCTGGACATGCTACCCCTCCACTGTCTGCTGCAAGTGTTTGTTCAGCGACGCAGAAATGGAGAAACAAAAAAGCACGAACAGGCAGGCAATTAACACTGGACAGGAGCTCCCTGAAGCTGTCGATCTGTAACAGAATATCACAAAACCTGCTGCTGCCCTGCTGAGCAAGAACCGTCGCAAGATCGTCTAGGTGCTATGACCGAACCTGCTAGTTGCTGCACAGACACAGAAAGAAAGAAGATAGAGACCGGCAGACAGGAATGGAACAGAGGCAACTGGTTCAGGACTGCACGAGCTTGGTGCTGGGCAAAGCACACGACGAACTGGTCGGGCTTGACAAGCAGCCGTGCCGCTCTGGTGAGCACGCCGGCGCCTAAGCGCTTGGCACTGATAGCACTGCTGCCGGGCTGCTGGAACCCACGCGCCCTGCCTCTGCTGACAAATAGCGAAGCTGCCAAAGAAGAACGACCTGAGAAAAGAACAGAAGGGTTGCGGCCAAAGATTCAAAGAAAACGAACTAAATCAACATGGATTGCATTCAAACTTTGCACAGGCCATCACAAGAGGGTTAGTGAGCATACTCCAAGAGATCATCGCCCAATTTCTACTCTAGCCATGGGAAATTTCAGATCGAGCCAAAAACGTAAAAGGAAACCTCAAAAAGGAAATCTGCTTCAAACTTGATGCACGAGTGGAATTGATGAAAATCACTTGGTGATCTGGTTCGTCACTCTTCAAAGCATCAACTGAACCAAGCAATCATGAGAGAAAGACTCAAATCAGCGAGAAATCAGAGGAACAGGGGGCGCATGAACAGTAACTCGCAAGAACAAAAAAAACTACGAAAAATCACTGAGAGAAAAACTAAATCCCGGAGGACAACTGGAGGATTCGGGCCTCCATTCCCTCTCTAAATCTTAACACAATACACCAAGAAAATCTCAGAGTATTTTGACCTCTCTCATAAACTAGAAGAAGCTAACCCTAGGGGAGAAAGGGGGAATGAGGAATGGGAGAGAGGTAGAGATGGCTTGGGGCTGCCATCCCCTATATATCAGGGCTATTGCACATTCCCCTAATTGCCCCTGGATACACAAGAGCTAAAACATCAAGCCCAAGGGCGTAGAGGTCCAACTCGGTCTCCATGTTGATCCGACGGCCACCACGCGCTCCTCACTGGTAGCTTCGCCTCGACGCGAACTCTCCGATGCTGCCACGTGCCGTCCGTTCCACCTCGGAACCTCCGCCCGGGTTTTGAGGCCCAAACCCATAAACCCGCCTCCGATGGTTTTGAGGCCCAAACCATCAAACCGCTCCGAGAGTAGCGTACTCCATATGCGTCCCCCGCCATCCGACGCGTGTCACCTCCACGGTCAACACGGTCACTCCCATGTCTTCTCGCGCTTGTCGATGTCCCAAGTGTCAGCCAGCGCGGCTAGCCACCCGGCCTCTAGGTCCCTCGGTCCAAGTCTCACGTCCGTCCTTCACCCCTCAGGTCCATCGGCACGGCACGTCCTCATTGACCTTCACCTCGCCGTCGGCTACCATCTCCATGCTCCACACCTGCACAACACAAGCCAAGAGACATGTCGCACATAAGGCTTTCGCCAAGGTAGGGTTAGTCACCACTCAACCTACTTCGTGGATCACATTGACAATCACTCATCACAAAACGAACACACAAGGATACTTGTCAACCTTGTGTTCGCAATCTCCCCCTTGATGAGTGCATTGTCAACACCAATACACGAACAGCTTGAGCAAAAGAAAAAGAAGAAGAATAGAAAAACAAGGAGCTCAACCAAATAACCAAAAACCAAAGAAAAGTCAAAATCAGGTCATTTGAAATGAGCAAAAACTTGGTCCCCAAAGACATGGGCAACGGCTCGACGCAACCAAGTAAAACAAAGCTATCCCTCAAGAAGAGGCAACGGGCTCAACACCACTAGCAACAATCGAAAAGCCGAAAAACTGCTAGACCCTCTAGAAGAGGCAAAGGCTCAACACATCTAGCAAAAGCAACTCAAATGCAACCCCTCCTGAACAAATGCAATCTCTCTCAAATGAATGCACGAAATGGAGACTTCTCCCCCTTGTTGACAACTTATCCCCCTTGTTAACATGGTGAGTGTGACATATCTCTCTCCCTTGTTGACACATGCACTTATCAAGCTAGAGCCCAAGGATTACAACTCCCCCTCAAAACATGCTATGAATGCAGAAATGCACAAATACAGAAGCTTCAAGATTATAGCAAGTAGATTGAAAAGATGCTCTAGCTGATGTTGTCTTGTATATATAGCAACAAATACAAGTGCTAGCAAATGCTCAAAATGACCAAATGAGATGAAATATGGCATTTTAGCAAGTTTGATCAAGTTTGAGCAATTTAAAAGAGGGTTCACCACCAAATGAGCACATTGCAAATATAGACAGGAGATCAACCTTGTGCTACACATGTATGCAAAGTGAACTACCCCAAACAAAGTTCACACATCATGTCATGAGACAAACTTGTGATTTGATCAAATTTTCAATCAATTGAATTTTATCGGAGTTATGCAGCTTATCACCAATGTTTGTCAAATAAATGTGTGCGGGAGGTTATCGATGCCATCAAAACCTGACTTATCGATCATGTCAAGCCTATGCCAAAAGCAATCGGAAACTTAAGACAGTGATCTCGGCATCCATTACAGAGCTCAAGTTCACCCTTAAGTGCAATAGGGAGCTGTCTCGATACTCTGACATAGGACAGCAAAGACCCATCCCGATCTTTTCATACCTTGCCTTTTTTTTAAGTTTCAGCACAAATTCAAGTTTCTCAAGCAAGTGTGTAACTCAAGGTATGAGCCGTAGCAACTAAGCATATATATGAAGCAAAAGGGTTCTCGACACACCTACCCCTGCTAGTTGCCATAAGTAGTGGTGAACATGTTTCAAGTTTCACCAAGTGTTATTCAAGTTCACAATTGAAAAAGACATTTTTAGCTCATATCAAGAGATCAAAGTGAGCCTAAGCAAAGCACATCATATATATCCATAATATCCCCAACAAGAGCATAGTATCAATCTAGCTACTATAAGGATGAAGCTCAAGATGCAATATGATACATGATGATATGATATGCAAATATAATACAAAAGCCAAATCAAAAGCTAAACTAAAAACAAAACCAAGAACTAAAGTACAAGAACCACAAACTTCCCTCTTCTAAAAAGGATAACAAACCCCAAGCTCTCTTCGCAAGTGAGCAAACTGGGTTTGGTCAAGGGGTTTAGTGAAGATATCTGCGAGGTGGTTGTGGGTGTCAACATGAATAAGGTCAATGTCCCCTTTCTCATAGTGGTCTCGCAAGAAGTGAAAACGGACCTCTATGTGCTTGGTTTTGGAGTGAAGAACGGGGGTTTTGGCTACACATATGGCACTGGTGCTATCACAGAACAAAGGCACTCGCCTAAACTCTAAGCCATAGTCTCGCAAAGTAGCAACCATCCAAAGCAACTGGGAACAGCAAGCAGCAGCAGCAACATACTCAGCTTCTGTGGTGGATTGGGCTACAGAGGACTGCTTGCGAGAAGACCAAGACACAAGAGAAGACCCAAGAAACTGACAAGTCCTAGAAGTGGACTTCCTCTTAGTACGACAGCCAGCATAATCCGCATCAGAGTAACCGCAAAGAGAAAGAGAGGAGGAAGCCGAAAACCAAAGACCAAATTCGGGTGTGAACCGAAGGTACCTCATGATCCGCTTGACGGCTTGACGATGCGATGTGCGCGGTGAAGACTGAAAGCACGCGCACAAGCAGACCGCGAACTGGATGTCTGGTCTTGTTGCCGTCAGGTACAGCAACAATCCGATCATGCTTCGGTACTCCTTCTGGTCCACAGCTTCTCCTTCCTTGTCCTCGTCCAGGGCCGTCGTGGTCGACATGGGCGTCGAAAGAGGCTTGGTCTCGCCCATATCAAACTTCCTCAGAAGATCCTTGGTGTACTTGCCTTGATGCACGAATGTTCCTTCACGTGTTTGCTTGATTTGCAGCCCGAGGAAGAATGTCAACTCGCCCATCATGCTCATCTCGAATTCCCTGCTCATAGTCTCAGAAAACTTTGCAACAAGGGCGTGAGAGGAACCACCAAAAAATGATATCATCCACGTAAATCTGAACCAAAAGTGTGTCAGTGCCTTGCTTGAGGAGAAACAAAGTTTTATCTACGGAACCCATCTTAAAGCCCTTAGCAAGCAAGAAGGCTTTCAAACGCTCATACCAGGCTCTCGGGCTTGTTTCAACCCATACAAGGCTTTGTGGAGTTTGTAAACATGGTTGGGATACTTTAGATTTTCAAAGCCAGGGGGTTGTCTCACATACACCTCTTCCTCTATGTACCCGTTCAAAAAGGCGCTCTTCACATCCATTTGATACAGCTTGAATCCTTTCGAAACTACATAAGCTAAGAGCATCCTTATAGCCTCGATACGGGCCACAGGAGCAAAGGTTTCTTCAAAGTCTACTCCCTCTTTCTGAGAAAACCCCTGAGCCACTAGCCTAGCCTTGTTTCTCACCACCACTCCATCCTCACTTTGCTTGTTCTTGAAAACCCATTTTGTACCTATAGGGTGACACTCAGGCGGAGGTGGAACTAAGACCCAAACTTCATTCCTCTCAAAGTTCTGTAACTCTTCGTGCATAGCATTGACCCAATCAGGATCAGAAAGTGTGTGTCCAACATTTTGTGGCTCGAAATTAGCAACAAAGCCGAATGAGCGAAATGTGAGATTTCATATGACCTTGAGCGTGTAACACGCTGACTGATGTCGCCGATCATGGTTTGAGGCGGGTGGCGACGCTGGATGTGCCGAGGAGCTTCCCTCGAAGATGTCGCCTCCCCCTCAACAGCTGTCGGGGCCTCCTCAGGTGCACCTGGAGTAGGCTGAGGAAGCGGCTCGTGCGGACCCCATGTAGTGGAAGAAGATGGGTCTGGTCCGTGAGCCGATGTAGTTGTCGTAGACTCGACTGGAGCAGCCGAAGAGGTCGGCTCTGCATCTTCCCAATCAACATCTTCCTCATTCTCCTCAACGAAGATGCTCTCACCAATCTCCTGATCACCTGCACTTTCAAAGACAGGAACAGAACAAGGTATGGTCTCGTCGAAAGTGACTTCACAAGTCTCTACGACTCGGTTAGTTTCAAGGTTAAGTACTCGATATGCATGAGAATGTGAAGCATAACCAAGAAAGACACCATCCGAGGATCGAGACTCAAATTTGTCTAAATTACCTTGTTTCAGAATGAAGCACCTGCATCCAAACACTCGAAAGTGGCTCACCTTGGGTAGTCGACCGAATCACAGCTCATAAGAAGTTTTCTTCATGAAGGCTCGAAGAAAGATGCGATTGGAAACATGACACGCGGTGTTGATCGCTTCGGCCCAATATCTCCTAGGAGTCCTATGCTCATAGAGCATCGTCCTAGCCATCTCAACAAGGGTCTGATTCTTGCGCTCAACAACACCGTTCTGCTGAGGGACATAAGGCGAGGAGAACTGGTGCTCAAGACCCAAAGAAGAGCAAAAGTTATCAAACTGAGAGTTCTTGAATTCTGTGCCATTGTCACTGCGTATAGCTCTTATGGCATTCTTTGGCAACTCAGTCTGTAACCGAACAATCAAATCTCTAGCATGAGAAAAAGCCTCATCCTTACCCTCCATGAAAAACACCCAAGAGTAGCGAGAAAAATCATCCACGATCACTAGAACGTACCACTTGCCTCCCTCAGACCGAACCCGAGCCGGACCAACAGTGTCCATATGGAGTAGCTCACCGGGTCCCTTGGTCATGACCTGAGTCATAGGAGGGTGAGAAACGGCAACCATCTTCATGTGACGACAAGGGTGACACACCAAATCCTTCTCAAATTTTAACTTGGGCAATCCTCGGATTAGATCAAGTGAGCTCAACCTAGCTAGTAAGTCAAAGCTCAAATGACCAAGTCTCCTATGCCACTTCCAAAGCTCAGAGGAGGATCCGGCCACCAAACATCGAGAAGAGCCGAAAGAGTGAGAAAAATCAGCTCGAAAGACATGACCAAAAGGAACAATCTGGCAAACAAGATTTCCTTGGGAATCAAGAACTCGAGACAAGCCGGTCTTAAAGCGCATTTCAAAGCCATCTTGTAGGATTTGCGAAACAGAAAGCAAGTTAAAATGCAAGTTTGAAACCAAAGCAACATCCTTCAAGACAAAACTCTCATTGACCCGAATGGTTCCATGAGAAAGCACTTTACCTTTGCTATTGTCCCCGAATGTGATGTACTCCTTACATTGTATGGGGTCGAGGCTGGAGAACCATTTGGAACTTTTGGTCATGTGGCGCGAACATTCAGAATCAATGAGCCATGTGTTCTCCAGACCTTTGTCCTGCATCAATAAAAAGACATAGGATGAGCAAATGGCACAACACTAGGGTTAGTAAACTGTGAAGGATACCAGTGTTGGCTTATTTGCCCTGGAAAAGTGTTAGGAAAAACACCAAACAAGCCATGTCCCATTTGAGGAAAGCGGGCACCACGTGGGAGAAAACGTGGTCTGCTAGAGCTGTAGGACTGAAAGCCACTGTCACGAGGTCCAAAATCATATTGATCATGATCTGAACCACGCCGGGCACGACCACCATGACCACCGCGTGGTCTAGCAACCTGAGGCCTAGCACCTTGAGGCATTGCACCTCTTGTCCTAGCATTGCGCCTCTAAACAAAAGGCACATGTACGCCATGGGGCGGACGGTACATGTTCCGGTTGTTCAACTCATACTCCCGCCGCTCATCTCTCTTCCTCCTGAAGCAAAACTCTACAAGGTGACCATCCCTATGGCAATAGTCACAGTGATACCTCACCTCTCTCTTAGGTGGTTGTTGGCTCACTCTCTTGTGGGTATGGTTCACTCTTGGTAGCTTTTTGGCTTTAGGAAGGGGATCCTCAGAGATGTTCGGTAGAGTGTCAAGTGGGTTTCTGAGATGGTTCGGTTTTGGAACCCAAACTTGTTTTCTGGGGTGGAGCTCTTGGAGGTTCTTCAAACACTCCATCTTTCACAGTGTGTTCAGTAGGCTTAGGTGGATTAATCTTGATTAATTTGGGAATAGTGGAAGGTTTCTCACTTGGGCTCAAACCACTGAACTCACCAACTTTGCCATAGACATTTTTACCCTTCCCACCTAGAGCAAAGCCTACTCCCGATGTCTCAGTTCCCCGTCTGAACTGGCTCATCATCATGCCCAACTGCGGTTCACTACAAGACACCCAATTCAAGATGGACCGAAGGTATGTGTTGTCTTCGTCGGATCTCATCTTGTCATGCCTGCAAGACTCAAGCTCCAACACCAAGCTCTCACAACGTGCACACTCAATAACCGTGCTATCTGAACTGGCCTTCTCAAGAGCAAGGATCTTGGCATTCTTCTCTGCCAGCTCAGATTGCAAGCCTGAACAAGACTTGCACGCACCCAACAAGCTAGACCTAGCCTTCAGCTCATCGTTCTCATCTAACAAGGCAGCATACTTAGATTGCAACTCAGAAAAGTTAGTCATATGAACAGCACATTCATCGCACTCAACCTCGTCAGACACATGAACAACAAGCTTCTTAGCTTCCTCAAGCTCTTTCTCCACAACTTCTAGCTTGTCCTTAAACTCTCTCCTCTCACGAGCAGCACGTTTCAGCAACTTATCTTAACTCATCAAAGTATCGGTCATGATATCAAGCTCGGCAATAAGAGCATCGACGGAGGGTTTTACCTCGGTAGAGTCGTCGTCACCGGGAAGCACGTCCTTGTTGGGCTTCACACCTTCATCCATGGCCATGGTGCAGTAGCCTCCGTGGATGGACTTGGCGACGAAGTAAAGCCCGGTCAACTTGTCTTCACGTCTCTTCTCGGACTCATCATCGCTCGAGGGAGAAGAAGACCGGTCGTCGTCGGTGTCGTTGTCGAGGTCACTGAGGGAGGCGAGGAAGGCGCGCTCTTGAGCCTTGGCCTTCTTGAAGTACTTTTTCTTCAGCGCCTCCTTGTCGAATCCTCTGTTCGACTTGTGCTTGGAGGTGTACTCGCGCTTGTCCTTGCGCTTGCTGGAGTCATACTTGTTGAAGGAGTGCTTGTTCTTCTTGGGGCAGTGGGCGACGAAGTGGTCGGGATCTCCACAGCCGTAGCATCCTTCCTTCGGACCACCACCACATCGGCGATTCAAGCAGTTGTTGTGAAATCGCGAGAATCGGCTGATGATCAATGCCAGCTCGTCATCCCCAAGACTCTCCATCTGCTCCTCTGTGACAGACACCAAAGAAGACAAGGAAAAAGACACCTGTGAAGGGTTAGCCAAAGAACTTGAGCCATTACCTGAGACCAAGGCCATAGTCGGTGCAGAGGGATTCTTCAGCTTGGCTTGGGTCTGGTAGTCGATCTCGGTGGACTTGAGCTTGCTGAAAAGCTCATCCACAGTGAGGGTCTCATACCCCGAAGACTCAATGATGGCGATCACCTTCACATCCCATACCTTCCGATCTAGGGCATATAGAAGCTTGAGTGCCCTCTCATGATCATCATAAGGTAAATGTGCCTTGTTTGCTCGCATCTTGTTGACGATGGTCTGAAAGCGAGAAAACATGGCATCGATGGACTCGCCATCAAGCTGGGTGAAGTTCTCGTACTCCCTCTTGTATGTCTCGCAGAGTCTGGTTTTGACCTGTGTGGTCCCCTCGTGATAGCTCTGAAGCCTCACCCAGATCTCCCAAGCAGTAGTACAATTAGAGACTCTTTCGAACTCCTGAAGAGAAAGACTCGAGAAAAGAACTGCGCGAGCTTTGCTATTAGCGTTGTGTCGATCTCTTTGATCTTGCGTGACACGAGCACGGGGTTCAAGTACAACGTAAGTAGCATCCTCGCAAATTTCCCAGACAAGCCAATCAATCCCTTGGAGATGCGCGGACATGCGAATCTTCCAATAGGGATAATTTGTTCTATCGAAGAACAGTGGTTTCCCGGAACCACGCTCTATGTCGCCTTCGTGGATCACGGACTGATTAAGGTGGAATGATCCTTAACTGGCTCTGATACCAATTGAAGGACCGGAAATGGCGACCAGAGGGGGGGTGAATGGGAGCCTCAAATTTTTGTTGATATATTCTTGGCCACTGTCCCAAATTCACCACCAAAAACAAACCATGACAAATGTTTCCAAATCTATAATACCCAAGCCAACTGGTGACGAGAGTACCTAGATAGCTTCTATGAAACGATAGAAGATCAACGCAAAAGACGGAACACAATTTGGATCTCAAACGCGCAAATCACGGATGAACAAATTGCCGACCCGAAATTTCACTTGGATATCAGGTAGCAGCACTGCACCAAAAATCTCTCTTGTCCATGAAAGAGATTTGCTAAAAGAGCAAGCAATCAAAATGCTCTGTAGCTTGAAAGTGACTACTCAGGAATTTGAAAAAATAAATTACGAGCAAGCAAAGCTCTTGCTTCTGGACATGCTACCCCTCCACTGTCTGCTGCAAGTGTTTGTTCAGCGACGCAGAAATGGAGAAACAAAAAAGCACGAACAGGTAGGCAATTAACACTGGACAGGAGGTCCCTGAAGCTGTCGATCTGTAACAGAATATCACAAAACCTGCTGCTGCCCTGCTGAGCAAGAACCGTCGCAAGATCGTCTAGGTGCCATGACCGAACCTGCTAGTTGCTGCACAGACACAAAAAAGAAAGAAGATAGAGACCGGCAGACAGGAATGGAACAGAGGCAACTGGCTCGGGACTGCACGAGCTTGGTGTTGGGCAAAGCACACGACGAACTGGTCGGGCTTGACAAGCAGCCGTGCCGCTCTGGTGAGCACGCCGGCGCCTAAGCGCTTGGCACTGATAGCACTGCTGCTGGGCTGCTGGAACCCACGCGCCCTGCCTCTGCTGACAAATAGCGAAGCTGCCAAAGAAGAACGACCTGAGAAAAGAACAGAAGGGTTGCGGCCAAAGATTCAAAGAAAAATGAACTAAATCAACATGGATTGCAACCAAACTTTGCACAGGCCATCACAAGAGGGTTAGTGAGCATACTCCAAGAGATCATCGCCCAATTTCTACTCTAGCCATGGGAAATTTCAGATCGAGCCAAAAACGTAAAAGGAAACCTCAAAAAGGAAATCTGCTTCAAACTTGATGCACGAGTGGAATTGATGAAAATCACTTGGTGATCTGGTTCGTCACTCTTCAAAGCATCAACTGAACCAAGCAATCATGAGAGAAAGACTCAAACCAGCGAGAAATCAGAGGAACAGGGGGCGCATGAACAGTAACTCGCAAGAACAAAAAAACTACAAAAAATCACTGAGAGAAAAACTAAATCCCGGAGGACAATTGGAGGATTCGGGCCTCCATTCCCTCTCTAAATCTTAACACAATACACCACGAAAATCTCAGAGTATTTTGACCTCTCTCATAAACTAGAAGAAGCTAACCCTAGGGGAGAAAGGGGGAATGAGGAATGGGAGAGAGGTAGAGATGGCTTGGGGCTGCCATCCCCTATATATCAGGGCAATTACACATTCCCCTAATTGCCCCTGGATACACAAGAGCTAAACCATCAAGCCCAAGGGCGTAGAGGTCCAACTCGGTCTCCATGTTGATCCGACGGCCACCGCGCCTCCTCACTGGTAGCTTCGCCTCGACGCGAACTCCCCGATGCCGCCACGTGCCGTCCGTTCCACCTCGGAACCTCCGCCCGGGTTTTGAGGCCCAAACCCGTAAACCCGCCTCCGATGGTTTTGAGGCCCAAACCATCAAACCGCTCCGAGAGTAGCGTACTCCATACGCGTCCCCCGCCATCTGACGCGTGTCACCTCCACGGTCAACACGGTCACTCCCATGTCTTCTCGCGCTTGTCGATGTCCCAAGTGTCAGCCAGCGCGGCTAGCCACCCGGCCTCTAGGTCCCTCGGTCCAAGCCTCACGTCTGTCCTTCACCCCTCAGGTCCATCGGCACGGCACGTCCTCCTTGACTTTCACCTCGCCGTCGGCTACCGTCTTCGTGCTCCACACCTGCACAACACAAGCCAAGAGACATGTCGCACACAAGGCTTTTGCCAAGGTAGGGTTAGTCACCACTCAACCTACTTCGTGGATCACATTGACAATCACTCATCATAAAACGAACACACAAGGGTACTTGTCAACCTTGTGTTCGCACACTGTAACCTCCACAATTTTCTGTCGCTTGTTTCTGTCCACAACACATGTGCTCCTCAGTCCTCACACATCATCTCTCCAATCCTATTCCTGCTCATGTTAGTGCTCCTGCTCCAGCACAAGGCTCTACACACACAAGCCACAAGGCTCTACGCATGCAAGCTGTTGGTGCTTGTGCGTGCCCGCATGTTGTTACTCCTCCTGCGCCGCCCACTGTGAGCATGTTGCACCTGTTGCTGCCGTTATTGCTCAACTCGCCCTCTGCATCATCGTAGATGCCTCCATCTCCGACCTTTGCGCCACCGCTGCCGTCCGCACCCACCATCTAGGACGTGTTGTCATCGCCGCCGCCCCACCCAACCCTTTGTGCCAACCCCCCTCCCCCCGGGCCCTCTATGCGCTGTCGCCCAATTCCAAGTTGCTGGTGAGCTCCACACTGGTGACCTGCACGCGCCGACGAGCCTCCATTTGCTCAAGAAGTAAGGTGACATTGCATTGGAAGTACATGTTGCAAGCGTGTTTTAAGTGTTTCACATGGTTTATAGTTATGTTGCAAGTGTTTCATATGGATGTTGCAAAATTAGATTAGGATGTTGCACATGTTGCAATGGCTATACACGTATGTTGCAAGAGTTTGTTCAAAACGTTTCATCTGTTTCAGACATATGTTACAAGTGCTTTTATCTAGATGTTGCATATGTTGCAATGGCTATATTGCAAGTGTATGTTCTAAATGTTTCAGATGTTTGTTGCAATTGTTTCATCTGAGTGTTGCAAAACTAGATGTGGACGTAGGGTTGTTGAGCGAGGAAGAAAGAGCCAGACCTTCGTCCTACTCGCTTTGGGCCTCTAGCCACCCATGTCTAGCTGCGCTCAATTCAATTCAAGTGTGGAGAACGAAACAAAAGCAAGCGTGGGGAGAAGGTGCCCCGCAGGCCGCAGACGCGAGCGAGTGAGGTGTGGCGATGCGGGACGCGCACGTGGGCTGCTCCTTGGCAAGAGGAGGGGCCCGAGGGATCCAATACGGTGGGGGAGCCAACGCGGGGCGAATGGCTGGCTTTGGCGGAGGTAGTGGTTGTGGAGGACATAGAATGGGAGTTGCATCCGGACGCGGGCCTAGGGCCGGACATCCGGGCGCTAGCTTTGCCGTTCATGTATTTAGGGCCCATTTACGAGGACAACTCTTAGGCTCTATTTGGCTGACATCCTCAACAAGCCACAACTAAATTGCGGCTTGCCTACATTTGGTGATCTGAGGCCACCAGGAACATGGAAAGGCCACCAATCCCAGCCAAACTTTGCCGAGCTTAGTTAGCAACCAAACATGAGCCTGAGCACTCCGCAGCTTGGGTATGGCGAGTAGCGACTTGCGTCAAGTTGCGACACCAACCAATTAGAGCCTTAGTTGCAACTTCGCGCTGGAGTAACCGGAGGAGCCATAAAAAGTGTTTTCCTCTTTATACAAAAAGTTGTTTCACCAGCGCGCTATTTATGGAAGTTGAGAAAAAAATTGCTTCACTAGCGCTACAAATACTTAGGTTAGAAGGAGCAGGGGGTGTGAGAAGTGTCTCAAACGGGTGTAAAGATATGTTTGTGTAAGCTTGTAGGCTTTTGACTTATTACTTGTTTATTAGTTTTTGAAAAATCCAAAAATGGCCAAAGTTCAAACAAACAGGTTTTAAGAATTTAACAGGATGAGAAGATCAGAGGATTGCAAAAGAAATCGGATTGCGTAAGCAGCTTGCTTTATTTTATTTGTTTGATGGATGGAACTGAAGCAGGTTCAGATTTGAGAGGGATCCCAAAACTCAAGGAGACAAGCAGAGGAAGCGAGCCTGAAACTCAACCACTGACAGGAGGCGTGATTGCCAAGCTGACAAGAAGGGGATGCGTTATTTTTTTTTACAACAAACAACTTAATAAATTAGCAGCAACGCGCTGCAATGATCATTACATCATTCAAGTCTACATCATGTAGAGCTTATAGCCAGCTGCACTGGGGTACATGGTGCTCAGAGGAGCAAGAGAAATCTAAGTTTTCTTGTAATGTAGGTTCCTGTAGTGCCTACCGTGCAAGAGTGTGTGCAGTATATTTAGGCTTTGGTGTATCTTGTAAATCTTGGCTGATCTAGTTGTTGCATGGTTGGAGAATAGCTGTGTGAATGGTTTGATTTTCCAGTCAGGTGGGTTGGAAAGATCCTCTCTGTTTAGGAAGTGAACCAGTTGTTCACTGTCTGACAAAAAGTTGATTCCTGTCATGTTGAGTTTATGAAGGATCACTGATGCTAGAGCCAGGGCTGCAGCCTCCGCCATGATGACTGAGGTGCAGGCATGAAGCTTTGCCTTGATGTAAAGCGCCTGGGTGGTTTGTTCCTGCAAATTCAAGATGAAGACACCTAGACCAGCCGATCTTGGTTGCTGGTTCGGTTGATCTGGTGCAGTAGAGGCATCTACATAACACATGTGGCCTTGGAGCAGGGCTGGTGTAGTGACTTGGTACCTGTTGATTCTTGGAACCTGTTGCATTGAGAGTGTCATACCTTGAGCTGATGATGATTATTCCCTTGTTCACTCGGGCGCCGTCTGCGTGTGTTGATGCTGAGTGGACTGCTCGAGAAGTGGTGGTGTTCTTGCATGTGTAGTGGCCATACCTTGTTGTGTAGTTGGATGTTGGTTCAGTGGTTGTGGGGTTGTGTTGCTGTTGGCAGCTGAAGCAGACTCCTCTGTTTGGTTCTCTTGAGTGACAACCTGTGGAGCTGTTGCTGCACTGTAAGAAGATATGTGAGCAGCAAATGCATTATGTACTTGAGCCGGCGTACATGTTTTCTTGTGAAAATGGTAATCATTTCTGGCTTTCCAGATATACCACATTGTGTATAAGATTTTGTTGAAGATAGTGTCAAATGTGGAGTTGGTTATAAAAGATTGGAGTGTTAACTGGATACCATCATTTTCTTGAGGTAGATTGTCAGTTCTCATTGATGGCGAGAAGGAGAACCATACCGCTCGGGGAGGTTACAGTGGAAGAACAAATGGGCATCATTTTCAACAGCGCCACAAAGTGCTACAGTGTTTATCGATGTGGTTTGAATACGTTGCCGCTCTGTCTGCTGTTGCGAGCGCACATCTGATGAGCCTCCAAGTGAAGGCTTTGATTAGTGGTGGGAGATCCTTGCTTTTCCAAGCACGCTGAAGAATCTGTTTGGCTTGGGGAAGAATGCTCCGAGAACCATGCTTTGGAAGTATAATGACGTTTGCTGCTGAAAGGTGCTTGTAGATTTCCTTGGTGGTACAGACACCGGTCTTGGAGGTTTTCCACTGAAGTATGTCCTGCTGATCATTAGGGACTGGTCGAACAGAGGAGATGGCCTGAACAGCATCTTTGTCAAAGGTGTTAAACAAAAGTTCCATGTTCCAAGTATGAGTATTAGGGATCCATAAATCAGAGGATGTGGATGGTAGTGGAGAAGTGGTGATCGGCAGTAGTAAATGGTCATGGATGGAGTCCCAAACTGGGCACCAGGGAGCAGACCATATTGAAGTGTTGCCTGCATGTAGTTGAAATACACCATTGTTGTGTGTCAAAGGTGTTAAACAAAAGTTCCATGTTCCAAGTATGAGTATTAGGGATCCGTAAATCAGAGGATGTTGATGGTAGTGGAGAAGTGGTGATCGGCAGTAGTAAATGGTCATGGATGGAGTCCCAAACTGGGCACCAGGGAGCAGACCATATTGAAGTGTTGCATGCATATAGTTGAAATGCAGCATTGTTGTGGAGGTCTTCCTTCACCTGCATGACAGAGGACCAAAAAATTGATCTAGGCCCCGAATTGTTAGCCGTCCAGAAAGAAGAGCTGTGAAAGTATTTGGCTTTGAGAACAGATGTAAGTAGGAGGTTCTTGTTGTCAGCAATGTTGTAGGCAGTATGAATAATAAGGCTTCTGTTAACAGTTTGGAGGTCCCTGGTACCAAGGCCGCCATTTTCCTTGCTTTGAATGTTCATGTCCTCACAGTCAAATCGCTGTGTGTTTCTGACCGTCTGTCCATGCAGATGCATCTCTTTCTCTGTCAAGATCCGAGACCTCCATACAACTCTCACTGTTCTCTCTGTTTTTTTTCCCTTCAGTTCAGTGATTGGTGTGACCACGCACGTGGCCACGTGGGAAACGTTTGTCCGCAAGGTTCAACCATTTTCATCGTTCGACCGCGTGCTGGCTCCATTATTATGGTTTAATAAAAAAATATACATCCAGAAAACCTGAATATAGACCTTATTTAGATCCATTTTCTGTTAATAGCTAGCTAATCACTAACGGCTATTAGCTGGTTTAGTTTAATCAGTGAGATAGTTGTTAGCCATGTATTCAACTAACAATTAGCTAGATTATTAGTTGGATTCGTTTGGATTTAAAGAAGTTAATTAATATTAACCGTTAACTATTAGCTCTATAGATCTAGATCAAATCTAAGTAATCGGATTGATTTTAACTTTTAAGTGGGATGCAGAAAAACTCAAAATCATTCGAGTCTGAGTCTTTAGAAAGCGTGATTTACAATTATGTTTACAAGGGAGGGAGCACGCAAGTTCCTCTCAGAGACAGAGGGCACGGATTTTTCAGAAATGAAAAAGAAAAGTAAAAGATCAAGACACGGATTTCAGATCTCCGAAACCGAAAGGTCGTCTTCGGAACTGTGGTGGCCACAGGGCCAAGCATCCACACCGTTCTCCGTTTACCTAGCGTCGCTGTCAGCTGCTCTGCACGAACTGGAATGGAATGGAACAGCAGGAAAAGCTTCAGAATCCACACCAACCAGTTTTCTTCTGTCACTCATTTCACTTCTTCTCATTTGGATTTAAGAAGGAATGCAACTAGTACTGTATAAGGTTCCGAAAACCACAAAAAACAATAGAGCTGTTGAGGGAGCCACTCCTCCAACCTGTTGACCGTCTCTCCGTGGAGATATGCATCTCGATCTCTTTCAGCAAGAGCCGACACCTCCATACATACATGCATACATACATCTCTAACCAATCTCCCTGTTGTTTTATGTGACGATGATGACGATGATGATGATTCAGTTCAGCGATTGCTGTGAGCGGAGCACGCACATGGAAAACGTTCTTTCCCATTCGAATAGGCGCAACCAATAATCTTCCATTATCGATCATTGAGCAGAAAATCTGTATAATTAATTAATCGGATTGGTTTCAAGTGGGAAGCAAAGCTGATTATCCCAGAGAGAGAGAAGGGGGGGGGTACGGATAGACGGACATGCTGTCTCTCAAGTGGGAAAAAAAGAGAAAAAGATCTCCGTGAGTTCATATTCTGATGATCTTCGCACTGTGATGTGGTCGCCACACGGAGAAGCATCCACACTGTTCCGTACTTCCGTCACTCAGCTGCTCTGCTCTGCTCTGCTCTCCGTCGGAGCAATGGAATGGAACAGCAGGGATGCACAGCTTCAGAATCCAGACCCACACATGCACCAACCCAGGCAGTGTTTAGATGCCTTCAAACTTCCAAAAATTTTACAAGATTTCCCGTCACATCGAATCTTTAGACGCATGTATGGAGCATTAAACGTAGGTAAAAAAAATAACTAATTACACAGTTTGTCTGTAAATGTCGAGACGAATCTTTTGAGCCTAGTTAGTTCATGATTGGATAAATTTTACCAAATAACAATGAAAAGTGCTACAGAAACTTTACACCAACTTTTACACCATCTAAACACTACCCCAGTTTTCTTCTGTCATCAGTCGTCACTCATCATCATAAAAACATACCAGGAATCTAACCCCCCCAGGAGGCGAGAAACACCGGCGGAGATTCGATCCACGCCAATCAGGGAGATCCGTTGCACTCGCCGGTCGAATTTGGTTGCCACCGAGAGGGGCTAGGCTGCAGGCTCGAGTTGTGCACTAGGCAGCAGGCGGCTGCAGCAGGTCCCATTAGAACATTTGCAACATCTCGATTTATTTTTGTAATATCTAGATAAAAAAATTGCAATATAAACAGTTGTAAAAACACTTGAAAGCCATTGCAAAAAATATGCAACATCCAGATAAAACACTTGCAATATATGTGTGCAACATATGCAACATCTACATAAACATTTAGAATAAAAGCTTGCAACACATGTGTATAGCCATTGCAACATATACAACATCCCGATCTACTTTTGCAACATTCATATGAAACACTTGCAATATACCTCAAAAACATATGAAACACTTCAAACGTACGTTTGAAACATACACGTGCAACATACGCTTTTAGCGTAACATCTCCTTGCTGCTCGGGAGAATGGAGGCTCAGCCGCGCCGTCACTACCATCGACCAGATCAACTCCACCTATTGCAAGGCTAGTGGGGACCTCTTCGTGACCGCCAATAAACTAAGCTCCACGCAGTCGATCCGGTGGAAAGAAGACTAGTCGGAGGCCCAATCGGGTTGCGGTGGCCGCTACGGGCATGGTCGCGGACGTGATTGGCAAGGCGTGATTGCGAGTGGGGAAGGCGGCAACAGCGAGGCGATGTGGGAAAGGCGGTAGCAGCGGGTCGTTCCATTGGGACAACAGGTCTAACCATTATATCAGTAGATTATAGGGACCAATTTCTTTTTTAATACTGGGAACTTTCTTTCCCCTAAAAAATGGGAAACTTCCATAATAGACCAGAGCCCAGCGTTTTTTTTATGGTGGAATGCCAAACAATATAATCAAGATAATAGAAAAGAAAAAAAGTACTATGGTTTTTTTAATAAAAAAAGTACTATGGTTTTTTAATAAAAAAGTACTATGGTTATGTTATCTTTTTTATTCACCTTATTTTTTTTTGTCCTAACGTGTTCTTTTTCTTCATCCTTACAAGCGTGTGCCGTCCGAGCATCCATGAGAGCATTTTACGGGGTGTTCACACGTTACCCGTTTATCTAAGCGATTGTTTTTTTTTATTTCTCCTATAAATATCAAAAATAAAAGGACTAAATTCAACCGTCATGGATGTTTGAACCGTCTTCCCTATATAAAATAAAGGAATATTTTCTATACGAGTTAGAACACTGTGCCATACATGGTGTGAAGTCTGATTCCAAAATAAATTGAAATTGATGATACAATCTGTAAAGTATGAATCAAAAATGAATTGGAACATTTGATGTAATTATTGGATAAATATCAAGTCTCCAATATACATACAAGTTAAAACAGTGCACATCTAGCAATAGTATGAGGTCTGATTCAAGACGAATCATATATATGATGAAGCTTTTATTGAACAAATTTCTTAGAAGTCGAAATGGACAAGAACTTAGACTGAACACAACAAAATAGAAACATGAAATGGAAAGATGCAACAAAAAAAAAAGGAACCAAAAGGCTAAACATAGGTAAGGCGTAGAGTTAAATATACGATGCTCGATCATATATAAGAGTTAGAGCGTCACACGTTTATTGGATAAATTTTCAATCTACAAATCATCTAGATAAATTACACAGCGAACTGCGTCTCCCATTACAACGCACGAGCACGTTTGCTAGTAAAAAAAAAAAAAATTCGGATTTCAGATCTGCGAAAGTCCGAAAGCTCGTCTTCGGAACAGTGGTCGCCACAGGGCCAAGCATCCACTTCGTTCTCCGTTTACTTGTGTTTAGTTACCTGAAAAAGGGCGAAAAATGTACTGTAGCACGTTTGACTTTATTTGGTAAATAGTGTTAAACCATTGACTAATTAGGTTCAAAACGTTCGTCTCGCAAAGTACAACCAAGCTGTATAATTAGTTTTTAATTTCATTTACATTTAGTACTCTATGCATGTATCGCAAGTTTGAGTTGATGAGAAATCTTTTTTTTTTGCATAGTGCTTTTTTTTGAGGAACTAAACACAGGCAGTGTTTAGATCCCTCAAACTTCCAAAGATTTTACAAGATTCCCTGTCACATCGAATCTTTGGACATATGCATGGAGTATTAAATGTAGGTAAAAAAATAACTAATTGCACAGTTTGTCTGTAAATGTCGAGACGAATCTTTTGAGCCTAGTTTGTCCATGATTGGATAAATTTTACCAAATAACAACGAAAAAGTGCTACAGGAATTTTACACCAACTTTTACACCATCTAAACACTACCACAGCCTTAGGGGGTGTTTGGTTTGGGGTGTTAAAGTTTAACAAACACTGTAGCACTTTCGTCCTGTTTGACAAAAAGTTTCTAATCTTGGACTAATTAGGCTTAATAGATTCGTCTCGTAAATTACTCCTAATCTGTACCGACATGCATGCAATTAGTCTACATTTAATACTCCATGCATTTGAGGGAACATTTATGTGATGGGTGTTAAACTTTAACAAAACCAAACCAAACACGCCCTTAGCGTTGCTGTCAGCTGCTCTGCTAGTGCTGTGCTCTGCACTGCACGAATTACTAGAAAGGAATGGAACAGCAGGAAAAGCTTCGGAACCCATTTCACTTCGGCAGTGTTCAGATCCCTTCAAAGAGTGTGTTTAGTTCCGCGAAAAGGTGTAAAAAAAGTACTGTAGCACGTTTTGGCTTTATTTGGTAAATAGTGTCCAATCGTTGACTAATTAGGTTCAAAACGTTCGTCTCGCAAAGTACAACCAAGCTGTACAATTAGTTTTTGATTTCATCTACATTTAGTACTCCATGCATGTATCGCAAGTTTGATGTGACGGGGAATCTTTTGTTTGCACAGTACTTTTTTTGAGGAACTGAACACAGCCAAACTTCCAAAAATTTTACAAGATTCTCTGTCACATCGAATCTTTAGACGTATGCATGGAGTATTAAATGTAGGTAAAAAAATAACTAATTACACAGTTTGTCTGTAAATGTCGAGACGAATCTTTTGAGCCTAGTTAGTCCATGATTAGATAAATTTTACCAAATAACAACAAAAAGTGCTACAGGAATTTTACACCATCTAAACACTACCTTCTTTGTTTTCGGATTCAAGAAGGAATGCAATTAGGAGTACTTAGGCAGTGTTTAGATCGCTTCAAACTTTCAAAAATTTTACAAGATTCTCCGTCACATCGAATCTTTAGACGTATGCATGGAGTATTAAATGTAGATAAAAAAATAACTAATTACACAGTTTGTCTGTAAATGTCGAGACGAATCTTTTGAGCCTAATTAGTCCATGATTGGATAAATTTTACCAAATAAGAATGAAAAGTGCTACAGGAATTATACACCAACTTTTAAACCATTTAAACACTACCTTACATACAGTTTCACACACACCAAAAGGAAAAAAAAAGATAAAAGAAGGTTCAGGCCTCGTTTAGTTCACAGAATAGGGGAGAAAAACATTGTATCAGAATTCCTGTAGCATTTCGTTTGTATTTGGTAAAAATTATCCAAATTTTGACTAACTAGGCTTAAAATGTTCGTCTCGCAAAGTACAACAAAACTGTGCAATTAGTTTTTGATTTCATCAACATTTAGTACTCTATGCATTTACCGACATTTTGATGTGATGAGAAATCTTCTTTTTACATAGTGAAATTTGGGGAGAATGGGGAACTAAACAAGGCCTCACAAGCCCCCAAAAACATTGGAGCCGTTGAGGGAGTCACTCCTCCAATCTGTCGTGCGTGCGATCGATTCCGTGTCCACGCGTCAAAGATGGAAGCTACGGTCTTTGACGGGACCCAGCGTCAACTGAGTTTTTTTTGTTCCTTTTCTTATCGACTTGGAACACACATTGATTTAGCAATTCTATTTTTTAGAACTATTAAAGATGCTCTAAGCTAAGCAGCATGCTTTCTTTGTTTTTGTTTTGTTTGATTTGATGGATGGAACTGCAGCAGGTTGAGACTTGAGACGCCGAGGATCCCGAAAGATGCAGAGGAGGCGTTTTCCCAGAAGCAGAGGAAGAGAGGCAGAATCCCAACCACTGACAGCAGGCATGATCACCGAGCTGGATCGTTTGTCACTCCGTGTGCTCAAAACCAAATAAATCGCGCTGTCTTTGACCTTCTCTCCATGCAGAATCGCAGATGCATCTCTAACCAATCTCCCTATTCTTTTATGTGATGAATTGATGATGATGATGATCATGATTCAGTTCAGTGATTGCTGTGAGCACGCACATGGAAAACGTTCCTTGGCATTCGCATAGGCGCAACCAATATCTTCAGTTATATATCCATCATCATTGAGCAGAAAATCTTTATAATTACTTGATTATAATCGGATTGGTTACAAGTGAGATGCTGTCGCTCTGCGCCGGACTCTCCACGGATCCTCCGATAGATACAGTCATACAGATGGAATCCAAACGACAGGGCGTCTGTCGCTTCTTCGGTGTACTACACGTACTATGCAAGCTCCTCTCTGACTCTGAGACCAGGACAAGGATTTTCCAAATCAAAAGGAAAGAAAAAGATCTACGAAAGTTCGTATTCTGAATTTCTGATGATCTTCGCACCTGTGATGTGGTCGCCACAGGGACAAGCATCCACACCGTTCCGTCTCCCGTAGCGTCACTGTCAGCTGCCTTGCTCTCCGTCGAACAGCAGGCAAGAGCTTCAGAATCCAGACCGCAGATGCACCAACAGACTAACCAAAACAACCACTTTTCTTGTGTCACTCATTTCGCTTCTTCTTATTCGGATTCAAGAAGGAATGCAATTACAGCACAGTGTCGCACCCTAAAAGAAATGTTCAGAAAACCCCAAGAAAACAGACCAAGAAACATGTGTACGTTTGCTCCTGTCTGATTCTGATTCTTGTGCGTAATGATTCGAACGAAACGAACACAACAGAACCGAAAAAAAAAGAAGAAAAACAAATTCGATCCGCAAGCTCCTCCGATTCTGATCCCCCGGTCGGTTTCGTTTCGGCCTTTCGGGGATCTGAGCTGAGGTCGATCTCGACGCCTGAACTCTCTGCTACCTGCTGGCCTGCCCTGGTGGAACTCTCTCGACTGAGCTGGAGAACGCCGCGCAGAGCACGGCCAGCGCCAGCGCCGGGAGCTTCCCGGCGACGAGGCCGGCCAGGATGATCGGCACCAGCGCGGGCAACGGCAATGCGCGCCCGCGTCGACAGCGGCAGCGATAGTCGTCGGTGATCGCCTCCGGTGGCGGTGCCGGCGTCTCCTCGGCGGGAGCAGCAGCAGCTGCTGCGGGCTCCGCGTTGAGTCTCCCCAGCGCCTCCGCGTGCTCGTGCTCGCCTGCCTCGCCGCCGTGGCTGGAGTCCGTGGCCCGGGGCGTCTTACCGTTCCGCAATTTGTTCGCGAGTAGCTTTAGCTTCCGCAGCGACCTCCTGCTCTGTTTCGGATTATTCACCGACGACGACGTGTCGTCGCAGCCGAGGTCACCGCTGTCGGCGTCGGGAGAGCAGAGCGAGGCGGCGTCGCTGCCTCCGTTGTCGGACTCGCACTCGCCGCAGCTCAGCCTGGGCGACACCGCCGCCGAGCGGATCGGCGAGACGGATCCGCGCCCGCGCCCGCGGCGCGAATCCACCTCTTCCTTCCTCTCCGGCCGCCGCCGATCACGAACGGTCCTGGCGTACTCGATCCAGGACAGCGCCACCGACGCGAGCGTGGCCGCGGCCACCAGCTGCTTGCTCCAGATCACCAGCAGCGCCAGCGCCACGGCGCCGCCGGCCACGAGGAGACCCGGGCGGATGCTGAAGCCCGCGCCTTTGCCTGGCCGTGCCGTCACCGTTGCCGCTGCCGCCGCGACGTGAGCCGCAGAAAGCTCGCGCCTTTCCTGCGACTGCGGCACGGGCATCGGCTCCGAGGCAGCGGCGGGCGCCGGGGCGGCGGCGCCGGGGGCGCGGTGCCGCCTCCGGGGGTTCCTGAGGCGGCCGTGGTTCTTGACGACGATATCGGCGAGGGAGGTCGGGAAGCCGGTCTGCACCGGGAGCGGCCCCGCGCGGGCCGGCGGGCGCAGGGACGCCAGGAGGCGGCGCAGGCGGCCGCCGCTGGCGGACGGGCGCTTCAGCGGGCTCGATGGCATCGCTGGCGGCAACCGACGCCGGCGAGCATCGGAGGCGTGAGTCGTGACGACGCGGCGAGGCTTTGCGCGTCCGCGTTTTAGGTGGGAGAGAAGAAGGAAAGTGGCAAGGAAATTCAGATGGTGGGATTTGGAGGTTTCGGTTTGCTGTTTTGCATTGGGTGTGCTGTTTTAAGGTGACAGTTTCTTGGTTGATTCTGCTTGGAGTTTTGTGGCAGCTGGGTGAAGAAATCGAGGAGAGCCTTTTTTATTTTATTATCAAAAATGTTTTGTTCTTGTTTATAAAAAAACATGCTGTTTGATTTGTATACTAGCAACATGGAGATGTTATCAAGGGCACTAGCAGTGTATGGACCCAGGGTTAGTCCTTGGATGAGATCCATAAATGATTTGACAGCATCCGTTTTATCAGCGCCGATGTATAGATCCAGGTCTAGCTCTAAAAATAGGTCCCGTTCGGGTGTGCTGATAAGCCGGCTGAAAAATACTGTTAACTGATTTGTTGTGAGAGAAAAATATTGTTCTGACTAACAAAAACAAGCTGAAAAGTACAGATTATAAGCCGGATGAATATAGCCATAGGACCCATTGGGATAAAAAAAAGATCAACCCTCCTCTCAGCTCGTTGCCTTTTGTTTGTTAATTTTTTCTATGGAACCTTGTTCCATTCTTCGGACCTGGATCTTTATAGGAGCACCCCACAATGCATGAATCCCAGCTCTATAGAAGCATTTAATGCATAGGTCCAGCTTCGAACCGCCCACCACCCACCACGAGCGCTCTAAAAGTGAGATTTGGGAGTAGGATTTGAAAATTTGGAAATTTTGGGTCATAATACAGTTTTTGCAAGGATGTGTCTATATATCACCTGAGTGGCTCATCACTTGATTTTTTTCTCCTCCCAACCGATCATTGCTCATCTTCCTCCTCGCCCCCACTCCCCACCGCCCACCACCCTGCCGCGCTTGGTTTTCATCGGATCTCCGTGGGCGCGGCGGCCTCTCCCTTCCCCTCCCCCCTCCTTCTTCCACGGCGAGCTCTGGCCATGGAGCTCCCATGCCTTGACATGGCTTGGCAGCCGTCAGGACCCCTAAACCGCCCTGCCGCCGTCCCCACCGCCTGCCCGTCCTGCCTCCCCCGAGCTCCTTCTAAGAACGCCGAACTTGGAGAAGACCACGTGGCGTCCTTGGATTGGGTACAAAAATTCAAGTGGGTAAAGGCTCAAATCACATGAGTGAGCTTTAGCTTTTACCTTTTGCAGCGGGTAATGTGTATATGACTAAACACTCTTCATAAGGGTTAAAATAATGCTATGTTGTGGCTGGGGTGCTTGGTTAAATCATAGTCGTCTAATCAATTGGTGTGACTAAATTGCGTTCCAGAGATCGTAGCTTGAAAGGTGCTTTTGCAATAGAAATGTTACTTTCAGCATTAATAAGGATAAACGATATCCCTAGAAGCTGATCATAATTACTGAAAAGGATACATCTCTCTCCAAGTTATTGTGTCATTGCATATTTAAAACATGTGGTTAGCGGGCAGTATTTATGAAACATATTTTCATGCCAAGCACACATCAGGCATTAATAAAAACAATTCTCCTAGATAAAGTTACTACAATATTGTTTTTGTATTTTACTGAGAGAAAGAGAATCAATCGTGTCAACAGCTTGTGAGCTCGTGGTCTTCGTTGGTAATGTGTCTCGTTGACCAAAGATGTGACTTGTAAGGACCAGCATGCCCATAGCATTCCGCGTCTATTGTAGTTAGGTCCACTCAGGAGGAAAAAGGGGCAATGAAAGCAGTTTCCTTTAGCCTGCGCTTTGATATATTCTCTCTGTCCTCAAAGATTATAATTCCAGATTTAGAATAAGTCAAAACTTTTAAAGTTTGATTATTGAATTTATAGAAAAATAATATCAACATTCATTGTCTGCAAATAGGTTTGTTATGAGATCCCATAATTAATCCAGTGATACTTATCTCATATCATTGATGTTAGTATTTTCTTGTATAGATTTGGACAAGCTTAAAATTGTTTAACTCCTTAAAAAGAGTTTTTTTTGGTAATCTAAAGTAATTTATAGAGTTTTTTTTGGTATGCGAATTTTCACATATCAAATAATCTAAAGTACTTTATATAGAGTTTTTTTGGTATGTGGATTTTTTCGGTAATCTAAAGTAAATTATTTAGTAATTTGTTTAACTAGTCTGAGAGTAGTTAAACAACCGCCCGTGTGTTGGTACTTGGTGGGTGTTTGGCGTGTGGCCATGTGCTACTGAATTCATAAAAGAGAAGAGGAAGGAACAATCGAACTCTTCTGAATGGCATGATAATTTCACTCGACTCATTGTACCACAATCCCACAAATTATAATGCTCGCTTTGTGTTGTAGTTCTAAAATATTGCTTGATCAAATAATCTAAAGTAATTTATATAGAATCAAATATACTCATATTTGCGAAAGGGCTTGTAGCCTAGTGGTTACAAGAGCCCGAGTAGCATCTCAAGTCTTGGGTTTGACTCCCCATGGGGCCAAATTTTTCATGATTTCTTCATACTCATATTTATCACACTAAATAAATGTTAATAGATTCGTAACGACAGTATTATGTCTTTGTGAGAAATTAACCTTAGGCTGAGGCTCATTTTATTATTAATGTTTTTTTAATCTTGGATTCTTTCTTTCTTAGCGTCCTCTTTTCTCTCAGTTTCCTCAGGTTTCCTGTTTCCGTTGTAAAACTGTTCTTCCTTGTTCTTTTTTAATCTGATAAATTTCACTGTAGGGGTTAAAGCCCCTCCATATTCCTAAAAAAACCGAATGAAAATTGACCTCATGCTGCCCATTTTGCGTGCCCTTCTCCTCAGGCCAACCATGAGGATCACAACACACAACACTCTGACTTACTTATACAGTGGCGGATCTAGAACAAGATAATAGGGGGGCTGAGATTATTAGACATACAAGTCATGGTACTTGACCAGATCGCATACAGGTCGTCTTCAACCTCTGGCTCAGCTCCAGCCCCTCCTAGACAGTGCTCCCATGGCAGAAATTCTTAAGGGGCTGAGGAGGGGTTCCATGGACTCGGCGGCGGTAGGGGGGGCTGGAGCCCCCCCAGCCCCCTGTAGATCCGCCCCTGTATATAAGAGGTGCTTGTTTCTTTTCAATACAAAAAGAAAATGAAGAAGGTTGTCCCAGCATCCAGCTTGCAGCAACCCAATTGGCGTCTCGTCTCGTCTGCCAACCCAATCGCAATTGGCAACTGCAGCTGGAGCAGTGGCGAAGCTAGAGCAAACTAGAAGGGGGTGCCTTTTCTCTTATAGGTGTGAAAATTTAATGCGCAACCATGGTGAAAATTTGTTCCTGATAGTGGTTTTTCAAAATTTTGTGGGTGCCTGGGCACCCACAACCTCTAACGTAGCTTCGCCCCTGAGCTGGAGAGCAACCGAGAGGTGTGGCCGGCCAAGGCCTGCTCGTTGTCAGGTCACACCAAGCGTCAACCACCTCGTGCCTGGCCTAATTTGGAAACTCCAATTCCTCTGGGATCCCGGACTTTTCTCGGGGTGAGAAATCCATGGGGATGTCATTTTAGTTATCATCTTAGTTCTTCCGCAAGCATGACGGATATTTACAGAGGAAAAGGTTGTGGCTGCCAACACTGGTACCAACCAAACAGCAGGAGCAATAACTGTGGCAGCCTTGGTTGTGGCGGTGGCGGCCAACCAAACATCTCCCTAGTCTTTCCTTAGAAACAACAAGTGTCCAGTGTCTCAGCTTTGTATCCTGCTGGTGCTATGAATGTATAGATTGATCTATCTAACATAGTTACCTGGTCAATTACATCTATATTATTAAAACTGTCATATAAATATACCACTATTATAAGGTGATGTGCGCTTGCGCCTAGATTTCAGGTATAATTCATCTAGCCTGTAGAGTGCACAAAGTGGTATATTTAAGGTACAGAACATATTATACCTCCGAACCATGACAAAGTTACGGACGTAGATTGAACCAACCTTTGTGCAAAAAAAAAATGATATCGAACTTAACAAAGTTAAACTTCGACGACAACTATTTCTTTTTTTAGAATTTTACAGTACCAATGCAGACGCCCATAACACGCACGCACACTCACCTCTACGAACATAGGTACGCAAACTCTACCCCTATAAATACCTCCGAAGGACTGAGTCGACAAATCTCGAGATTCAAAAAGTCACCACAAGTGTCTCGCTGTCGACGTCGCCTACCATTGAAAACATAGCGCTGTTAAATTCTATAATAAATTCAGAAAAATACGAGCCCTCGTGCTGTGAAACAGTTCAATGCCGTCGTAACTTAACTTCAACTGTTGAACACTCACACATGGCGCCGTTACGTTCATATCATAAAGCCGACAGAAAAACAGTCACATATACGCCTGGATTCCGTTTGTCCCCGGCTTTTGCATGCTCACCATCTGCAGCTTTCTTTTCAGGACATGTGTGACCGAGATTTGACTAAAATTCCAGCAATTTTTTGAACTTTTCCACCATCTCAAAAAGTCCGGGATATACTCCATCTGCGGCCGTTTTTTCATCATTATGCCCTTCTCTTGTTGATCGTCTTTCGTTTTCTCCTTTTGGTTTGCGTCCTTTGTTTGAGGAATAAAGCAGGCTGCTACCTTCTCATTATTCCACCAACTCTTTCTGTGACTTCATTTTCCTGTGTGTGAATATTCGCTTGACCGTACTGCTTTTTATGTAGTATATATAATCGCACTTTCTCTAATTGCTCTCCAGGTGGTTACTGCTTACTCTGTTCCAAGTTCTAAATTGTTTTGGTTTTTCTAAGTTTGCTATACACCATGGTACGTAACAAAAGCAAGAAACTAATAAATACTCTACTTACAAAAAGTGTTGATCTATTATGCAGAGTTTGTACTAGTGCTAAATAGTACCAGTGGATCCTAGCATACCTGCCAATAGACCAACTAACTAATAGATAGGGGTTTGCTAACTATTAGTTTCACTAGCTAGTAGGTTTAGGATTGCTAGTAGATGCCAACCACCTATTGGCAACATATTAGTAGGTGGATTCAAACCTAGCTAACTAATTAATAGTCGTTAGTAGCAATTAGATAACTAAGAGCAACTCCAATATGTACCAAACCGGAGCACAGTGCAGTGCCAAACCTGGAGCAGTAACGTAATATTAGAAGCTAATTAAAATTTTAAATAAAATTAAAAAGATATATAAATGAGGGCCAGCTTAACCGACTGTCGAAGAGGATGCGTATAGATTGACAGCATATTTTTTTTCATTTTTTAATTGGAAAATGAGTGATGACTCATGAGTGCACAAGAGGACAGCGACAAAGCAACGAACGAATCATGCATATTTATACACTTTTTTAGTTGCAAAGGTGGCGTGCGTACGTGCGTGCATGCATATAAACTGATTAGATAAAGCATACATTATATATTATTATTATTATTATTATTATTATTATTATTATTATTATTATTATTATTATTATTATTATTATTATTATTATGTATGCATCCATCCATCAATCGATCACGACCTGATAAGCTTTTAGAGTTCGGGTGTGTTTAGTTTATTCAAAGTTCCAAAAATTTTACAAGATTCTTCGTCACATCGAATCTTTAGACACATGTATGGAGCATTAAATATAGGTAAAAAATAACTAATTATACAGTTTGGTTGTAAATCACGAGACGAATCTTTAGAACCTAATTAGTTCATGATTGGACACTAATTGCCAAATACAAACGAAAGAGTTACTATACTCCAAAAAAAAAATTTATAGGGGCAACTAAACACACCCTTCGTTAAAAACAAACAGTAGGCTAGCGAAATGAAATGAACCATTGCATCCATCGTCGTTCAGTCCACCGATCAGGAGCGTGACATTTGCCGGTGGACAGCGCTTAACCTCGTGTATTTAATTGCTAGGGGACATTATTTAAATTAAATGTGCTTATTTGCTGAGACACCTAGGGCCTGTTTGGATCTACTAAACTTTAGCGGGCTAAATTAACTTAGCTGCTAGGGATCCAAATGGCCAGATAAATGAACAGCTAAAGTTTAGCTGAGTCAATTAGCTTAGGGTTCAAACGCCCCAGCTAAAGTTTAGGCAGGAGAACTTTCAGCTGACCAAAGTTTAACTTTAAAATACTAGCTAAATTTTAGTTGGGTGGATCTAAACATAACCCTAGGCTTGAGGAAATAATTATTTTCAAGTGGGGATTAGGGAGAGAGAGAAATTTAGAAATGACCATTGCGTCCTTGATGCAATCCTAACTGGCAGTGGCCCATTCCTATTTGCCCACTGGTTTGGCCCAGTTTTGAACACACAAGTAGTAGTATATGCCAGGATTCGTTTGCCCCTGGCTTTTGCATTATTGCCGTCTGCTGCTATGTGATCTAGATTTGACTGAAATTCCAACAATTTTTTTGACCTTTTATTTATTTATATTTACATCGTTCTTCTCGATCGTTTTCTCGTATTTGCCTTTTGTTTGTTGGATCACTTTTGCGCCCTTTATTTGAGCAATACAGCATGCTTCTTCTCATTAGGCCAGTGGGGCTGACGTTCCATTTTGGTTTTAGCCAATTCTTTGCCTTTTGCAAAACGGAAGGGCTAGCGCCCCCAAATGCAGGACTTGCTCAGACGTTGCTCCCGCACTAGTGCCTGCATGGCATCCCATGCCCTTGGGCCCCGCATCGCATCCCATGACCCCGCGCCCCACGTCGCATCCACTACAGCAGAGAAGGACATCACTGGCGGTTCAAAACCCCCCTTCACTGGCGGATTTTGAACCGCCATAACCAACTCGGCAGTGATGAGCTGATCACATCACTGTCGGTTATGCCAAACCGGCAGTGATAGCTCATGTATCACTGCCGGTTCGTGTTACAAACCGGCAGTGATACTTGAGCCATCACTGCCGGTTGTTTTAACCAACCGGTTGTGTAGATTATATTATCACTACCGGTTTTCTTTGAACCGGTAGTGATATACTTTTCATAATTTGCATTTTAATAATTGTTTTATTTTCATTTCGAGGGGAGGTGGTGGGGTGGGAGGTCGGGGAGGTGGAGGTGGTTGCTATCGATCAATTTGATATCGATGTGAAGGTGGTTGTTGATCAGCGACAATACAAACCCATCAACATTTATATTACAAAAGTTTCAAAAAAAACTTTAAGTATCGAATTAAGAGTCGCATTACAATAGCCTATCAATGTGGTCTCTTTCGTACTGCGCCTTGTACTTCTTAGTCCTCGCAATGGAGAATGATCCTTTCTTGGTCAATATCTCGTCCATCACAAACCTTGCTATCTCCTCTTGAATTCCTCTCATCTCAAAATCTAGCAACTGGTTGTGATTGTTTGCTTTGCGCTGTAATTGAAGCAAGATGATATTGAGATGCACAAACGTAAGACAAAACAATAGAAATGGGATGCCTACGTACCATGTCATCTCCCTTATTTGTTTGTGCGCCAAAGTATTTTAGCATTGCCCACATCACATAGAACCCGCATTCGTTGTTCCCCATCGGTTGATCTAGGGTCTTGAGATCCTCCATATACTTTACACTGAATGAGGCACTCCATTGCTTTTGCATCTTGCTATCGAGATTTTTCCAATTAGGTAATGCCTTCATTCTATGTTACATTGTAAATGAAGTGTGAAGACCGAGGACATTACAATATCCTATGTGATTAGAAAGTGTTGTGATATTGGGTTCACTTACTTATTCAGCACTTTGACTAGGGGTCGATAAGAGAAAGTGGCTTTTTCTTTGAGTCCCACACCTCGATATGTGAATCTTCAAGATAGATATCTACGAGGATGAAATGGTTGCTGCAATCACAAAGTCCATGTTATTGAATGACATATCAAGAAAAGAAACACTAAAATAAGGGTCAAGAACACATACTCGCAGTTGTAGGGTAGGAGTACGTTTGTTTTGTTGTTTCTGAACATCCTTTCAAACTCAATCTTCAAACTTGTTGGTACATAGTCATCTTCACCAGGGGCGGTGCATGTTGTCTCATTTACAAATATGGGATCCAAGAAGTTGAAGGGTCGAGATGGCGGACTAGAGGGGGGTGAATAGTCCTTTTTTAAAACTTAAACGTGTTGGCTAACCAAAACAAATGCGGAAATAAACTTATCGGTCTAGCCAAGACTACACCCCTCTATCTAAGTTCTCTAGCACCTTGCAAAGATCCTAATTAAGCAACTAAGGTGCTAAGCTTACCAAGAGCTCACCTAAACAATTCTAGAGCAAGGTCACACAAACCTATGCACTAGTACTTTACCAACCGAGGGAGCTTCTACACAACTAGTGAAGCAAAAGCACAAAGCTCCTAAGCTCACTAGCAATGCTCAATAACAAGGCAACTAATGCCAAATTAGAGAGCGCAAATCACTTAGCTACACAAACTAAGCAATGTGACTAACAAGGTTACACAAACCAAATTAGTCACGCAAGGGGAAGCTTCTAGCTACACAAGCAAGAAGACAACTAGCAAGCTACACAAGCAAACTAGTTACGAGAACAACTACACAAGCACAAGTATATATGAAAGTAAATACAAGCTTGTGTTACACGAAAGCAAACCACCGAGAAGAGTAGACAATGTTGACACGGTGATTTTCTCCCGAGGTTCACTTGGTTGCCACCAAGCTACGTCCCCGTTGTGTCGACCAACACTTCGTGGTTCGGCGGCTAATCGGTCACACACCGAGCCTGTCAAAAGGCGCCGCAAGAACCTACCAAAAAGTGTGGTAGCTCAATGACACGATCAACTAGAGTTGCTCTTCGCGATCCCCGCGGGGTGAGCACAATCCCCCTCACAAATCTTCTCCGGAGCCTCGCACAATCTTCTTGCGAGCTTCGACGGAGCCACAAGCCACCAAGCCGTCTAGGAGGTGGCAACCTCCAAGAGTAATAAGCACCACCGGCCTGCAACACGATCACCTAGTGCCACACGATGCAATCTCTCAAGCAACGCACTAGAATCGCTATCTCACTCGATCCGATGAACACTATCAAGCATGAGTGAGTTAGAGGGCTCCCAAGCACTACCACACAAGTCACCAAGACTCTAGTGTGCTCAGCTACCGGCCAAGGCCGGCCACAAGGTCTATTTATAACCCCACAGTCAAATAGAGCCGTTACCCCTCCACTCACGTTTTTCGCGGGACCACCGGACGCGCCGGTCATAACAGACCGGACGCGCTCAACCGCGTCCGGTGTCCCTACGACGTCCACGTGTTCACGAAATTCAAATTCGTCCGTTAGATCTTCCAACGGTCACTGCGCGCCAACGGTCAAACGAGCCACCGGACGCGCTGTTGCGAACCACCGGACGCGCCGGTGCGCACAGTACCCGCGCGCGCGAAGACAAGACCGGACGCGCTGCTCGCAACCACCGGACGCCACAGTACCCGCGTCCGGTGCGAGTCCAGTAAGCTCCCGAGACCACCGGACGCGTCCGATGGTGTGACACCGGACGCGCACCGCGTCCGAAGACTACGTGACTCGCTGTTCGCCAGACCGGACGCGCCGGTCCCTTGGGTCACCGGACGCGCCGGTGCCAAACCCTAGCTCGCGCGCCTGACGCCCGCGCTGCACTGACCGGACGCGCCGGTCCACCGTGACCGCGTCCGGTGCAGCGTCCGGTGCAGCGTCCGGTGCAGCGTCCGGTCACCTCTGTGACCGCGTTCGCCTCCGTTTCTTTTCCAACTTTCGGCGCAATAGAAAATAGGCATTTCACTTCTCCAAAAAGCGCCGAATCCCGCCTCGCAAGCTCGGCGGGAGGGAGAGAGGAACCCAAACCCTCTCTACCGCTCAAACTCCACCGCCTTCGCAAATGTGCCAACACCAACAAGTGATCACCACCTTGTGCACGTGTGTTAGCATTTTCATAATCATTTTATCGAAGGAGTTAACCACTCAACTTGCCTCGCCACTCGATCCTAACACGTATGCAAAGTTAGATCGCTCAAGTGGCACTAGATGACCGATATGCAAACAAGTTTGCCCCTCTTAATAGTACGGCCATCTATCCTAAACCCGGTCATAAACTTCTCTACACACCTATGACCGGTGAAATGGAAATGCCCTAGGTTATACCTTTGCCTTGCGCATTCCACTCCATCTCCTCTGACGTTGATGCAACACATGCATCAAGCATATCACAAATGATATGATCCACTTCATATCATCACGTGACCGTATTGGTTCATCGATCTTGACCTCACTTGCTCTTCACCGTTGCCTCGGTCCTTCGGCGCCAAGCCATCACACAACTTGCCCTTCACCCTAGCAACCGGTCCATCAAGCCAAGCCTCATCTTGATCTTCTCCACCTTGGTCACATGACTCCATGTCATGTCTCATATGCAATGAGCTCCTTCATGACACCATCACATGTGGACTAATCTCCTGTGTATCTCACATAACCACATATTAGTCCACCTAAGTTGTCACTCAATTACCAAAACCAAACAAGGACCTTTCAATCTCCCCCTTTTTGGTAATTGATGACAACTCTACAAAGATATGGAAATTATGCTTTTTCAAGCTAGCACTTCACATAAGTGTAAATTGCTAACTTGTTTTTGGATTTAATGTTACTTATCCAACTTTTAAGCTCTATGTTAAGATTTGGATAAGCACCATAAAATCCGACTTGGTAGTGATAACTCCCCCTACATATGTGCTCAAATGGTTTGGTTTCAAGCTTGCACATATGCATAAATATGAAATTTGTGGGAGGGTTAGCACTACTAAGTGATGCTAAGGTGTATAGAATAAACCTTTGTAGCTCGATACCAATTAGTAGCTTGATACCATTTGAAAATCACAAGTTTGCCATCATCCTTAGCATCATGAGTAGCTAGACATCAAAAACACTAGAATCCTCGTGAGATCACATTATAAGCATGGTTCTAGTTTTTGCATAATAATCACAAGTCTAGCTAACATCCTATGCATGCTAGTTATCAAATCATCATTCAAGTTCTATAACTGGCATACACCACACAAGCAAGCATATTGAATTTAAGAACTTTATGCAATGCAAGCAAGCACATGAATTATGCACATATCAAATGTAATCAATCAAAGTTCATGAGCTTGCTCCCCCTACTTGTGTGCTTTCTTTGTCCAAGAATGTTTGATCCCCTTACATTCTTCAATGTTACTCCCTCTTTGTCCATGTTCATGTCCAATCTTTCCAATCTCTCCCAAAAGCTCAAAAGCTTTCATATCTTTGTCCAACTTCTCCCCCTTTGTCATCAATTTCCATAAAAGGTGTTCTTCTCAATTGATACAAAGGCTTGTATTTGGGGTAGATGGTTGAGACTTGAATATTGCATTTTTGATGGACATTACCACATATGTTGGAATGACAAACTTTATGGTTGCTCTTGAGATTCCACATAGGATCTTTGACCTTGATACCAATTGGTGGGGCTCCTCCCCCTATGTCATAGCATGTGTCATTCACTTGAGATACCACTTGAAAATGAGGGTAGCATTACTTGATTTGATCACTTAAAGTTGAGGATCACTTGTGAAACCATTGTCTTGCATGAATGATACCACGTAAAGATACCACGAGTAGGAATGTGATACCTTTTTGAAAGAATTTTCTAGTATGGATCCACTTTGAAGGATTTGACAATAATATTCATTTCTTGAACATTCACTATCTTCATGAGTACCATTTGTAAGATATCACTTGTAAGTTGATGATCTAGACACCACTAGTGAATACCACTTGGAAGATCAATTTGAGTCTAGATACCACTTGAAACAAACTAGATATCTATTTTCATTATTGTCTTGTGCTTGTACTCTTATCATTGTCATGAGCTTCTTGTATGACTTGAACTAAGTTGATCTAATGACAAGCTTCTTCACACCTCATGCTAAGGATTATCTTGCCAATGTTGTACTTGTCACTTGTTAGCAATCCAAACTAGAACAAGTACTTAGGTTCACTAGCTCATGAACAAATTCATACTCATACCACTAGATCATTTAAACAATTCAAGCAATAGTGGTAGGCTATGAACTTAAACATTTCATTTGTTATGCATGATCCTAGTAAGCATGTACTATATGCACGAATCGCATACTAGTAAGGGATGAAATGATCATGCACATTACAATGATACCTTTGCTATGTTGGAGTAGAGGATAGTCACATAGATTCCAATTCATTACTCCAATAGCAATATGAAGTCCAATTTATAAGCTTGGTGAAGACCAATCATCATAGATAAAACCATTCTTCACCCAAATGAAATGAAAACCACTTAAGATCAAGTGCACTATCTCTTGAGTTGTGGTTGGCTTGCTTCAATTTTTTTTTTATCAATGCTTGCATGAGAGAACTACTTAGAATACCAATTGAAATATATGACTAGCTCTCTTTTGGGTGTTGCTTGCTTTTCTTGATCAACCCTTTTGATTGCTTCAACTAAGCATCACAAGTTCCTCGGATCACCACTTCCATGTTAGCCTTCCAAGTCCCAAACTTGGTTTCACCTACACACGGCGGCAAGCCCCTCACTAGGGAGAAGTGACCTTTCTCCAAAGAACCACTCTTGATACTCACTTGAAATGATATAGTTTGATTGATCCAAATGATGAACTCAATCTTGATGAATAATCCTTGAATCTACATTTGAGTCCAACTCTTTCTACTTGTTTAAGTCCTTTTCTTTCTACCAAATGATCTCTAATCATCACTAGAACTTAAACTTCATCTTCATCTTAAGTTTGATCTTGATCTTCAAATTGAGTACCAAATAAGTACACCAAGTACATTCCATAATCAAATGTTCTTATACTCATTGCTTTTCATGCTTCTAGATCAATCCAAAACCAAACTTAGATACCTCAATCACTTATAAACATGTTTCCAACTTGAGGATCTTTCAATTAAAAGTGACTCTAGATTAATCCAATGATTTTCACTTTTCTGGCAGATTCTGTACCCTTCAAAGAATAATTCATATCTCCCAATGTACAGATCCAAATGCCATAAAATTTGGTGGAGATGTGCTTCACTAAGTCATATAGCAATTGTAAAAATTTGAACTTCTTTTGACTTCTAGATTGCTACTAGATTTCAAATCTTCCACCACTGCTACATGCTGAAAACTGCTGCACTATAGCTGACAAGATGCACTCCAAAACCGAAGCATCTCTTATCCACTTCTCATGAAATTTCTACAGCATCTCCTTTCATAAGTGTAGAGCATGTATACCAAATTTCAAGCCAATCCAAATAGATTTGATCACTCAAACATGGCTAAGATCACTGCTAGCTCAGATTTTCAATATAGGACAGATTTCAATGCATGAGCTATTCTTCAACAAAAGTGAATCAAACTTGAAACTAACTTGTTTGAATACTTTCATAAGACATATATATCCATTCAATCCACTTACTAAAGGTCATCTCATGAACTTATCCAACCCAAATCAATCCAAACTTGATTGCTAAGCATTTAATCCATTCAATCATCTCATAGCAAGCAACATTGCATATATATCCAATTCAATCAACTCATATGCACCCAAATAAAATAATCAACAAGAGATATACCTTGGTTAGCTCATGATTATTCATAGCAAGCTTTCAACTTGAATATTTGCAAGCCATCAAATATGATTCCAAATCACCACAACTTTGATTATTGCACTTGTATGTTGTAGTACTTTGGACTTCACTTATTTTGACTTGGCATTGGGATGGAATATGCACTAAGCTTTAAAACTTGATTCAACATATGATGACCAATATGAATCCAAATGAATCAAGCCTCCAATGCCGATGGTACCTACAAATAATCATCCACTTTTTGATGGTACCCAAACAAGTTTGGGTCCTCTCAAGTTAGGAGCAACATACTTAGGCAAAGCCTTAGTATGGTTAGTGGGATGTTTTGCAATTCCAACCAATGAGGTACCATTGCCATCCTTTCTAAGCATATTAGTATTATCAATTGAAATAGGCTTAGAATTGTTACCTAGGGGACATGAATGTGCCATGTGTCCTCTTTCCCGGCATAAGTAGCAACTTCTTTTAGAGTGAGCCTTTTCTTCCTTGCTCATGTGTTGCTTCTCAATGCCTTGCCTCTTATGAGTTGCTTGAGCTTTCTTCTCAAGCTTGGTAGGACACCCCGAGGCGAAGTGTCCCATATCTCCACACTTGAAGCACTTGATGTGAGCATGTACTTTCTTCTCATCTTGATTCTTGCTCATCATCTTGGCATCTTGGATTTGCATTGGATGCCTTGCTCTACCACCCCTTCTTGTTTTCTTCTTCTTTATCATCAAGTCACTAACATCTTCATGATTGATCTTGACTTTAGCTTGGGGCTTTGCTTTTGGCTCAACTTGAGACTTCTTGGTAGGGCAACACTTGGCAATATGTCCCACTTCATGGCATCGGTGGCACATGAGTTGGGATAGCTTCTTTGCACTTTGCTTCTTCATAATCTTGCCCTTGCTCTTGTTGTAGCCAATACCACTCTTATCACCATATCTTCTTTGATTGGTCATGATATGCTCAATGGCGATTTTAGAGTTGTAGCACCTCTCTAACTTGTTGCTCAAATTCTTCACTTCACTTTTGAGCTCATTGTTCTCCTTCAAAAGGTTAGTCTCACAAGACATAGAAGTAGAACAAGCATTTAATTGTGAAGAACATGGCATATCTAATAAATCATCACAAGAGGTGGATACATGCTTCTTGCCTACATCACAAGGGTTAGTAATATGTGATTGATCATTTGACCCAAATGATGAGCTCTCACTAGTTTTGGTTTCTTCATTACAAAGCTTCTTAGTGAGTAAAGCATGTTCTTGTACCAAGTTATCATGAGCAACACTTAGTTTCTCATGAGTTAATTTTAGCTCCTCATGTGAACAAGTAGTAACATGAAGTAGATGCTTTTGTTGTTCACATGTGGTCTTTAGAAAAGAGTTATCATATTCCAATTCACTTATTCTTTCCATTTTCCTTTTCAAGGCTCTTGTGAGTTTATATAATAGCTCTAAATTTGGATCATCACAATCCACAACAAAACCACCAACATGTATCTTATCGTTATCATGTGATGATGTTGAAGAGCTTGTTGAAGCATCACTCTCATAGCCATCATCTTCACCATCAAGTGTGCATGAGGTAGAATCAATGCGTGCATCACTTGTGGCATTAACATTCTTCTTGTCAAGTGATCTTGTGGTATGATCATCTTTGTCATCACTTGACCGTGAGGTGGAGCAATCCTCCACAACCACCTTGTTGTGGTCATGCTCAACATCCTTATGTACCTCCATCACTATGTGATCATCCTTCTTGAATTTTCCATCATCCCAAATTGAGGAGTCACCATAGTGATGCTTGAGTGCCGTCCATATGCTATGTGCACTTGAGAGACACATCACCTTGTTAAAGATTTCATCATTCAAAGCTTTGATTAGATAACGCTTAGCTTGTGTATCAAGTGTTCGGCAATCCTTTTGAGCTTGGGTACGGTTACCACACCCATCCAAGTCATGAGAAAAACCAACAACTATGATCCACCAAAACTTAGGGCCAAGAGCACGAAAATGATCAAGCATGTGATTTTTCCACCGTGCATAGTGAGTGCCATCAAAAATGTGTTCCACACAATCATCTAGCCCATAAGTCGCCATCCTCTCGGGTCGGTGAAGACCACAAATGAGAGACCCGGCTCTGATACCACTTGAAGGGTCGAGATGGCGGACTAGAGGGGGGTGAATAGTCCTTTTTTAAAACTTAAACGTGTTGGCTAACCAAAACAAATGCGGAAATAAACTTATCGGTCTAGCCAAGACTACACCCCTCTATCTAAGTTCTCTAGCACCTTGCAAAGATCCTAATTAAGCAACTAAGGTGCTAAGCTTACCAAGAGCTCACCTAAACAATTCTAGAGCAAGGTCACACAAACCTATGCACTAGTACTTTACCAACCGAGGGAGCTTCTACACAACTAGTGAAGCAAAAGCACAAAGCTCCTAAGCTCACTAGCAATGCTCAATAACAAGGCAACTAATGCCAAATTAGAGAGCGCAAATCACTTAGCTACACAAACTAAGCAATGTGACTAACAAGGTTACACAAACCAAATTAGTCACGCAAGGGGAAGCTTCTAGCTACACAAGCAAGAAGACAACTAGCAAGCTACACAAGCAAACTAGTTACGAGAACAACTACACAAGCACAAGTATATATGAAAGTAAATACAAGCTTGTGTTACACGAAAGCAAACCACCGAGAAGAGTAGACAATGTTGACACGGTGATTTTCTCCCGAGGTTCACTTGGTTGCCACCAAGCTACGTCCCCGTTGTGTCGACCAACACTTCGTGGTTCGGCGGCTAATCGGTCACACACCGAGCCTGTCAAAAGGCGCCGCAAGAACCTACCAAAAAGTGTGGTAGCTCAATGACACGATCAACTAGAGTTGCTCTTCGCGATCCCCGCGGGGTGAGCACAATCCCCCTCACAAATCTTCTCCGGAGCCTCGCACAATCTTCTTGCGAGCTTCGACGGAGCCACAAGCCACCAAGCCGTCTAGGAGGTGGCAACCTCCAAGAGTAATAAGCACCACCGGCCTGCAACACGATCACCTAGTGCCACACGATGCAATCTCTCAAGCAACGCACTAGAATCGCTATCTCACTCGATCCGATGAACACTATCAAGCATGAGTGAGTTAGAGGGCTCCCAAGCACTACCACACAAGTCACCAAGACTCTAGTGTGCTCAGCTACCGGCCAAGGCCGGCCACAAGGTCTATTTATAACCCCACAGTCAAATAGAGCCGTTACCCCTCCACTCACGTTTTTCGCGGGACCACCGGACGCGCCGGTCATAACAGACCGGACGCGCTCAACCGCGTCCGGTGTCCCTACGACGTCCACGTGTTCACGAAATTCAAATTCGTCCGTTAGATCTTCCAACGGTCACTGCGCGCCAACGGTCAAACGAGCCACCGGACGCGCTGTTGCGAACCACCGGACGCGCCGGTGCGCACAGTACCCGCGCGCGCGAAGACAAGACCGGACGCGCTGCTCGCAACCACCGGACGCCACAGTACCCGCGTCCGGTGCGAGTCCAGTAAGCTCCCGAGACCACCGGACGCGTCCGATGGTGTGACACCGGACGCGCACCGCGTCCGAAGACTACGTGACTCGCTGTTCGCCAGACCGGACGCGCCGGTCCCTTGGGTCACCGGACGCGCCGGTGCCAAACCCTAGCTCGCGCGCCTGACGCCCGCGCTGCACTGACCGGACGCGCCGGTCCACCGTGACCGCGTCCGGTGCAGCGTCCGGTGCAGCGTCCGGTGCAGCGTCCGGTCACCTCTGTGACCGCGTTCGCCTCCGTTTCTTTTCCAACTTTCGGCGCAATAGAAAATAGGCATTTCACTTCTCCAAAAAGCGCCGAATCCCGCCTCGCAAGCTCGGCGGGAGGGAGAGAGGAACCCAAACCCTCTCTACCGCTCAAACTCCACCGCCTTCGCAAATGTGCCAACACCAACAAGTGATCACCACCTTGTGCACGTGTGTTAGCATTTTCATAATCATTTTATCGAAGGAGTTAACCACTCAACTTGCCTCGCCACTCGATCCTAACACGTATGCAAAGTTAGATCGCTCAAGTGGCACTAGATGACCGATATGCAAACAAGTTTGCCCCTCTTAATAGTACGGCCATCTATCCTAAACCCGGTCATAAACTTCTCTACACACCTATGACCGGTGAAATGGAAATGCCCTAGGTTATACCTTTGCCTTGCGCATTCCACTCCATCTCCTCTGACGTTGATGCAACACATGCATCAAGCATATCACAAATGATATGATCCACTTCATATCATCACGTGACCGTATTGGTTCATCGATCTTGACCTCACTTGCTCTTCACCGTTGCCTCGGTCCTTCGGCGCCAAGCCATCACACAACTTGCCCTTCACCCTAGCAACCGGTCCATCAAGCCAAGCCTCATCTTGATCTTCTCCACCTTGGTCACATGACTCCATGTCATGTCTCATATGCAATGAGCTCCTTCATGACACCATCACATGTGGACTAATCTCCTGTGTATCTCACATAACCACATATTAGTCCACCTAAGTTGTCACTCAATTACCAAAACCAAACAAGGACCTTTCAGAAGTCTATATTGCTCAATTGCTTCTTTAGGCACCATTTTGCCATACATCTGCATAATAAACATATGATATATTCAAATGCAAATCACGTAGTTTATTATAACGTTGTGAGGGTAGGGTACTTACATAGACCATATCATCAAAATCTGCGTATCGAGCGAGCGCCGTTGGAAGAGCTGAAAGAGGTGTTCATAATAAATAATATGCACCGTTTCTTCAGGATGATTAAAAACCATTCCGGGAGGGATGCAAACTTCAAAACCGACACAGTCTCCATTGGCAGTATCTAGGGAGTAATAATCATGCAACTGTCACATGTATGTTGGCAAATCTCTATACTCTTGTTCGGTGGCGACCAAAGGATTGCCTCTTGAATACTTGTATGCGACCGTGGCTTTTTCAAAATCTCTCGTTCTGTAATATAACTCTGTGGCCCTCTCCATGGATATGTCCATGTTGTTGGCCAAGTTCTGTATCTCTAGCAATTCTTTGGTGTGTATTTCTCTAGCTCTGATTTGATTACTCTCTTTGTTGTGTTGCCTTTCAAATTCAGTCTGTTGTCTCCACTTAGGTAGACTGGCTATTCGATTAAAGAAGGCAACGGTGGCTTTCTTGCTTGGAGGCTCCACAGTCGGGTCCTTCATCTTACTCGTAATGCTAGCATCCACCTTCTTTTTACTTGTCTGGGGAGCATTACCAACCGAAACTGATGACCTCTTGTGTTGCGAGGTTGAACCTGATCGCACTTTGGATTTTCGCGGAGGAGGAGGAGGTGTCTTCTCCTTTAGCTGTGGAGGAGGTGGAGGAGGTAGAGGAGGTGTTTTCTCCTTTGGCGGTGGAGGAGGTAGAGGAGGTGTTTTCTCCTTTGGCGGTGGAGGAGGTGTCTTCTCTTTCGAGGTAGGAGAGAGAGAATGAGGATCTTGCAGAGAAGAGAAACCTCTTGGCGGCGGCGATGCCGATGATTCACTGTCATCCTCATCATCCGAAGATGGCTGCTCATCCAGCTTGATGAAGCGTTTGCGCCAAGCCACATGAGTGCCCAAGTTGTGAACAAGACGCGGCCTATCTTCCTCCACTGGGAAATCAATGTGTATCTTATTGTACTTATTATCCAAGATCTTATCAATGCTGACCCTGGCATACCCGGGTGGCATTGGCTTGCCATGAATGATGTCGTCTCCTCTTGGAAATGCTTGTCCGACCGCCACCTTGTCTTTTGTCCACTGCTGACGGATGTACAACCTGACATTAATAGGTCCAGTGATGTTGTCCACTGGATGAGGAGCATTGACCTCTTCTTCATCAAGCATAGGGGTTGAGCCGCAGCTACTGCGACCCTTGGGCACTGGGCTATTCAAAGTTAGGATAGGCTGTGGTTGTGTCAAACACATGGATTGCATAGCTGACATAACTCGTGCATCAACTTGAGCAGCTATCCGTGCTTCCATGCTATCTTCGATTTCCTTTCGAAACCTTTGGAGCTCTTCTTCTCTTTGCGTTCTAGCCCTCACCCGGCTCCTATAGGATGAAGATTCACCTTCGAATGCTTTCAAGGAACATTCCCGGCTCCTCTAGTGTGACCGGGGTGCTCCTTGTTTCCAAGTGCTTGTGTGAGCACGTCATTTTCTCTATCGGACTTACGGTTACCTCTATTCACTTCCTCAGTTAAGGTTGAAATCCTCTGGAGGAGATTGCTGACGGGTTCACTACTGGCATTAAGGCTCCCGTCACTATTGTATTATGCCCCCCTTGCGAGTAGGTAGTTTACTGATCTGGGCTGCCAATCGCTTGTCTGAGGCCTAACGCCGCGCTGCTCTAGTTTCTGGACTTCCATTTCCCATTCCAGAATCTTCCTTACATAGCCACGCGATCCTAGGCGATGAGGATCCTTTACCTTAAGCGAGTTTGCTCTATTTCTTTGGCTTGATGCCTTGGCCTCTTCAGATAGCTTGTAAGCCTTGAACTCCTCCCAGAAGTCTCTCTGCTTGTTGTATTGACCTCCCTCAAAATTCGGTTCTCTGTCCTCCTTGATTAACTTGTACAAGGTTCCCTTGAAAGTCTTGAACGAGCGACCCATGATTTCCTTGGCCTTCTTCTTGACTGTCGCCTCGTCATAGTCATTTGGAAAAGTGAAATACCCTTTCAACTTGTTCCAAACTAGCTCCTTCTCACTTTCTGGAACCCTCCATGGGTCATCCTCACGACCAGTCCATTTCCTGTATTTGATCGGGATAAAGTCTCTTACAAGTGCCCCGATGACACTCTTGTATGGGCCTAATGCTTTAAGAGGCTCCACCGGCTCCCCTACTTGGTCGAACTCAGAGATGTGCCAATGTTTACTTGTTTGAGGAAGCTTTGTTGCACCACGCTTAGTCCTGCTGGTACCCTCACCACTTGGCTCTTGCGGTGGAACCTGCTTCAAAATTCATAAATAAGTCCCCATCAAACTTATCTAGCGTGATTTCTTACTATCGCGTTATTAGGTATGACCTAAGTTATTACCTCGTCTCCTTGGTCTAGCTGCAGATAATGGCTAGGGCTCCAATCGTCCTGATTGTTACCACCACCATTAGTTGGATCCTGCGGTGCTCCTGTCGCAGTGCTCTCTGCTTGTGGGGTATCAGTAGTTTGGCGACGGGTGGTGAATTGGCGATGACGAGTCATGTTTCTAGACATGCATTTCGACAGGCAATTAAAAAATAGAAACCTTATTTGCCTCTCAGAGCCGAGGGATACTACTGTTCTTCCATGTAGGCATATGGTAAGCCTGCTGGCAATCTATTCAAGGACTGCATTTTTTTGTTAGAAACTAGCAGTCTATTATTGAAGTAACATGGTATAAGTTTTTGTTAGAAACTAGCAGTCTATTATTGAAGTAACACGGTATTCCAGATTAAACACAGAGTTATCTTTTGATAATATGTGCCCCAAGTTATTTGACGGTATTCTTTGGTTAAAGTGCCTAAAGTTTGACGAAATATATTGGTAAAAAAATTAATATATATGACAGTACAACATGAGATCATAGTTGTCCATGTAAAAGAATCCTTTGATTGAACTTCTTGGAACACAAAAAAATTAATATATATGACAGTACAACATGAGAGCCTTCTTCCCATCTCCCTAGACAGTACAACATGAGATCATAGTTGTCCATGTAAAAGAATCCTTTGATTGGACTTCTTGGAACACAGAAAATGCCATATGGGCATTCTATCGAACACCTTATGGGCACTCACCGAGTAAGCAGGGGTGACGCGCTCAACAGCGACGTGGAGGAGCTCCTCGCGGCGTCGGCGTAGCTGTAGGGGACGGCGGTGTTGAGGAAGCGGTAGGGGACGGCGTTGTGAAGGGCGGCGTCGGGCTGCGGCGTCGTGTAGTGCACGTCGGGCGGCGGCGGCGTGCACTGGCGAACAGCGTCGAGCGCGTAAAATGTCGTGCACTGGCCTTGGAGCGCGTCAGCGCCTTATATAACCCACGCATCACTGCCGGGTGGTTATTAGAACCGGCAGTGATGTCCCATATCACTGCCGGTTCTAATAACCACCCGACAGTGATGTCCCATATCACTGCCGGTTCTAATAACCACCGGCATTGATGTCCCATATCACTGCCGTACTAATAACCACCCGGCAGTGATATGGGACATCACTGCCGGGTGGTTATTAGAACCGGCAGTGATATGAGAAATTTAAAATTCATAAATTTGAACCATCCAAACTATCTCAAATGGAAAGTTGACCAAAACAACAATTGTAAATCTTGATGAGTTGAACAAACTTGGTATTCAAAACTTTTCAATTTGAAGTCATTTAGAGTTCATAATACTAGAGTCAAAGTGTTATTTTTTCATTTGACCAAATTTGACTTGGTCAAACTTGCTCAAATGAGACACTAAATGACCTCAGATGAAAAAACTATGAATACCAAGTTTGATCATCTCAGCAAGATCTACAATTGTTACATAGATCATTTTCCCATTTGAGAAAGTTTTATCAAACACTAGTCACAAATTCTTGAATCTCATATACACTTTCTAAAACTATGTCACACACTTGTGAAATTTGAACTACATTTTGTTCAAACTTTCTCAAATGAAAAATGGCCTATATAAGGATTGTAGATCTTGATGAGCTGAACAAACTTGGCATTCAAAACTTTTCAATTTAAGACAATCTAGGGTTCCGAAAACTAGTTTGTAGGCGTCGAAATTTAAAAATCATAAATTTGAACCGTCCAAACTATCTCAAATGGAAAGTTGACCAATCTAACAATTGTATATCTTGATGAGTTGAACAAACTTGGTATTCAAAACTTTTCAATTTGAAGTCATTTAGAGTTCATAATACTAGAGTCAAAGTGTTGTTTTTTCATTTGACCAAATTTGACTTGGTCAAACTTGCTCAAATGAGAAACTAAATGACCTCAGATGAAAAAACTCTGAATACCAAGTTTGATCATCTCAGCAAGATATATAATTGTTACATAGCTTATTTTTCCATTTGAGAAAGTTTTATCAAACACTAGTCACAAATTCTTGAATCTCATACAGACTTTCTAAAACTATGTCACACACTTGTGAAATTTGAACTACATTTTATTCAAACTTTCTCAAATGAAAAAATGACCTATATAAGGATTGTATATCTTGACGAGCTGAACAAACTTGGTATTCAAAACTTTTCAATTTGAAGTCATTTAGAGTTCATAATACTAGAGTCAAAGTGTTGTTTTTTTATTTGACCAAATTTGACTTGGTCAAACTTGCTCAAATGAGACACTAAATGACCTCAGATGAAAAAACTCTAAATACCAAGTTTGATCATCTCAGCAAGATCTATAATTGTTGCATAGCTCATTTTCCCATTTGAGAAAGTTTTATCAAACACTAGTCACATATCACTGCCGGTTCTAATAACCACCCGGCAGTGATACGGGGCGCCTCGACCGCGCTCCGGCTCCAACTCGTACGAGGCCCGCTCGACAGGGTGCCTCGACCGCGCGAGGCTCGTCCGCCCACTGGGAAAAACTTCGAATCACGTGAGCCCGGGTTGAGCGCCTCGACTCGTTCTCTTTACCCACCCGGCAGTGATGTCCCATATCACTGCCGGGTGGTTATTAGAACCGGTAGTGATATGAGAAATTTAAAATTCATAAATTTGAACCGTCCAAACTATCTTAAATAGAAAGTTGACCAAAACAACAATTGTAGATCTTGATGAGTTGAACAAACTTGGTATTCAAAACTTTTCAATTTGAAGTCATTTAGAGTTCATAATACTAGAGTCAAAGTGTTATTTTTTCATTTGACCAAATTTGACTTGGTCAAACTTGCTCAAATGAGACACTAAATGACCTCAGATGAAAAAACTCTGAATACCAAGTTTGATCATCTTAGCAAGATCTACAATTGTTATATAGCTCATTTTCCCATTAGAGAAAGTTTTATCAAACACTAGTCACAAATTCTTGAATCTCATATATACTTTCTAAAACTATGTCACACACTTGTGAAATTTGAACTACATTTTGTTCAAACTTTCTCAAAAGAAAAATGGCCTATATAAGGATTGTAGATCTTGATGAGCTGAACAAACTTGGCATTCAAAACTTTTCAATTTAAGACAATCTAGGGTTCCGAAAACTAGTTTGTAGGCGTCGAAATTTAAAAATCATAAATTTGAACCGTCCAAACTATCTCAAATGGAAAGTTGACCAATCTAACAATTGTATATCTTGATGAGTTGAACAAACTTGGTATTCAAAACTTTTCAATTTGAAGTCATTTAGAGTTCATAATACTAGAGTCAAAGTGTTATTTTTTCATTTGACCAAATTTGACTTGGTCAAACTTGCTCAAATGAGAAACTAAATGACCTCAGATGAAAAAACTCTGAATACCAAGTTTGATCATCTCGGCAAGATATACAATTGTTACATAGCTTATTTTCCCATTTGAGAAAGTTTTATCAAACACTAGTCACAAATTCTTGAATCTCATACAGACTTTCTAAAACTATGTCACACACTTGTGAAATTTGAACTACATTTTGTTCAAACTTTCTCAAATGAAAAAATGACCTATATAAGGATTGTAGATCTTGATGAGCTTAACAAACTTGGTATTCAAAACTTTTCAATTTGAAGTCATTTAGAGTTCATAATACTAGAGTCAAAGTGTTGTTTTTTTATTTGACCAAATTTGACTTGGTCAAACTTGCTCAAATGAGACACTAAATGACCTCAGATGAAAAAACTCTGAATACCAAGTTTGATCATCTCAGCAAGATATTGATTATTTTTAAACATTTTGGGTCCCCAATTGATCTCAAATGGAAAAGTTGTAAACTACAAAGTTGTGGAACTCATGAATGTCTACAACTTTTATTTTAGTCATTTCTCAATTTGAGAAAGTTTTATTAGGCATGTCTCATAAAGTGCTCTGTCTCACACAAAGTTATGTCACTTTGTTGGAAACATGGCATACGTTATATCAACAAAGTTCCAAAATAATAGTGGTAGAACTCATCAATCTCTACAACTCCATATGATCTCAAATTCGATGCAAATTACTAAAACAACATTTCATTAAGGATTACATAGTTTATGATATTCTAACTATGATGGCCTCATCGTGATCACTCCGGAGGTAAGCATGTTCGTCACCCTCTTCAAGGATAGGTAGGGTAATGCCTGCCCCAAAAGGAGCTATTTCTTGATAACCTTTGTACTCTTCTTCGTCCGTCACTCCTTCAACACCGACAATCTTCCTTTTGCCATGCATGACTACTGGTAGTCTTCCCTTTGTATTGTTATCCCTTGCATAGAAGATTTGCAAAACATCCTTTGCAAGGACGAAGGGGTCATCTCTGTATGCGGTCTTGGATAGATCAACGGTAGTGAACCCATCATTGTCGGTGTTGATTTCATCTAGCCGGACCCACTGGCAACGGAAAAGAGCGACCTTCAACTGTCGTCCATAGTCTAGCTCCCATATATCATGTATGAAACCATAGTATGTTGCCTCCACCGTGCCATATTCATCGTGGGCGTCGAAACGAACAGCACTATTTTGGTTGGTGCTCTTTCCATCGTGTTTTTTTGTGTAAAATGTAAAACCATTTATATCATAACCTTAGTACATCATCACCGTAGTCGAAGGTCCGGGAGCTAAGAGATCTAGCTGACATCCCGTCACCATTCCTAGCCTGCGGCGTCGAAACCAGTCACCGAATTCCTCCTTATGTTTTTTCTCAAGCCAAGCCTGTGATCTACCGATGTGCTTACTTTGCAGTAACTGCTTGTGCTCATTAATGTATGCCATCACACCGTCGGCCTGCTGGAGAACAGCGAAGTGTGCTTGTCTGAAGGAAACCACTTCGACTATTTTGACAGCTTTCTCACCTATCGTTCCTTTGCCCCCTAGTCTTCTATCGTGACGAGATATTGGAACTCCGACCCGATTGATGTCCATATAATATGTGCAGAACTCAATGGCCTCCTCCGTTGTCCATCCTTCTACCATGCTCCCTTCTGGTCTGAATCTATTCCTAACATACCGCCTGAAAACTTTCATCAACCTCTCGAAAGGAAACATCTGGTGTAGGTACATTGGGCCAAGGGCTTTAATTTGGTCCACAAGATGAACAAGTAGATGCACTGATATATCGAAGTAAGTCAGTGGGAAATGCATCTCAAGCCTACATAGAATCTCGGTTATCTCCTGCTTCAGCTGGTCTAGCTTGGCCCCTTCAATGACCTTTTCAGAGATCGCGTTGAAGAACGAACACAACTTTATGATTAGGGCACGGATCTTGTCAGGGAGGATACCTCACAGGGCAACTGGGAGCAGCTGAGTCATAATGACATGACAGTCATGGGCCTTCATACAACCATAGTTAAACTTAAGTTCTCTCATGTTAACTAGCCTCTTCGGGTTCGCACAGTAGCCAGTTGGCACTTTGAGATCATTGAAGAAAGAAATAAGCATGGCCTTTTCTTCCTTTTTCAGTGTCCATGATGCCACCGGAAGTTTCAAGTGGCCATCCTCAAGAGTTATTGGGTGCAACTCCTTCCTGAGGCCCAGGTGTTGCATGTCCAAGCGTGTCGCGAGAGAATCCTTTGTTGTTCCCCCGGTGTTCATCAACATGTTAAGTGTGTTACCGCACACATTTTTAGTTATGTGCATTGGATCAAGACAGTGACGTACACTCAAAAGTGGCCAATAAGGTAGTTCCCAAAAGATTGATTTTTTCTTCCAGATACTACCGGCTGGCGCTGGTACTGCACCTTCCCCTTCCCAAGGACAACATCTGTGAGTTTGCTTACTTGTATAAGTATCTGTTTCCCGTCTCGATACTTTGGAGGTCCACGTTTCTCAGTAGTCCCATTAAAATCTTTTCTATTCCTGCGGTAAGGGTGATCCCTTCGTAGGAACCTACGGTGTCCCATATAGACCATCTTCTTGTTTTCTGGTAGATGTATAGCATCAGTCTCGTCCAAGCACTCGACACACCCAGTGTATCCTTTTGTCTTCTCTCCAGACAAGCAACCTCGCCCTGGCAGGTCAGTGATTGTAGCGATAAGTATAGCCTTTATCGTGACATGTTCTTTTTTGTACTCATCCCAAACATCCTTCACACCCGTCTCCCACATCTGTAGTAGTTCATCGATCACTGGTTGTAGAAGCACATCGATATCATTACCAGGTTGTTTTGGCCCTTGGATTAGTAGTGGCATCTGGATGTATGACCGTTTCATACAAAGCCAGGGTGGAAGGTTGTATATACATAGCGTCACTGGCCAAGTGCTATGATTGCTTCTAACCTGGTCAAACGGATTCATCCCATCTGTGCTCAAACCTATCCAAAGATGCCTTACCTCTCCACCAATGTTCTTATAGAACATAGTGTTGATAGTCCTCCAGTCCGACCCGTCGGCGGGGTGCCTCAACATTGTATCTTTCTTACGCTCTTCGTCGTGCCAACGCAACAGTTTGGCTGACTTTGCATTTGCAAACAACCTATGCACTCGTGGAGCTATAGGAAAATACCATACGACCTTTATGGGCCCTCCTCTGGTCTTGCTTCCCTGATTTGATGACCCTTGCTTGTATCGGGGAGCTTTACACTTGGGACACGCATCCAAGTCTTTGTATTTTTCTTCACGGTACAATATGCAATCGTTGGAACACGCATGTATTTTCTCAACCTCGAGGCCGATTGGGCAAATCATTTGCTTGGCCAGGTAAGTCTTTTCTGGTAACTCACTACCCTTCGGGAGCAGTTTATATAGTATACCTAACAAGCTATCGAAGCCTTTATCACTCAATCCATTCGTTGATTTGAACTCTAATAGCATGATGTTGGCTTCCAGTTTGCTTATTGGGCAGGTCGGATACAGTGGTGTTTTTGCATCCTTTCTCATGATCTCCAGTTTTTTTAACTGTGTAGCACTAAGGAATCCGCCATGCACATCATGTAGAAACTGTGAAATGCCATCATTTTCCTCTGTGTCGTCAACTAATGTATTCCTAAACACATTATCGTTGGTAGGCACAGGTACTGTGTAGCATTGGTAATCATCAATAGCCAGAAATGCGTTTAGGGATACGCTAGGCATGGGCACATCATCATTGTTTTCTTGTGCAACATTTTGACCAACCTCCCCATGCAAAGTCCAAATCGTGTAGTCTCTCATGAACCCCCTGGTAATCAAGTGCAATCGTATATGCTCCACGTCGCCCCATTTTCTCGTATTCTTGCAATCTATGCATGGACAGAATACAGGTTGTGAGTCCCCAGCATTGGCTCTAGCGAGCTTGATGAAATCGTTGATGCCTGTCAAGTACCGTTGGTCTGTACATGACAGATCGTACATCCACCCTCGATCCATGTCTGCACAGGTAAAATGGGCCGGGCAGAGGAAACATAGGAAAGTTTTAATAAGAAATAATTATTGCACAATATTGAAGAACAATTATTCTACTCCATGCAACATAAAAATGGAGACACTAATTTAAAAAAGACTAAATTTGGAGACATGATCATGAATAACAATGTAGCTCCAAACAATGCCCATATAAATTAAAAATTGCAGCCCCATAAAAAATAATTATTGCACAATATTGTAGAATAATTATTCTACTCCATGCCACATAAAAATAGAGACATTAATTTAAAAAAATACTAAAATTGGAGACATGATCATGAACAACAATGTAGCTCCAAACCAGTGGCGGATGCAGGATGATAATCAAGGGGGGCTAAAAACAATGGAGATGTTGATTTGCATGAAGATTTAATGGTGATTTGAGATTTTTGCTACAGTGTTTCTAGTAGTAAATCAAGTCATTAGGGGGGCTGGAGCCCACCTAGCCCCCTGTAGATCCGCCACTACTGCTCCAAACAATGCATTGTTTGGTGACACATGGGTTAATTTTCTCATCAACATTATAAAAGAATCTACTCTACTCCTAAGAACCAATTATAACATCACATACTAACAATGCATTATAGCCATGAATTAGAAAAGTGCTCTGTAGAAGAATGGAGAAATAAGAATGAGAATCAAGTATTATAGCCATCAAAACAAAGCTGATTAAGCAACAAAATCGAAGGAATGGGGGCTGGTTACTAACCTTAAAGCAAAAAGATCAAGCCATTCTTCCAAATCCAAGTGGTAGCTTCACGGATAAAAGAGTGGCCCAAACACGCGCCTCTGTTCTCGGGATAAAAGAGTGGAGGAAGAAGATGACGGCTACAACCTTTTTTGCTGTCAGGCTCATCACTGTCGGTTCTATCCTAGAACCGACAGTGATAGAATCAAATCACTTTCGGTTCTTGGCTTGAACCGGCAGTGATAAGTGGAGTTGTCATCACTGCCGGCGGGAGGCACAAACTGGTAGTGATAGTTGTCATCACTGCTGGTTCTCGCACCCCCCAATTATTTTCTAGTTGTCAGAGCCTAGAACCGGCAGTGAAGGGTCATCACTGCCGGTTGTCTTAATTTCGGCAGTGATGTGGCCGGCACTGATGACTGAATCTGTAGTAGTGATCCCACGCCGAACGCATCACCTCCGAACACAGCACCCTCGACGAACCCCACCCCAACGCCAACGCCAATGCCGAGGCGAGATGGAGGGAAGGGAAGGGAGGGGAGGGAGAGAGGAGAGGAGAGGGCGAGGCCGCGAGGCGCGTCACGCGAGGTAGGAGCCAAAGCCCTGCCCAGGCTACTGTTCGCCAGCTACCAGAGCCATTGCAATATGTGCAACACCCTACTTTTGAAACATCTGGATGAAACAATTGCAACATACGTCTATAGACAAATGAAACACTTGAAAAATGCATCTGAAACACTTGCAAAACACCTGAAAACTCATGAAGAGCCATTCAAATATGCAACATCCAAATAAAACACTTGCAACGTATGTGTGAAACATATGTAACATCCAAACAAAACGCTTGCAACATACGTCGAAAAAACAAATAAAACATTTGGAACATACACTTGCAACATACGTGTAGGCATTGCAACATGTGTAACATCCAGATCTACTTTTGCAACATCCAGATAAAACATCTGAAACACTTGGAACATACGCTTCCAACATGCGCTTTTAGCGCAATGTGACCTTGCAGCTTAGAGGAATGGAGAGTAATCGTTGCGGTCGACGACAGCGCATGGAGCTCGCTGGTGCGACAGCCGCGTGGGAAACTCACCAATGGGACGGCGTCACACGAAGCTCCTCCATTGGCAAGGGAAATGGTGATGTCGGTAGCACCTCGACGTGGAGAGAGATGGGGCACGATGCACGTATAGAGGTGGGGGATGGGCACGGAGTGCAGGGGCGGGGACAGGGCACGGCGTGACGCGATGCGAGATGGGGGCACTGCGTGGTGGTGAGGCGGCTTGGGGCGGGCGGATGGCGCGACTCACCACGATGAGCGAAGCGAGTCGGGGGAGTTGGAGATTTGTCGACAGTCATAGTGTAGAGATGGAGGAGAGACTATAGATGGAGCAAGCCCGTTGTTGGCTGTTGGGCCGATCGCCGCGCAGGTCTAGGTATGGGGCATTTGGACGGAGGCGTATGGACGGACGCCCTCACTAGAGTATTATCGTTGCAAAACAGAGTTCGGGCTTTGGATAGATTGGCATGAAGGGGTGGATTCATTGCCCGATTTACCCGCTATGTTGGCAATCGGCAGAAAATGACACATCATATACTAGCAGAGAGTAGATTCACTACAAGGCTCTCGAGATTAAGTGCCGATTGGATAGTACAGTCCGAAACCTGAGAATTGGGCAACAAGCACCACGTACAACACATAAGTGGTGGACAAAATCGTCAATAGAGTAAAATTTATTTGCGGTCCTAAACTTGTAAGGTGGTGTCACCTAGATCACTAACTCTTAAATTTTGATTTATAGGTCCCAAAACTTGTATGACAGTATCATATGAGTCCTTAGTTGTTGAATTTTAATGTTTCAATCCTAGAACTTGTAAGGTCCCCAAACTTGCACACCAACACATATATGGCACTAATATGTCAAGCTATTTATGTGTTGATGTGCAAGTTTAGGGACCCTAGATAACACCACTATACAAGTTCTAGGACTTAAAAATCAAAATTTGAGAACTAGGGACCTATATGACACCATTGTACAAGTTTAGAGACCCATAAATCAAGATTCGAGAGTTAGGGACCTGGATGACACTGCCACACAAATTTAGGGACTGCCAATAAATTTTACTCTTGTCAATAATACAAGACACCCCTGGAAAAGCACTCAAGAGTCCTGTCCTCTTCATTATCTGGGAAAATTGGGAGAGGAATGACAGGGTCTTTAGAAGCCACGAAACATCAATTTTGGACCTAATGCCCCAGATAAAAAACTAAGCGCGCGAAACTGTTGGTGCTTCTTTTAGCTTGAGAGTAACTTTCTTTTCTTTCCGGCCTGTGAGCCGTTTGTAGTACACTCTTCTCTATTAATGAAATAGCCATACTATCGTTCTCATTCATTCAAACAAAGACATGGACAAAGATTTGAAGGCTGTTTGGTTCCTACCCTGGTTTATAGAGGAGTAAATAAATACTCCTTGATTTATCAACTCGCTAACATCGTTTATTTTTAAAAACTTTATCAACATGCCAACATCGTTTACTTATAAAAACAAACAGTAGGCCAATGAAATGAAATGAACCAATTTTTTTTTGAAATAATAGTATTTTAATAAATAATTGCATATCTAGATGCTATTTTTATAAAATTACAAAACTAGCTACCTATCGGCTATCCAGCTGCCGACAGGACCCTATCGGCTACTAAGCGACCACCAACCCACGTGGCTCCATCTGGACTCTGGAGTTCCGGACGGAACGGAGCTCTCTGCTCTAGCTACCTACTGGTCTGCCTGCCCTGCTGCTACCAAAGAATCGGATCACCACTGGCCGGAACTGGAACTGGAACCGGAACTGGAAGTCTCTCGACTGAGCTGGAGAACGCCGCGCAGAGCACGGCCAGCGCCAGCGCCGGGAGCTTCCCGGCGACGAGGCCCGCGAGGATGATCGGCACGAGCGCAGGCAACGGCAATGCGCGCCCACGTCGGCCGCCGCAGCGATCGTCGTCGGCGATCGCCTCCGGTGGCGGCGCCGGCGTTGGCGTCTCCTCGGCGGGAGCACCAGCAGCTGCTGATGGTGCGGACTCCGCGTTGGCCTCGCCGCCGTGGCGGGAGTCCGTGGCCCGGGGCGTGTTGCCGTTCTGCAACTTGTTGGCGAGTAGCGTCCGCAGCGACCTCCTGCTCTGTTTCCCCTTCGGACTATTCGCCGCCGACGACGTGTCGTCGCAGCCGAGGTCTTCGCTATCGGCGTCGGCGGACCATAGCGAGGCGGCCTCGCTGCTTCCTTTAGCGGACTCGGACTCGCACTTGGCGCGGCACGGCCTCAGCGACTCCGCCGCCTCGCGGATCGGCGAGACGGATCCGCGCCCGCGCCTGCGGCGCGAATCCACCTCCTCCGTCTCCGGCCGCCGAGCACGAACGGGAACGGTCCTAACGGACACGATCCATGACAGTGCCACCGACGCGATCGTGGCCGCGGCCAACAGCTGCTCGCTCCAGATCACCAGCAGCGCGAGCGCCACGGCGCCACCGGCCGCGAGGAGCCCCGGCCGGATGCTGAAGGCCGCGCCTTTGCCTGGGCGTGCCGGCACCGGTGCGGCCGCGTCGTGTGTCGGCACCGGCTCCGCGGCAGCGGCGGGCACCGGGACGGAACGGTGCCGCCTCCTGGAGTTCCTGAGGCGGCCGTGGTTCTTGACAACGATGTCGGCGAGGGAGGTCGGGAAGCCGGTCTGCACCGGGAGCGGGCCCGCGCGGGCCGGCGGGCGCAGGGACGCCAGGAGGCGGCGCAGGCGGCCGCCGCCGCTGGACGGGCGCTTCAGCGGGCTCGATGGCATCGCCGGAGGCAGCCGACGACGCCGGCGAGCATCGGAGGCGTGCGCGTGACCCGGCGAAGCTTTGCGCGTCCGCGTTTCTGGTTGGAGAGAAGAAGGAAAGTGGCGAGGAAATTCAGATGGTGGGATTTGGAGGTTTCGGTTTGCTGTTTTGCATTGGGTGTGCGGTTTTAAGGTGACAGTTTCTTGGTTGATTCTGCTCGGAGTTTGTGGCAGCTGGGTGAAGAAATCGAGGAGACCCTTTTTTATTTTGTTATTAAAAATGTTTTGTCTTTGTTTATAAAAAAACATGATGTTTGATTTGTAGACTAGCAATATGGAGATGTTATCAAGGGCACTAGCAGGGTATGGACCTAGGGTTAGTACTTGGATGGAATCCATAACTGATTTGACAGCATCCGTTTTGTCAGCACCAACGTATAGATTCAGGTCTAGCTCCTAAAAAAAAAACTAAAAAAGATCTAACATTTTTCTCGGCTCGTTGCCTTTGTTTGTCAATTTTTTGTTTTTCTATTCTATAGAACCTTATTCCATTCTTTGGACCAGGATCTTATAATCTGATCCTTTCATACTATGATATATCTTATAGGAAAGATGTGTTAAAAACATTGAGAATCGTGGGAAAGTTCGGTTCGCTCAATGGACAGGTTCTAGATGCTTCATTGCACACGCCCATGTCCTGGTAAGATACAAAACATTATATGTGTGTTCAATGTTTATTCTGTGTTGAACTATTTTGTAGATTTAAACTAACATTTACAAATTGTTTGCAAGTTAATTCAGAAACAAAACAAATATAAAGATGTGCCGCCCCCTGCAATCATCTTTTCAAGTAATTACACTGCAGCAGCCAGACCGGTTTTTTGAGCCCGTGAAGGAAAAGATTGTAAGTACATGTTCTAAATGAACTGTTCTAGACCTGATAAGGCTGCAGTATATCCTAATGACAACATAGTAGCACTACCTCCTTTCGAAATTCAAGGGATTAAACAAAATCACACTTAACTGAGATAGGAAGCCAGAGCAGCCAAAATCACACTTAACTAAAATTTGGATGGAATTATTTCTAGAAGTTCAAATCATCAGGCCAAAACTAAATTGAGCCGTACTCTAGAAATTTGGTTAATGATGAAATTGGGAAGTTGGGGGTAGAACTGAGTTTAATTATTTGAAGGACCAAAGTACAATTTATTTACTGTAACTGAAGTGGCCAAAGGTTCATAGCAGCTACAGGTCTGCAACCTACAAAACTTTGCATACTTTTAGTAGTGTCCTTCAAGCAGCAGGTCCGCAGGTTTGTAGCAGCAGCAGATCATTAGCTATGTTGCTATATGGATGTTCTTCTAGTAGTGTCAATGTGTCATTGAAGTAATGTCCTGGAGTGAAACATACAACTCTTTTTAGTTGCATAGTCTGAATCTGAATTCACTACTTATAAGTGGCAACAACAAAATTATCTGTACTTGTTCTATCTTGTTTTGTCATCAAATGTAGTATGTTTTTCTATTCAGTCAGTAATTGCTTGAATTTTTTTCCATATTTGTATACTAACTATAATGCAAACTATTTTTCTTATCATGTTAGGACCAAATGGATACCATGATGGCTTAGCCTACACCAGAAGGGAAACAACCAAAGACTCCTGCTGAAGTTGTTGCTCATGTTTTGCCATCAAGTAAATTTCTTCGAAATGTTGGCCTTGAGACAACAGTCCCCAAGAGAAGTGCTACCACTGCTGCACGTGTACAAGAGTTGGAGGCTGAAGTTGCGGCAGAGAAGCAAGGTGCTGCAGATATCAACTTCATGGTCAGCAGGATGAGTTGGAATCAGAGGAAGCAAGGGAGAGGCAGGCAGAACAAATTGAAAATTTGAAGAAACAAGGAGAGGAAACCAATGCTCTTCTTCGTCGGTTGTTCACCTTGAACAAGGACTAGGTCACTCCTTACCCTTTTCCTTTTACCCTACTGATCATGATGCATGACCTCAACATGGCTTGGATATGTGGCTGTTTATTTATTTTGGTACATGGCTTGGACCTGGTAATGGTTTGCATCTGGTTGTCTATTTGGTAATGCCTTGGATATGTGGCTATTGATTTTGCCACTTGGTTGGATCTGGTAGTGACTTGGACAGAGTTTAATGTATTTTGGGTTGAGTTTGACATGTGAAATTATTTGAACATGTAACTCTGAATGGATCTATGATGTAATGGATGTGAGCACTTTAAATTTGCTTGATGGTTGTCTATTGATTTCTGTCTGCAATGCTGCGATGGGTTGTATATTGTTCAATGGACTTCAATGTGTATTGTGAGCTGCAATGTGCGGTGTCAAAACCTACCACATCATATGACAACATTCTACGATGATTTTTTTTGTCCTACATGGCACATGTATAGTCATCTATGGTCAACTTTATTGCGATGTTTTCTCTACATGATAACGACGAAAATTGAACGTCATAAATCAACGACACATGTATGATCGTCACAAAATGACGACGGTAATATTAGTTTTGTCGCAGAACACCTTTAACTACGGGGAATAGACGACGAATGCATTTTCATCGTGCATTCGTCGTAAATTGTGAAATACGACATAATTTTCAATTTCTGCGACATAAATGGAACGTCACATAAGGTCATACCTCTCGTAGTGTTTTGAGGCCTGGGCTTTTGTGCGACCTCATGATCTTTTTCTATTTTGCTTTTTACCTTTTTACCATGGATGACTCCCTCCCTCCCTCCTCTTTGGTGTTGCAAGAGCAGAAGAGAGAGAGAGGTGAGGGATTTAGTATGAATTGTTCTTGTTTAGTTAGCTTCTGTAGCACCCGGTTTTAAGAACAAAACCAGATACACACCATATGTGAGCCCAGGAAGTCAAATCTCACATATAGCTACAAATAAAGGTAATACCAAATGACAATGCTTAATATATAACGTACTTATTATAAAAGATATAACCTTAGATAGCAAACAGCGGAAAGACAACTCCGGTCTTCAGGTGAAGACTCCACTCCACAGGGACAACTGACTGGTTGATCACAAGCCTATCTGCTCCAATCTCTGGCAGTCTGGTACCCATCCGGGATTTTTATCCAAAAATAGAAAATAAACAAGCGTGAGTACATTTCGTACTCCACAAGCATAACATGAGGATTCATGAGGCTCAAAAGGCAGACACGGTTTACTGCATTTAGCATTTTAGTAAGTCAGCATTTTATCATTGGTTAACATCAACTTATGCTTAGGCTCCCAAATTAAACCACATGATCACATACTAGAATTAATAGAGTTATTGATCAACATTATATCATCATCATCGTCATCATTATCATAATACCATCATAGTTCACCATGAACAACAACATCATAGGTAACCAGTTATTCTGTGAGTTTTCCGGGCCGCTCGTGACCGTGAGCACGGCTGCTATAACAGTTTTAACACTCTGCAGAGGTTGTGCATCTTTACCCGTGAGTCGTGTTGCCCATATGCCCGGGTTAATTACTTCCATAACACTTCCAAGGTGAGCGGGCAGGGTACACTATGAAGCCTTCCATAGGTCTTGTCTAACAAGTTAGGGCCGCGAGGTTTCCTCGGCAGGCAGATATAGAGAACCCCCTTTCTGTGGCACAATTCCCGCAGGCTATACACACAAGAACAGAGGCAGTTCTATACCCAAAGTGGCAAGCCCCTCTTGCGCCCTTTCGGGTAACCTCTAACAAGCTAGAAAAGATCATATTACTGAGCTAAAGTCAGAGCCATATAACTCTCACGGTTGCACTGTATGTCCCAGCTTTTGCCCTACAGATAAGTCCTTACGGAGAGTTTAGGGCAACATGATCGACATCATTTGCACCATCACTCTATATTTCAATTATTATCGTCATGTTTATCCGTTTGTTCCATTAATCATAGTATTGATCATGTTTGAATAGAGCACTAGCATTCTACCCATATGCAATAAAACCCATAGGCATCAAGGTATAAGTCATCAATGGCTAGGATGTCCTTATAGTCGAGCAATATTAGACACATGCATAATGAGTAGATTATATAATGAATAGGAATCAAGGTAGGCCCATGCTATACTTGCCTTGGTTCACAAACTCGTGTTGGTCCTGCTGGTCTTTGAAGAGTTCTTGGTCTCCAACGTTTTCCTCACCGTCTGAACGCGACCAACACGGCAACATACAACATTCCAAAAGCATTCATGCAAAGCAAACATTCCTATCATTAGAACATTACACCAACAATATTGAAATCAAGATAAAATGTTTTTAAAACTAATCTACGTTTTGCTACGATCGCGTCAACGCGAAGTTCACGAAGAACAGAGCTAAAATGCGAAAGTTATGAGTAAAACGGGTTTTCCTATCGCCCTATATTTAATTAATTCTAATCATGAAATTAAAAGTTCCAAACTTGACTAACAGTAGCTCCAGCATGTAGCTTATGAAATTACGAAGATAACGCGATTTGAATGGATCAATTCGGAGTTAAAACGACAATTTTATAAGCGTTTTACTGTAGTGGCAAATCTGTAAATAATCTGAAAACGTATTTTTCTTTTAAACCGAAGAAACTATGCTTTCCGAAAAAGAATGCGTACTCCAGAAGTACGCCAAGGACGGCGGGTTTAGACTTTTAGAAACTGAGGGGCTCTTTTAGAAAAAGAACCCGCGAAGGGGTATTCTCTCATGTCAGCCGTCCGATCTAGGATAGACGGCTTGGATTAGATGAAGGGGGGAAGAGGTGAGTGACCCGCCGAAGTTGAGGGGGATCACGGTGGCTCTGCCATTGGCGGCGGTGGGGAGCTCGTCGGAGCAACCGAACAAGGCTCTACGGACCTCGGTTTTCAAAACCGAGAGCACCGGGGTGACGCGGGGAGGAAGGCGAACTTGCCCCGGAACAAAACACGGCCACGGGGTCACCCGCGCGGCGTGTCCGCCATGGCCGGCGATCGGGACCTCGCCGGCGCACGCGAAATGCCACCCTAGAGGCCACGAATCGACAATTTGGGAGCACGGGAAGGAATAGAGGATGGAGGCGATCAAACCTAGACACTAAACGCGGCCGGGGGTGAGCCCGAGCGGCTCCCGCCATGGACGGCGGCGAGAAGGTCGTCGGAGCGAGCGGGGACACGCCACAACGTGCACAAATTGAGAAATTGAGAGCATAGAAAGGAAGAGGAGGTCAAGGCGGAGCTCACCACTGCTTTAAATGAGACGGAGGTGGCTCTGGAGCGGCGGATGGCGGCTCCGGCGGCGATTTGCGGTGCTGCGGTTGCGGCCTCTCGCGAGCGAGAGAGAGGGAGTTGGAGTGGGGGAAGGGCGGAGACGGGGCCGCGCTTCCCTTTAAAAGAGACCCGAGGCGCGGGGGGGGGGGGAGATGCTCCCACGATGGAGCGTGGGCGCAGGCGGCGGTTGCGCTCAAGTGCGAGCGAAGCGGGAAGGCTGGAGGTTGGGGGCGACGCTGACGTGCGGGCCCCGGCTGCTAGTGACTGCTAGAGGGAGGGCGGCAACGGCTTGGCCGGGATGGGCCGGCCCAAGAGGGACGCGCGAGAGGGAGAAGGGGAGAAGGCCAGCGGGCCGGTTCGGTAGACCGGGCCAACGGGCCGAATTGGAAGGAAGTGAAGGAGAGTGAATAGAATTTCCTTTTCATTTTCTAAATTGATTTTCCAAATCCAATTTCAAATAATTTTTAAACCTTTTAGCATTGGAATAAAAAAAATAGTCACCACAATAAATAAAAATGCATCGGCATGAGTGCATCAACATGTAACTAACCTTATGATAAATTTTAATTTCACAAAAATTTATTATCTCCTATATTTGAATGCACACTCAAATACATAAATAAATCAAATTTATCTATTTTTGAAACAATGTAAAATTTAGGGTGTTACAATTCTACCCCCCTTAAGAGGAATCTCGTCCTCGAGATTCGAAAGATGGTTATCAAAGAGATGTAGATGCTCTGCTTTTGGATCTTCTCCATTTTCTCACAAGATCACACTGTAGCTTGCACGTTGTTACAACCTTGCTCCTAATAGCTTGATCAACTCTTAAGCACAATTTCTTAGTCCTTTACGTCATTCCCTCCAATTGACCTTTGCAATTCCTTTTGTTCCAAGGTGATACACTTTGTAGTATAGGAGACATCACTCAAATTTCTCACACAACTCAACCTTGGTGTCGCCGAGCCTCCCTAGCACACTATTTATGCTAGGAGCATCGGCAACAACTTTTGCTTCTCCGGGTAATAACACACTTTCATGTTATAATCCTTGATCACTCTAATTCATCGATGGTCTCACAAGATCAAAACCAACTTAGTGAAGATATCCTTTAGATTCTTACGGTCCTTGTAGATGTCCCATATCTCCTTGCCTTGTCATTGTTGCTGACTTGTCTTGGGTATGGTGAAGTTCAAACACCCAACTGTGCTTGATGGTGACTTCTCAACCCTAGGGATAACTAATTCTTTCAGGTGGAGTACTTGAATGTAAGAAACCTTCATCTTGTCACTTCTTTACTCGGCTACCCCCCTTAAGAGAGATCAACTAGGGGACAACAAAGGGTAGCTTGCATCTTCTTCCAAGTGAGTTAACCATCATAATGACCTTCTGATATCCCACGGAAACTCATGTGTATAAGTAAGAACAAGAAGTCTGAAATTCCTCGTGAGTAGAAAAACAGCAGCGCAGGAAAGAAGCTGTAACTCCTATTCTATTAATCCAATGAAGTTGTAGTTTATACTATTGGAAAGCTGTTGAAATCCTCTACAACTTTTGTATAGAACACTTTTCCTGACTCCAAACATAATTTGGTCGAAAACTGTGCACCTCAAAACTACTCCAGGTTTCAGATAGCACAACTATATCGTCTTGTGATTTCCATAACTCCCAAACCAAAATAGCTATGGAATTGATTCCAGCGGCAGATGAAACATACAAGAGTCTTCTTTTATCCATAAAAGTTTCATAACTTTTGGATATCCAGATCTGGAGATATATCATGACGAACACAGACTGCTCTAGAAAACAGGATGGATAAAACAGGAGAAAACCAAAACCCGCATATTTACTTCATTAATCCTTATGCCTTAGGCCTATAGACTAAATGAAATTGTGGACAATCTCCACAAGATCATTACAATCATTACAAAGATCCAAAACAAGCACATGCATAATGAAAATTTAACAAGCAATTAAGGTGCATACTTCAATCATTGACTCAGCTTGCGATGCTATCGTTCTATTCATATTAAGGGCAAATATCCTAAAGCTCCGCTTCCGATGTCACAGGAAGATGGTAAGAGACAAGATTCTAAGAGCATATCAAAGCAAGGAGTGAAGATGAGAGCAAAGGCTTAAACAAGTATCAAGAAGGAGATGAATATCAAGGGTACAGAAATAATAGAGGAGAAATATCAAGGTTTATAGAACAAGGGTCTTATAGCAATTCCTAAACCTTAAGACGACCAATTGCGAACTAGGCTTGTGTCCTACAGTCAGCATTGCTCCGATACCACTTTGTAGCACCCGGTTTTAAGAACAAAACCAGATACACACCATATGTGAGCCCAGGAAGTCAAATCTCACATATAGCTACAAATAAAGGTAATACCAAATGACAATGCTTAATATATAACGTACTTATTATAAAAGATATAACCTTAGATAGCAAACAACGGAAAGACAACTCCGGTCTTCAGGTGAAGACTCCACTCCACAGGGACAACTGACTGGTTGATCACAAGCCTATCTGCTCCAATCTCTGGCAGTCTGGTACCCATCCGGGATTTTTATCCAAAAATAGAAAATAAACAAGCGTGAGTACATTTCGTACTCCACAAGCATAACATGAGGATTCATGAGGCTCAAAAGGCAGACACGGTTTACTGCATTTAGCATTTTAGTAAGTCAGCATTTTATCATTGGTTAACATCAACTTATGCTTAGGCTCCCAAATTAAACCACATGATCACATACTAGAATTAATAGAGTTATTGATCAACATTATATCATCATCATCATCGTCATCATTATCATAATACCATCATAGTTCACCATGAACAACAACATCATAAGTAACCAGTTATTCTGTGAGTTTTCCGGGCCGCTCGTGACCGTGAGCACGGCTGTTATAACAGTTTTAACACTCTGCAGAGGTTGTGCATCTTTACCCGTGAGTCGTGTTGCCCATATGCCCGGGTTAATTACTCCCATAACACTTCCAAGGTGAGCGGGCAGGGTACACTATGAAGCCTTCCATAGGTCTTGTCTAACAAGTTAGGGCCGCGAGGTTTCCTCGGCAGGCAGATATAGAGAACCCCCTTTCTGTGGCACAATTCCCGCAGGCTATACACACAAGAACAGAGGCAGTTCTATACCCAAAGTGGCAAGCCCCTCTTGCGCCCTTTCGGGTAACCTCTAACAAGCTAGAAAAGATCATATTACTGAGCTAAAGTCAGAGCCATATAACTCTCACGGTTGCACTGTATGTCCCAGCTTTTGCCCTACAGATAAGTCCTTACGGAGAGTTTAGGGCAACATGATCGACATCATTTGCACCATCACTCTATATTTTAATTATTATCGTCATGTTTATCCGTTTGTTCCATTAATCATAGTATTGATCATGTTTGAATAGAGCACTAGCATTCTACCCATATGCAATAAAACCCATAGGCATCAAGGTATAAGTCATCAATGGCTAGGATGTCCTTATAGTCGAGCAATATTAGACACATGCATAATGAGTAGATTATATAATGAATAGGAATCAAGGTAGGCCCATGCTATACTTGCCTTGGTTCACAAACTCGTGTTGGTCCTGCTGGTCTTTGAAGAGTTCTTGGTCTCCAACGTTTTCCTCACCGTCTGAACGCGACCAACACGGCAACATACAACATTCCAAAAGCATTCATGCAAAGCAAACATTCCTATCATTAGAACATTACACCAACAATATTGAAATCAAGATAAAATGTTTGTAAAACTAATCTACGTTTTGCTACGATCGCGTCAACGTGAAGTTCACGAAGAACAGAGCTAAAATGCGAAAGTTATGAGTAAAACGGGTTTTCCTATCGCCCTATATTTAATTAATTCTAATCATGAAATTAAAAGTTCCAAACTTGACTAACAGTAGCTCCAGCATGTAGCTTATGAAATTACGAAGATAACGCGATTTGAATGGATCAATTCGGAGTTAAAACGACAATTTTATAAGCGTTTTACTGTAGTGGCAAATCTGTAAATAATCTGAAAACGTATTTTTCTTTTAAACCGAAGAAACTACGCTTTCCGAAAAAGAATGCGTACTCCGGAAGTACGCCAAGGACGGCGGGTTTAGACTTTTAGAAACTGAGGGGCTCTTTTAGAAAAAGAACCCGCGAAGGGGTATTCTCTCATGTCAGCCGTCCGATCTAGGATAGACGGCTTGGATTAGATGAAGGGGGGAAGAGGTGAGTGACCCGCCGGAGTTGAGGGGGATCACGGCGGCTCTGCCATTGGCGGCGGTGGGGAGCTCGCCGGAGCAACCGAACAAGGCTCTACGGACCTCGGTTTTCAAAACCGAGAGCACCGGGGTGACGCGGGGAGGAAGGCGAACTTGCCCCGGAACAAAACACGGCCACGGGGTCACCCGCGCGGCGTGTCCGCCATGGCCGGCGATCGGGACCTCGCCGGCGCACGCGAAATGCCACCCTAGAGGCCACGAATCGACAATTTGGGAGCACGGGAAGGAATAGAGGATGGAGGCGATCAAACCTAGACACTAAACGCGGCCGGGGGTGAGCCCGAGCGGCTCCCGCCATGGACAGCGGCGAGAAGGTCGTCGGAGCGAGCGGGGACACGCCACAACGTGCACAAATTGAGAAATTGAGAGCATAGAAAGGAAGAGGAGGTCAAGGCGGAGCTCACCACTGCTTTAAATGAGACGGAGGTGGCTCTGGAGCGGCGGATGGCGGCTCCGGCGGCGATTTGCGGTGCTGCGGTTGCGGCCTCTCGCGAGCGAGAGAGAGGGAGTTGGAGTGGGGGAAGGGCGGAGACGGGGCCGCGCTTCCCTTTAAAAGAGACCCGAGGCGCGGGGGGGGGGGGAGATGCTCCCACGATGGAGCGTGGGCGCAGGCGGCGGTTGCGCTCAAGTGCGAGCGAAGCGGGAAGGCTGGAGGTTGGGGGCGACGCTGATGTGCGGGCCCCGGCTGCTAGTGACTGCTAGAGGGAGGGCGGCAACGGCTTGGCCGGGATGGGCCGGCCCAAGAGGGACGCGCGAGAGGGAGAAGGGGAGAAGGCCAGCGGGCCGGTTCGGTAGACCGGGCCAACGGGCCGAATTGGAAGGAAGTGAAGGAGAGTGAATAGAATTTCCTTTTCATTTTCTAAATTGATTTTCCAAATCCAATTTCAAATAATTTTTAAACCTTTTAGCATTGGAATAAAAAAAACAGTCACCACAATAAATAAAAATGCATCGGCATGAGTGCATCAACATGTAACTAACCTTATGATAAATTTTAATTTCACAAAAATTTATTATCTCCTATATTTGAATGCACACTCAAATACATAAATAAATCAAATTTATCTATTTTTGAAACAATGTAAAATTTAGGGTGTTACAGCTTCAATTTCCAATGTTTAGTAATAATGCTGCTATGGATATATCGATCGAAGGATATTAAGATGACTACATATATACACGCTCATATATATATATATATATATATATATATATATATATATATATATATATATATATATATATATATATATATATATATATATATATATATATATATATATATATATATATATATATATATATATTCGAGTGTTCTGTCTTCACTCATTGCAAACTCCATAATTAGTTTGAACATCCTAACTCTTCACATGTTTTTTTTTTCAAAATATTTGCATCTTTCTATGTTTCTATTTGGAGCGTAGCAATAAAGTGACAAACTAGTCCTTAAATAGCTAGGCTGCGAACTAAGCCTGTCCACCTAGGTTTAACACACACCTTGACTTAACAGTTACTAAGAGCAACTCCAACAGATATGGTATCCTTGTTGTGTATGCTATATTTGGAATTTTACAACAAATATTGAGCTCCAACAGCTGTGCTATATGGTTTTCTAAAATAGCAAACGTGCTATCCCTGGAATTTCGCTCGGCATAGATAGCACTCCGCGCTCGCTAGCCATCTGCCGAAATCGTTCGCCATGGTGCCTGCCCGCGCGCTCGCAATCCTTCCCGCGCTCGTGCTGAACTTTCCCATCGTGCGCGCAATCCTTCCCGCGCTCCTGCTCGATTCAGTCCCCAGCTCCATCGCCTCCTCCCCAGCCACTTTCCCATCGTGGGGATCACAGGCCCGATCTGCTCGATTCGGTTCTCAAGTCATCCATCGCCTCCTCCCCTCCCCTGCCGCCGCCGCCCCCATTAACGGTCGGAGCTGCTGTTTGCTTCCCCTCGGAATCGGCCTTTTCCTCTTTGTCGTGATGTCGCAGCATCCTCATGGAGAGATTCTGCCGTACGTGCGCCGGAGAGATCCCAACTGTGCTGCCCTATATTCACTCCCCAATGTTGCAGCGTCAGGCGGATGGGAGGAGCAGGACTCACCGGTGTTGCCTTGGCTGGAGAATGCGACGCAAGCAAGCCAGCAACGACGAGTCCTTCCACCCAACAGTGCTGCTGCTGCCGCATCGAATCCATTCCTCAATGTGTGCTCTGGTGAGTCAAGTTTGCAGTCTGTTGAAATCATGAGTTCATCAGCTGAACGTTCTAAATCGTTCTGTCATCGGTAAGGAATTATCAGAGTTAAAGTGCGTCTGTTCAACTGAAAAATGTGTGCAATTTTCACATAGTAGTACAGCGTCTTTGTGATCACTCATCTAATTGGCAGTGCATGGGAAGAAAAAATTGCTTAGGACTGTTTTTTACACAATATATTAAGCTGCTTGCTTACAGAAGAGTCAGGCAAAGATATACGATCTGAACGCATGCACAAATGTTAGGCCAGTCTTTCAGACCACATGTACAACTAATTAGGCCATGTCAATTATTTGCTGCTACTTGTTCTGTGATTCTGTCCGAACTCTTGTATGTTACAGTACTGAAGCAATGCCATGCACAAAGTGTTAAGCTAAGTTTTGCTGCTATTTGTTCTGTAGCTTTGGTTTCCATCCCAAGAAAGTTCAGACTACTACTAATACTAGCGTTGTACCATTGCTGGTTGAATGATGCACAATGGCAGCTGTAGGCAATAGCAGAGATCAATGTGGACTTCTGGCGTCCAAATTCAAAGCTGCAGTAGTACATCTGAAAATTTTGAGAAAACTTTGTGTCTTTTCAACTGAAAAATGTGTGAGATTTTCTCATAGTAGTACAACGTCTTTTCAAGTGCCAGGAATAGGTCTGTGGTAGTTGGTGAATTGGCAATTTTTTAATATACAAGATGAGAAATAGCAAGTATGTTAGAAAACTCTTCTTTTTTGAGGAGTTCTATATTTTACAAAAGAACTAAACTATGAAATTTGGCTATTTATTTTAGCACATCTGTTGGAGTTGCTCTAAGGGCATGTTTGGTTCCCTCCTACTAAAGTTTAGCTCTGTTTGGTTTTCCCCTGCTAAAATTTAGCTACTAAACTTTAGTCACTTTAGTTACTAAATTGCCAAACAAACTGACTAAAAAGGAACTAAAGTAGTTTAGTCACATTAGTACCTCAAGTGGTGCTAAAGTGGGCTAAAGTGCCCAGTGGACAGGAGCTGCCCCTCATTATTGCCCAGTGGATAGGCAATATCTAGTTCCCAACACAACTTGCTGTGGCACAAACACACTTGCCTTCAATACGCAATCTGGCACCTATTGCTTCAAGATAACATGCCTTGGCCCTTCAGGAGGCCATCTACTGATAGCTAGCAATCTGATGGTACCAGAATGCAGCTTTGATGGCAATATGTAGCTGTTTCTGCACAAGCATGCATGCGGTGCATAGACAATATGTAGCTGCTACTTCACAACTAGCAGTCTAGCACACATGCCTTGAATAGCAGAAATGCAGAATCCACATTTGTTGTGTGACGACCAAAATACCTCTGTGCACATCACATGCCCTTCCAACTTGTTAGTAGTAGCCATAACATGTAGTCTGATGAAGAAAAGACTACGGCCCACAAAATATTTCCTGCCATCACACAAATCAGGCCATCCCAGTTGTCCAGGTTGGCTGAAGCATGAGAGGATCCATCTATAGCCCCTCTCTGGTTGTTGCCATAACCTATAGTCCGATGAGCAAAAGACTACAGCTCCACAAAATACTTCCTGCCATCACACAAATCAATGGCCATCACTATTGTCCAGGTTGGCTGAAGCATGAGAGGATCCCTATAGCTCCTCCCTATATCCAAAACAAAATAAATAGGACCATTCATGAGAATATGTAGACCATATAAATTCCAGAAGTAATTAACTATGAAAGAACATACAGATCACAAAAAAAACATATATTTAAAGTATGATAATGTGATAACTTAATATGGATCCTGAATATGAATGCCCATACGTACCAAATAAAGGCTACAAACATTTCACTATGAAAGGAACATACAGATAACAAAAAACATGATTATTCAGTTGGATAGAGTGAAAACACATTTAATCTTAGGGAAATTTTGCTGCAGGACACCGCAAAAATGCGTAATATGTTGGTGTACACCGCAACAAGTGGAATTTGCCCAGTACCATTATAAATTTGGGGTTCTTTGCTGTAACACACTGCATCCATTATTTTATTATTTTCTCGTATTCGCGGAGAGAGAAGGTGAGGCAAATGCCTTTGTTGCCCTCATCTTCAACCTCCGGCTGTTCATCGATTTTTGATGTAACACATCATCGCCGTCTTTTCTTCTCTAGCGAGGTCTGACCACCTGCGCTGCTGCTCACGTGTGGTTGAAGGGCAATTCGGAGGTCACCACCCATCATCATCATGGTAAACCACACACTACACTGCATGCCGGCATGACGAGCAGGCACACACACTAGTGGGACTCGGCCAACGGCTCGGCCTTCGGCGACGACAAGAACACCTTGGCTGCTCGCATGAGGCCGCGCCGCCACCCGCACGAGGCCGGGGAGGGGGGCCGCGCTGCCGCTCGTGCGAGGCCGGGCGCCCCCGCTCGAGGCTAGAGAGGGCCGCACCACCGCTCGTGCGAGGCTGGAGAGGGCCGCACTGCTGCTCACGCTGGTGGAGTGGGGCCTGCCAACGATGCCCCAGTCAAAGCCTTCGATGCTGGTGGCCTGGACGATGGCAGACATCACGTTGGTGTACACCAATAGCCTGCTCGAGTTGCCCTCGCCGGGGTAGGTGGTCGGAGAAGAATGACCCTAAATTAGTGGCGGCGATGTGTTACGGCAAAAATGGATGAACAACTGGAGGTTGAAGACGAGGGCAAGAAAGTCATTTTTCCCGCCTTCTCTCTCTGCGAATATGAGAAAATAATAACAAAATGGGCTCGGTATGTAACAGAAAAGAACCCCAACTTTGTAATGGTACTGGGTAAATTCCACTCGTTGCGGTGTCCATCAGCATATTACGCATTTTTGCGATGTCCTGCAGCAAAATTTCCCTTAATCTTACCATCTCATTTTCTTCTTCCTGAAGCAGGACCGGTGGTATCTCTGACTGTACTTGGTTAATAATGAGCTGCAAGTGAAGAATTACCAACATGATTAGTTTTTTTTATCTTCAACTGCAGACAGATAGTGTGCCAAAACTAAATTGTACCTCAAGTACACGACCATTACGCTTCACATCTCGAGTCAATGTGGCATTTTGTTGAGCCAAGGCAGAATTTTGTTGAGTTAAGCGACCGACGGTTGCAACTAACTCCTCATATCTTGCCATCAGATTTTGAAAAGCCCTTGAGGTTGCTAGCCTTCTCCCACTTGCCTTAGCAGCATCAATTATTGTACCCTTCTTTACAGCACCATCTCCTGTTGCAAGACGACCATGGGGCAAGCCACGACCAATATTATATGCAATTTGACCATCAAAAGGTTGCTCTTGCCCGTTCTCTGGATACTTTTCTTGCAATGCTTCATCGTAGTCATCCTAGAAATAACAACAATTATTAGTCACAAACTACAAATGGAAAAGCATGAAACTAGATAGGAAGTTCTGCTACATATACAATAAGTTTCTTTGTCCGTTCTGGAATCGGGCCAACATTCCCATTGGCATCACAATTCTTAAGGCTAGATTTCATGCATGAAAAAGCGTTTATTAGAGTGCCCTTCCCAGATCCATGTTTTGCTTCCTTCAAGGCATAAAAGAAGTGACCAATGTTAATGCTTTTGAAAAATTCAAATTTATTCAGAAATGGATTGTGAGAAAGGAGATTACCAGATATTGTTGAGTCTCAACTAATGGCCTAGAACCAGCCCTGTTTTGAGTGCCATCGGGGGTTTTTTTTCTGAGAATCTTCCCCAAGCTTCCTTCTCTTCAAGTATTCAACAGAGCACCAATACTTACAAATGGACTCCCAAGCTTCTTCGGTGAACCAATCAGGCTTGCATTGAATGTATTCTTCAAAAGTCAGTAATTTGGCACAGGCAAATGAATCAGTCTTTGGGCTTTTTATGATTTCCCGATAGTAGTACTTGACGGCATCTGGATGAGCTTGGTACATTATATTCTTGCATTGGGTCTGTGCATATTTCTCAAATACACGGTCTGCTTCATCTTCAAGTTCTTCAGGAACTGAATATATGCTCTGCGAAAGAAACAACAATCAAGCATTACAATGAATAGTGGTGAACAACACTTTCATTTTGGAGCCTAATGCTATTTCTACTATAAATCAGCTACTACATTCTTATTGTTTTTTAATGCATTACTATGACAGAATTTATATACTCACCCAGAACTCTTGTTTCACACGATCAGCTGGGGTTTCGTCATCATCCCTTAGAATGTGTGAGTAGTGCTCCCACTTGCTTGCATGATATTTGAATGGACGACAATCTCTCGTGGTCCCTTCAATAATCGAGGATATTCTTGCTTTAAAATCACTCCAAGGATGGGGCCTTTCTTCATTTTATCATCAATTGAATAATTAGCATAGTGGAATTGGCTGCCTCCCAAAACAAAGTATTGCATAAAAGGATTAGCAAGTTCTAATACTAGAACTGTCCACACTAAGAGAAAAAAATCAGCATGTACATACTTGTCACCCTCAGGTATTATGACTATCTGACCATTGTGAGGCTTATGCATTTTATTGCAGCCCCTTATCCTCTTTGCTATAGGGGGCTGACTCTTGACATCATTTGAGAAATCACTTGATCGCGGTCGCCTATCTATCCAATGATTGAAGGACTACATCTCCTGCCACATAACATGTTAAAACAAAATGTTAGTAGCAGACTTTTAAATGCAATAGTTTAAGCAGCAGACTTTTAAATGCAACAGGACAAGCAGCAGAAAAAGAGACTACATACATAAGATGCATAACAACACACATAAGATACATAGCAACACACATAAGATACATAGCAGTGAGTCCAGATGAGGATAGAACTAAGACTTAAACATCAGTACAATAATTTCAGAAATACAAGAAGCATTTTAGAAATCCTCCTCTTCATAGCAGTCTTCGTCATAGGATTCATCATCTTCTTCGTCACCTTCTTCATCAGTTTCTAATATCTCTTCTTGCTGTGGAGCATCAGTTTGCTTCTCCAGCTCTTCCAATTCTTTTGGATCAGTTATTTCATCCGCTGCTGAAGCAACAATTTCAATGTCACCTAGATCGATTACAAATGTGCCCTCTAGTCCATCCTCTTGAATCAGGTAGAGAATAAGGACTCTCAAAGTCAAGTCTAAACAAGAATGCCCAAGAACAGATATTGTACTTACTATACTCACCTAATAATCTTCGTGCACGTAGGGACATGTGATGAGTTGTACTGATAGCTCGAGCAAGTAGAGCATCATATCCCTTCACTGACTGTCAGGCTGTCTGCCTCCATTTTGATCATGAATGCACTAGGTCAACATATCGCTGCAACTTGACACAATCCAAACTCAGATGTTCAATTCTTCTGAGACATATATGTCCATCTGCACTAGGTTTTCATGTTATACAAATTGCTTTCCTGCTCGATATACCACGGACTTCGGCCCTTGAGGCAGCCACATAAAAAAAGCAATAACATGCTAACTCCAAGTAATCTTATGGAGGAAATGATTTGATTATCGGCATGGCATGCTACTGAAAGTACGCAGGAGTACATGCATTGCTACGTCCCATGAACAATTTTGATCTGCATCCAAGAAAGTTAATTCTAATCATTAGTAAAGCTAAACTAACACCCACGCTGGTAACATCCATTTTAAAATGCATATGGATGGAAAAGAACGGGCACGACAAGTTATAACTGTGACTAATGTATTGGTCTAGTGCTTGCTCAGGTGGCATATTTATTTAAATTTATCACATCCTGTTCAAGGCTTCTTATTTAACAATCTCTCACTGTCAAGAAAAAGTCAGAAATTCATACAATACTCTATATCAGAATATCAGATTAGTCTTGTGCTGTACGTGTAGGTTCATTAACTTGTTTTGATGCAAAAAAGAAACTCAATCAAGACCGTCAAGGTCTAATACCATGAAGTCCTAATCGAGCAGGAAACTGGTCAACATATGTATGCATGTAGTATGTAATCATCACTTAACTAATGCACTGAATTGACAGCTCGAACAAGCAGAGGCAGCTTAGCAGACCTAGTGCTAGTTTCACTGATTAGGATTATGTACTCTCTTTCAAGCTTGAAATTATTTAGACCAAAACAATTAGCAAGTCAATATGTTTGATATCAACTACCCAACATGCCCTGACACATTCTAAGTTAGGGTGTGTTCACTTCGCGAAAAGTATGTGAAAAGTTACTGTAGCATCTTTCGTTGTTATTTGGTAAAATTTGTCCAATCATGGACTAACTAGGCTCAAAAGATTCGTCCTGACATTTACAGACAAACTATACAATTAGTTATCTTTTTATCTATATTTAATGCTCCATGCATGTGTCGAAAGATTTGATATGATGGGTGGAAGAGGAAATATTTTGGGTTGGGATGGGGAAGTGAACAAGGTCTTAGTAAGACTACAAGATCTATATAATTGAACCACTCCTCTGCTACAACTACCTTGTCCAAGGGCTGTATCCGAAATTTTGTGGACCTGGTTGAAAACAAAACATTAGGCGATACAACAAAAAGTGCCAGTAACACAAATATTTTTAATTATTCTGGCAACATACTTACACAAAATTAAGAGTTACAATAGAAATTATTCATGCTATACAAGAGCAAATGTTGAAACACAAAACAGTATGTTGTCTTAATGTTTACCCAAATACATCATCCATCTAGTATTTCTTGAGATTAAATGTTCAATCACATAATCATAAAATTATTCATCTACAAACACCAATTGCAAGTGTTATCATTTCCAATCCATTGTCATTTTAGGAGTACACAAAATAAAACCCCTCTATCTCCTTTTTAAAAAATATAAGAAACAGAACAATTACATGCCTTAAAAACTAAGAACAAATTTAACTAAAGATTTAACCATTTGCATATCAAGTTTGTCCTGAGCAAGAAAAATACATCCTGATGTATCCCAACCTCGATGAAAAGTTTTTAGTTACAGAACCAAAGTCTAGTGGCTTGAGTATCCGGTGGTGTAAATATATCAAACAAGCATTATATCATAACAAGAAAGAGGTTACATAAAGAAACAATTTATAGTGGAGAGTGGAGAGGAAATTGCTGAATTTTTTTGCAATAAAAATTGGAGTTAGAGTACATTAGATATTATTATAGGAGAAAAACTAGGAGAAGGGATAGTAAATTTCCGTGGCAAATTGATAGTTATATTTACTGCAACAAATATATTGTGATTGAACAGATAGAAAGGAAAAAATAGAGAGGAGGGGGTTAGATCAGTTAATCAGTTAAGACTATCTACGCCTATTTAATTTCTGCCAAGTACAAACTTAAGGACGCCCCCTCCTAACTTTCGGGGGTGCTGTTATTCCATTGCTCATCCTGAACATGCTGTTGTACAGCCCTGCTTGTGCCTCACCACACTAGCTAGCCACAACACAACTTAACACAATCAATAAGCTAGCTATAGCTATCTCAGAACAGAAACAGATCACTCTCATAATCTGGATATCCCAATCGACATAAACAATCATTGGGCCTCAAAAAGCTCATCATTGTTCCACAAATTGAAAACTTAGAGAAGATCAGATCAACAGAAGAAACAAATAAAAAAATAAAAGTGACAACATTATCCAATAAAAGATATCAGTGCCATGGACACAGAAACAGTTAATGGCGCATCGAAACAACAGGAAAAAAAACTGCATCTGGAGGCAAAGGATTTGAGGCATCAATATCCCCACTTCTTAGCACATATGCACCGCTTAATAGCAATGATAAAATTTGGTTGCTTGCATTGTTCAACCGATTTAGAAACATAGGGCATTTATATATTACTGTTGCTAACAGCTTTCTTTAAGCTACTAGGCTGAACTCATCCAATACTCAAAGTACGGATATCAGTTGCTCCGCGCAGCCATCAAGACCTTTTCGTTCATGTCGGAGGTGGATCATCAGCTGCAATAACAAGGCACAATCAGATATATATGAATCGCCTCTAGAGGTCAATTGGAATCAAGTATTGATTCCAAGATTATTGTACTGGAGAATGAAGAGAGTGAAAAATAGATGTTACATTGACGAGTCGGAGGAATAGTGTCGTAGCTCCAAACGAAGCAGATCCTGGCAGCATCTCGGACAAGACCGTCAAAGCACTTCCTGGCGGCCTTGTAATCATCCTCTTGTTCATCGCAGGTCCAGGCAGCATCACGTACAAGACCGTCAAAGCACTTCCTGGCGGCCTTGTAATCGCCGTCCTGTTCATTGCTCCGCCATTTGCTATCTGCAGAGCCGCTACTGCCCGGCAGCACCATGGCAGCTGCTGGTTTCTCCCATTCTGGTGTTTTATGAAGGGCAGATGTAGCATGGTCGTCAGTAGAGAAGAAAACATTCACACTATGCAAACATCAAGAGATGTGCACTCACCTTCACACTATTGCAATCATGTATATAGAATGTTTAAAGTAAATCCATTAGAAAGCTAAAGTCAAGCACAACTGCACAGGTGCAGAACATGTTCATGGATTGGAAATCGGAAATCAGAACAAAGAATTCAAGGAACTAGCTAGAGTATGAAACAATGGGGCAAGTAACGCATAGTAGGCTAGTAGGCCATCATGTAGCACGGTCAGTCGTCAGTAGAGGAAAACATTCACACTATGCAATAATGCAAACATCAAGAGATGTGCAGACGCCTGCAAACATCAAGCAGAAATGCAGAACACGTTCATGGATTGCCAATCCGAAATCAGAACAAAGAAATCAAGAAACTATAAACTAAAACGATAGGGCGAGGACCGCATAGTAGCCTAGTAGGCCATCATGCTCAAGCAAAGAAGATCTTGCGCCAAATTAATTAAATCATCTTGTTCTGCGTAAAAGCATCCAGTTGCAGCTGATGGTGTGATAATCCAGCAGCAGCTTCTCTAATTTGAATCCAGATCGGATCCATCACAAACATTCGTAGCAAGAAAACACACAGAGATATGCAAGTTGGATAGGAGGGAGATGTCGAGAACGAAGTGGATCGATCGGATCGGAGGGCAAGTATACCGTAGCATACTGGCGGCGTGCTTAGGGCGGGTGCCGGACAGGTGGGAAGCAGCGCGAGGGCGGTCGAGGTGGACGGCGCCGGAGAGGACTTCATCACGAGCATGTGCATTCTGGTCAGAAGCAGCGCGAGGACGTTCACGACGGAGTACTCGTCGTCGAGCAAGAAGCCACGGAACTGCACGGCGGTGATGATGATGACCAACACGATGAAGAAGCAACCGAAATAGTCCTGCCAGTCGAGGCGTAACGGCGGCGGCGGCTCCGGCCGCCGTCCCCACCCTGCGTCCTGTACAGCAGGAACCCAGCGGCAGGCCTCCATCCACCGAGCTCGGGCATCGGGCGCCATCGTCGATCTATCGATCCCGGACGAGGGATCGATGGGCGACGAGGGTGGTCTCGCCGGCGGTGGTGGCCTGGTGGGTGGAGTGGAGGGGAAAGCGACAGAGCCTGGGCTGTAGGAAAGGGACTGCTAGTGATGAGGGTGGTTTATGCGGAGCGGAGAGCTAGCTGTATGCGCGCGTGGAACGGACGGCGATGTCAGTTGTCGGTCGCTTTCTGGAATTTGCTCGGCGGCCGCCGTCTGGCCGCCGGTGGTCCCCGTCGGTCAAAAAGCAGATCGTCTTGTCTTCACGTAGGCAGGCCCCGGCCGTAAACTGGCGGAGCCACAGGGTATGCCGGGTATGCACCGGCATACCCTGCAGAACCGGTGGCAAGTAGTATACATATACTATATAATATAGTGTATACGCTGTATTTGTATGTAAAAAAGAAAAATGAAAAAAACATACATGGACACCATCACGTGATGACAGGAGGCCCATGTAACACGGCCCACTCGGCAAGTGAACCCATATGGTATGTGTGTGAGTCTCCGACTGTGTACATAACGTTTCAATTTCCTAATCTGAGTACGGAGCCATGGAGGAACACGCCACATAGATCAAAGGAACATGACAGCGTCAGGCGTAGGCGGCGTGTTCCTCCATGGCTCCGTACTCAGATTAGGAAATTGAAACGTTATGTACACAGTCGGAGACTCACACACATACCATATGGGTTCACTTGCCGAGTGGGCCGTGTTACATGGGCCTCCTGTCATCACGTGATGGTGTCCATGTATGTTTTTTTCATTTTTCTTTTTTACATACAAATACAGCGTATACACTATATTATATAGTATATGTATACTACTTGCCACCGGTTCTGCAGGGTATGCCGGTGCATACCCGGCATACCCTGTGGCTCCGCCACTGCCCCCCCCTGGTCCCAAATGGATCCCGCGTTGTCAGTGGCGGAGTTTGTCAGTTTTCATGGCTAGGGCCACTATGAAAGCATGTATACTACTGCACTTGGGTCAAAACGCCGCTCATACATGATTCAATATCGATAGTAACAAAACTAGCTCATAAATGCATAAGTTACATAAATTTAGATGATATATCTATATTTCATGCTTCAATAATCCATAACATAATTGGTGGAAACATAAAATTAATTAAAAAAATACTTAACTAATGATGTGTTGGCGTAGGAGCAAGAGAGGAAAAAGGATTTCATATCTTATATCCTCTTCACTGTGCAGCTCTACAAAAATTGACTAGTCAATTAATCATTCATGCAAGTTTTAGATTGGGAGAGAAGGGAATATAAGAATACATTATGAGAACCGGAATTTATGGCTCAGAAGTCCTGTGGCTGTGCACTAGCCACACACAAACACGCTCCTGCATCCCTAGCGACCACCGGCCAATGTGGATGCGGCCTGCACCCTACCGGCCTGCGGCCAGGTGCCCAGGAGAGCAGCAACCTAGCCCTAGGCCCCAGCGTGCCTACGACGGACAGAATCTAGCGACAGCCGGAGTTGCAGGCTAACGGCTGTTGCCTGCTTGTGCTTGGTTGACGAGCGGCAGCGGAGACGAGGAGTAGTGGAGATGAGATTGAGATGCGGTATGAGACGCGGTCACGCAGAGTGGGGAACTGGGGATTGCAGTGGTGTTGGCAGACTCGTGCAGTCGATGCTTGGGATTGCTCTATCATTTCTATGCCTGGGCCGGTTCAGTTTGTCCCAACGTCTAGGGCCACTTTGAATTGGGCTAAGAATTTACAAATATAGTAAGAGGTATTTTGGGCCATGCCTAGGGCCATGGCCCTAGTGGCCCTAGCCCAGTATCTGCTCTGCGTGCTGTTGAGGGAACAACTTGCCAAGGGGGCATGACCGTACCGCCAGGGGGATTGTCGCATGCACTGAAGCCCTAAGCTTCAAGATGGCTAGATCCCATGCCGTGGGGTGAAGTGAGTTGCCGGTGAGTGGTAGTGCCACCATGGACAGGAGAGATTGAGGAAGAGGCAGGCGGGGTTTAATGGAACACGCCAAGAGAGATGAAATGGTGGTTGTAGCAGAAGAATCTAAGTGTTGTTTATATATGTCATGAAAATGAATGGGTTCAGTACAGTACACGTTTCACCACCAGTGCAGGACATGAGCCAGTGGTGAAAGCCTCTCCAATTTTCACCACCAGCAGTGAAAATAATGCTGCTCCCAAAATGTTTTTTTTTGTAGTGGTGGATGACATAACATTATTGCAATCCTCAGTTTTATTAAAACCACCACATAAACATTGGAGATACACTATGATTCTGAATTCAAATTTCAATTACTAGATAATTATTTCGAGAATTAATACATTTTTTGAGAATTAATAGAAAGACATAAAAGTTCTGTCCTGCTTGATGGCTGATACAACACTACAAATAGGACTGGGACAAAGTTACTAATCTTTAACTTGAGGCATAATGTACTGCCTTATTCATCTTGGCGATTGCAAACCCACTCTTTGTCAACAAGTTTTGATTTTGGCAAGCATGTACTCTACATAAGTTTTAACTTGCAAGCTAAAAAGAAAAACTTTTGCATGGTAGTACTTAAAGAAGTTTCAGAACTTTATGTAAGAGATAATACATTTAAGCCTAAACTTCCCCTGTTATCCTCACTACTGCAGACTGCGGGTTTGCCGAGCGCCTGAGACGCTCGGCAAAGGCCGAATTGCGCTCGGCAAAGGCTTTGCCGAGCGCAACGCTCGGCAAAGGGCTCCCGGCAACGAAATGCTCGGCAAAGGCTCCTTTGCCGAGCGTCTTTTATCGGGCGCTCGGCAAAGCCTTTGCCGAGCGCCTAGGCGGCACTCGGCAAAGAAAAGCGGCGGTCACGGCGTGAAGTTTTCTTTGCCGAGCGCCTCCAGTAAGGCACTCGGCAAAGAGCAAACTAATTTTTTTTAAAAAAAATTCTTTGCCTAGCGCCTCCAGCCTGGCGCTCGGCAAAGAGCAAACTAATTTTTTTTAAAAAAAATTCTTTGCCTAGCGCCTCCAGCCTGGCGCTCGGCAAAGAGCAAACTAATTTTTTTTTAAAAAATTTTTTTTGCCTAGTGCCTCCAGCCTGGCGCTCGGCAAAGAGCAAACTAATTTTTTTTAAAAAAAATTCTTTGCCTAGCGCCTCCAGCCTGGCGCTCGGCAAAGAGCAAACTAATTTTTTAAAAAAAACTAGTTGAGTGCCTGTGCGTTGCTACGGGTGAATATAGTTGAATCCTATAACACACAACCACCATTGAATTGGACAATAATAAGCATCAATCAATTTTGAATAAAATTTATGGAGACCAGGACAACGAAGAACTAAAAGAAAAACCACGATAGTCTTGGAACATTTAGACGTGGACCAGTTCATGTTCCCCTGGCCCTTTTATCCTGTTGCCTAACCAAAGCCCAAATAAATCAATTCTTAAGAACTGGAATACAAGCCATAGACATTAGGAAACAAATCACACTATGCTCACCTATCCATTTAGAGGTAATAATAAGCCCTTGTCGTACTCTGTTTGTACGCCCTGTCAAGGTGCCAACCTGCATATAGAGACGAGGAACATGGTCAATCCAAAGAAACATATTAGTTTTTCTTTTACTTTTTCTTACCAGTTTTCTTTGCAACGAAAACATCACCCAAGACGACAAGTCGACAACAATAAATAGGTTTTGTAGATCATGACAATGACATGTACATACTTGTTATCCTAATCACAGTAGGTATGTCTAGGACTAATTTTGCGGAGGGTATAATCACTTGACTAATTTCCCAAACAATATATTTCATTCAAAATATATCAATCTTTTAGACTGGAATGAACCCAAACATGAACCATCCTTTTAGACTGAGCTCTGATCCTCTTTTTTCTATAAAAAATGCTAATGGAAACTTTAAAAATAGCATGAGCCAATTCAAGAATAGAGTATGCTAGGATTGTAGATAACCTCATCACGCCATATCCAATTTCCGAATATAAGAACATGAGAGCAGCAATTGCAAAATATAACTCTACTCTTCAAGAACAACTCCTAGACTCAGTAACAAGTGAAATACCTCGTTGGAACTGAAGATCTCAAAGTGATTTTAAATGAAGCAAGAAAAGTCTTGTTTAATTAAAGCAAACTTTAAAGCAGGTTCTGAAATATAACTTGCAGATAAATTAATTTGTACCAAATCTAAATTATATATACCTATAGCAATGGGAGCAGGTTTCTAATATCTGGCTTCTAATAATACCATGATGGCACCAAACCTGGAGAGCTGAAGATCCACATATAACCATTACTTGTGTAAATCATACCGAAGTATGCCCAATGTACTTAATTAGATAGCCAATTTATAGGTACTTCCATAACCTTGTATTAAAATTAGATATGTCAGCTAGCTTAACTCGAATTCAGACACATTAATTTTAGCCATTTGCACTGAATCATTGAATAGAGTAGAATCAGATTAACTACATTAGAATTAGTTGACATGTCTAACTCGTTATCTAGCACACATGATCTGTGTAAGTGTGAGCCACAATTTCTTAACTAAACACGAAAACAAGTATAAGAATGTAACAAATCTGAAGAAGCAATGATACACGAAGAAATTAGTTCTGTATTCAGTGTAAAAAAAGGTGTCATCACAAGGTGCTGTAGGAATTATACAGAATAAATGATTATGCATCAGATGACAGCACTTTACACCATTCTTCTGATAGCACTATGTTCAAGGGAAAATGTTAACTGTTTCAGTTTACTTACCATTCTTCTGATAGTGTTAAGTTCAAGGGAAAATATTAACTGTTTGCTATTTATTTTGCTTCCTAATATCCCAATTTAATCTAGGCTGCTTATAACTATTGGTATTAAATGAATTCCCATTTTGTCATCCTAACCTCAGTAAAACTGAATTTAAATGAATTCCCATTTCTAGCCGGTTCATCTTTGCTACCAAGGGTTATAGCGCTATACTGAAACATTGTGATTAAGTGTCAAGTGCAGATGTATGCTTTTCCATGTGCGGCCTTTCTTTGTATGCTTCGGTGTTTTCCCTATATGGCCATGCAAATTGCTTCCTAAATTAGTTGACAACGCGGCATAAACAAGCATCCTTGTCAATGTAAGCACCTCCGTTTTTCTATTCTTCCTCTTAGTATGGCGGTAGGAATTTAAGTCTGCATCATGTAAGGCCATTTCTTGCCTGATGTTTATGAAGGCATATAATTTCCACCTCAGCCTTGCAATCGGGCAATATTTATGAGCTCCAGCACTTACCCTGCAAAATGGTGGACAAAGGCATGTCAGTGTACCCATGAAAACATTGATGTTGTTTCAGACATTTTACTCAAGACATACACAATCAAACAGTTACTACTAACTACTACCTAAATCAGGCAAAGTTGCTTTCATTTAGAGTTAGTCATCATAGGGTGGGTGATGAAGGAAACCAACGCTCTCAGTAGGCAACAAGTGTTCAGACCTGCTAAGCAGCCAGGAAAAATATCACTGAGCTTTGGTGCCTTTTCTTGACCATCGACGATCTTCATGCTTGCGGTGGCCGACATGTCCATCCCCGGGTCTGACCAAGGCCTTGGTAGATCTTCCGGGTCTATGGCCATGAACGTCGGGAGGAGTTGCATGCTTTATTGGCCCGTTGACCGCCTCACAGTCAGGAAGAGAGGAAGTTATGACGGTCAGGACTCCATTATTGGGAAAACAGCGAAGAAGAAGGTTATGACGGGATCTACATCCCTGCTCACCAATGCCCTTGATGTGAGGAGCTCCAATCATCACCTCCGGGGAAGATCTCGCAGCGGCATAGCTCACCCACACCCACGGCGGCACGGAATAGGGCAGGTGGGGCAGGCAACGCGCCGGCTGTGCGAGTTGGTGCTGGCACACTGGCATGTTGCTGGGGCGGCGTGCGGGGACGCGATTGGGGCAGCGCCGCAGGAGGCGGACGGGGTGGGGGACGCAGACCCACAGGGCGAAGGTGAGGAGCAGCGGCGCCGCGACGCAGTGGCGGCAAAGCGCGGGGATGGGATGGCCGGAGGGCCTCTGCGATGGCGGCGGCGTAGAGGTCGGACGACGCGGGGTGCAGCGGACGACGCGGGGGTCGCGGTCGGGGTGCGCGAGGCCGGCGCGGGCGTGAGCCGGGGCCGGGGCGGTTGGTTGGGCGCGGCGAAGGTGGCCGGCCGCGGCGCGGGGCGACGGTGGCGGTTGGCCGGGCGCGGCACGATGCGCGGGGGCGGGGGCCGGCTGGGCGCGGCACGCGGCGCGGAGGCCGGCCGGGCGCGGCACGCGGCGCGGGGGGCGGGGGCCGGCCGGGCGCGGCACGCGGCGCGGCGGCGGCGGCGGCCGGCCGCACAGCGCGGCGCGGGGGGCGGGGGCGGGGGCCGACCGGGGGCGGAGCTTGACGCGGCGCGGGGGGCCGGAGGCGGGGGCCGGCCGGGGGCGGAGTTGGGGCCGGCCGGGCGCGGCGGCGGCGTACCGCCGCGGAGCTTCACGCGGCGCGGGGGGCGGAGGCGGGGGCCGGCGGGGGGCGGAGGCGAGGGCCGGCCGGGCGCGGCGGCGGCGGTGGCCGGGCGCGGAGGCGGCGGCGGCGGACGGGTGCGGCTGCTATACGAAGTGATGTTTTTTTTTCAATTTTGGCCGGTTCATGTAAATAAGGAGACGCCCTTTGCCTAGCGCCCGCGATTTGGCGCTCGTTAAAGAGGTGCCTTTGCCGAGCGCCAGATCGCGGGCGCTAGGCAAAGAATTTTTCGTTGATTTTTTTTTCAATTTTGGCCGGCTGAGACGCTCTTTGCCTAGCGCCCGCGATCTGGCGCTCGGCAAAGATGTGCCTTTGCCGAGCGCCAGATCGCGGGCGCTAGGCAAAGAATTTTTCGGTTTTTTTTTTAAATTTGTTTTTGTGAATTTGTTTTTTTATTCGTTTAAGTACTGTACACTCCTTTCCCGAGCGCCAGATCGGAGGCGCTCGGCAAAGACTTTTCCGTTTTTTTTAAATTTGTTTTTTAATTTGTTTTTTTAAATTTGTTTAATTGCTGTACACTCCTTTGCCGAGCACCAGATCGGGGGCGCTAGGCAAAGAATTTCAAATAATGTGTCATCCATGCAAAAAAAAGTTTGAAAGAAAAAAAAAAGAAAATTCTTTGTCTAGCGCCAAATTTCAGCGCTTGGCAAAGAGGTGTCTTTGCCGAGCGCCCTGCGTTAGGCGCTAGGCAAAGGTGTCTCTTTGCCGAGTGCCAACCTTGGCGCTCGGCAAAGGCACCTCTTTGCCGAGCGCTGACATTTGGCGCTCGGCAAAGAATTTTCTTTTTTTTTGTTTTTTTGTTTCAAACTTTTTTGTCATGCATTACACATTATTTAAAAGTATAGGTTAAGTTTTGGTACTTTTTTAAATCTTTTTACTATTTATCGTTAGTTTATTTGATTTAATTGAATTTCTCCGATAAACGCGTGTTTGCACTGTAGGTGCATCGAATCTCCGAATTGAACGGTTCGAAAATTGATATTCGCATTACTTAGCGTATGTTAAGGCCGTATCCTGGAGCACGCATGAAATATCGAACATCTAGCGCACGGAACACGGCGACCAAGTTGCGCGTGAAGTGCTATTAAATTAAAAAAAAGCAAACAAAGTTCGAAAATCACGAAACTTAGCGAAACGTCTTTGGAGCACATGTGGAGGCTATGGTCAAAATTTGGTAAAGTTTCGTGTACGTTGTCACGTAAGTTAGTTAGAAACCTAGACATCTCATATGTGATCACAAGTTATCACACGTGAGATGTCTAGGTTTCTAACTAACTTACGTGACAACGTGCACGAAACTTTACCAAATTTTGACCATAGCCTCTACATGTGCTCCAAAGACGTTTCGCTAAGTTTCGTGATTTTCGAACTTTGTTTGCTTTTTTTTTAATTTAATAGCACTTCACGCGCAACTTGGTCGCCGTGTTCCGTGCGCTAGATGTTCGATATTTCATGCGTGTTCCAGGATACGGCCTTAACATACGCTAAGTAATGCGAATATCAATTTTTGAACCGTCCAATTCGGAGATTCGATGCACCTACAGTTCAAACACGCGTTTATCGGAGAAATTCAATTAAATCAAATAAACTAACGATAAATAGTAAAAAGATTTAAAAAAGTACCAAAACTTAACATATACTTTTAAATAATGTGTAATGCATGACAAAAAAGTTTGAAACAAAAAAACAAAAAAAAAGAAAATTCTTTGCCGAGCGCCAAATGTCAGCGCTCGGCAAAGAGGTGCCTTTGCCGAGCGCCAAGGTTGGCACTCGGCAAAGAGACACCTTTGCCTAGCGCCTAATGCAGGGCGCTCGGCAAAGAGCCACCTTTACCGAGCGCTTAACGGAGGGCGCTCGGCAAAGAACGACGGTATATTCCGCGGTGACTCTTTGCCGAGTGCTATCCTTTGCCGAGCGCTTGGCGCTTGGCAAAGACGTTCTTTGCCGAGTGTTTCTCTTTGCCGAGGGCCTGGCGCTAGGCAAAGGAGTCATTGCCGAGCGCATTCTTTGCCGAGAGCCCGGCGCTAGGCAAAGGTGGCCTTTGCCGAGCGCCCGATAAATAGCGTTCGGCAAAGACCCAGGCGCTAGGCAAAGGCACTGTCTGCCGTAGTGCCTCTTGTAGTTGTGGTATGATCTTCTACACGAATATCTTGAATATAACTAACAAGAAACTCTAGCGCAACTGCACGCCAATGAAAGTCCAGTTTGTGTGCTGGCTTTTAACCTAGGAACGCATCAAATGCCGTCATAACCTGAAGTAGAAACATATCCTTGATGATGATACATGCCCCATTTGTGGATTAGATTCTGAGACGGCAGACCACCTAATCCTCAGGTACCCCTTCTCCAAAATCAGTGGAACTGGATGGGCTTTGAGATTGAAAATGTCCAGGTGACCTCGCTCTGGAACATCACTCGGCCGATCGGATTCCTCACCGCTCACTCATCAAGTTTCATTCACCTTATATGCTGGATGTTATGGAAACATAGGAACGATGTGGTCTTCAACAATATGGCGCCCTCATACAATCGTCTCGGGGAGCATGCAAAGACGCCATGAACCTATGGAAGTTTCGCTTGCCTATTGCTGATTGGGGCCCATTGGTGTAATGTAGTTTCCTTATGAATGAAGCCCTACAAAAAACTGTGCTACCCCTCCTCCAATGTACTCTGTCATATGTAACTAAGCAACAAGCTTTTGTTGCTCCAATGCAATCAAGTAGGTGGGGAGTGCTTCTCCCCTCCGATTATCCTAAAAAAAACTAACAAGAAAGAAATATATCATCACTATCTGATAAATTAAAAACTAGCCAACTCGGGTAACATTTGTTCAGAAAAGCACCTCCATATGGCCTTCAAGCTGACATAAACACATATTTTGTTATGAGGATATATTTTATGATGCTCATCATGTATAAGTGCATGAATTAGCATTTGTCGCTGTGATGTCTGAATGCAGAAAAATTACAAAATCCCATGAAGCAATAATATTTAAGCAAACTTCACTGCTTTCTGTCAAAGCTTAAAAACAATATCTTCAATTACTACTTAATGGAATGACTAATCACAATATAATGCACACACCAACCATATCTTTCACTTACAAGATGTGTTTGTCAATAATATTCCCTCTGTTCCAAATTTTTGTTCACTTTGGCTTTTTCCTAAGCCAAACTTATTCACTTTGACCAAGTATATGGTAAAACGAACCACATCTAAAAACATCAAGCCAATTTCATTAAAACCTCCACTGAAATTTTTTTGATAGCACATAAATTTTAACTTATAGGTGTTATTACGTTTTTCTAAAAACTTGGTTAAAATTAGAAAAAGTTGACATATGACAAAGCCAAATTGAAATATAATTTTGAACAGAGGGAGTAGGTGCTAATTCATGCTACAAACTGTTTGCTCAAATATGAATTATTATGATGTCCTAATTCCATCTGGAAACTAGTGTGCCATATATATTCTGTCGATGCATTAAGCAGTGTAGAAATAGTATGGAGGAAACATAAATACAAAAGTCTAAGCAGAAAGAAAATGAATGAATTATCTACATTTTTTATACTGCAAGATGGCAGCAAACACTTGCATCATGTTATTCCTAATCTGAACTTTAGAAATAGACACTACTAGGGATGAAAACGGATCGGATATGGATGGATATCACTGATATCATATTTGTTTTTATATTTATGTCCGGATTCGGATTCGAATACGGATAGTATAAAAAATGTCGAATAGGATACGATTGGATATCGACATCATAAATATGTGATTTAAATACTCGGATACGAATACGGTATCGGATGTTAAATATCCGGACTCGGATACGGATGGATTAAAACCTCTCTAAACGGATTCGGTCTCGAATACGGTCAGAAAATATCTGTACCGTTTTCATCCCTAGACACTACTGAATATAGTTAATTAATAGTTATAATAGCTGGTCCGTAAAAAGATATTCCAGATGTGTGGAAAGTGATTTCATTTTATCATTTATTACCTACCGGCTCCTTTACAAATGAAATAGTGGGAGGCAGACACTTTATTAAATGAGATATAGGGTGCATATATACATTGTAGAATAGAGGTGTAATTCATTGGTTAAGATGGACAAAAGGGTGATACATTGTATATATATAAAATAAATACAAATGGTTTTCATCATATAGTAAACTGAATCTATTGACAAAATTGCTTGGAAATATTCACCTTTGCAGTCTGCACTCATGGAGGAGACGCAAAGGCTTCTACCTCTCTGGAGAGCTATCACAACTAGAATTTTCTACGTCTCCTAGTGAGGTGGGATTCTCCTAGTGTTTTAGTATTCAAAATTTAGTATAAACTTTCCCTACCAAATGTCTCCTAGTGATGAGGATTCCCATGTACTATGACTAGCGGTAGTGTTTTACTACTACTTAGAAACACTATGAGAATTCCACCATTTTTGTAGGGTATCCGTTGGGGATCGATGTAAACTCTGGATAGTGGAGCACAAACAGGGAATTGGAGCTTCATCAACTTGAGGGAGGCACAGAGCTTCCTAGAGCCCTAGAGATGCAACACTTCTGGGGTGGCCTTGGGGTTCAGACGAAGATAGCAAAGTGCAAAGCACGGCAGTGCTGCATATGGGGGAAAGGATACACCTTGCAGGCAGGGATGGATGCCTTTGGTTAGTGGCCACAAAAGCGCTGCAAAAGAGATTGGTGAAGGTAATCCAAATGCCTACAAGCATTAACTCTAGGAAAGACAGTGCCATCACGATTCATATGGGAGAGGTGGAAGGAAGATGGGTATTTGAGATCTAGACAAATGTGGAGTATATTGATGTTTGGTTTTGTGCATATATATGAGCTCGTATCTCTTATCTCTAAATTAGGGATTTACTCTCTATGATATGATGGAGCGCAAAACACATATTCATTCATTCCAGAGAAATTGTGAGAGTAGTGGAATCCATGAATCCACATGAACAATGACCACGTCAAGCCCCAGATTTTAATGACACACAACTCTATGATCCTCTGGCCATGAGTTCTCTTGTCAGACTACTTGCAAATTACACTTAGCGACCAACCTATTGTTTGGTTTTGGTAGTTAGTAGACCGAACTCAAGAAAGCTAGATTAATGTCTCATTATGCCTTGGAGATGCTTGATAACACAAATCCAACCTTCTACTACATAATGCAATATATACAAGTAAAAGAACGTGTGATTGTTCATGCCTGAAATGAAACAGAGAGTCTTGTATATCTTGAAGATGCATATCAAAAAGTTCAGAGGGTGCTTTTGGCTCCATCAAGATTTGTTGTGCCATCTCTTTATTCTTGCCTTTCATTCCCTCATACAGACTTTTCCTTTCTGTCCCGTTCATTTCTAAAATTCTTCATGAAAAATAGGCAAACAAATGGACATGGGTTGCTTTCTTGTAAACTAAGAAGTTCTAAATCGGACAGGGTCAAATCAAATTCCAATGTTTAGAGCCTCAAAGGTTAGTTTCATTAGAATTCAACAAAAAGGGAACATGTCAAAGGCAAGTTGAGCTTTGACTATACTATTGTCACATAAATGTGAAAGTGTGTTTGATGTACTTACAAGGTGTTGTGCAATTAACACCATCTGCACTAAAAGTAAAATGAAGTCGGTTTCATAATTCCTGAAGAAGGCCCTCTTAGCATCAATGGGTCACTATAGGTTTATCACTTCCAAGTTCCAACATGGGAACTACCATGCTTGCTTGACACCAAGCAAAATAAGAAAGAAGTCAGGGGACCAAATCAACATTCATACAAAAAAGGTATGTTGTATTCTCTGTATGAATGTTGACTTCGATCACACTAACTTCGATCTTACTTTGCATAGCATCAAGGAATAGTAATTAACATGCCAAGGTATAAACACATACAATGACCCGCTAAGACTAAGAGCCTCTTAATCTAATGTGAAACTGAATTAATTTTATGAATAGTGGAGTTACACATACAATGGTACTTAATTTGTTGCATGTTGTCATTGCACCTAGCTTAGTTTAACCCTTTTAAAATGAACATGATACAATCAAAGTTACACTTGCCTTTGACTTGTTTCCTTTTCGTTGAATCTAATAAAAAGAACCTTTAGCACTTCTTGCATAAGAATTACTCCCTTTGTTCCAAATTATAAGTCGCTTTGACTTTTTGGTACATCCAATTTACTATGTATCTAGACAAGGTTATGTCCAGATACATAGCAAATTTGATGCACCAAAAAGTCAAATCAACTTGTAATTTGAAATGGAGGCACTAGATTTGACCCCACTGACCAAAAAACACCTAATGGTCAAATTAAATGACCCCATATCCATTGGTTTGCCTCTTCTTCCAAAAAAAAAGGATCATAGCAATGAAGTAGATGTTGAAGTCCTAAGAGGGAAAAAGAAGCAAAAAACAAGAGATGCAGAAGAGATTTGGATGCACACAAAGGCACTCTAGGTAGTTCCTGACTTTCAAGATATAACTCACTCCTTATTTGACATTTTCCAGTAAAAGCCAATGAGCCATTCTCACATAAGGCATATCTTACCTGGCCAGTGTTGCACTATATAGAACTGTTCTGACCACCTAGGTCAATGTACACCTGCATAAAAGGATAAACCTAGGACAGCTCTAATTGAAATAAAATATGCATGTGATACAAAGTAACCAACAATGAATAATAATACTACTTCTACCTACTATACACACTAGCTCAATCATCAAGCTAGTAGTTTTGCATATCATAACATTGACCATCTGATCAAAATCGGTCATGCTACAAGGGACACTAAGCACACCATGTTGTCCATGTCCGAATTATTTGTCAACCACCATTATGAGAGAGTGCGATCATGCGTAGGTCCCTTAACATGCTGACATATAGTCATCCCCCATCCACCCTGCCAGCACCTCCTATCTTTGTTGTCACCAACAAGCAGCACTGGGATGCGCTGTTGCGTACATATCATGCGAGTCAGGTGCCCCACTACGTACCATGCTTTCTTGATCCAGACACAACCATTTGTGATTGAGAGGACAATGATGATGATGATGATGATGTGCTATATCACTACAAATGCATTCGAATATTATGTATATCTGCTAAACTGTTATGCTTTTTACGTGTATGTGGCAAATGTAGAAAAAACAATAGAGGTGGGTTGATACTTTTTTTGTGCAAAGGTATAGTTTTTATAGCCACAACTGGAAGCATTGGCATGCTAAAAAATTAGTAACATTGCAAGGCTCATCTCATGAACAATTGCAATGCACAACTTAATTAGGTGGTACTTATTTCTTGAGAAGTTAGTTACATACATATACATCTAATTAGTAAAGCTAGAATAATAGGCGTGATGATGTTTACATCCATTATAAAATATGGTTGGGGGAAAGGGCAAAAGAGAGAAGTTCGATCCAATCTAATGCCCTAGTGTTTGCTCAAGCGGCATAAGTAAATTTATAAAGTGGTCAATAAAGTTTCTTAATTATTTGGCATTCAAGAAGTTGGAAAGATGATATGACATTACACATAAGATTAGTGTTGTGATCTACGTGCAGGTACATTAACTAGATCTTGACACAGACTCAGTAGGACCATGCATCTAGGCTGAATATGAAGTCCTCATCAAGCAGGAATTTGGTCAATATATGTATCATTGTCATTGTCAATCCAAAACATGAGTTTGCGCACTGAGTGTCTTTTCAACTAGACAAAAGAAAACACCTCAATCTCCTTTTCAAAAATAGAAGAAATTAAGCAAACAATAATAAGAATAAATTTAAGAGTTGTGCTCCGGTGGTCCTCTTAAAAAAATTGCACAAATCTTGAAGCACTGAGTAATTAATTATAATTAATTGCGTTTTAAATCTAGACTGGGCCGCCCTGTCCATGCCCAAAAGAAACCCAATCTGCCCACAGGAGCCCAGTGTCAAATCGTATGAACGGTAGGGTGGACGGCCGTGGCACTGGCCATCGAGGTGCCTTCCTAGTTCTGAGGAACCATGAGCCAGAGCGGCTTGCAAGGGAAGCGAAGGCGGGGGAGGCCAAGAAACTAGTGCCCGGCGAGGCGGAGGACGGTGACGGCGCCGGCACCATGTAGGAGAGAATAGCTCCACATGAGCCCAGAGGCACCGTGTCGCCAACCTCTACCTAGTTGTGCACAAGTTTCTTGGCCTCGTCGGCCTCCACCTCCCTTGGGCACTGCTCCGGCTTATGGTCCGTGACGCTAGGAAGGCACCCCGAATAGGCTGGTACCGTGGCCGTCCGGCGTCCGCCCTCCGGCTCCTACAATGGGACTCTAGGCAGTGCATAGGCTGGACTTCTTTTGGGCATGTATAGGGTCGGCCTAGTCCAGATCCAAAACGAAATTAATTATATCCGAGTAACCTTTTTTAAGAGGGCTACCGGAGCAAAACTCTAAAATTAACAGTTCAACCATTTGCGCACCAAGTTTGTGCTGAGCACAAAAATAGCTGATTGTGTTTTTTCTGCCTTGATGCAGTGATTACTGACAGACCCAAATTATGCGTGCAGCGATGCAAATGTACGAAACAGCAAGCAACCTATCACAAAAATAAAATAGTCTGATCTTGTGACAGGACGACCGCAAAACAAAATAGCCTATGGGTAGTGCAGTGCAATCGAAAATCGATCGGATCCATCAGCATCAACCAAACACATGTACAGAGATGGTGTGAGATCTAGACCAGGGAGATAGATGGAATTATGTACAGAGTGTTGGGGTTATTGATGAGTACAGGCCCGATCTTCCGAGAGGTAACCGGTAAGTTCGATTTGTGGAGATCTCGACGTTGGCGATCCGGCTTCAAATCAGACACGATTCGAACCCTGCAACCGTTACACCATTGCTCCGTTGGTTATCAACCAAGCACAACTTGATTGACCTCGGCAAGAAGGCTTTTCCTGCAAGCGAATCGAAGAGCACAAGCAAAAAGGTAAAAACACGCAATCTGAAATTGCAAATATGAATGATACGAATATCAATAGAGGGTTCAAGAACTCGGTTCCAAAGGACTAATCGACACAGTGGAGGAGATCAAGAACAGGGGCCTTGGATCACTGTAAAAGGATTTGTCACCACAGTTACATTGAACGATTCAGTTTCTCGATGGAAAACTAAACTCTAAACAAAACCTAATTGTCTAGCAGCGGCGGCGGCTGTGTTTATAGTCTAAGACTTGACCTAGGGTTGGGGATGGCCAAGGGATGGGCACCCATAACTTGGGCTTAAGGCCCGACATGATACATGGCCAAGTTGGCCCAAATAGGTGACGCAGCACCTTGCCATGGTCACACAGAATGATCCACGGACCTTCTGGAGCTGGGACCAGATCCAAAACGACGGCGTCATCGTCCCCTTTCCAACGCATCCAAGAACGCCCCGTTTCGATGTCGTATGGGAGAGTTATGACCGAAACAGCGACGACGTGTCTGCTGAATCCGAGGGTGACGTGGCAGCTGAGTTGGGGACGAATTGTAACTTGGGGAAGACCATAGCGTCGGTGTCTCCAGCGTGGCGATGTCCTCATCATCCTCCCCTTCTTGAATTGGAGTCGTCCTCGACTCTATCTTGGCGATGTCCTCATCATCCCCTCCTTCTAGAATTGGAGTCGTTCTCGACTACATCCCATCATCAGCGAACTCCTGCAAAAGGTTAGTGACAGCAGGCAATGCACCAGACATAATAGGTTGACAAAACATAGTATAACATGGTGCATCAGGATTATCACATAACTCAGCAGTAGCAGAAGTTATAGCAAGAAAAGCACCTCCTTTTAACTTAATCCCATTTTTTTAGCAATATCAGTTGGATGTTTATTTTTAATCTCATTAGCATGTTTAAGAATATCCATAGGAGACAAAGGCAGCAATGTAATTTTCTTGTCCTTATGTATGATAGTGTATGTATTAAGTCTACCATGGTGTAAAACATCATTATCAAATTCCCATGGACGACCTAACAAAATGGAACAAGCTTGCATAGGGACAACATCAAAATCAGCAGTATCATGATAAGAGCCTGTAAAAAAGCTAATACGTGCTGATTTAGTTACCTTAGTCTTACCACTATTATTGAACCATTGGAGTTTATATGGATACGAATGTTGGCGTGTGGTCAAGCCAAGCTTCTCAACCAAATCTGAACTCACCAAGTTATTGCAACTCCCGCTATCAATGATAGTGAGAACACGACAACCCTGCACAATGAAATACATGTGGAACAAATTGTTGCGTGGATCGTCATCTCTTCTTCATGTCCCACACGTGTACTCAACACACGCTGCACAAGAAGGCTAGGGTAGTCTGCGGTAGCAGCCACGGAGTCAATGATGATGGCCTCCTTGTCATGATCGCCCTCGGTGAAATCTGCATCAATGTTAGCAGCAAGGGCTAAATTATCTTCAACATCACTAGCACTTACATATCCATCCTCGGTAGCAATGAAAGCACGACAACTAGGGCAATCCTTCATGACATGTCCCATGCCTTTGCATCGGTGGCAAATGATTTTAGAGCTGGACGAGGAGGAGCTAGTAGAAGCACCCGGAGTGGCACCTTTCTTCTGCACATTAGACAATTTACTTACCCCAGAAGAAAATGGAGGTGTAGATGGTTGTGGTGCAAAATTCCGTCCATTGTTAGACCTGAAAGGCTGGTGTTGTTTGCGGGCATGTACTTCACGTTCTGCCTTAATAGCAAGATGATACAATTGGGAAAAATTACGCCATTCTTTGTAATCAAGTATGTTCTGTATATCATGGTTTAAACCACCAAAAAAATCTAGCACTAGCATCATTATCATCTTCATTTATACCACAACGGGCTAAACCAATAAGCAATTCTTGATAGTATGCTTCGACTTTTTTATCACCTTGTTTTAAAGTTTGTAGTTTCAAACGTAAATCACGTTGGTAATAAGGAGGAACAAAACGAGATTTCATACGTTGCTTTAAAGCATTCTAAGTTTGAGGCACAACAGCAGCATTATTAGCATTGCATAGATCACTCCACCAGAACAAAGTAAAATTAGTAAACTCACTAGTAGCAAGTCTAACTCTATGCTCAGTAGGAACATTATGAGAATCAAATTTTTGTTGAACAGCAAGCTCCCAATCTAAATAAGCCTCTGGATCAACATTACCAGCAAAAGGAGGAAGGCTAAATTTAATTTTAGCAAAAGGATCATTATTACCATGATTATTACCTCCCATACCGTGATGGTTGAAGTTGAGGCGGCGACGGGCGTAACTGTCAGCATCCACATCTTCATCACCAAAATCATCTGTATCTTCATCATCAGCACGATGAGGTGGAGGGCGTTGCTCGAGTTGTTCAATGCGGGTGACCAGATTGTTCACATTGCGTGTTAGCTCGGTCATAAGATTGCGTTGTTCAGTCATGAACGTTGTAAGCTCGCCCTTGGACATGCACTCATTGAAGTCCATCGGAGAACCTGCCATGGTTAGAAGATAGAAAAAGACAACACCAAAGTATTATCCCTATCAACTAAAAGGAAACAAGTGGTGGTGGTGAAAGTGGAATGTAAAATCATAAGCGGCTTACTACCATCTTGCATGTATTCTTACCGACGCCAAACAAGAGCAAAACCAAAGTGGCGAAGTAATCTATTATTGAGCGTGGGTAACAGTTGCAAGATGAACCTGTGCTGACAGAAGAATATGTGGAGATGTGGGTAGGCACATAATATGACAGCAAGGATTAGCAATGAATGAATGCAGAGTAGCAATTGTTCAATCCCGATCCAAAGTACAAATCACAGCTGCTGGCTAAGACGTGTCGAGACATAGCGCAACAAGGTGAAAACAAAGGATGATAGAAAGAACTCACAGAACAAGCAAATAACCCGAATTTTTCATTTTTTCCTGAATTTTTCCCGGAATTTTCCAAAAGGCACTAGTAGGAATCAAACTTTTTTATTTTTTCACTATTTTTTTATATTTTTCTCTGAACAAGGATAAAAAAAGATGCAACCATAAAAATTGGCACCTACAACTGAGGTGGGATGTGGTCTACAGAAATACAACACGTTCTCTTAAAAGCGTGCAAAAACTTTGACAATTTTTTTTCTTTATTTTCCTGAATTTTTTTGGCAATTTTGATGAAATCAAATAGGGCGAAACCTAGTTTGGGTCGGCTCCAAATGGTGTCAAGAAGCTGCTGTAAAAATTTCAGATTTTTCTGATAAACGAGCGAAAAGTTATGCCTGTTTTACCGAAGGTATCTCAAGTTTCCGGAACGCACAACACGGCAGCGACAGTTAGGGCAAAGCGTCCCTAAACTCCAACACCAATCACAAGATCGTCCCTGTGACTAACACGTATTCGCCTGATGATGTAAGGAGGGCTGCGATGCAGGCAAAATAAGAGCGGCTGGCAACCTATCTAGGGTTTGCGCGGTGGCGAGAAGTTACACAAGGCGGCTAGTGGGGCAAGTCGAGTAATGTGGTGGCTTCGACTTGTTGTTTGGGAACGGTGGATGGGATAACGGCGGAAAACAAAAATCACAGCAACGGGCGATTGAACTACGACTACGAACACAATCCTAAACCAGCAACAAGACTCGACCACGGACACAAACTCAACAACGTGAATCTGAAACGAAATTGCAATGGCACAAAGGTGATAGGACAACGGAAATTGAAATCTTATTGGGTTTTTTGTGGACTCTGGGTAATGAACAAATATGAATCTAAGGCAAATGAGATTATACCTCGCGGTAAACCCGAAATATCTAATACCAATTGATGAGTATAGGCCCGATCTTCCGAGAAGTAACCGGTAAGTTCAATTTGTGGAGATCTCGATGTTGGCGATCCGGCTTCAAATCAGACACGATTCGAACCCTGCAACCGTTACACCACTGCTCCGTTGGTTATCAACCAAGCACAACTTGATTGACCTCGCCAAGAAGGCTTTTCTTGCAAGCGAATCGAAGAGCACAAGCAAGAAGGTAAAAACACACAATCTAAAATTGCAAATATGAATGATGCGAATATCAATAGAGGGTTCAAGAACTCAGTTCTAAAGGACTAATCGACAGAGTGGAGGAGATCAAGAACAGGGGTCCTAGATCACTGTAAAAGGATTTGTCACCACAATTACAATGAACGACTCAGTTTCTCGATGGAAAACTAAACTCTAAACAAAACCCAATTGTCTAGCAGCGGCAGCGGCAGCGGCTGTGTTTATAGTCTAAGACTTGACCTAGGGTTGCTCAAGGCCAAGGGTTAGGCACCCACAACTTGGGATTAATGCCCGACGCGATACATGGCCAAGTTGACCCAAATAGGTGACACAGCACCTTGCCGTGGTCACACAGAATGATCCACGGACCTTCTGGAGCTGGGACTAGATCCAAAACGATGGCGTCGTCGTTCCCTTTCCAACGCATCCAAGAACGCCCCGTTTCGATGTCGTATGAGAGAGTTATGACCGAAACAGTGACGACGTGTCTGCTGAATCCGAGGGTGACGTGGCAGCTGAGTTGGGGACGAATTGCAACTTAAGGAAGACCATAGCGTCGGTGTGTCCAGCGTGGCGATGTCCTCGTCATCCTCCCCTTCTTGAATTGGAGTCGTCGACTCCAATCTTGGCGATGCCCTCATCATCATTGGAACCGAGACTGGGCTCAGCTTCCGGTCCGGCCCAGCTCGCTGTACGCGCGAGTCGGCGCCTCCACGGGCCCAGGTCCACGGAGCACACACATCAAGTTCTGGGCCTAACTCAACCCAAAAGACTAGCCTAATAGGTGAGGACTGCCACGCCTTATATGTTGTGCTCTCCCACCTTCGATTACCGATGTGGGACTAACCCCAACAATCTCCCCCGTAGCTACACATCGGTCCCAACTCTTCAACTCACACAAGCTGTGTGGCCAAGACGTTGTCATGACCGGGCCCCTCCTTTAGCGGGCTCCTGCATCTGTGTGTGACCTTGCCGAGATTTGTTGTGGGTTTGGCTTTTTCTGACCATGGGCTCTGATACCAACTGTTGGAACCGGTGGTGACCACCGAGTTCTCGATCTTGGAGCTGGCTTGCAGCCGGCCCGGCTCGATACGAGCCTACGCTCCCACAGGTTCCAGGTCCACCGGAGCTGACAACATATAAGGTCTTTGGGCCTTCCCAACCCAAAAGACTAGCCTGATAGGCGAGGACTGCAACGCCTTATATGTTGTGCTCCCCCACCGTCGCTACACGATGTGGGACTAAACCCCAACAATCTCCCCCTTAGTCACACATCGGGGAAATTATTGGGGTTAGTCCCACGTCGTATAGCGATGGTGTGGGAGCGCAGGTTCGTATCGAGCCGGACCGGCTGCAAGCCAGCTCCAAAATCGAGAACCCAGTGGTCACCACCGGTTCCAACGCAGAGATGGTACGAGATCTAGACCAGGGAAATAGACGGAATTCGGAGGCATGGTTTTACCGTAACACATCGGCGATAGGCCGGAGGCGGCGTGTGCCAGAGCAAAGTGGCCAACAGGTAGGGATCGGATCGGAGCAGCACGAGGTCGTCGGTGCTGCTGGTTCGATCGCACGGTCACGACGGAGCATCGGATCGGAGTTGGGAAAGTAGCCGATCCATCGAGGACGAAGTAGGCGGCCGGCCGGCGACGCAGCAGAAGATGAAGTGGAGGTCGATCCGATCCATCGTGGAGGCACGTCATGGGCTCGTGCCGGCCCCAGGCTCCGGGGCGACGAGGTGGCTGTGCGCTAGCAAGCTGTAGATCCAGGCGAGGCCGAGGAGAGAGTCCTAGCTAATCCTGTATATATAAGGTCTGGCCTGGGTAGGAGTTCGAGCCTTCGAGGCAAAGGAAAGCATCTTCCAAGAATATGCTCGCCGGCGGCGGTGGTCGTCGAAACACGCGTGGACTGCATGTCTTGGTGCAGGCCGCAGCCGCGCGTGACACCACACTAGCCAGTAGGCAGTAGCCCACCCCCAATTCAAGATATTCTAAATAAATAAACCAGTATAATTACTCTCCATTTTCTGAGAGTACGTATCAACACCTCAAAATATTATCATTTTATGAGTATATAGGGACCAGACCAGAATAACACCCATTTCCAAGCAGGGTTCGGCACTTCGGCCTACCAGTTAAGACATGAATACTAAAGGGGACTGTGATCGAAAATTGATCGAAATTTTCAAATCCTTTGACCAGACCTGCTCTCTCCCCCAAGGCCACTGTCACACCATCCTGATCTCCATCAATGATCGAAGATTTCCACTAATAATTTTGATCTCATCATTTGTTCCTTCATGAGTTGCCCTCATCTTTTGTTCATTTGTGAGTTGCACTTAGCTAATATTTTTCAAATCTCATGTTCTCATGTGCCTGAAATCGAGATTGATTTCAGACATCGTTCTCCTCACACCACCGACGAGTTTGTGTCTGCTCTCCCCTATAGCGTTAGAAAGAGGCTTGGGGGAGGTAGGTTGGCTAGGCAAAAGAGGCTGGCACAGGTGCTGTAGGGCAAGGCGGCAGGGTCACTACCAGCCCAGGTGGTGGACGACAGCGGTTGGGCCAGGGAGGGGTTGGGGAGGCATGGCTATGGCCCTGCAATGCCGAGTTGGCGCGTCGGGGGGCAGTAGGGCTAGACACGGTGGCCATAAGGTCACCATGGATGGGGTAAGCTGCTACGAGGGGGTCGAGCTGTAGCATCATACGCTGGAAGAGGATGGCTGAAGGTTGAAGATGACTTTGAAGCCATACAATTACAAAATCTAGTGGCCGCCATTCATTGCCTGATAGAAATACATAAAATAGGCGCATGTTGTATAGTATTTACCTTGTGACAAAGGGTGCTGAGACGCCCGATCTACTTTAGTGGCATGCCTGGTGGTCGAGCTCATTGCTTTAGGATAGATCATGCCTGGACGTGTCGTCGAACAAGTTGATTCCGCAGCCACTATCAACGGCTGCAGCAAAGACACCGTTGCAATGTATGGGCATATTTTATTTTCTAGATTAAAATTTTAAAAATGAAAGAGAGGCCGGTGGCAGCCTTCTGCCTTGGACCTTAATTAGGTCCGACTGCTAGCAGGTCTTTCTCCTCATGCACTGTTGGTTAGTGTGGCCTGTGGTATGTACATCATTTTTTACCTTTTTATATCTATATATAATATAAGTAAATGTTAAGCTTTGTGCCCTTGCTAATTGATAGTTTGGTAGACTAGCAAACATGTCCGTGCAATGCAAGGAACATACAACTTATTACACATGGTCATCTGGATGAATTTTGGCTTGGAGATTTGTGCATTATCGTGGCATATGTTGTAACACTTCTTGGAATCAGACTCCGTACTATGTAGCTAGACATGTGTTGTTCTAACTCATGTTAGAGTCCATGTCAAGGATTAGGAGAGATATAAAGGTGTGCGAGGGTATTATGTGAAGTAAAAATATAACGGACGGAAGAATCTTTTGACTTTTAATATAATATTATGTATGTATAGATATAGATTTGGGGTCCTCAACAGTCACCCACGTTACACCCTAGAACCACATCTTTGTACTCTTACTATATGGTTTACATAAGCAGGGTTCTTCCTTTTATTAAATAAAAAACCCGATGTTGTTTTAAAAAAAAGTGAATCAATTATTACTAGTAAAATTTGACATTATACTTCAACTAATGAACAAGATATTCAACAGCTTGATATATATGACCGTTGTAAAAGTTGCCACTCAAACCACTGGCAGGTCTGGGCGCCTAGGGCTAGGGCGCAGCAGTCCGGCTCCGGTCTATATATAAAGCTCCTAATATCCCTGAGTGCATAAAGCTCATATAAGCTCGTCTCAGCCCATCAAATAAGGCCTAGCCTCGGCTGGCTGGCCACCAGGCAGTAGACCCCACACACACACTCCTACCCGCATTTCTCACAAACGGGCATCTGCCGACTGCCATCTCAAATATGTATTGGCTTTCGCGTGTGGTGGCCGCTCAACCCTAGTAACTCTCAAGCGGCGAACCTATATAGGCCCATGTGGGAGTGTAGCCACAGTGCCGCACTCAAGCCCAAATCCAAAATTAGTTCTAGTATATGCAGATTTTTACCCTATTTGCACTCCGCTAGCCCAGAAATTTGCACCCACAGCCCAGCTCAGTCAACCACATGCAGCCCAACAACTCCCAGCCCAACATCAACATCTGTATCTATTATATATCTATACCCCTAATAATAAAGAGGCAAAATTTCAACCTATTTTTTTCGTCCATCAATTTGTTTTTATCTGTGTCCCTCTAACTACCGGACTATTGATAGTTTCTTTCTGTCCAAACTTATATAATATAACATGTGCTGATACAAGTTAGAATAGCTCTTGTATAGTGCGATACGGAATCCGATTCCAAAACTTATTGGGTAAGTGCTCATATGTGTTATTATTAGATAATAGATACACATTTACTCGGAATCCATATACCAAAACTTATTGGATGGAGTAAAAGCTAATAAAAATCCTTCGATTTCCTTGATATATATCAGTTACGTTGAGTGCCTTCTTTCCCCTAAATCCTTCGATTCCACAATTCCTCACACCCGGCTGGCGCCTTCTTTCCCCTCCCGGTGCTTTATTTTCCCTCTCGCCACTCGCGACCCTTCACCTCCTCCCCTTCGAGCTTGAGCCTTCTCCCGCACTTTGGTGGGTGGGTGGCCAACCGCGACCAGCCGTGGCAAGCTGGCACTAGCGCACTGTTGGGCGCTCACGCTGGCCAGGCAGCACTGCAACAGGTGGCTTGTGGCAGCATAGATTGCAGTCCGCTCTCATTGCCCCTAGTTCATCCTTGATCAAGTAAGGAACTTCATAGAATCTCTTTATTCTTTTAATACCTGATTTGGTTTCAGTTTTATGCTTCTTTTCTCTAATTGCCTTCTTGGTTGTTTTTCCAGATTTTAGGGTTATGCTTTTTTATTCTTTCTCTGATATTTGATATTTATGAAAGTAACAGAATCAACAAAAAGTCAAATATTCCTGTGGATGAAAGGAAAAACTTGGAAAGGTTTTTCAAGAGAAAGCACTAGGCAGTGGTAGTGCAAGGAATTCATATTATGAATGTTAAGGATTCAATTGCATCGCACTTTTTTTGTAAGATGACAAATTATGACTGTTCAATGCATCTGTTTACGTGAGGGAACAGTTGTTCAAAAAAATGTGAAGTGGCTAATAAGGTTCTAATTCTAGCCATCAACAAGAACATTTTCGCATTTATCTGTGTATGTATCCTTGGGAAGTAAATCATGTGCATTTAATTTCTATGTTTACAATATCCACTGCACGCATGAAGGGTAATTGAGCCTGGACTCATGTAAAATGGTTAACGGAAGTTTCTTTATTCATTTTTGAGAGGATACAATAAGTCGTCCACAATCCACACACTCCACACTCACATCACAGGCACGCACACGTGTCCGTACATACGTAAAGAGAGATTGGGAGGCTCAAGCCTTTAGTGCGCGAAAAATGCACAGTACCACTGAGAACGTGTACACGTGCGTATACCTCACTTTTTTTTAGAGAAAAAATCTAGAAAATATCACACTCAACAGCCCTACCAGACCAAAGAAACTTTCGCAATTCTCTTTAATTTCTTATTAGTCCAAATAGCAATCATGTACTCTCTTCGTCCCAAATTATTTGCATTTCTTGGATCTGGCATGGTAACCAAGACAGATGAAAAATTACCAAAATACCTCTGAAGATGTCAGCTAGGTGCAGAGGTACGCTGGTAGCTGTGCGGAGGCAGACGGAAGTTCCCATTTCTTTTTTTTAACACATGATGACAACGGATGAGGGTCCTGGAAACGTCCAGAATCCGTAGTACTACGTGAAACTTGTTGTCCTACGTGAAACTTGTTGTCCAGATCGAGGAGTTTTCCTCTTTTTTTTAATCTTTGATACAAGTCGACTGGTTTTTCTTGAGTCCCATCGGCTGGTTCATCTGACAGCCTAGGAGTGCGTGTCTCTAGTACCTACTCACTCTGTCCGAATTTATTTGTCGTTTTTAGTTTTCGTGCTACAAGTTTCACTTGATTCATAAAAAATACATGCAATATTTGTATCTCTAAATAAATTTATTAAAAAACTAGATTCAAAGATCTTTCCAATGATATTAACTATGTATCATAAATATTAATAATTTGTAATATATATTTTGTCAAAGTTGTTTCTCGAGAGACGTAAGTGACAGATATTTTAGGACGGAGAGAGTACGTGTGCAAATATTATGGGAAAAATTTTGAATGGCAGATGTCCAAATATTATGGGGGCGGAGGGAGTATATTGGAAACTGGCAACAATGTAGAAGTTGTGGTCAGGCTTTGCTGGGCTCAGCAAAAATATGGGCCTGTTTTGGCCCATAAAAGAGGACATGGGCCGACCCATGCGGCCTTCCTGAGCTTCATAATATTTTAGCCTTATGTACATGTGGCTTTCATGAGTTGTGCCCCGTATTGACTGAGAGATCTTTCATCATGGGTCTAGTTTTGCATACGCATCTTGCATGATACAGAGTACACATCTTGATGGGAAATGGAATACCTTGCCGGAGAATATTGCCATGCATTCATCTCCCCTAGGAATTACATTTGTTCACTTGGGAAAATAAAGATATTTCATCACACTATTTTATATCCTATGAGTTGTGCAAAGTACAAAGGGATGCGAAGGGTTTCCTCAAAAAAAAAGGGGGGGGGATGCAAAGGGATGGCAACAGCAATCATCAGCCAATCACAAATAGCCATGGACATCAATCCTACGGCCCTGTTCATCCGGCTTATAATCTATCTTTTTCAGCTTATTTTTCTAGCCGAAACAGTATTTTTCTCTCGCAACAAATCAGCCAACAGTATTTTTCTTTCACAACAAATCAACACAACAGTGTTTTATGATGCACATATTTTCTGCTAGATGATGTTTCAATGGTAGGTGACGCTCCTATATATGGGCAGCAAGACATCACAAAGATGTGCTTGTGTGTAGGTGAGGATGTTCAAAAATAAACAAATCAAGGGTCAAGAACATATGCATGCATGGTACTCTCTCTCTCTCTCTCTCTCCCTCTCAAAGGCATATCAAGAATATAGAATCTGCCGACGAAATTAAAGTGCCCCACATTGCATGGTGGAGTCCAGTTTGGATCCATTTCCTCCTTTGCATAAAGAGTGTGAACCAGGTCGGTGGTGCCCTACAGCACCAGGCAAAAATGCACATAGGCTACATGCCCATATCTTTGTTCCTCAATGAATGAGGACATTGCTTGGTCCCTGCATCATCCTAAATATCTAGTCATACTCCATACAAGCATATCTTTATTTGCTGACCCGAGTACCGTACACATGGTGTACCACCACCGGAGAGAGGAAGAAAGTGCAAGTACAACTGTACCATAAGGTACAACTATTAGGGTACCATGCATATGTGATATGTCCACCATGCAATAAAGTGACAACACACTATACACTGAGACGTTATATATGTATAGTAAGTTATCCTCCAGGTCCAGGAAAGCAGCAGCTAATAGCCACTGTGATCCCAAACCAAGTATATTTTGCAAATAAATAGCACGCACTCACGACGCAACAAACGACGCCAAGTGCACGTTAAGATATTGTTGCACACACACACGCATGCATGCTAACGTTAGTTTGATAGCTAGTGCTGATAATCGTAGTGGAGCTCGCATCAGCATGAAAGCAAAAGCACGGATCCAATCGTAGTGGTTGCCCTAGCTTTATCTGTCCTCGATCGGTCGTCTGTGTGCACGTACGTGTACGACATGATGCATCCTGTCCTTTGCCTTTAGTTTCCAACTACACTCATATATGCTTTTGCTGCTGCATCCACTGCACTCACATCATCTGTCAAAGAAAAAACAATCGTGTATATTATATTATAATATAGCATTGCTAGTATATATGCTCTTCTATTAAATTACTTGTAGGCTTTGAGAGTCTTTGACCTTACACAGCTAGCAATTAGTAGAAAATCAGTACCACCCAAGCATCCACAGAGTTGCCTCCGATAATCCTTTGGGGTAAAGTTAAAATTAAGTAGTTGGAGGCCGGTCCAAAAAGCCGAATTTCGGAAATTACACTCCATCACAAGAACCAACGGAACAAGATGCGGTTTGAAATTGTAGCATGCATGCGAGCAACAGATGAGACAAAAGGCAATCAAAAAATGTCAAGAGCAAGATCTCACCAAATAATTTTAGACAATTAACATAATTAATAATTTACCATGAATTTAATGAGCAACTTACCTATTTATCTAGCCCATAGCTAGATTCTAGCAGCAGCGAGAACAAAAAGCTTGTGAGTTGGTTGGGTTTTGTCCATGCATGGACACATAAGTCGCTGTTGTTTGTTGCCTAGTCAGGGACATGTCTTCGTGTGTCCCTGTTGTACGTGTATGGACCCTATGCAGTCCCATCTGAGTATCTATCGCTTGATCGACGATCGATAGAGAAAACTCATCAACTAATCCATGCGCTATGGGTAATATAATCACGGATAAATAACTATGGTAATCATTGCATGCATGTCATTATTCAAGATGCATCTGGGTAATAAAAATATATATGACTATCAGGTATTGCCACTTTCGGTTAAAAGTTAAGCATATATATGTGCAAGAAAGTAGGTCGTCACATGTATTTAGCACAAGCATCAAACTCGTTTAAAACTAAAAAGCATAGGAACGACCCAAAAACTGCTAGCAGATTGTGACAAAAGCATATCCAACAGTTTTCTTAACAGTAATGCTTCTTCATGGTCGTCCGGACGCAACGGACGCGCCCACACAACCCGACGCCGACCCGTGCCCTTATCTGCTCGCGCGAGCCCCGCTGCACGTACACTCTTCCTTATCCTCCCGCTGTTCTGGCTTCACTCGCTCGTTTCGCTTTGGCGTCGTCGCCCCGCGGCTCCCCCCGCGTGCCACCACGCATGCGACAGCGGCTGCTACCGGCGAGCCGTGCCTCTCTCTCCCTCCCTTCCTCCCTCCTCCGTACTCCCGCAGCCTCCATGCCACCGAGAGAGAGCGCGATGGCGGAGGCTACGAGCCACGCGCTCCCCCTCCTCCCTGTCTCCCTCCACTTGCTCTAGCGACATCCAACCACCGGAGAGAAGCTCGACGGCGGTGGGTTCCGGCGAGGTAGGTGGATCCTTCGTGAATCTGAGCTGTTCCTTCCTCTTCCTCCTCGGAGACTCCCCTCCCTCCTCCTTTCTCTGGATCTAGCCGTCTTCCTCCTCCTCCTCCTCCCCCCTCTGGATCTAAGGGTTTGGTGGTGGCTAGTGTTGCGGCGAGTCAGATCTCGTCCTTGTTGCAATGATTTTTTTTCAATGTTGCAACAGATGATATGGATTGTTGCAACAATATCTTTTTTTGGTTGTTGCAATAGGCGATTCTCTGATGTTGCAGGAGTAGTTCTTGACATGTTTCAATAGCTTTTTTCGTTGTTGCAGCAGCTTCCCCCCGATGTTGCAGTAGATTTTTGTTTGCAACAGGTTTTTTTCCCGATGTTGCATTAGTAGTGCTTTTGATGTTGCAATAGTTTTTTCTCCTTGTTGCAGTAGATTCTCCCCGCTGTTGCAATGGATGTGTTTTGAATATTGCAGTAGACATTTTTTGATGCTGCAGTTCATATTTTTTGCTTGTTGCATGAGTTGTTCTTTCGATGTTTCAATAGTTTTTTTTGTTTGTTTCACTAGTTTTTTCGTTTGTTGCATTAGGTGTCCATCGATGTTGTAATAGCCTTTTTCCCTTATTGCAACTGGGGGCTGTACTATGGTGGTGAGCTGGTGGCGAGGCAGAGGTGCTGGGGTCGGTGAGGTTGGAGGTGGGGGCAGATCCGTGCACGTGGGGGCATCTTTTCTTCTCCGTGCAGGGGTGGGGCGGGGTTGCATTTCTTTCTCCGTGCGGGGCGGGGTGGGGGTCGTGTTCTTCTTTTCTTCTTCTTTTCCATGGGGGGCGGCTGGTGCTGCTCGTTACGACGTCCGGCGCTAGCGCTCGGATCCGGACGTCCGGGCGTTAGCAGGACCGTTTTCTTAAGCCAACTCTCTGGATCGAACAATTCTTAAAAAATCATTCTTTTTATATCACTAATACAATAATTTTAACTGAGGCGGGCATTTTAGATTAACCAAGGTGGGCAACGAAAATGCCTCGGATGAAAAGTCACAGTTAATCGGACCTTAACCGAGGCGGTTTCATTGCCTGCCTCGGTTAATGGATTAAAAAAAAGCCCAAAGCCCACCGGCGAGCCTGTTTTGGAGACCACCAGCGAGCTCGCTTGCTCCGCACGGCCCTAGCACCGCCGCATCGCTGCGCCCCGCCGACGCGAGGTGGATCCAGCGTCCCCGTGCCGAGCCGCTGCCGGATCTGGCGTTCCCGCGTCAAGCCGCCGCCGCCGGGACCGGATCTAGCTGGATCCGCGAAGCCGCCATGGATCTGCCCGCCGCCGTCGTGGATCTGGGCACGGGCGAGGTAGAGAGGCCGTGGATCCGCTCGCACCTCCGCGCCGTCGCCCGCACTGCCATGCCCGCTCCGCCACGCCATGCCACCGCCGTGGATCTGTCCGACCACTGTGGATCCGCCTGGACCTCCGCTCCGTCGTGCCGCACCAGCTCCACGACGGCGGCGGGCAAGATAGGATGCCTGTTGGGCCAGTTATTTTCCGAGGCGGGCCTTATAGCATGCCCACCTCGGTGAATATATTAACCGAGGCATTTGCGTTTGAACAACCGTCTCGGTTAATCGATATTAACCGAGATGGACATTTTAAGGTGGCCGCCTCGGTTAATCGATTTTGCGAGGCGTTTATTCTAACGCCTTGCTTAATAAAAAATGACTGCCTCAATTAATGCTAGACATTAACCGAGGCGGTTGAAAATGCTACCCGCCTGGGAGGCCTATTTCAAAACGCCTTGCAAAAGATTTTTTTGTAGTAGTGTATCTCTCAACCATCCAACAACTTCTCTGTATCTTGTTTGACACTTGGAAAGCTAGCTCCGCTCTCTATCTTTGACAAGCAAGAAACCAGGAATACAGAATGAAAATATTTGGAGATTCAGTTGAAGAAATTGTTGGAGGTATTTTCAACAAAGTCTCTATTCATATCAATAAGAACTCATCTAGTCATCTTGGTAGAGGAAGATGATGATGACCAAGAAAATGACGAGGAAGAAGAAATTATTGCCTGCATATGGTAGCTAGATGGCTAGAACTAGATGAAAATATCCAATGTCAATGGTTTGGTAACCATGGTGCCAACACGTACGGCAATGTGCTGGTCCACAGCACAGCAGACCTGTACTCCACTGCACTGTGCTGCACACCCCCAAAAGCTTGCCTAGCGAGATTTGCAAATATTCTATCACTGTTTTTAAACAGAAATTAAAATTACTACTAAAAATGAAACGAAAAAGAAAAGAAAGGAATTAAAGAGAGCAGGAAACTGAAAAGGTGTCGTACCTGACGCCGTACACCCACTTGTACCCTCCACTCGTCCCTCCACCCACCCCACCACTTGTACGCCGGCAACCCCACTGATCCGTGGGCCCAGGAACCTCAGGGACCCGCACGTCAGTGTCCTAGGAGCCACGCTATAAAATGGCGCCCTCGTCCCCGCAGTTCGCAGCACCCACTCCGTGTACGCAGAAGAAAACGCCTCCTCGCTCGGCTCACCAGTTACCATGAGGCAGCTGATCCGGCGGCTCTCCCGCGTCGGCGACTGCTCGCCGCCGTCGTCGTCGTCCCCGGGGAGGAAGAAGGGCAGCAAGGCGCACGCGGGGGTGCCGGAGGGGCACGTGCCGGTGCACGTGGGCGGCGGCGCGGAGGGCGCGGAGGAGCGGTTCCTGGTGCGCGCCGAGCTGCTGGGCGCGCCGGCGCTCGCGGAGCTTCTCGGCCGCGCCGCGCAGGAATACGGGTACCGCCACCAGGGCCCGCTCCGCATCCCGTGCGCCGTCGCCGTATTCCGCCGCGCGCTCGCCTCCGTGTCCGTGGCCGGCGATGACGACGACGAGGGGCAGCTGGGCGAGTAGAATCGAGGAGGAAACCAGCCGCCGGTGCTTGGCCCGGGCCGCCTAGCTGCTTGTTGGGCTGGGCTCGTGCGTGGGGTTGGGCCTGAATTTTAAGGCTTGGGCTTTTGTGAACCTCATGGTTGTTTTTTTTCCTCTTTTTCTGTTTACTTTCATTCATGTTATATATATATATATATATATATATATATATATATATATATATATATATATATATATATATATATATATATATATATATATATATATATACTGTATTAACTACCATGCATATCCATGGCTTCCTCCCTCCTCTTGAGTGTTCAGGTGTTGAAAACCTGTAATAAGCAGGGAGAGAGGTAGAGGTGATGGATTATTTACTACTATGAATTGATCTTGTCCACCTGGGTTTGAAGACTTTAACATTTTTTTAAATTTTTCTAGATTTATTATAGAATTTAGTGGTGTTATTATTTTAATTTAGCGATAGAAGATGTGCCTCAATCTAGCGCACTTTTAAATTGACAAGATGTCAACACAAACATGTTTGTTGTCGTCGCGTGTACTAATAGCAAAAAGATAACTAGCTAGCTAGCTGATGTTGACTCAGATATATATACTTAGGAGTGCCTAACTAACCATGCTACCGCACACTCAGTTCGTACACAACTAGGATCGCCTTTGATATCATGGTCTAAAGTTTGCTTTTTTATAAGTTAAGGATTAGAGTTTAAGCTACTTTAGCTCACTCATATGGTCTCTGATAAACTAATAATCTTTTTATGAGATTAGGTAAACTTTAGTCAGCATGTTGGACGACCATCTGTTTAGAACCCTCAAGAGCTAAATTGATAGTTTGGTGACTAAATAAACTTTCGACCATGTGATTTAATAACCTAGCTATTACCCTTGCTATGACAACTTCTCCTTAATAAACGTGTTAAGCATATTCTAAAAGAAAACCCTTGCTATGACCATGATCAGACACTGCGCTGCGAGCGGACAATATGACATATGCTTTCTTTTAGGCTGTGTTTAGTTGAGAAAAATAGGGTGAAAAGTTACTGTAGCACTTTTCGTTGTTATTTGGTAAAATTTGTTCAATCATGGATTATTTAGACTCAAAAGATTCGTCTCGAACTTTACAGACAAACTATACAATTAGTTAGTTTTTTTTACCTACATTTAATGCTCCATGCATGCGTTTAAAGATTCGATGTGATGGGTGGAAGATGAAATATTTTGGGTGTGCATGGGAAGTAAACAGAGCCTTACACATATATATAGGACACTACCGCTGCTACGTGACACACACCTGTGTGTGTTAGATCGCTCTCATCACCTCGTCCCTACCGCATATAACAGGGGACAGCAACAGCTTAACTATATATATACACACACACTTCAGGTGAGTGAGTGTGTGAGTACCGTTACGTACGTCCTTATATTGTACATATGTACGTGCGTGTACTTGCCGTACACGTGCACGTACGTACTGGCCAGTGGAATGACAACGTACAAAGTAAGTGACACGTCAGCTTTCATGTACTCCGTCCATTTATATCGTGGCAAACCGGCGCACATGCATGTACATAATACATGTAGTGTGCCCAGGTGCCCGCGTGGGGCAATAATATACTTTCTCCGTCCGGGAATGAACGCGATTATGGAGTTCAAGCGTTGTCCACAAAAGAATGTAAGTTTAGACGGTCAGGGCTAGCAACGTGAAAAGCGAGTAGCTGTCTGTCACCGATGTCAGTGAGTATTGGACTGCATGCATGGTGGAAGCTGAGATGCAAAATAATAAAGTATTGTATTGTTGGGTGTTGAAGGCAGCTATCTGCATGTATGTAGATTACAGCGACAACAGACGTCAGTTGCAGTTGGTTGTTTTCTAGAGGTATATGTGTCTTTTAGTCTTCTCCTTAGTTTGGCCTCGGGATGCTAGAATTACATTTTTTTGCTGGACGGAGGGAGTAATAATTCTATATATAATGACACGAGCGTCAGATCCGTAGGACGCCAATTGTTAGCGACCGAACGTGCTCGCTAGCTCGTGACATGAGTTGATGGTACGATGGTACGCCAATTATTAACAACGTGCCGACGTCGATGGTATGACAGACAAGAGTCCTAGCAATAGTAACTAGTAAAGTCGTCCCTGTCTAGCTAGCTAGCTAGCTAGCTCTAGGCAGCGTCGATGCCTTGTCGTCGTAGGATCGATATCAGCGTGCTATGCTGCTTGGGAGTATATAGCTGCTGTTTCACTGGTGACATGTCACGGCCCTAGCTATCACATCCTCAGCGAACGAATGACTTAAAGAGCTGGCAACTCTAGAAAACTCTTTATATCCTTATTCATAGAATATAAATCTTTTTTTAAAAGAAAGGCTTTCAGTTTTCAATTGTTTTTGTCCTCTATTTCAGAATTCTCGGTAGCTAATAATAAAGAGTGGGGTTGATTCTCTAAGATACGTACAAGATATAGAAAAGCTATTAAAGGATGAAAAGTTTAATGAACAATTTTTATTCAAGTGACTCCAATAATGATTTAGAAAGTATAAGTTTAAGAAACACAGTTGAAGAGCCTCTAGCTTGCTGGTGGAGGCACCAGAATTAATTCACTTCACTCGGTACCTGCCAGCTACCTATCCTATAGCATTTCGTGCTCCTAATACATAGGCTGCCGTTTTTTAGAAAGTAAAAACCTTGACATTTAATTACATATATACATAGGGATTATATTAAGACTCGTCTTCTTCTCCTGTGGTTTTTCTCGATGCAATCGATGCTCTAGATGAACAGAGCCTTGATGAATGCTGGAGCCAAAGTACATCCATTATGACCAACCCAACAACCAACCCCAAAACATTGGATATGCTGCAAAGTTCCGGAACTTAGTCCAAAACGCATCTGAATCGACGAAAAAATATCAGTAGTTGCATTATCGGGTACAACATAGGGTGTGGATTCAACACCTCCAGTTCTTAATTTTCTCTCCGCGGCCAATGACGATGAGATGAATGATCCGAAGTAACTGTCCTCATTGGGAGTGCCTAGGAGCATCCCTTCCCTGTAGATAATGGCCACAAATTGGCCGTCTGCCGATGAAATCGACGCCTTGGACGACAATCTCGTCATGGCAATTACCAAAGTTATTGCAGAAAACAAGATCCTAACCGAAAATCATCTGATTTCGACGATAGATTTATTTAGGCTAAACCCTAAACTAGATATAAAAATTTCAAAAAGAAGATGGGCCCCCTCTCTTTCTTATCTCCGATAGATGCACCAGAGCGGAAGAAGGAGAGGGGCCCTAAGCGGCGGCGGCGAGGAGCTACGGTGAGCGGCCTTTTCCTAGCGGCGGTGCCAGCACGAAGACATTTGTTTTTTGGCAAAAACTACAAACACTCACTATTATTCACTTGTACTCATACTTTGAGCAGATAATGTTACCAAAGTATGTGAAATATGGACAGTTATAATTGTGAAATTTACATATGCTATGCTCGTATTTGTTGGAGTTGTTCCAAATTCACTGCAAGATATAGGCTGGGCTTCTGACGGAGCGAAGCGGAGGCCCGTAAAAGGCGAAGGCTGGGCCGGAGCGTAGCGGAGTCTGAAGCCGGCCCATCAGGGCGCGCCCGTGCACACACGGGGGGTGCGGGGGGCGGAGCCCCCCGCTGTACGGTACATATATACCCTTGTTAGGGTTTCTTGGAGACTTGATTCTCTTGTAAGCCGCCGCAGGCGTGTAACCCAAAACTCTTGAGATAGTGAGATTGTTGCTGGCTGGTGCCCGTGGTTTTTTTCCCTTCGCATTGGAGGGGTTTTCCACGTTAAATCGTGTGTCTCCGCTGTGATTGATTTCGTTTTACTTCATATTCCATACGTCGTTGATAACAGTATTAATAAAGAATTGATTTTAGGGACAACCCAAAATATTAATAGAGGCAGGCCGTCCTAAGCTCTGCTGATCCAATTTGCAAGGCGGATCCAAGGCCAAAGCTCGCCTCAGAAAATTAATTTGTGGAGGTAACCTCCTTGTGAGGGGCACTTCTGAAAATGCATCCATTTCTAGAGGTTGACTTTTAGTGCACCATCTTAGGATGAAAATGGAGTGTGGCGAGTGGTGTGCTGGCGGGCGAGCTCTGACCCGCTGGTCTAGCCACCGAAGGCGGTGAATGGCGCACAGGCGACCTGTGGCTTGCACCTAGAGCTAGTATCTACGGGGCTCTCTACCTTCTAGTCTATTGCTCAGAGATGTCGCTGATGGATGGACTTTGTGATGGAGACAGTTCAACAACTGCTAAGTCTTAAGGACAATCTATGCTGGAATGGCAAAATGTTCTTCCACGGTGGCATTCAACATCCTATGTCGTTACGTTTCCCTATCTGCTAGTCGGAGGTAGAAAGTCAGGAGGAGGTTCAAGGTTCTGGATGCTAGATGGTGAGATCACTTTGGACCATGACGAAGTTGTGGTGGATGTAAGTAGGTCCGTCTTCGTCAAACACGGATTTTATTGAGGATGCTTTTCAAGTCAGTTTCACAGTGGTTGAGTTGGTAAGGGCCGAAACCATTCTGCATGATGGTGTTGCTTCACCATTTTTTCATTCGACCGACTATGGGCCGGGACAGGTTAAAAACCCTTGGTCGTTTTGGCGTCTAGAATCACCAAAGCAATGGCTGATCTGCGGACATCCTCGAAGGTCAGACCCTAGAAAGGGCCTGTACCGCAGCCGATGTTTTCATCGGTAAGGCGTCTCAGGGAGTTTCAGTTCAGAGATTTGAGGGCAGGCATGTCAGGGTTGGTTAAGCAATCACTTCCTAATATTTGCACCGGCGATGGTTCACCAGGTCATTCCAGTTCTAGTGTGGTCTATGCGGACTCAAGGTTGGAGATGAGTTTGAAAATCCAAAGTAAAGCAAAGACCCGGGTTCTAGGAGTTATTGGGCCTAATTCCTCATTGGCGAGCCAAAGGATTCCTATTGGAACTGTAACACCCCAAGCGCCACAAAAGCCCAGGATGTCACTAGCGTCATTTCCTACAAGCCGGAGTATAAAACTCGGCAACAGAAACCCCTACACAAGCTATAACACGGAAGCAACAACGAGAATAAAGCTATGATTAAGATATGTTCCAACGCAAATGTTATTGTTAAACCACAAATGGACACCAAGCTAGTTAATTCTAAGTTTATCATATCAAGACAAAAGTATCATTAGTATCACTAAAATATGGACAAAGTGGTGATGAAGTGCAGCTAATCCCATCCCTTCAAGCAAAGCATCCAAAGTCAAGCACCTAGAAAAATAACGGGGGTGAGAATAAATCTCAGCAAGCAAACTGCCTGAACATGTCATTCAAATTACAATATAATTAGACATCAATTTAATCATAAAAGAGTACATGTCATAATAATGAATAAAAGGTACGTGAGAAGATTATTAATCCAACAAAATTTCCATAATGAAGTTAAGGTCATGATATACAATAAATAAACCACACCCACATATGAATAAAACAATACTCCTCATCTGTAACGCCCTAAAATTTGCTTCTTTGGAAATAGAGCTAAAATGAGTTAATTTTGAATTTTTGTGCTCATGAAAACATAGGGAAATAATATTTTTCACTAAATTGAAATTTATCATAAGGTTTAGAAACATGTTGACGCATTCATGCTGGTGCATTTGATTTACTGTGATGAGTGGTTTGACCAAAATTCTAAATGAGTTTAAAGTACTTTTAAAAATGATTTCTAAAATGCTCTGAATAAAAGAAAAACAAAATAGCGGAACACGAGTCATGCTCAAGTTTGGGCAGCCTGTACACATATCAGCCAATCTAATTACAATGCCGAACTGAATGTACGTGCGTGCAATATCCGGACTGCCTTGTTTATGTAGCCAGTTTTCCCATCGCCAATCAGCACTTGATTAATTAATCACGTGAACATCCACTAAATAGTGCTGCTCTCGGACTCTTCTTGCCTTTTAATTGTTATCCATATCAATGAATAAACAAATCTGATTTTACTCTCCTTTCTTGGGTGAGCATCAACATGTAAATTCGATTTGATCTCTGATACCTGGAAACCAATGCAAAGCAAAGCAACACCTAGGCTCCTTGTACTGGATGTGCTCCTGCTTCTGCGGCGCCTGCTAGTTGCCCTAGGCCACACAGACACGGCTGATCGGCTATTGGCCAGGACGTGTTTGGTTCAGCTATGCAATTCCTTTTCTCCGGCCTTGTTTCTCCGCTAGTCGCTAGCCTTGTTTTTATGCGTGCGGCTCAACCAGAGCAAGCTGCACAGGCGACAACTTCTTTTCCCTTCCCTCTCAATTTTGCTGCCAGTCAGGGACTGTGCGTCAGGGTCGGTCTTCCTGTTTCCTCATGTCGAGCTCGAGCCGGACTCTGCTCTGCCGGAGGAGTCCGTCTCCGCTGCGTCGCTTTGCCTTGATCCGCAAGCCCGCGCGCCTCTCTTAAATAGCAGCGCGTCCGCTGCATCGCGTCCTCAACACTAACCCGCAAGTCAACGCCTCGCCTTCGTGCACAGCAGCCGCACAACCCTAATCACCGCCGCTCGAGCTCTATTCGACGAGTTCGTCGACTTGGTCGACACTAGAAACTAAGTCCGCCATTGCCAGCCGCCCGGCGTCCAGAAGCCATCCCCGACATCGCTTTCCAGCTTGATGAGTTCGCATACGCCGTCTCGTGTCGAGCTATGAAGGAAGCCGCCGCTGTAGCCGAGCCCGTCCATCGAAGCCGCCGTAGCGATCTGAAGTCGTGCCGTCGTCGCAACCTACTGGCGAGCTCCGCGTCGAGGTTACCCAGCCGCACTTGTTTTTCTCTCTTCATCGTCGGCACTTGGATGCTTATTTAGGCATCGTCGCTAACATGTGCAGGTTCCTGCCATGTGTCTCTTCGAGCCGCGAGCCATCCCTGTCCGCTCTGTGCCATCGGAAACTGCCTAGGTGAGCTCGTGATCGTCCGTTCATTCTCCTTGTGTCTTTTATTCGTCAAACCGTGGTCTATAGGCCCTTCTTCTGTGTCGCCAGCGAGCTTCTCGCCGCTGTCAATGGCGCCGCCACCAGCAGTCCAGCACTGGGTCCCAAGTCTGCTGAACCGGCAGTGCCCCTGCATCCCGCCTCCCGGTGCGCATGCACACGCGCAAATGCATCACACCGTAAATGCAAGCAGAGCAAACATGCATGTACAGTTCTCATCTTGCTAGCTTGATGACGTCGTCATGACCTCACCCACACATTATGGCCGTTTTTCTATAGAAAAATAAATCCAGAAATACTATAGGAATACATAACCTATAATTATCAATCGATTTCCACCGTTCCATCGTTTTAACTCCGATTTGATCCGTTCAACTTGCGTTAGGTTCGTAACTTCATAATCTACATGTTAATACTACTGTTAAGTAGGTTTTCAACTTTTAAAATTCGTGATTAGATTTACTCTATTATTTTAATAGAGGAAATCTTATTTATTTCATATCTTCTACGTTTCAACTCCGTTTTGAGCCATTCAAGTTGCGTTAGATTCATAGCAACGAGATCTACGCATTTGTAATAGTGTTTATCATGTCACTAATATTGGAATTTCGTGGTTTGAATCATATCTTAAATAACAATTATGCAACTGGGTTTTGTAAATAAAATATGATTTGTTTTACTTTAGTTTTATAATTCAAATCTAAATTTGACTTAAATTATAATCTCTATAAAATATCTTATATATATTTTTATACTATTAAGATACATGAAGCTAATAGTTTTATGGGTAAATCTATCGGTAGTTGTACCTTTTCAACCGTAGCTCCGATTAGCGTGCTTTTCGCGACTTTGTGTTCGTAGCGATGCGTAGAATCGTGTTTCAAACTCTTTTACTTATTTTTATATGATTGGTGTACTGTTCTAATATAGATCTATTGTTTGCTTCGTGTATGATTGTATGGATGCTTGTGTGGTGCTATATGGTTCAGTCAATCGGTGAGGTTTACGTGGTGATTAAGAAGCTATTCTATGAAGACTAGAAGCTGAGAATTGGAAGCAGAAGATTGAAAGTTGAATACTAAAGGCTTTCAAGCGTATTGCTTTGGGGGAAAAGCAAGTTAAGGCAAGTATAGCATGGGATCATCCTTGTTACCTAATCACTTTTAAAGCACTTAAATCACTATGCATGTGTCTCCTTGTTAAGGATGCCTTAGAAATTGATCTTGTACCTTGTCGCCTATGGTTTTGCATTGGGTAGTTATTGCTAGTGCTCAACTTAAACTATGATCTTGTAATTTGACTAATGGAATATGTAATAACATTAAAAGATGACTTTTTAGTAACATAATGAAAGAGGGCTAGAGCCTTGGGCTATCTTTTGGTGCTCTAGTTTCTCTCTATAAGGACTTATCTGTAAGCGAACATCCGGGACTTACAATACAGCTGTGAGGGCTACATGGCTCTGGCTTTAGTCATATAAGAGGACCTTTTCTAGCTTGTTAGAGGTTACCCGAAAGGACGCAAAAGGGGTGTTTCTCGGGTTGGGTGTAGTGTGGCTTCTGTCCTTATGTGTATAGGCTGCGCGTCATTGTGCCATACGGAAGGAGAGCTCTACATTCGCAGGTTACAGAAACCTAGCGGCCCTATCTTGTTAGACGAACCTTGGAAAGACTTCATAGTGAAACCTGTCTGCCCATTGAGGCCTTGCAAACCTCGGGCTTATGGGGATCACGACTCACAGTGAAAGTGTACAACCTCTGCAGAGTGTAAAACTGGTATATCAGCCGTGCTCACGGTCACTAGCGGCCTTAGACTCTTATGGAATAGATGATCACTATTGAACTATAAAATGCTTATGTTTTTGCTATTCATTCTTCATATTACCTGATCATATGTTGATTCTGGGATTAAAGACAATTTGATGCTACTCATATGCTAAAACTTTGCCAACTAAAAGCTACATGCAGTTAAACCCGTGTCATGCCTTTTGAGCCTCATGAACCCCATGTTATATTTGTTGAGTTCGACATGGACTCACCCTTGCTATTCCCACATCTCAGGAAGGGTACCAGAATGCTAGATTTTAGAATTGTTAGGCTTGTGATCAACCAGTCAGTTTGATCCTAGAGTGAAGGTTACACCCGGTGTTCGGAGTTGTCTTGCCGCTGTGTTGCTCTCTAAGGTTATATCTTATGCTATTGTGTTATGCTTAATAAGCATTTGTCTTTTGATATTACACCTATCTGCATCTATATGTGAGATTTGACCTCTTTATTTCACATATAGTGTATATCTTGTTTTGTCCTTAAAATCGGGTGTGATATCATCTAAATAAATATAATACTCCTCATATCCACTTCATGCCAACATAAAACCTCGAAACAAATAAACCTCAAAAAGTGCAAATGCAATGCATATGCATGTCCACTGTCTCCATACCCAACAAGGTATGAAGTTGCATCGTACCCCTCCTCGAGTAATGTATGATGCTATACCGGTACGGTCGTAGCCAACAAGCGGGACATAATGCACAAAAGCACTCTGGAATAGTCATATAACTTTCTCACCGACCTAGCTCTAGAGCACTCCAGAATAGTTATATGACTTTCTCACTGACCAGGTTCGATGCATATGCTCATGATGCAATGATATGATGCAACTACAAGTATACTTACCTCATCTGCTATATACATCCACAACAATAAAACATATCACTTACCTTCTGATGATAGACAAATTCTCACCACGTATGTTATATACCTCAACAATAATAAAATATATCACTTACCTCATGATGATAAACAAATGACAAAAGACCCAACATGAAGATCACATATAAATTAATTTAAAGGATAAATGAATTCATACTTAGATATATTATCTTGGTTTAGTTAATGTTGTGACAAGTGTAGTTAGATTAAATAACATGTCAAGCTGTAGAAAACCACTGCTACGTTCACTTGCCTCGAAAGACGACACAAGAAATTGAACTAAGAATGATCCAAAGATACAACACCTATTCAAACATCATTACCTCAGAGCCATATTCATACAAACACATACACATAATATATAAAGCAATCATACGGCTTACGCTCACATTTCCCTCAAAACAGCGACCAAACAACCCACCAACAGTAGCAACCCTGCTTCGTATTTTTGGTGTGGATAAATTACATGTTCATAAATTATGAAACTTATATAGAAGATGTAAAACACCATTATCTACAACTTTTGTATAAAACAATCTAGCATATGAGATCTCTAAGACAGCATAAACAACCACGGAACTTAACTGAACTTTTTTGACGACAAAAAAACAGGACACCAAGCTTCTAAAGTTCATAATTGGAGATATATTAATTCAAAAATTATAAGATTTACCAATATGGAAATATTAACTAATACTCTACAATTTTCATGTTATAAGATTTAGATTTTAAGGAGTGAAAGATACTCATAACAAGCCAAGAATCTAAATACACGTTTTTTATAGCAGAACAACAACAGCTGACATAAACAAGCATAACTGGAGCTATAATGATCCAAAATCTATGATATTTAACAATCTGGAAAGATTATGAGATTCCACACAACTTTCATTAAGATCATTCCACGAGATTCTAGACTTTAGATATGATAAAACTAAATGCATCTAATACTGTCCAGAATTCTGATAGCACAAGAGTATCATCAAACACCGGCCATATCTCCCCAACCCTAAGGGCCATAAACGTGATCTCTACAGCAAAAGAAAGATAAACAAGTATAGCACTTAAATATAATTTTTCTATGATTTTTGGATACACAAAAAGATCCCTAAACAGCACCAAGCCCACGATTGCGCAATCTCTAAAACTGCAAGGCCTAATTTCGAGATTAGAACCCTAACTCCTTCAATTAACCAAATGATTTCACCAAACCCTAGTATGGTTTTGGCATCAAAACAGTGGGCTAAAGGGACATCTTACCCCAAACAGCGAGAATAGCGAAGATCCACAATGATTCAACTCCCGGCTCCCCTTCTCCCTCGGATTGATCTCCATAGATACACATCTCCTTGACTTAATCTACCCCATCGATGGCATCTCCATCAAGAACAGCGAGGGAGAGGAAAAGATTGATGGCAAACCAAAGGTACGAGATAGTACATAACCAGTTTTGGAGGATGAAGGCATACGAGCCATGAACGAGGATCAAGACCTAACTCTCTCCCTCTCCTCTCTCCTCCATCCTCCGATCTTCTCTTGTTTTTCTCTCGTGCGTGAGAGATTCGGCGGCTCCATAGACAATGGCACTATGTTTTGTGGGAGGAGATATCAAATGGCACGGGATAAGAAGGGCCAGTTGGCACTGTACACCGCTACAATATAGGTTACTGTTTGTGATATATTTATTTTTCCCTTCTTACCTTCTGACGCCAATAACTTATTGATCCAAACTCCAAAAAATACGTATATGTAGTCGAACGGAAAGCATTTGACGAGCTCTACGCATCTACGGTCTCTGATTGTCCATCCAAGCGACGTATAAAAATTCATTTTTTATCACTCACTAAGACTCTTATTTAACTATTTACCACTTTATGCTTTCTAACACACAAAACATATTTTTGGGTGTTACAGTCTACCCCCTTAAAAGAATTCGTCCCTGAATTCTCTAGATCAAACCAAATGGACCACAATAGCACTAATGAACAATTGCACATATATGAGCTAGAAAGATAAGTACCACACAAGTTTAAGGCAACTTATAATAAAGTAGTAATGACATAGAACACAACAAAATCGTATCTTCAAGCAAACACTTCACCCCAAAAAATTTGAAGCCTAAGCTCTCACACTTGGACACTGTGTATTAAACATCAAGATTATTCTACATGGAAGGCATATGACCACATCTAACCCACAAAACCACTTTGGAAATACTCTTCTCAACACACCTCTATGATTGGCACAAAGTTGCCTCGTACTCTATGGGGAAAAATTCCTATACCATTGTAGGTTCAGGCTTAAACATCGCAACACCAACATATAGGTCAAGTCACACAACCATCCACCAATCCAATATGTCAGGAGAGAATAGCTAGAGTGTACGGCATGGGGCCAATCCAACCGTCACTCCACCATTTTCTTCGAATATGGATAGTTGGTTCACAACCTATCTCTCAGGCAACCCTCACATAGTAGTGCAAAAGAAGGCATTCTGGGGGCCCTCCACTCCACCCATCTGCACTACCAAACTATAGTTACTCTATGGGTTTTCCAAAACCTTTTGCTATCAACAAAAATAAATAGAACATCTCAGCATCCTCACCACTCGAATGCAGATAACTACAACACATTAAAGGTATATATATGAACAAACATCATGCTAAAAAAACTAGATCAGCATATACTTGTAAGAATAACGAATATGGATTAGATCATATTGAAACATGTACAACATATGGAAACATTGATTAAAGGTTATGCAAACAAAACAAATAAAATTTGGATTCGACTCAAAATTAACAATAGTAATGATATACAATATCTACATCAAGAAATTCAATCAATAGAAATAGCTCAATCTCAACAGGCATAACTACAACCACAACAAACACAAATAGATAAGCGCATCAAATTCAAAGCAATTCATAGCCTAAGAAAACAATAATAAACAAGTAACAAGAAAGTATAACAATGATAAGCAAACTCATACCCAACCTATATGTGCAAGTGTGTCATTTTAAGTCTTATTTTTTTTCCGAGAATCTAACCTGGCTTTGATACCAACTATAACACCCCAGGTGCCATAAAAGCCTAGGATGTCACTAACATCCCTTCCTACATGCCAGAGTATAAAACTCGGCAACAAAAACCCCTACACAAACAATAACGTGGAGCAACAATGAGAATAAAGCTATGATTAAGATAGGTTCCAACACAAATGTTATTGTTAAACCACAAATGGACACCAACTAGTTAATTCTAAGTTTATTACATCAAGACAAAAATATTATTATTATCACTAAAATGTGTACAAAGTGGCGATGAAGTGTAGTTAATCCCATCCCTTCAAGCAAAGCATCCAAGTCAAGCACCTAGAAAGATAGCGGGGTGAGAAACACATGATTGCAGGATAGTCCTTTGTATGTGTGGTTGCAGCTGATAGGCCCTAGCTCTAGTTTGCCGACATTCTAGGTTGGTCCCGAACGCTAGTGTCTTGCCAACGGGTGTGGAACAGCCGAAGTTTGTCGATGTTAGGTACTTTGACATTTTCCTATCCTCTTAATGAAACAATGGCCTACCGAAAAGAAGGCTGCATGTTTACTATCGGCAGGATACTGAGGGGTCAAACTTCGAAAGGTAAAGGCTTAGCGCCCACTGTAGTCACCTCTTGTGATTCGATCACCTCCCTATCACTACAGATCATTTGCAGAGGTGGTGGTGAGAGGAAATGAGTTCTTTTGTTCGAGTGCAAGCGAAAACATGGTTCATGGTCAAGATGGTCATGGCGGTTCGGGTGGGCGTCGTGCATCGTGGCCGAGCTCCATCTTTTTGTTCGATTGACCAAGGCTAGGGTCCTAGCTAGGGGTTGGAGAGGGGCTATGGTGGATAAGTGAATAGTCAGGAGTTTAGGCAAGACAGTGGTTTCCATGGAAGGCATTTTGGCTCTAGGATAGGAGGTTTTGGCGGCTTAGGAGAGGCAGGGGCAGTCATGGTGGTCACACTTTCTCTGGAGGTGGGCGGCATGGGTATTACATTTGCCATATAGCTGTGGAGTTAACCATGGAGGGCCACAGACATTGGAGCCGGCGGTGCTAGGATCCGGTTCGAGAGGTGCACAGACTGGTGCGTTTTCTGGAGAGACTTTGGCTGGGGCCCTTAAGGAGCTTGAATGAGTGGTGATAGAAGATGCAATGACGGAGGATGCTAATGGAGTGGGACAGGAGGAAGGAGACACTGCGTGGCCAGGTACTAGATTTTCTTGGTGCAGCATGCATGAAGAAAGGTCCCTTGGCTGCTGGCTATACTGCGGATGTTTACTGTGTGTCATTTGTGACTCTCATGATCATGCAAATCACGGATGCACAGTACTGCTCATGCAGGGGGGTTCATGGCACATGGGGCCTGGGGTTCTATCACATTCCTCATCCACCATTGCCACAGGCTAAAGGATTCAATGATGGCGTGATCTCAGTAGTCGAGGGGCCTTTGAAGAAGGAGCAGGTGATCTTGTAGCTGAAAAGATTTGTTCTGGTGAAGTGGAATTGGATTCTGAAGGAGCATGGTGAGGGGAAGTTCGTTGCACAGTTCCCCTCTATGTTGAAACTACAGCGGTATTAGGCTGATGTGAAGGAGTAGGGAGCAGCTAACGGTATTAGGCTGCAATTTGAAGAGTGGCATGAAAAAGTGGAGGGCTTTTTGCTCCCGAAATTGTGGGTAAGGGTTTTAGGCATCAGAGAAACTTTGAGAGATTTCCTCACCCTCTGGGCAGTTGCTTCGATGCTTGGTTCAACTCAAACTGTGGACATGGGAGCTACTAGGAAGAATGACTTTGGGCGGATCTTTGTGCAGCTATGAACCCAAAACTGATCCTGTCTCATTTAGATGTCCCAGAGTACAACACATACACACACATACACATCGAAATAGCGATGTTGAAGTAGCAACCGATCAAAAGCAACACAAGCCTACCTGATCCTGATGAACCCAAGCCAATGAACTAATAAACAGCACAAACACAGCAACTACCTAGCTATGGGGACCAAGTTCTGCAATCCTTGTAGAAGCATCACCTATAGTTTTGTATCATTCTACAGCCAACGACCCATAAGATTATCCTAGGCTTGCAGAATGCAGGTTTGGGCTATGCTGGTGCAGGCGGCGGGCTCTTAGGCTCCGGTGGTTGAGACGATGAGTGCATCACTTGAGTCTGATCTCCATTGTAGAGGACTAGCGGCATGTTGTTCTCCAGGTTGTCATCGGCCAATGGAGGTGCCCAGGAGATGGGTTGCATTGAACCAAGAAACAAGACAAGGGACCAAATCAGAATAATGAGCATGACTTCAATTGATGTAGAAATACTAGCCCATGTTAGAAGCCAAATGTTTGGAGTGAGGACAAAAATGTATGTACGGTTGGGGCGTGCACATAAATATCCCTAGCACAACCATAAAGTGAACAACTAATTGCATACCATATGTATGCAATTGCAACACAAATGTGCAGAATCTATGACACATCAACCAATTGCCAATTATATGCACACTGTCACACCTCAAAATTTACGATTTTGGGTTGTGCTTAGAAAACACTAAATAAAATAAATGATTTCAATATTTGTAAAAAAATTGAAGATTAATTAAGTTTTTGCTAATTTAAATATAGAAAACTGTGGTTTCAGACTTTTTTATTATTATTAATTTGATAGGCTTTCATGATGTGCTGTTAATTTGTTGTGACTCTGTGTGTTGTGCAAAGAATTTTCAAAATGCATTTAGTAAGTCATTTATTTTCTCCGGCTTGTCTGTCTTTTTCTCTAATCAAAATAGCTCCTTTTCTGTCTTAATCATTTCATCTGGAGTTGCCCTAGATCTTTTCCTTCTACCCTAAATCATTTCCTTGAGTTTATCATCTATCAACGTATCTCTGTGAACTTTTCAGGAATTGTTCTGGCTTTTTCTGGAGCTAGTTCCCACTTTCTGCGAGCATAATCTAAGTTTTAGATGCCCTATAATATCTCCGTGACCTCCAAATACTTAATTTGCATTCCTCTTGTTTAAAAATATGTCTGGAAATTTTCCTCAAATTTCTGGAGCTTTGGAAGTATTGTTCATGGCTCAAATAGTAATTCTAAATTTTCTAGGATTATTTCTAGCTGTGAAATTAAATATTCCAAAATATGTAATCCTAATCCATCTCGACCAGAAGCAAAGAAGAATCGTTTCCTATCTCCCGTACACTGCTGCACCAAAAGTCGACGGCTCCAACTCTGCCTCCGAGTACTCCAAACCTGCCGTTGTATAAAAGGATCAGATGGAGAGGCTTGGGCCATGATGTCTCGATGCAGATATCCTATTTTCCAAACCCTAGCGTAGCTCCAACCTGCCTGATCTCATGGTCGCCGGCTCAAGTGCACAGCGTAGCATCCTCCCTTCTTTCTCTCTGATTGGATGATCCATGGGTCCTGCGTTTCTGTGACTACGTCATCTTCCTCGATGGAAAGAGCGATGCAGCTTTCCTTGTTGAAGCCACCGGATCCTTCTCGATTTCCATCCTTTCCATACTTGGAACATCTACGACATATAAAGCGATATGCCGCACTCCGTCATCCTTTCCTGATTCCTTCGCAACAGCCGCAACGTCCGGGAGCTTCCGTGCCGCCGCCGCAAATCCTCGCTGCTGCGGCCGATTGTCCACTTGTCCGTCACTCCGTCGCTCTGCCGCCGACATCGACGCGTTGCCAAGCCTTGCCGTGCCTGTGCCAACATCATCGCGATCATGTTTTCTGATCCGCCGCCGCGTCTTTGCCCTAGCTAGCTCCGTTAGCCGCTGCTTTGGATCTCGTTGAGCAGAGCACGTCCGCTATTGCCTTCAATGCCGTCTGTTGCTTCATCGCCGTTCCCAACCCGTTGCCGAGCTCCAAGCCGAGGGGGTTCCCGAGCCGCCGCCGAGCCCAGCGTCGTCTCCGCCCAAGGCTCCCTGCACTCCCTCTACATGGACGTGATGTGCAAGAAACGCTGCTGCGCAGAAGCACCAGCCGTGCACCGTGCGTGCTGCCGGGCTCTAATCCAGATTGCTAGCCTGCATCGTCATCAAACTAGCTACGTGTTTTGCCTGCTAAAATTCTCTACCAGATATATCTTATCACGCGTACATATTTTTGCCTAGTGTACGTACATACCTTCTTTCACCTATGGATGATTAATAATCATGCGTTGAATTAAATGTTTTTGAGTTTATAATTTTAATATTAAATTGATTGATGTTAACAGAACCTAGTTTTTTAATTAAAAGGAACCTTGGACCATAACGATTGCTAGCAACATTAATGGAAATATTAACACGTTTTTAAAATCATATTTTACTCAGCTTAAGCATGTTACAGACACACGACATATATAACTCGTTCAGTTGCTTCCGCATATACTTTTCCTTTTGCAAAGATAAGGTTAAACTTGATAAAATTATATGGTATTGTTTATAAATAAAATATGAGTAGTTCCGATTTGGCTTTTGAATTAAATTATATTTTGATTCATCTAGTCTAAATAACTTTTTCACGTGGTTTTGCTCAATTAAAATAAATAAAGCATATAAGATTTTTCTTTAATATAATATAAAAGTCTCGGTAGTTGCACTGTCCTAACTTCGTGCTAATTTATAATGACGTGAACACGTCCTATTAGTTGTTCTTAATTACATATTAAATTGATTAATTTGGATGCAATACTTTGAATAATTAAAAGCAATGTAAGTGAACACCAATCTTTTGTAAATAAATAAATATTAATTTGACTAACTCTCAATTTAGAATAATTCTCTAAAATGTCTTTCACCTTAATTCATTAACCAAAATAGATCAAGTGTACAGTTTGTCTTCTTTAGTTATGTTGTCAATCTTGATAGACGTGTCTTCGGTAATGATCGCTCCGTCCTTAGTCGTTCTTGCGTTCTCGTAACCATAGCAACAAGCCGTGACGTTTAGTGCGCTTCCTTTTAAAGTGTCTTCTTTGTATGATGTTCATTCTTAGTTGTGTTTGTTGTTTGTCTACTGTGCTTGGTTGCTACGAGTAGAGCTGTGATCCACGAGCGCTGAAGACCAGGAGCTAAGGAGCGACAGTCAAAGCAGAAGCTAGAGACCAAAAGATAGCAGCTGAAGATTCTGAGCAGCTTAATTTCGGGAAAAAAGGCAAGTATAGCTTGGGTATTCTTTTTGTGACCATGATCTTGTGACTTGATTAATGTTTAAGCAACAAACGATAAAAATGACTTTTTAACAACTTGAGGATTTATCTGTAAGAGAATCTCTGGGATTTACAGTACAACTGTGAAGGCTATATGGCTCTGGCTTTAGTCAAGTATGAGGACCTTTTCTAGCTTGTTAGTGGTTACCAAAAGGCGCAAGAGGGGTCATGTCTAGTATGGTCTTGGCCTGCCAAGGTGGGTGCAGTCTTTTGTAAGTCGCCTCTTGGAGGGAGGTTCATGCTTTCCAATTGAGAATCCTTAGCGGTCCTAACTTGTTAGATGAACCTTTGAAATACTTCAAAGTGAACCCTGCCGACCTTCCTTGGAAGTGGGTCAAGAGATTAGCTACCTCGGGTGAAAGGATAAATCACGACTCATAGTGAAAGTGTACACCTCTGCGCAAAGTTTAATAAACTGGTATACTAGCCTTGCTCAAGGACACCAGCGGCCTTGGAATCCTTACATTTAAGATGATGACTTTTGATTGCTAACATGCTCATTGTTTACCGTTTTATGCTCTACATTATTTATGTTACATTGATCATGCGTTTATGGGATCTATACTACCTTGTTGCTATGCTTGCGGACTTCGACATGGACTCACCCTTGCTATTTTCTCCACACTCCAGTGTGTAGTAAGGTGCTGCTCAGAAGAAGGATAAAAATATAGTGGAGTTTCCAAAAGACTAATAGAAGTGCTAGGCATATGTTACCCCAGTCAGCCGTCCCTGAGAAGAATGGAGCCTGAAGTTTAGTCACCATTCTGCGATACTCTGGTGTAAGTGTTTAATATAACTATGTCTACGTTATATAATAACATTGTTTCTGATACTTTTTCATTCTGGCATATGTGTGGACTTTCTGGGCACACATATGATTAGCCTGGTTTTGTTCTTTAGAAAACCGGATGTGACACACACAAGAATTTGGGTGCCTACTAGAAAATACAAACATCTAGATAGTTACTACTATCAGCCTAGATGTTGTCAATCTAACCATGCAGCAATAGGCACGTCCAAAACATGCTGGGAGTTGCTATATTTCAGGTGTCTGAATTCTCAGGGAACAATCTTAGAAAACAAACTAGTACAATTAAAAGAACAACTCACATGATATAATTCACATTTTTTCTATAGTCAAACAATGACAAAATTATATGTTCACACTACCGGAGTCAGGAGCTTGTCGAGTGCCTCGGCAAAGGCCATAAAGCACTTGGCAAAGCCTTTGCCGAGTGCCACACTCGGCATACCTCACATGGCAAAAGTTTGGTCGGCAAAGAGAACTTTGCCGAGTGCTTTATCTCAAGCACTCGGCAATTGCCGAGTGCTAGAAAAACACTCGGAAAAAATGAACACTCGACAAAGAATGAACCGAAAAACCCCGAAAAAAACAGCAAAAAATTTTTTTACCGGGGGAGTACCCAATCGGCTAGCGTCCGTCCGTTTCCGTCGAAGTTACAAGTCGCAGCATTTTTTGTGCAAAATTCGCGCGCTACACAGCCGGCGGGATTCGAACCCGCGACCTCTCCCTCGCGTGTACCCCCTCTACCATTGCACCACAATGTCACTGGTGTCTAGATTCTGTTTTGGTTCCCCACATATTATACTAAAATGAATGTAAATTACTTGTTTAAGGCCCTAAACGAATTCAAATAAAAAAGTTGTCAACTATAAAGTTTCATAACTTTTTGAAATCGACAACTTTTATTTCGATAGTTTCTCCATCCGAGGTCGTTTATAAAATTCAAATTTCAAATTTGAAAAATTCAAATCTAGTTTTCATTAACAAGATGATTTCAAATCAAAAAGTTGTCAACTACAAAGTTTCATAACTTTTCGAGATCTACAACTTTCATTTTGGCCGTTTCTCCACCCGAGGTCATTTGAAAAATTTAAATTTTAAATTTGAGAAATTTAGATGTACTTTTCATTGGCAAAATTAATTCAAATTGAAAAGTGTTCAACTACAAAGTTGTATAAATTCTCAAGATCTACAACTTTTATTTTGGTCATGTGTTCATCCGACATAGTGGTAGTAACATTATTTATAAAACTTAAAGATCTCTCTTCTAGTTTTCATGAAACTAATATGAGAGATGTAGATTTTGTGAACAACGTTATTGTTGCTTTGTTGAATGAAGAAATGACCGAAACAAAAGTTTGATAAGTTACACAACTTTGTAATTGAAAACTTTTCCATTTGAATTAATTTACTGCTTCAAAATATGCTTTGTAGATCTTGTTTGCCGAGTGTAAAACCAAAAAACACTCGGCAAAGACCTTCTTTGCCAAGTGCCCGAAAAATTGCACTTGACAAACCATCTAGAACTCGGCAAAGAGCCGGTTTCCGGTAGTTTGCCTAATGAGCAACAAAATCAAGCACCTAAAATATAGAAGTGAAAAGGAAAACTATAAAACATTAAATGTAGGATGTTTAATTTGTGTAATATACATTACTTTCTTCCAGTGGGAGAAGCTTAGTTGACCCTATTGGTGTAACACCACTTTGGCTTGTCCGGGAACACTTCCTAACATAATCCTTATGTAGTGGTGCAGGTGACTTGAATAAAAAATGAGATAACTTCACACCTTGTGAAACATATTCTGGATGCTTTTCAAGGTACCTATCCAAGCAGGGAGTTCAAAGAACTAGAGGAAAACTTCCATCAGACACAAGGTAACGACACAAAATACTAAAATGGAAAAGTTAAAAATAACTATATGACTTAGCAAAAAAATTTGGGAATAACCTTTTAGTCAAAAATTTTGGGAATAACTTTAGTTTAGTATATAGCCATTTCACAACTGCATGCATGTAAAATTGAACTTGAGCAACAATATGCTTTAAGTGAAGAGATTGAAGCAAGAGTTGACCAAAGGAACTTGACATACTTCTCCACTTCATTCCTTGTTCTCAGTTGTGTTCTGGTAGGGGACCAATAATAGTATTTGAAAGCATGAATAAATTGTTAATATGCACACTACAATATTTATCCAAGATGCCAGTGCTAGAACATCATGCAGCATGATATTAATATCAATATGGGTGATTGACTACAGTAAACAACACTAGCTGCCGGTATAAATATATTGAAGGAGAACTGTCTTGTATGATATTAAACTACAACACCAATTTTCCCATTTCTGTAAACAATTAGAACTTAGATTTTTCTTTCTTTATTTGTTCGTTGCCATGGACAAGGAACTTAGATCATAGGTTAGATGTCAACCGGAGGAAATACAACTGATAGCACACAAGTATGCATACAAATTCATAAGATTGGACATATGTAACAGCTACAATGCCATTTATTAAGAGATAATAAGTGATCAAATTTGGTTCAGCGAGAAAAATGCTACTCACACGTAAGCAAATTTGGTGCTTCCTTCACCTCATATCTTAACCAACCTTTCCTATCCTTGAGGGGCCCCATGCGATATTAGGTTTATCAATTGCCCAAAGCTTACCATTGTCCGGAGATACATCTGATGGGTCATCGCATGTCACATCAGGCTTCCACTCACACGCTTTTTCGCAGACAAAAGGATCCTTTAGAGCTTGCTCTCGAATTTCTTCGTACTTCTGTTTTGTTGAAATAAGTCACCATTTCTGACATTTATTACATTGAGCAGCAAAGGCTCCATTGCTTTCCCAGTGCACGCTTTCGTGGCTTTGTTGGTTTTGCTTGTTCAATTGAGAGATGGTTTGCACTCTGTTCATCTTGTCCCCTAGCACTTTTGTCATTCTTATATAGATGACTACTTGCTGTGATGCATCATCACATTTGTCAGCATCCTTATCAGATAATGTTTTCTGTCTCTTCCCAGATGGTGGAGATACAGAGTTCTCAGTGGGACTGATCATATTTTTGAAGGAAATGTTGAAAGGATAGCAAATAAAATTTAACGTTAGAAGTTAAAAGATAGCTTCATATCATATCTTCAGTGCAAAGATAGCTCCATATTTGTCGTGTGTGTGGGGGTGGGGGTGGGGGGGGGGGGGGGGGGGGGGTAAATAGTTGTGTAGTGTGTCCTGTTCCAGTACATCTTGGGAATCGTAACCACTGTACAAGTCAATGGTGAGTCTCATAGATCAGCGGAAAAATAAGTAGGCTGTGCTCGACTGCACTTTCAGGTTACTGCAGCCGTTGGTGCTTCGTAAAAAACAGTATCTGCTGAATTGTACTGCTTCAGCCAGCAAACACGTCCTATCAGGCTTGGTTGCCTCTTGTTCCACAATTAATTGAAAATTCAGTGGTAAAACAACCTGTACGTTAAAAATTATGAGAAAAAAAAAATTCAGAACTGCTGTAAATTTTTTATGCTATAGCCTAAACCTTGGATTAAAGCATTTGGATTTGGAATTTGGACAAAGCATCCAGAGAAAATAGAATTTACAGAAGGGATACTTTCAAACTCGGATTTCTGAGACAAGCCTACAACTATGAAAGATCCCTAAGGTAAACAAATTTAATGTAACTGCAAAAAGTGATCAAATAATTTTTTTTCAAAAAAAAAACTCCCTCCGTCCTAAAATAAGTGTCGTTCTCGCTTCCCGAGGAGTTAAACGTTTTTAACTTTGACCAAGTATATAAAAGAAAATATTAATATGAAAATTGTAGAATCCAAATATCTGTCAAAATATACTAATTGGAGATTTTCTCTAGACAATAATCACTATAGGAATGAGATCCAAACACTCCCCTTTTTTTATCCAAAATCCAAATTCTACATTCACTATCTAGAATAATCTAGAATATCACTATGAGAATGAGATCCAAATAGGGCTTTAGTTTACTTTATTTTTCAAAACATTGGGCAAGGAAGTGAGCCTCTAGCTATAGCTTATCTATGTTGGATGGGAGGTGTGGTTTATGCATTCAACCATCTAGGTCTTGAGTCCTCACTCGAGTTTAGTTTTTTTTTCTAAATAATAAGACCGTCCTAGCTGTTAGTCACATTTTTTGAAAACATACATGCACCAGACAACCACTTAGACGTGCTAGTATTGATGCTACATCAAAGGCTCAAACTTAAATAGACAAGTTCCATGGTAAGTCAGTCTCAATGGGAGTTTCACCTAGACTTCATATGCCTGTGGAAGCAAGCCCTGAGCGCAACACAGCAAGCCGAGCTTGCTGACCGCGATGAGGAATCGGAGTGGCCGACGACAGTGTAGAGGAACGCGGACAAGGATGCAAGCGCGCACGATTGGGGGCAAATCCATGGATGTTGCAGGAGCAGGCGCGTGTCTCAGCAGACGGCTGTGACGAAGGGCAGCATCGCTAGGCTCAGCCACACACCTCCTGACAGCGCAGGTTCACAGGAAGCTTGTGCCGCCGTAAGGGACCTGGAAGATCCGCAGCGCTGGTGTATCAGTGGTCGCGACCTGGCCACGCACCTTCGCTGCACCGAGGGCCACGCCGCGCCGTGCAAGTTTGCCCGTCGCCTGGGCCGGAGCAACACCACTGTGTGGGAGGCATCTGGTCCAGTGGCGGCGTCATGGAGCAGGCTCTCGACAGGCGTGGCGACCTAGGCACATCGGCAAGCGGCATGTGCAGCGAGCCAGGACAACGAGAAGAGCTCCACGGTGAGGAACCGGCGGACAGCGCTCTAGTGGTCACCATGGGATGCCAAGCTAGACAAGATGTACCCATACCCGAGCCTCTCCCCAACCAGTAGCCGCGGCGTCATGCGTCGTGAAGGACTTCTGCCATGGCGTCTTCAGACACCATCAGCATGCGCCATGCACCCAGGCACAGTGACAGGAGCACGCCATGCCCCAGATCCGGCTGTGGCCTGAGGTGGCTATAGGTATAGGGTCAAGCTACGCATTGTGCAGCTGCTCCTTGAGCTTGTCGATGCAGTGGTTGAGGAAGCCCTCCATGTCCATCATCTTGCACTAGCCCAGCTCCGACATTGTCTTGAAGCGGGCCAGCACCTAGGCCAGCTTGGGGGGACCTTTATGGGTGCCACCGCCCCCATTAGCCAGAGAGCGGCAGGGGTTCCTGGCGGCGGCAGCTGCCCCCCCCCCCCCCCCCCACCCCGAGTTGCCTGTACGGATGACGCATGGGTGTTACAGGTGATGCTTATGTCATTCCAATGACATTAAGTTAAGGAGAAATGTTCTGAAGGTAAGAGTTCTTGCTTGTTGCAATCCTGTGAGCCACTTTCTTCAAACTTGAACTTGTTTGAACTTAATGTGCTTCGGACACATGACAACACATTATGTCTAGTAGCTATGTTCAAAATGGCAGGGCAAACTTTAATGTTTTGACCGGACACTTTTTATGGAGCTTTTTTCATGTGTTAATTGCTCGGACACTAGCAGTGCACGTCGCGCACCTAGGCGCAGGGACAGGAGTGCGCCAGGCCCCGATCCGGCTATAGCATGAGGCAGCTGTAGCTACAGGTTCGCCTTGTGCCTTGTGCAGCGGCTCCATGAGCTTATTGATACGCTAGTTGAGGAAGACCTCCATGTCCATCATCTTCTTGCACTGGTCCAGCTCCTGCAAGGCCTTGAAGCGGGCCAGCACATGGGCCACCTTGGGCACATCTGGCCACACATCCGGCTGTGACTCCCCCTCACCATACACCACCACATAGGCATCCACGTCGCACAATGTCACTAGCGCCCAGGGCCGCGCTGTGCTCGATTCGCCCGCCGGCCACTGCACCCGTACGCCCGAAGCCCGCTGTGCCTGCCAGCGCCAGCGGCACTAGATTTGGGGCACGGTTGCCAGATTAGCCTACAGGACTCAGACCCGGCATTTCTTGCTCGTTGTCGGCCATCCTAACTGTGACAAATTTTGAGCTCGAATGGGACTCGGGTGGGGAGAAGAGGATGGGGGAGGTGGAAGCTGTTGTGGGGGGTGGGGAACCTTTATGGGCACCGCCACCCCCACTAGCTAGAGAGCGGCCCCGGGGGGCGAAGGGGGATTCTAGTGGCAGCAGCTGGGTTGCCCCTTACCCCCGAGTCGCCTGTATCGACAACCCAGGGGGGTTAACCTTGGTGACAGGAGATGCTTATGTCATTCCAATGACATTAAGTTAATGAAATGTTATGAAGGTAAGAGTTCTTGCTTCTTGCAATCCTGTGATCCTTTTTCTTTAGACTTGAACTTGACTGAACTTAATGTGTTTCTGACACAACACATTTTGTCTAGTAGCTATATTCAAAATGGCAGGGTGAACCAGGGGTGAATTTGGGTGTAGGGACACTAGGGCCACCGCCCTAGGCATGGCCCAAAAAGTCCCTCATAGTATACGTAGTTTTGCAGTTCTAGACATTGGGACAAATGTGTACACCCCATACCCCAACCGGCCTAGCAGTCCAGCACAGAGAGAAGAGACAGAGAGATAGAGAGAGAGGAGAAGCAGAGTGCGTAGACTAGAAACGCGAGTGCGGCGGCCGCCTCCATTAAACCGTTCTTCTTCCTTGTTTCCTCTCTGACTCCACGCTCTGAGTCGCTGCTAACTGTAGCACCGGCGTCCGTCTTCTGCCGAGCGCCAAGCACCGGTTTGCCCTTGGCCCTTACCCGTTGGCCATCGTCCTCCTATGCTCCTGCCGGGTGCAGGTCCTCCACGCGCTAGTCCTCCCGGCCTCAATGCTACTGCTCCTGTCACCTGAGCCTGGCCATAGTTGCAGCCAACGCGGCCACACTAGACGGTGCCTCGCCCGGCAGGTCGGCATCGAGCGCAGAACATAGGCACTTTGATAGTGGCCCTAGGCGTCTCAGCATACGGTCATGACGAAGAGCCGCATCGCCAGGCTAAGCCGCCTACCTCCCAATAGCGCAGGCCGGCACGAAGCTCGTGCCGCTGCATGGGACATGGACAAGGTCCATAGCATCTGCGTGCCAGTGGTCACGACCTAACCATGCACCTCTTCTGCACCCAGGGCTGCGCCGCACCACACAAGTTCGCCCATCGCCTGGGCGGAGCAATACCACGCACAAGAGGCATCTAGTCCAGAGGCGGCATCACGGAGTAGGCTCTCGATGAGCGTGGCGGCCTAGGCACGTTGGCCAGTGGCTCGTGCGGTGAGCTGGGACAATGAGAAGAGCTCCACAGTGAGGAACTGGCGGACAGTGCACCACTGGTCGCCATGGGATGCCTAGCTGGCCAAGATGTAACCGTAGTCGAGCCTCTCCCCAGCTCCGCGGCATAATGCCCCACGAAGGACTTCTGCCACGGCGTCGAGCGCACGCCGTGCGCCTAGGCGCAGGGACAGGAGCGTGCTAGGCCCTAGATCTGGTTGTGGCCTGAGGCAGCTACAGCTACAGGGTCGAGTTGCGCCTTGTGCAGCTGCTCCTTGAGCTTGTCGTTGCACTGGTTGAGGAAGTCGTCCATGTCCATCATCTTCTTGCACTGGTCCAGTTCCGGCATTGCCTTGAAGCAGGCTAGCACCTGGGCCGCCTTGGGCATGTTTGGCCACACCTCTGGCTGCAACTCCCCTCGTCCATCGTACACCACCACGCAGGCATCCACGTTGCACAACATCGCTAGCGCCCAGGGCCGTGCCGCGCCCGTTCCCTGCAGCATGCTATATGCCCACCGGCCCTGTGGCGCCGGATTCGGGGCAGGGTTTCCAGATCCAGGCCCAGAGGACTCAGACGTGGCGTTTCTTGCTCGCCACCAGCCATCCTGGCTGCGACAAATTCTAAGCTACTAGAAAATATAAACATCTAGATAGCTACTACTATCCACATGGAGGATGTCAATCTAACCATGCAGCAATAGGCACATCCCAAACATGTCAGGAGTTGTGTCTGAATTCTCAGGCAACAATCATAGATAACCAACTCTTATAATTAAAAGGATAACTCACAATGATATAATTCACATTTTTTCTATAGTCAAACAACGACAATATTGGATGTCGCATAAAGAAGAACAACAAAATCAGGCACCTGAAATATAGAATTGAAAAGGAAAACTAGAAAACATTAAATGTAGGATGTTCAATTCAGGTAATATACATTACCTTCTTCTGGCGGGTGAAGCTTAGTTGACACTGCTGGTGTAACACAACTTTGGTTTATCCAGGAACGCTTCTTATTAACATAGTCCTTTTGTACTGGTGCAGGTGACTTGAACAAAAAATGAGATAACTTCACACCTTGTGCAACATATTCTGGATGCTCTTCTAGGTACCTATCCAAGTAGGGAGTTCGAAGAATTAGAGAAAAACTTCAATCAGACACAAGGTAACAACACAAAACACTAAGATGAAAAAGTTAAACATAACTATAAGACTTAGCCATAAATTTGGGAATAACTTTTCAGTCAACTATTTCCGGAATAACTTTAGTTTAGTAGATAGCTGTTAATTGCAGTTATTCACAACTACATGCATGTAGAATTGAACTTGAGCAACAATATGCTTTAAGTAAAGAGATTGAAGCAAGTGTTGACCGGAACAACTTGACATACTTCTCTACTTCATTCCATGATCTCAGTTGTGCTCCGGTAGGGGACCAATAGTACCTGAAAGCATGTATACAATGTTAAAATGCACACTACCATATTTATCGAAGATGCCAGTGCTAGAACACCAAGCAGCATGATATTAATGTCAATATGGATGATTGACTACAGTAAGCAACACAAGCTGCACGTATAAATATATTGAAGGAGAACTGTTTTGTGTGATATTAAACTACAAGACCAATTTTCTCATTTCTTTAAACAATTAGAACTTAGATTTTCTTTCTTTATTTAGTCGTTGCCATGGACTAGGAACTTAGATGATGTCAACCAGCAGAACAGTACTTATCAAAAAAAAACCAGCAGAACAATTTCATAAGATTGGACACATGTAACAGCTACAATTCCATTTATTAAGAGATAAGCGGTCAAACTAGGAAGGATTTAAGGTTCAGCGAGAAAAATGCTACTCACACATCAGCAAATTTGGTGCTTCCTTGACCTCTTATCTTAACCAACCTTTCCCATCCTTGAGGGGCCAGTGCAATATTAGGTTTATCAATTGCCCAAAGCTTACCGCTGTGCGGAGATTCATCTGATGCATGGGTCATCGCATGTCACACCAGGCTTCCACTCACGGGCTTCTTCGCAGACCAAAGGATCCTTTAGAGCTTGCTCTCAAATTTCTTCGTACTTCTCTTTTGTTGAAATAAGTCTCCATTTCTGACATTTGGCACATTGAGAAGGAAAGGCTCCAATTTGCTTTCCCAATGCACATTTTCGTGGCTTTGATGGTTTTTCTGATTCAATTGAGAGAAGGCTTGCACCCTGTTTTCATCTTGTCCCGTATCACTTTTGTCATTCTTATAGATGACTACTTGCTGCGATGCATCATCCCATTTGTCACCATCTTTACCAGATAATGTTTTCTGTATCTTCCCAGATTGTGGAGATAGAGAGCTCTCGGTGGGACTGATCATTGAATTTTCTGGTTTAACGTTAGAAGGTAAAAGAAAGCTTCATGTGTGTGTGTCTGTGTCTGTGTGTGTGTGCATGTGTTTGTGTGTGTGTGTGGTAAATAGTTGAGTCGTGTGTTCTGTTCCATTACCCAAAATCTAGGGAATTGTAACCATTGCACAAGTCAATGTTGAGTCCCAAAGATCAGCGGAAAAATAAGTAGGTTGTGCTCGGCTGCACTTTTAGGTTGCTGCAGCTGTTGATGCTTGGTAAAAAAAACAGTATCTGCTGAATTGTGCTGCTTCAGTCAGCAAACACATCGTATGAGGCTTGCTTGCCTCTTGTTCTACAATTTATTGAAAATCCAGTGGTAAAAGCATTTGGATTTGGAATTTGGAGAAAGCATCCAGAGAAAATAGAATTTACAGGAGGGATACTTTCAAACTCGAATTTCTGAGACAAGCCTGACCAGTAGTAACATAGAATGCATGAGCCAAATATAAGCTATCTTGCTATGCTCATATGCTACAATCTGATTGCCCTGACCATACTTGATTAACTTATGACTGGCCATCTTTCTTGCAGATTTATAATAGTTTCCTGCGCCTCCCAAAGAAAATTCAGGTTGGGCTCTTCAATTCTCTGCTACCTATTCCAATGAAGCTATACAGACTCGCTACAGATTCATGGATAAGCCTGTGGCAGTCATTGTCCCAAGAGTTGAAGAACTAGAGAATGTCAAGCAGTACTATGTGACAGTTGAGAATGAAGAACTGAAGCTAGGAAAACTGTATGCTCTTTTCTTGATCACAGGGGTGGAACGACTTGTCATCTTTGTGAACACAAAGAATAAGGCCGTGTCCCTCGCAAAAGATGTTGGCAAGCATTACACTGTCTCAGCAAGCCATGATGGCATGGATCAGCGTGCCAGGGACACGGCCATCCAGAAGTTGAAGTCTGGGTCATCCAGTATTCTCATAACTACTGACCATCGAGGCACCAATAATGCAATACTGCAGGTTCCCATTATCATCAACTATGATCTTCCAACAGAATCTATGCGATACATTCGTCGTCTTCAGCAGCAAAACAGACAGTTCAGGAGGCCAGTAAGTGTGGTCATTAATTTGGCAACTCCTGCTGATCGACGCACCCTCTCTGCCATCACGGGATTTTGCAATAGATCCATGGGGGAGTTACACTCCGACCTGAAATGACCTCTTGGTGGGCTATGGAGTGCAGAAGTAGTACATACAGAACTGGTCCTAAAGGTATCTGCACAAGTTCTTCCTTGCTAGCTGCAAGGAAGCTTTGAAGTTTACCATTAGGTCTCTGTCTGTATGTCACTATTTCTTGTGATGTGGTCAGCTAGATCAGTGCTATTTGCATGCCTAGGGAAAGTAAGCTATGCAGCACAATTATGAAAGATCCCTATGGTAAACAGATTTAATGTAAGCGGAAAAAGTGATCAAATAGGTCTTTGTAAAGAAAAAGTACTCCCTCCGTCCCAAAATAAGTGTCGTTCTCGCTTCCCGAGGAGTCAAACGTTTTTAACTTTGATCTAGTATATAAAAGAAAATATTAATATCAGAAATGTAGAATCCAAATATCTGTCAAAATGTACTAATAATTGGTGATTTTCCTTAGACAATAATCACTATATGAAGGTAAGAGTTCTTGCTTCTTGCAATCCTGTTAGCCACTTTCTTTAGACTTGAACTTGTTTGAACTTAATGTGCTTCAGACACATGGACAACACATTCTGTCCAGTAGCTATGTTCAAAATAGCAGGGCGAACTGTTAATGTTTTGACCACACACTTTTTATGGAGCTTTTTTCATGTGTTAACTGCTCGGACACTAGCAGCGCGCGCCATGCACCCAGGCGCAGGGGCAGGAATGCGCCAGGCCCTGATCAGGCTGTAGCTACAGGTTCGCATTGTGCCTTGTGCAGCTGCTCCTTGAGCTTATCGAAAGCTAGTTGATGAAGCCCTCCATGTCCATCATCTTCTTGCACTGGTCTAGCTCCGGCATGGCATTGAAGCAGGACAGCCACCTTGGCCACGTCTGGCCACACATCTGGCTGTGACTCCCCCTCGCTGTACACCACCACATAGGCATCCACGTTGCACAACGTCACTAGCGCCTAGGGCTGCGCTGCGCTCGATTCACCCGCCGGCCACTGCACCCATACGCCCGCAGCATGCTGTGCCTGCCGGCCCCAGCGACACTAGATTTGGGGCGGGGTCGCCAGATCCACCCAGAGGACTCAGACCCGGCGTTTCTTGCTTGTTGTCGGCCATCCTGACAGTGACAAATTTCAAGCTCGAATGGGAACGGGGAGGGGAGAAGAGGATGGGAGAGGTGGACGCTATTGTGGGGGGTGGGGAACTTCTATGGGCGCCGCCGCCCCCACTAGCGGGAGACCCCCCCTCCCACACACACGCACACCCGGGTCGCCTGTATGGATGACGCAGGGGGTTAACCTAGGTGACAGGTGATGCTTATGTCATTCTAATGACATTAAGTTAATGAGAAAATGTGATGAAGGTAATAGTTCTTGTTTCTTGCAATCCTGTGAGCCTCTTTCTTTGGACTTGCGCTTGACTGAACTTAATGTGTTATAGACATGCAACACATTTTGTCTAGTACCTATGTTCAAAATGGCAGGGTGAACCAGGGGCGGATTTGGGCCTAGGGACACTAGGGCCACCGCCCTAGGCGTGGCCCAAAAAGTCCCTCATAGTATACATAGTTTTGCAGTTCTAGACATTAGGACAAATGTGTACACCCCAACCGGCCTAGTAGTCCAGCACAGAGAGAAGAGAGAGAGAGAGAGAGAGAGGAGAAGCAGAGCGCGTAGACTGGAACCGTGCCGTTCGACCGTTCTTCTTCCTCATTTGCTCTCTGATTCTGTGTTCTGAGTAGCTGCTAACCCTAGCATTGGCGTCCGTTCTCCGCCGAGCGCCAAGCACTGGTTCGCCCTTGGCCCTTACCCATTGGCCGTCGTCCTCCTGTGCTCCCGCTGGGTGCTGGTCCTCCACGCGCCAGTCCTACTGACCTCAACGCCACTGCTCTTGTCTCCTGGACCTAGACGTAGTTGTGGCCAGCACGGCCGCACTAGACGGGGCCCCGCCCGGCAGGCCAGCATCCAACACAGAACATAGGCACTTTGATAGTGGCCCTAGGCGTCTCAGCATGCTGCCATGACGAAGAGCAGCGTCGCCAGGCTCAGCCGCCTCCCTCCCGATAGTGCAGGTCGGCATGAAGCTCGTGCCGCCGCACGGGACCAGCACGAGGTCCACAACGCCGGAGTGCCAGAGGTCACGACCTAGCCACGCACCTCTGCTGCACCCTGGGCTGTGCCGCGCACGTAAGTTCAACTGTCGCCTGGGCCGGAGCGATACCACTGCACGGGAGGCGTCTAGTCCAGCGGCAGCGTCATAGAGTAGGCTCTAGATGAGCGTGGCGACCTAGGCGTGTCGGCCAGCGGTGCGTGCGGTGAGCTGGGACAACAAGAAGAGCTCCACAGTGAGGAACCGAAGGACGGTGCGCCAGTCATCGCCATGGGATGCCCAGCTGGACAAGATGTACCCGTACCCGAGGTTCTCCATGGCTAGTAGCCACAATGTCATGCACCGTGAAGGACTTCTGCCACGTCGTCCTCGGACACCAGCAGCGTGCGCCGTGCGCCTAGGTGCAGGAAAGGAGCATGCTAGGCCCCAGATCCGGCTGTGGCCCGATAGTTGCAGCTATAGGGTTGAGTTGCGCGACTTGTGCAGTTGCTCCTTGAGCTTGTCGATGCGCTGGATGAGGAAGCCATCCATGTCCATCATCTTCTTGCACTGATCCTGCTCCGGCATTGCCTTGAAGCAGGCCAGCACCTGGGCCACCTTGGGCACGTCTGGCCACACCTCCGGCTGTGACTCCTCCTCGTCCGTCATACACCACAACATAGGTATCCACGTCGCACAATGTTGCTACCACCCAGGGCCGCGCCGTGCCTGTTCCCCCATAGCACGCTACACCCGCCGGCCCCGTGGCACCGGATTCGGGGCAGGGTCACCGGATCCTAGCCCAGAGGACTCATACACGACGTTTCTTGCTCGCCACCAACCATCCTAGCTACGACAAATTCTGAGCTACTAGAAAATACAAACATCTAGACAGCTACTACTATCCACTTGGAAGATGTCAATGTAACCATACAGCAATAGGCACATTCCAAACATTTGAGGAGTTGCTATATTTCAGGTGTCTGAATTCTCAGGCAACAATCATAGACAACCAACTATTACAATTAAAAGGATAACTCACATGATATAATTCACATTTTTTTCTATAGTCAAACAACGACAATATTAGATGTTGTATAAAGAACAACAACAAAATCAGGCACCTGGAATATAGAAGTGAAAAGGAAAAATAGAAAACATTAAATGTAGGATGTTCAATTTATGAAATATACATTACCTTCTTCCGGCGAGTGAAGCTTAGTTGACACTGTTGGTGTAACACCACTTTGGTTTGCCTAGGTACGCTTCTTAACATAGTCCTTTTGTAGTGGTGCTGGTGACTTCAACGAAAAATGAGATAACTTCACACCTTGTGCAACATCATCTGGATGCTGTTCTGGGTATCTATCCAAGCAGGGAGTTCGAAGAATTGGAGAAAAACTTCGATCAGACACAAGGTAACAACACAAAACACTAAAATGGAAAAGTTAAAAGTAACTATACTACTTAGCCATAAATTTGGGAATAACTTTTTAGTCAACTATATTGTGATGAATAACTTTAGTTTAGTAGATAGCTCTTAATTGCAGTGATTCACGACTACATGCATGTAGAATTGAACTTGAGCAACAATATTCTTTAAGTAAAGAGATTGAAGCAAGTGTTGACGGAAGGAACTTGACATACTTCTGCACTTCATTCCTTGATCTCAGTTGTGTGCTGGTAGGGGAACAATAGTACCTGAAAGCATGAATACAATGTTAATATGCACACTACCATATTTATCCAAGATGCAAGTGCTAGAACCAAGCAGCATGATATTAATATCAATATGGGTGATTGACTACAGTAAATAACACTAGCAGCTGGTGTAAATAGGTTGATAGAAACTGTTTTGTATGATATTATTAAAGTACAACACCAATTTTCTCATTTCTTTAAATAATCAGAACTTAGATTTTCTTTCTTTATTTATTCGTTCCCATGGACTAGGAACTTAGACCATAGGTTAGAATGTCAACCAGAGGAACCATTTCATAAGATTGGACATATGTAACAGCTACTATTGCTTTTATTAAGAGATAAGCGGTCAAACTAGGAAGGATTTAGGGTTCAATGAGAAAAATGCTACTCACACAACAGCAAATTTGGTGCTTCCTTCACCTCTTATCTTAACCAACCTTTCCGATCCTTGAGGGGCCCGTGCAATATTAGGTTTATCAACTGTCCAAAGCTTACCGCTGTCCTGAGATACATCTGATGGGTCATCGCATGGCACATCAGGTTTCCACTTACGGGCTTTTTCACAGACAAAAGGATCCTTTAGAGCTTGCTCTTGAATTTCTTTGTACTTCTCTTTTGTTGAATTAAGACTCCATTTCTGACATTTAACACATTGAGAAGCAAAGGCTCGAATTCGCTTTACCAATGCACGTTTTCGTGGCTTTGATGGTTTTGCTGGTTCAATTGAGAGATGGCTGGCACCCTGTTCATCTTGTCCCCTATCACTTTTGTCATTCTTATAGAAGACTACTTGCTGCGATGCATGATCACATTTGTCACCATCTTTATCAGATAATGTTTTCTGTCTCTTCCCAGATGGTGGAGTTCTCAGTGAGACTGATCATAGAATTTTCTGGTTTGGACTCCATATTTTTGAAGGGCCTGTTGAAAGGATAGCAAATAAAATTTAACGTTAGAAGGTAAAAGATAGCTTCATATCATAACATAATGATACACAAGCATAATATCTTCAGTGTTCTGATAGCTCCATATTTCTCGTGTGTGTGTGTGTGTGTGTGTGTGTGTGTGTGTGTGTGTGTGTGTGGTAAATAGTTGTGTGGTGTGTCCTGTTCCAGTACCCAAAATCTAGGGAATTGTAACCATTGTACAAGTCAATGTTGAGCCTCAAAGATCAGCAGAAAAATAAGTATCATACTATAGCTTACACCTTGGACTAAAGCATTTGGATTTGGAATTTGGAGAAAGCATCCAGAGAAAACAGAATTTACAGAAGGGATACTTTCAAACTGGGATTTCTGAGACAAGCCTACAATTCTGAAAGATCCCTAAGGTAAACAGATTTAATGTAAGTGGAAAAAGTGATCAAATAGTTCTTTTTCAAAAAAAAAAGTAGCTAGATACACAATGGTGCAACTGAAAAATACAGAAGGGAAACAATACAATAACGGGCATACACAGCAGATTACCTAAAAAAACATTCATTGTAAATCTTGGATTTAATGTGTACCTAGAATACTGGAAATCAAGTTCTCAATGTCAAAACTATAGTATACACTCAAAACTCCAACAGCAGAACAACTATTTTAAGTTGACAACAGAATTCTACAGAGCATTTTATAGAAGGCCATTGATAATAAATTCTCTATATAGTACGTTAAAAAAAGGATCTGCATAAAAACATGGACTAACCAGTATTTTTCACATCCTTTGAATTTTCACGTCCATGCACGCTGCAGGAGCAGGCCCGTGTCTCAGCAGAACGCCGCGACGAAGAGCAGCAGCGCTAGGCTCAGCTGCCCGCCTCCCGACCGCGTTGGTCCGCACGAAGCTCGTGCCACCGCACGGGACCTGGACGAGGTCCATGACGCCTGCATACCAGTGGTCGCGATCTGGCCACACGCCTCCGCTGCATCTAGGGCCACGCCGCACCGCGCATGTTCGCCCGTCGCTTGGGCCGGTGCGACACCACGCCGCGGGAGGCGTCTGGTCCAGCGGCGGCGTCACGGAGCAGGCTCTCGACGAGCGTGGCGGCCTCGGCGCATCGGCCAGCGGCGTGCGTGGCAAGCCGGGACAACAAGAAGAGCTCCATGGCGAGGAACCGGTGGACGGCGCGCCAGTGGTCGCCATGGGACGCCCAGCTGGCCAAGATGTACCCATACCCGAGCCTCTCCCTGGCCAGCAGCCGCGGATTGCCCGCTAGCAGGGCGTTGTGCGCCGTGAAGCACTTCTGCCGCGGCATGCTCGGACACCAGCAGCTTGCGCCGCGCGCCCAGACGCTGGGACAGGAGCGCGCCAAGCACCGGATCCGGCTGTGGCCTGAGGAATGCAGCTGCAGCTACAAGTTCATGCTGCACCTTGTGCAGCTGCTCCTTGAGCATGTCGATGCGCTGCTTGAGGAAGCCCTCCATGTCCATCATCTTCGTGCACTGGTCCAGCTCCGGCGTGGCCTTGAAGCGGGCCAACACCTGGGCCACCTTGGGCACGTCTGGCCACACCTACAGCTGCGACTCACCCTCGCCGTACACCAACACCCAGGCGTCCACGTTGCACAACATCGCCAGCGCCCAGGGCCGTGTCACGCTCGATTCGCCTGCCGGCCGCCGCGCCGTACGCCTGCAGCACGCCGGCCCGGTGGCGCCGGATTCAGGGCAGGGTCACCGGATCCGGGCCCAGAGGACTCAGACCCGGCGTTTCTTGCTTGCCGCCGGCCATCCTAGCTGTGAAAAATTCCGAGCTCGAATGGGGAAGAGGAGGGGAGGAGAGGAAGAGAGCGGTGGAAGCTGCTGGGGGGCCTTTATGGGTGCCGCAGAGGACTGCTGCCACCGTTAGCCAGAGAGCAGCGGCGGCGGCGGCTGGGTCCCCCCCCCCCCACCTCCCCCGAGTCGTTTGTACGGACGACGCGCTGGACGGAGGGGGGCGCGGGTAACATAGGTTACAGGTGATGCTTGTGTCATTCCAACGACATTAAATTAATGAGAAATGTTATGAAGGTAAGAGTTCTTGCTTCTTGCAATCCTGTGAGCCACTTTCTTCAGACTTGAACTTGTCTGAACTTAATGTGTTTCAGACACACAACACATTCTGTCCAGTAGCTATGTTAAAAATGGCAGGGGAACTGTTACTGTTTTGACGACAAACTTTTTATGGAGCTTTTTTTCTGTAATAACAGGTGACCCCGGAGAGTTTCCCTTCGTCCAACAAAAAAGTCAGCATTCCAATAGCATAACACATGCCTCTGGAATCCAAACAGTACAAGGCTAATCCAACCAACGACAGAAATTAAATCGTGATTCTCCAACCGTTTGTGTTCTCAGGCTTGCAAGACATGAACCATACGTATGTGTTGTCTATCCCAAATATCCTAAACCAAAATCTAGAATATAATGAGGGCAAGGGACTCTCATTACCTAGTACGGCTCAGAAGGTTCTGGAATCTGGACACCTACCTCAAAAATATTCATAATTTCCTTTTGTTGAATCTAAATTCCAAATGGCCCATTTAACAAAACTTTATTCGTAGAATAGTGCATGTGTTTATATTTTATATCACAAAAATTATGAGGGAGAAATGACATGGGAGGTGTGAATGCAAGATTTTACCCTAAACAAGGGCACGGACTAGGGCACCAGAGCACGAAATAGAGAAACCAAATGTTGGGGGACCCATATGATATATGGGCCAATTGTCCCCCTAGAAGAGACCTAATAGGAGTTAGTGTAGCAGCTTGTGAAATCCTCCCCCGTTAAGGGGCCGCTTGTAAATTGTCATTGCATATATATAGTGCCCAGGCCATGAGGGCAAGGGACTCTCATCCCCTCTCTCGTTTGTGTGTTCTCCAAACCCTAGCCGCCATATCTCTCCACTCTCCCTCCTTGCCTGTTTGGAACGCTAGTTCCAACATCGGCGTCATGCTCTCCACGGAAAATTGTACTACTCTGTCCCTTTTTGTTTGTCGTCCGGGAAGCATGTCCGTGAGGGAAACACGGTTTTCTAGAGACAAACATTTAGGGACGGAGGGTGTAATTTTTTCTGAAGGTCCAAGGTCTTCGAAACAACCTTCGGCGATCTGAAGCTAATCCGGGGGGGTCTTCGGAACAACCTACGACGATCTGAAGCTGATCCGGGATCCTTCGGTGTTCTGCTCCGCTCAGATAAGTAACCTTCGTCATTCTACTCTGATTTTTATTCTGCCAATTCGCACAATCTTGCAAAAAATTGACAACTCTGGGTTTGGAACCCATACCTTCGGGCTTTTATACACACTCCGCTAGCCACTAGGACGCCTTAATTTTTGTAGTGAAAGGTGAGCAGGCTTTTGAGATCTGGATCAGACATCCAGGTTCGAACCTTCGGTGATCTCCATCTTGCAACCATTTATGATCAGAGACAAAACCATCCATTGGGTTTCGAACTTCATAACAGTGAAGGTCTTATTGCTGCTTCCAGCAACCATCTTGCTACTCATGCTTTATCTCTGTATACAGATCAAAGTGTTGGGACACGGATATCTTGGTTGCGAAGGAAAGTTTTTTTATCTCTTCGCCAAGCGACTAACACCTAGTCATGAGTCCGGGTTGTTACGTTTGTCTTGGACAGGAACCTTGCAGGTGCCTTCAGACGTGCCTTCCCGGCCGAGCGAAGGCTCAGGGCCTGCAAAGGCACCAACGGCGGACGCCTGGAGCTTATTGAAGGTCAAGGCACAGGCGGGAATAGTGAAGACTACTGGGGGGAAATACGATGAGTCAGCTCGGTGGCCAATGAAGATCGGCGGAGGCCAAGCCTTCGCCACTCAAGGGCAGGGTACCCAGCGGAGGCATGTGCTGCATGACCGCTGGGCCTCCAGTGGGCTCAAAGTGAGGCCCATGAAGCAAGCTGGTTAGGAGGGAGAAGGCCTGAGATACCCCCAGGAATTTGCATGTGTACAGGTATATCCCAAGAATATGCCCTGTGGATCGCAGGGCATAGAAGTAAAAGAACTCCGCCTTGTACAGTGACCTATAAAAGGGGAAAGCAAACCCCATGTAAGGGGAGAGAGATCAATGAATCAATGAAACCCTAATTGTGTCATATGACCTGTTGTGTTTCTTGTACTAACCTTCACCCGTGGCGGAGACCTCCGAGCACTTAATCTGCTGGGATCAGTTTTCCCAACATTGGCGCCCACCATGCTAGGCCAAGCACAAACTCAATATGCCACCAAAGAGAAAAGCCTCTGCCAGAGTACAAGGAGAGACTTCTACCTGGGGCAGACCCAAACGTACCACCCGTAGCACATATGCCAACACCTCAGCAGCCCAACTTAACTCGAAGGAGGCTGGGTCGTCAGATCAACCTTCGGCCGAAGGCGATCAGCCTAACCCTAGCACCACACCAAAACAGATGCTCCAGCAGTTACAAATGGACCTGCAAAATGCGCAGCAAGAAAGAGACAGGCTTGCAGCAACCTTCGCCGCAAGCCAAAGGACAATGCAAGTATCACAGCAGGCATCGGAGGTCCGGCAGCAGCTGGCAATCCTTCAAGCCGAAATACAAAGCCTACAGCCAAATCAACCTCCATCAAATAACTCTAATCAACCTCGACTAGCCGCTCAAAGCCAACCAAACCCTTCGCCAAGCCCCACAATCTAGCCAACCTTCGGGACCCCCTACACTCTTCCACCACTCCAAATCCATAGACGCAAAGTCCCCATTATCCGAAGGGCTCTAGAGCGCTCCATGGCCATCGTCTTACAAGCCCATCGCATTACCAAAGTTCAACGGCAAAACAAACCCACAGCAATTCATTATGAGCTTTGAGGCAGCCATAGCCTCCGCGGGTGGCAATGACACAGTTTTGGCAAAATCCTTTGTCATTGCAGCCGAAGGTGATGCCCTTGCTTGGTACTCCATGTTAAGACCCAAATCAATGCATTCTTGGGAGGACCTTCATGACAAGATCATGGCCAACTTCAAAGGGTTCTCAAGCGAATCCTTGACATCCTCAGAACTCTTCTAGTGCAGGCAGTAGCAGGGAGAAACTCTAAGAGAGTACTATAAGAAATTTGTGCAGCTCAAAGCAAGAGCACCAAACGTCCCTAAAGATGTAGCCATCGAAGAAGCAATCAAGGGCCTCCACATCGAAGCCTTTTAAAGTCACCTGACCAGAGAAAAGCCTTCAACCATTGAAGAGCTGAACAACGAGTTCGAGAAATACTGCAGATCTGATAACGACGTCCACGAAAGATTGGAAGAACAAGCATAGTACAAGCAGGCTCAAAGCAACAACAGAAACACCCCAAGAGACAACAGAGGTCAAAACCAGCCACAGTGAGGGCCTGACCAGTAAGTCTTCAACATCAACCAATATGATAATAACCAGCAACCTCACCTGCCACCACAGGCTGACCAAAACAGCAGGCCACAGGACTAGCAAGACAATAGAAGAAACAACCAAGGATAAAACTAGAAAAAAATCAAAACCAGAAGCCGTGAAGGCAGTATTGTTTCTTCCATGGGGAGAACAAAGGACATATTATCAGGGATTGCCCAGATGCAAAAGAAACTCAAGAAAGGATAAAGAGTAGGCTGAACCCGCAGCCTCCGCAACTATAACCAGCAAGAGAAGTAAATCATGCCTCCACCGCACCATGGCAGCAACAATAGTATTGCCCTGTGTATCCGAGCCTAAAATCCACTCAAATACACCCATCCACTCTAGCAGTAGCATACTACCCCAATTTCTTGCTTGCATGGAGACTAAATACTCAACAGCCCCTACAGCAGGGGCAGTCTAGCAACCAACGAGCGGAGGCCAATCTAACCTTTGTAAATCCTAGGCCTCCGCATATCACTTACATTGAGACAAGTCGCCCCGCACAAATTGCAAATAGACAGCTTGAAGCTCTACCACCACCTCCGCCTACAACACAAATGACAACCCCAAAAAATGAAACTCTACCAGAAAACCAGCTCAACCCACATGCCCCCTACCAACCATCGGCATGATACTGCCAATCGCCGAAAGCTCACCATTGGAATTTCAAACAAAGAAGCAGAAAAAGGATCACTTCAGATTGGTCAACAATGTAGCAGTGCAAGGCCCAGCACGCTACACAGATTGGTCGAAGACACCATTGACCTTCTCCGAGCAAGACCTCAATCTAGAGAATTATCCTCATGCATATGTGATGGTAATCAAGGCCAATATTGCAGCCTGGGAAATCAATTGGATATTGGTCGATTTAGGGAGTTCCACAGATATCATCTTTGTCAACGCCTTCGATCTGATGAAACTAAGCAAAAACTAGCTACAACCTTCAGACTCCCCGCTGGTCAGTTTTGGAGGCAAAAGGGTTGAAGCCTTGGGAAAATTTTCTTTACTTGTCTCCTTCGGAGATCAGCAGAACGCAAGAACAGAGTATGTGACCTTCGACGTCGTCGACCTCCACTACCCATACAATGTGATCTTTGGCAGAGGCTTTGCAAACAAATTTAATGTCGCCATCCACATTGGCTATCTCTAAATGAAAATGCCAACTCTTCACGGTGTCATCACTATCTGTGGCAGTCACAAAGAAGCGAGAAACATAGAAAGGGCCATCCACAATTCTCAAAGGAACATCAACTCTGTCCAGACGACTAAGAATAGCACACCAGATCCTCCAGACATGCCAAAAGGGAAGACAAACCTCAAGGAGCATGAGGAAACAAAATCAGTCCCTCTCAAAGACGCAATCCCTGACAGGAAGGTCACTATTGGAGGTAATCTCTCCAGCAGAGATGAAGGAGAACTCCTTGAGGTTCTTGCCAAAAACTAGGACATCTTTGCATGGTCAGCCTCCGACTTGCAAGGAGTCAGTAGAGATATTAGACAACATTCGCTAGACATCAACCCAAATATGAAGCCAAAAAAGCAGAGACAGAGGAATATGTCAGAGGACAAAATCTTAGCAGCCAAAGCTGAGGTACAGAGGTTGCTAGACACGAAGGTTATTAGGGAAGTCAAGTATTCAGACTGGCTAGCAAATGTGGTCTTGGTCCCAAAGAAGAATGGAAAAATGAGGATGTGCATAGACTTCACAGATTTGAACAAAGCCTGCAACAAAGACCCATTCTCACTTCCAAGGATTGATACCTCTGTCGACAAGGCTACTTGTTGCAAACGGTTTTCTCTGTTGGACTGTTTCTCAGGATACCATCAGATATGGCTAAACAAGGAGACAAAGAGAAAACAAGTTTCATGACCCCTTTTGGCACATATTGTTTTGTCAGGATGCCCTAAGGTGTCAAAAACGCCGGCTCAACCATAGCAAGAATGACCAAGGTAGTCCTCGAGCCTCAATTGCAGAAAAATATCATAGCATATGTCGACGACATTGTGGTCATGAGCAAGAAGGAAGAAGACCACATTGCAGATCTCAAAGAGACCTTCAGCAATCTTAGAGTCGTGGGCTTAAAACTCAACCCAGAAAAATGTGCCTTCAGAGTAAGCAGAGGAAAGATGCTCGGGTGCATAATAGGGCCCGAAGGCATACATGTAAACCCAGACAAGACAAAGGCCATACTTTCAATGGTAGAACCCTCAACCAAGAAGAAAGTCCAGAAGCTTACAGGCAGAATAGCAGCCCTAAACAGATTCATCTCAAAATCTGCAAAGTGCAGTTTACCATTCTTCAAAGCACTAAGAAGCACATACAATTTAGAATGGGGGCCAAAGCAGTCGAAGGCCTTCCAGCAACTTAAGAGCTACCTAGCCAGTAATCTCATGGTCACGGTGCTGGGCCTAGATGCACCCCTGCTACTATATGTGGCAGCTTTGGATCATGCAATAAGTGGAGTCCTGGTTCAGGAAAAACAAAGAGACTCGAAGATCACCCAGCAACCAGTCTACTATATATCAGAAGCATTGTCTAGAGCAAAGCTAAACTACACAGAGATTGAAAAAATAGCCTACGCCATTCTAATATCCTCAAGAAAATTGAAGCACTACTTTTAGGCACATGAAACCACGGTACCTTCAGCACAACCACTTGGTGACATATTCAGCAACAAAGAAGCCTCCAAAAGAATTGGGAAATGGGAAATAGAGCTATCTCAGTTCTGCATAAACTATGTTGCAAAAACAACAATAAAATCTCCAGCACTAGCAGATTTCATGGCAGATTGGACACCTTCATCACAATCAAATTCACAACCACCAGCCCAAGTATGGACACTTTACACAGATGGGGTATGGGGGCACTTGGGAGCTGGAGCCTCCGCTGTATTGATATCACCATCCGATAATCGCTCCAAGTATGCAGCCAAGTTAGCATTCAAGGCAACAAACAACATAGCCAAGTATGAAGGCCTCATACTAGGACTCAACAAAGCAAAGGCACTAGGTGCACAAAAAATACTGGTAAATACAAACTCTCAAGTAGTAGCAGGCCAAGTAGAGAAGGAATACACAGCACGAGAGTCTGAATTGGTCAAGTACCTAGTAACCATGAGAGCCTTAGAGTGAAGGTTCCATGGTTTCACACTCAAGTACATACCAAGAGCGGAAAATTCAGAGACAGATGAACTAGCGAAGGCCGCAGCAAACAACTTACCAATGCCAAAAGGAACCTTTTTCTAGGAACTAAAAACACCAGCAAAGGCAGTAACTTTGAAAGCATTCAAAGAAATTCTAGTCACCGAATCAGAAAACTAGAGGCAGTTGATCACCGACCAAATCAATAATGCCTACCAAGCAGAAGATGAGCCCAGCGCATCAAGAATGGCAGCCAGAGCAAGGAGTTACACACTGGTGGACGGGACCTGTACAAGAGAGGTGTAGTGCAGCCACTACTCAAATGCATAACGCAAAAACGAAGGCAAGGAGCTTTTGCAAGAAATACACTCAGGAATATGTGGATCGCACATAGGCCCAAGAGCCCTGCCAGCGAAGGCCATCAGAGAAGGTTTCTACTAGCCCACTCACATCAAGGACGCAGAGTACATAGTCAAAACCTGTGAAGCATGTCAGAACACTTCACCTCATCAAGCAAGACGTTCAATAGCAACACAACTCATACCACCCACATGGCCACTAGAAAGATGGGGGACGGATCTCGTAGGGCCTCTACCACCTTCGCAGGGGGAACAAGTTTGCAGTCATAGAAATAGAATATTTCACAAGATGGATTGAAGCCATACCACTAGCAACTATCACCTCTGAGACAGTCAGAAAATTATTTTGGCAGAACATAATTTGCAGATTTGGGGCACCTAGAATTCTCAGAGTTGATAACGGCAAGCAGTTTGACTTAGACAACTTTAGAGAGTTATGCAGAAACATCGGGATGTCACTAGCCGTCGCATGCGTCTACCACCCAAAATCAAATGGCGCTGTAGAGAGAGCAAACAGAGTGGTCTTCTCAGCAATTTCTGAAACATTGTTTAGCCTTCGCAAGGGCAAATGGGTTGAAGAATTGCCTAGAGTTGTTTGGTATCATAATACGATGACATCCATAGTAATGGGTTTCACCCCTTTCAAGCTGCTATACGAGGAAGAGGCAATGCTTCCCGAAGAAGCCAAGCATCAAAGCCTTCGAGTATTAAAGCATGCATTAGTCTCAGATGAAGAGTACTCCAAGGAAACCATTGAAGGAACAAGGCTAGAAGCAATGCAAAACATCAACAAGTATCAAGAGCAAACCAAGAATTGGAGAGATAGTCAAGTAGTCAGAAAAGAAATACATCACAAAGATTTAGTCCTAAGGAGAAGACCAAATGCAGCCAATGTGGGCAAGCTACAGCCAAAGTGGGAAGGACCATACACGGCGAAGGCCACAAGAAGACCAGGTTCCTTCTACTTGACTAACACTGAGGGGAAGACAAGCACTCACACTTGGAATATCGATAATCTCTAGAGGTTGTACATCTGATTGTAAAGGTGGTCTTCGCGGCAATATAAGCGAAGGCCACCAGGGTTCTATTTAGTTTTTTTTTCTTTCTTTTTTTTACATTTTTATCCAAACAAAGGGCATGTACTCTTTTTCTCACAGAGGGGCACTCCTAGCGGAGGTGAGGTTTTTAACGAGGCAGGACCCTTATAAAAATCCTCTGAAATATAAAGAGGAAATCCCCTCACATACCATTTAAAACTGAAGGTTGAAAGTGGCTAGCAATGGAGCCACACCATTCGACGAGCAAAAACACGACAAGGAGGGCCCCCTTGCCACCCATAGACAAAGGCTAATGGGTGCGAAACGACCTCCACGGCACCAAAGTGCCTACCCTTGACGAAGACCTATTAATTCTCAGGCATCAAGGAGTTCTCAAGCTCAAAAGCTAGAAATCCGACAAAGACCTTCACTACAGGCATTAGGAAAATACCTGACGAAGAACTATCCTCATCAGGCATCAGGACTACCACAAATACACAATTATGAAATGGTAAAAACACCGGTAGTACAAATACCAACTACCACAACCACCAAAGTAATTGCAAATCACCTTCGCATTCAAAGCTTTCAACAACCACAACAACCAAGACTTAATGCAAAACAGGCACGCCAAACTATAAAAGAGGACCAAACCCCCTCCCCCCCATTCCATCACATCACCAGCAGCTTAGACTACCTAGAGAAAAGCTAACCTTCAAAAACACTAACAACAAGAACGCAAGGAAATACCATGGCTATGGAGTCAGGAGTGTCCTTAAAAATGCAAAAGAAAAGCCAAGTGGTATCGTGCAAAGACTTGTAAAAATAGTAGCTCGAGGCATCGGACGAAGGCCAAGAAAAGGGTCCACACCTGCGCCACAAGGTGATGTACAACCTCCGCCCGCCAAGAGCTAGCTGGAGCCAAAGGCTGCGGGAGGATATTGCACGAAGGCTCGTAACATCCCCCCATAGCCGAAGGCACCAGCTGGTAGTGCCTCGTAGCACGGCAACTCCAAGGGTGTGCAGCAACCTCCGGTCGATTAGCAGGGGTCACAAGACATAGAGCAATAGAACTTGGAAGAACGGAGGACTGACTACCTAGACATAGGCAGCAATGATGGCATGACGCAAGCATGACTTCAACAGCCTGTGACAAGCACCCAAAGAGTGGGGCAGCCTCCAGAAAGACAACTAGATCGAAGACAAGCACTACTGCTTCCTTATCCCGAAGCACTAGAGTGTGCCTGCCTTCGCTTTAGCATGTAATAAACGGAGGCCAGCAGTAGGGACTTAGCATTATTAGTTAGGAGCTCTCTTCTTTCCAAAATCTGTTGTAATGAGACTCAACGGAATCGAAAAAGGCCTTCATTTATTCAGAAACAAACAAGTAACAGGAGCATAAAACATGTTACAACAAACACAATAGAATGCGCGTACAAGACCCCGAAAGGGTCATATGGCACGAAGGCCTCTAAAAAACATATATAAACAACAAGCCTAAGTCCTATGATGGGGGCAACACCCCCGCCAAGCAAACGATCTAACAAACTCACTACGTTCATCGTCTATATCGTACAATACAAAGTCTCACATATCAGCAAATGAAGGCCACGGGAAATTTGCATGCCAATAATCCCACAATTCTCCATCAACGTAAACACCATCTTTCATCATTAACAAAGGAGTCACGTCCTGCACAGGCCCCCAGGAGGCAACCTGTGCAGGACAAGTTTACATTAAGTCTAAGAAGACGAAGACATCACCAAAGCTAACTTTTCTGTACAAGTAGGACAAGGCACAAAAGCCACAGTTTTTCAATACTCCTAGAAACTTAGGCCTAGGGGTTAACCCCCGGAGGAATACGATTTGGCGCAAGCTCCTTTGGCTTCTGGGTCTCCGCAGCGCGTGAGGACTCCCTGACAGCTTCTTCCCTAGCTTTGAGAGCCTCCACAGCGGTACGGGCAGCCTCCACAGCCTTCAAGTCCTGCACAAGACACGTTTAAATTAGAACAAGAATTAAAATACTAAAAAGGAAAGCATTAGTGTACGAAGACAAACCTCAGCTCGACATGCCTCCGCTAAGGAACGAGCATCCTGTCGTCCGAACTTGCACCAAAAATAACTCATAAAGCGGCGGACTGCACTGTAAACAGCCTTCGGAGTCTCGCCAAGCTTAGCCGGACTCTCATAATCCTTCTTACGCTTGAGCACTTCAACGTGTCCGCCGCCACCCTCTGCCAGAGTCCTGGCAAGATTTGTTGCGCTAGAAAGCAGAGCAAAATCCAAAACCTTGCCAATGAAAACAGGGAGCTTAGCGAAGTTGGCGGACATCCACTTGAAGAGTCCAGAGACCAAAGACTCAGCCGGAAGAGAAGACATGACTGCGCCAAAGCCTATGAGCGCGGAGGCATACGCCTCAGAAGCAGCCAGACCAAGCACCTTCGCCTCATCAAGTCGCTTCTTGAGCAACTCAACCTCCAAAAGCAGGCTAGTTTTTGATGCCGTCTCTGTATCTTCCTCCTTGCGGAGGCCTTCAGCAATTTCCTTGGCCTTCTGCGCTCTCTCCAAGGCCAACTCCTCAGCAGCCTTCGACCTAGATAAATCTTTTTCCAAGGAGTAAGCCTGGCCTTTATTTCATCAAAAATTTTCTTGGCCGCTCAAAGACCTTTGACTTCCTCCTCAAGCCGCCCCTTCGCAACTGCGAGATCATCACATTCTTTTTGAAGACCTTCGATAACCATGTCACAGTCAATGATCTCACAAGAGGCACGCTCCTCCAATGCCTCCGCCATGTGATGACTCTACGGAAGCGCACACTTTGTTAGAAATCAGGATCACAAACCAACACAATTGCGCGGTGGCAAGATCAAACAAGCAAGGGAATGCTCAAGAACACAAGGAAGAACTGCAATGAACACCAGGAGCAACCATCAAGGCGTCGGCTCCCCTTTTCACCTTTATTCAAACACGATTACAAACTGTTCAAGGCACTAACTCATACCCTAAGCATCATGCTATTTATACCAATAGCTAACATACACTGTGACACACAGATTATTTAAAAACATGACACATGTCAGCTAAACCGCCACTGCTGCACTACGTCGTGGTCCAGAGCGCGATCACAAGCATCAGCAACTGCTCCTGCGCCAACCCCGATTTGAAAAACTACGCCCCCGCTCTCGCCTCTGCTGCTATCCATGTCACCACAAGTCCCACATCAGCAGGCTTACGCCAACACACTTAAGCAACTAATAGTAGCAAACAAAATGGAGATTCAACAAAAATGTACCACACATTGCTGCTCAAGATTGAGCCGCATCAATTGATAGATATCAATGTTCCCAAAGTGACGGCGAGCACGATCTGCAGAGAACCAAGGCATAAGCAAAGTAAGACAAAAAAAAGAAAAAATAAAGAAGGTACAAACAACCACTAGGATACGGTAAAGTTGGCCAAGGGCCTCCGCCCACCCACTTAGTGTATCAGAAGAGCAGCCTGGCAAGAACAAAGCGCATGATTATAACCCATTGTACAACAGAGAATAACTCACAGGGAAAAGAAACTGACCTTCGCCGCATGCCTGGATGGGCTCCGAAGGCCCACCTTGCTCAGGATGCCCAGCCACGCCGGTCGGACCACCCAGACCAAGCAAAGAAAGGCCACGACCAGGCGTAAGCTGCCTGTCAGCAGTGGCAGCCGCACCTAATGCCTGGCCTCCACCAGAGAGATTTAGCGCCAGCGCTCCTACACAACAAAGATTTTTTAACCTAGCAGGACAAAAGAAAGAAATAGAACGCAACAAAAGGAAAAAGTAGCCAACAGATTCTTACCCAAACCCATGATACCTTGAACAGCATCCGCAACATCAGTATCTACAGTGTGCGGAGACCTCGCAGGAGGTGCCTGGTCTTCCGTCTCCGCATTAGACTCCTCTAGGTGAGATGCCTTTGCGGACCGCGTGCACCCCTTAGATGCGGCGTCAACGCTGCTGGACGTAGTAGACTCGCCCACGACTGCATCCTCATCTTTGGAACTGGCTGCATCTGCGCCAGGGCCAAAGATGGATGGCATAGGCTCAACGTCAGGGGCACCCAGAGCTGCATCGCCACCCAACCCCTGAAGAGTAGAAGCCATCAAGTCTGCATCTCCGCCGGTGGTGGAGGTCTCAGTCTGCGTAATGTCTGCCCTAGCATGTGCATCCTCATCTGCCCCGGCACTAGCTGCCTCCGCTTCACCAGAACCAGCAGAAGCAGCCTTAGGAACCCTTGCTGCCCTCCGCCTCTTGGCAAGTGTCTTTGGCATGCCAGCAATCTTCCTCTTCTTAGACTCCACGCGAGCAGTCATGTTCGTCACTACGGCAGCCCTTGAAGCCTTCTCTTCAACCAACTTCAAGATCTTTGATGGAACTTTGCGATTTCCATACTTTACGTCCATCTTCTCAAAAACTTGATTCAATCAAGGCATGGTGCCTCCAACAGCCTGCCGGGCAAGATACTCGCGCTCTGAGATATCGCTAGTATCTCAACGGCCGCAGCTTCGACTTGAGCGACAATCTCCGCATCACTCTTGCCTTCAGCGCGTTTGAGACCAAAACGATTTAGACCGCTTGGCCAGCTCGGTAGCCGATGAAGACCGGCGGAGGCCAAGCCTTTGCCGCTCAAGGGCAGGGCTCCCAGAGGAGGCACGTGCTGCATGACCGCTTGGCCTCCAGCGGGCTCAAAGTGAGGCCCATGAAGCAAGGCAGTTAGGAGAGAGAAGGCCTGAGATATCCCCCAGGAGTTTGCATGTGTATGGGTATATCCTGAGAATATGCCTCGTGGATCACAGGGCATAGATGTAAAAGAACTCCGCCTTGTACAGTGACCTATAAAAGGGGAAAGCAAACCCCATGTAAGGGGAGGGAGATCAATGAATCAATGAAACCCTAATTGTGTCATATGACCTGTTGTGTTGCTTGTACTGACCTTCGCCTGTTGCGGAGACCTCTGAGCACTTAGTCTGTTGGGATCAGTTTTCCCATTATCAAGTGTAACATTTTTTAGATGAAAGCTCTGCATCCTCTCTTTCCAATGGGATCCCAACCCCGATCGCTTCAGCTCGGTGACGCAACCTTCGGCAACTCTATAGCCACCATGTTTCGGCACAAAAATCTGCACACAAGAGAAGACATGTTTCATAGTGGGGCAAGCTTTTTCAAGCTAAAAATTCACTCACCGAAGGTAGGGGAGCATATTATAGGGCTTTTTCAAGCTAAAAAATCACTCACCGAAGGTAGGGGAGCATATTAGAGGGCCAATCACTCTGAAGGGTGAAGTTGCCCGGCGCTCGTGAGAGAAGATTTGAAGGCCCCACATCAACGTTTGGCTACGACTACTTTGACTACATCGACTACTTCAACCACGACACATCATCACGCGAAGCTTCTAGCAAGGAGGTCCCAGAGATGAAGACCTGCATGCCGAGAAGGCTTTGGAGACAAAGATCTGCATGTCGAGAAGGTCCTAGAGGCGAAGACCTGTGCGCTGAGCAAAGCCTATGAACCATTTCATAGAAATGGTGAAAGGAGCCGAAGCCTAAAGGTGAAGACATTGGGAAGATTGACATCAAGGTACTTAGAGCTAGAAGCCTCGAAAGTTAGAACATGTAAAGGCTAGAGTCGTGTGCGTGCTCTCTTCTCCATGCCCTTTTTTCCTATAGGATTTTTAGGATGGACTTTTTAGTGAGACGAGCACAAGTAGGTGAGGGGCTACTGTTTGTTTCTCCAGCCCCCCACTGACGATGGGACACTACTGTCGCACCAGCGCATCATCCACACCACCACCGCCGTTGACCCCACAGCGGCGACCTCAGCCGGACTGGCTGCCGGGCCGCCAGCGGCTCCAGCCCCTTGTTCTGCACCCCTGGATTTGCGAATCCCTGGTGCCTAACGGCTAGGGTTAGGGCCGGGGCGGCTGGCTGCGGCTGTCGCCCGGCGGTGCTCACCTCCAGAACCCACCTGACGCACCGGCCACGGAACCGGGACGCCGACACAACATCCGGCGCCCTGCAGGCCAGGAAACTGTTTGCTCCATAATCCGTAGTACTACACCACTTTGTTGTCATCAAGTAATAAGCCCCCCTATCCACCCACCCACAAAAAACTTTTCTCGGTAAAATGCTGTGTTTGCTAACCTCTTTTACTTTTACTATCAAGTTTGAAGCCTCCTTTTCAATCTGTACACAGGTATCAGTTGCTTCAAGCGGAAAGAGAGTACATTTCTGGACTTTTTGTTCGCTACATATGCAAGATCAGCATATCCCCACCATCAGCAGGTGTCCATCGAGGCACAAAAACTTTGTACTTTCGTAGTCCTATTCTTCCTATATAAAATATGTCATTATGTTCAATCTATTTACACATGGTGCGAAACTAAATGTTATATATATATATATATATATATATATATATATATATATATATATATATATATATATATATATATATATATATATATATATATATATATATATATATATATATATATATATATATATATATATATATATAAAAGTCTGTCGGACACGGTGTGTATTATTGCAGCGCTAAGCGCGGGGTTACCTGCTAGTAAAAAAGAAATGTGTAGAACATACTCCCTCCTTTTTAAATGTATGATACCATCGACTTTTAACATGATGTCCAACCATTTGTACTATAAAAAACTATGTAACTATTACTTATTCTGTTGTTACTTGTTTTAAATATATTTTAAGTATGACTTGTACTTTCGTATATTCATACTAATTTTTTTATAAGATGAATGGTTAAACATTGGTACAAAAGTCCACAATGTTGTACATTTAAAACTTGAGATAATATTACTATAATTTGACGTCGCAAGACATTGTATTATTCTATGGCACATGAGGCTATGTGCTACTGTGTACCTTTATTCAGAGAGAAGTCAGGGAATACCATTCCATTGCACGTGAGGCTGTGTACTACTTATACCTTTACTCGGAGGAAAGACAAGACAGAGAATACTATTCCATTGCAAAATGCAGTGACAAGGCCTAGTGGCGCGTGGTGCCGACATCAATTCTATCCATGCTTCCAGATCAATAAGCGATGATTATTATTCCATTCCACCAAGAAATGGAATCGGCTTATAAATTGGTGGTAGCCAGACAAAGTAGCTAGTCGTCGAGGTCCAACCGTCCAAGATGGCAGCCGCCGCTGGCAGCACAAACACGCCGAGCACCACCGCGCTGACCATGAAGTTGCTGGTGGAATCCAGCCCGCTGCGCCAGCGCGTGGTGTTCGCGGAGGCCGGCAAGGACACGGTGGACTTCCTGTTCTCCCTGCTGGCCATGCCGGCCGGCACGACCCTGAAGCTGCTGGGGAAGGAGTCCATGGCCGGCTGCATGGGCAACCTCTACGGCAGCGCCGAGAGGCTCGATGACGCCTACGTGCAACCCGGCCCGCCCGGCATCAAGGACGACGTCCTCTGCCGCACTCTGTTGTGCCCCGCAGCGGCGGGGCCCAACAGCTGCCTCCTCTTCCGCGTGGCGCCGGAGCCCACGCCGGCCCCGGCCCCGGCCCCGAAGAGGTTCTACGTGTGCCCCTACACCTACAGCTACTCCAACTGCGGTGGGTACGTAACGGAGGTGCAAGGCGCGCGCTGCCCCAGCTGCGGGAACCAGATGAACAAGGACACCAAGTTCGTCGGGTCGCCGCCGGAGAAGCCGCCGGTACCGCCAGCTGAACCGGCGAGGAGAGGGTTCGTGAAGGGCGGCGCCGTGACGTACACAGTGACAGACGACCTGGTGATCTCGCCGATGTCGAACGTGTCCAGCATCGCGCTGCTCAACGCCTGCGCCGTCAGGGACCTCGGGGCGCTCCAGGAGAGGACCGTGCACATCGGCTACAAGGAGGTGACTGCAGTGTGCAGTAGCGTTCCATGCATATGTACTGATCGATCAGTTTCACTCACTATTGGATGCTAATGCATTTGCAGGGTTTGGAGATTCTGAGGGCCTCGCTGCAGTCCAAGACGGTGCTCACTGATGTTTTCCTCGGCAAAAAGCCACCTTCGATGAACAACAACGGTGGCAGCCGTTCCTTGGGCAGCGGCAGAAGACATGAATCTATCACCTGGCGTGCATAAGCCAGTTTAGCCTTATCAGCTTTCATCAGGTTGCCTTGTGTAAAATTTGCTGCCTTGGGTGCCCGTACTCCTACTACGTACAGACCGGCCAGGATCTAGACCACGAAAAAAACACCCAAAACCGGCCAACCGTCATGCAATAATTCTCAGAAATAGAGAGCGAACCCTGAAAATTCAATAATTTTCTTGGTGGTTTTCACTCGCCGCCCATCGGAAGAATCTTCCACGCTGATGAATTTATTGGCTTGTTTAAGCACGTAGATAGGAGTGTTCGGTGTGGGCTTTCCTGATGGCTAGTCACCATCAGGGCTGCGCCATCTTTGTATTCGTGAAGTTTCCCTCTTAATGAAATACGGGTGAATGGTCCGATCTCGGAAAAAAATGAATTTATTGGCTTGTTTAAGCACAGAAAATTAAACGGCAGCTGATCTCATCAGGCGCGTGGCTTGCATTGGCAACGAGTCAGAGCATCCCAAGATGGAATATGAAGGGGGGGAAGTATGCCTTGTGTTGTTTTTATTGTAGAATCTAGAGAAACGCAGAGTCCAAATAAACTGTATAATTAAAGAAGGAACAAGGACACAGAAACAATTGAGAACTAAAAGAGAACACATAGCAATCTTGTTGGGAAGAACCTGGCGTAATCCATAGCAACACATAAGAGACATCAAAGCTAACCCTCAGCATGCATGTACACAACAAATAAACATATTACTCTACAGAGTGAAGACGGGGACAATTTGATTTAGGGGATACTGGTAGGGGTATGTTTTTATTGCCAAAATGATGTTTCTGTTTGCAGGCTTTTGCTGCATCTCATGAAAATATTGGACAATGGAACATCGTTCGGTAGTGTATGGTTAATGTCATAAATGTGCTATACCGCAAGTTAAGGCGCGCTGCAGTTTCTTAGGCTAACGTTTGTTTCTTTGCCACAATTATGGCTTGCCATACTTTTTAACTTATATGGCCCACATGACATTCTTCTCACACCTTTGCCAAACTTTGCCTAATCTGTGTCAAACAAATTGTTAGCCACACCTTGGGTAAAATTTAAAAGTGTGGCAATACTCGGATATGAACCAAACATGCCCTCTATGCTTTAGATTAGTCAATTTTTAGTTTTCTTATTTTGTTTGTTTGTTTGGATTACATGGGTTCATGGTCAAAGATGGGTGGAATGAATAAAATAGACGTGTAGCTGAATGGACGGTTGCTGGGTTTTATAGGTGTAAAGTGGATTCATGGTTTAGATGCCATTGCAAAATGAATAAGGAGACAGTGGGTTGATGCCTTCACGTGGATGTAACTGGGCTGCTGCATCTTGCTGAATGAAGCTTTCCACCTCTGCGCATTATGTAGATTATAGGGTCCTACTCGTCGACTCGTGACAGAATTTACGTTCTCTATGATAAAAATATGGCGGGATTTACATAAATTCTCACTAAATAATGATGCAAGTATAAAAAGGGATTGGTATGTTCATGACAAACATCATCTACCTGACTGTCGTGAAAGAACAGAAAACAGCAGGACAGCAGGCCTTGACAGATGAACCATGTTCCTTCTGCATTTTCACTTGGCCTCGTTTGGATCTTTGGAATTGAATTCATTGTAATAAAGTTATAGTTTAGGCACATATTTGAGATAGACTATGTAATAAAGTTATAGTTGGAGAGTACAAACATAGCATGGTGATCTAGAATCCATTTCCTTCTTCCACCCTATGAATTTGAGATAGACTCATATGTGAACTTTGGAAAGTTGTGGAATTTCAAATTCCAAGCCAAATAACCTAATCCATTAAGTAGATTCCAATTCCTCCAAAATAAAGGGATCCAAACGGGCCCTTACATAAATTCTAGGCAGCCATGCTAGCATATTTACATTCCTATGATACAAGTAGGTCATCACACCATCCATATGATAATTTCTTCCCAGTGCATAAGAATAGTATGAGATGCCGAACTGGATGATAATGAACCTTAGGACATTTCGTTCTTGTCGCTTTTCCTTGTTCCAGAGGACGATGGTTCACCACTAGAATCCGGTGAAGGAGTAGCCTGTTGTGGCTCTTTTTTTTTTAGAGAAGTCGGCATTCCTGAAACTTCCTGAATAAATGAGAGGGGAAATAACTTAAGTTAGCATTCTATAGACTAAAGCATTTATAAATTGTACAAAGGCCAATAATGTTGCTTAGCAATCAATAGAACAATAATAGTCCTCGGCGTGAAAAAACAGGCATGAATAACATCTAAACTAAAGTCGTGCATAGCAAGCATCTACATAGATCATGTGTATTTGTTTCTAGAGAATAAATCGCACACAGGCATAACAAGCATTTACATGGACCACTGATTGTGTGCGTTTATTTCTATTAAAGTGATAGATGTTAAGAGTATCAATTATCATAGCACGGGGAATTCTTAACATATCTCGCAATTAATTTCCACACCCATGACTTTACTTGAGAAATCTCACTACTCATTTTCACAAGCCAACGACAGCTTTTTTATATTAAAAAGGAAAATGACCCAATGGTAGCTTAGCCACAAACCGTCTAACACTGTCGCAGGCTCGCAGCCAAAAGAAGTAAACCTTTATCTCGTTGCTTCAAACGCTATATATGGATGATGGACTGGCGTGCACAAGAAGCATGTTCTGGCGACAACATAGTTACACTGTAGGCTATTATACAAGGTACTTATATATTAGTTTATTTGGAAAAGATTCATTTTTAGAATGTTGAAAAAATAATCATTTAAGGGTTAACTCCAATTTACAACCTCCAACTATTGCCAAAGTCCGGATTTCAACCTCGAACTCCAAAACCAGATAACTTTGGCCCTCCATCTCTTGAAACCGTTCAATTTCCAATCTTGGGCTGGCTTCAAAAGCGGTTTTCCATTTTCGGGAGGCACTGAAATTTTATATTAATTTTTTAAGCATTTAACATTCTCAAATGAAAAAACTCAAAACTACAAAGTTGTAGATCTCATTGAGAACTACAACTTTGGTATAAAAAGTATATTCATTTGACTCCATATAAAAAATATTTTAATTTTCAAATGCGGCAAGCATGAGTACGCGATTATTATGGTGCTGAAATTTTATATTACTTTTTTGAACTTCTTAACGTCCTCAAATGGAAAAACTTAAAACTAGAAAATTATAGACCTCATCGAGATCTACAATTTTCGTATAAAAATCATCCTCGTCCAACGTCATATTCAGGAGTTATGATTTTTCGAAAGTTGGGTCTTGTCACACCACTCCTGGAAAGTTGAAGAGTTGAAAAATCAACTTTCGAAAAATCATAACTCTTGAATAAGACGTCGAATGAAGATGATTTTTATACGAAAATTGTAGATCTCGTTAAGGTCTACAACTTTATTGTTTTAAGTTTTTCTATTTGAGGACATTAAGAAGTTCAAAAAAATAATATAAAATTTTAGCACCATAATAATCGTGTACTAGTGCTTGCCGCATTAAAAATTAATATATTTTTTATTTGGAGTCAAATGAATATACTTTTATACCAAAGTTGTAGCTCTCAATGAGATCTACAACTTTGTAGTTTTGAGTTTTTTCATTCGAGGACGTTGAGATGCTTAAAAATTAATATAAAATTTTAGCACCTCCCGAAAATGGAAAATCGCTTTTGAAACCATCCCAAGGTTGAAAATTGAATAGTTTCAAGAGTTGGAGGGCCAAAGTTATCCGGTTTTGGAGTTCGAGGTTGAAATCCGGACTTTGGCAAGAGTTAGAGGTTGTAAATTGAACTTAACCCATAATTTAATAGTCAAATAAGATTGAGAATTGTGCGTGGCCACACTAAAAAATGATGTCTGTCTAATTCTTTCAGAAAGGTAATAAGTAGTAGCAACATGAAAATCGTAATCGTTGTATTTTGATGCATGCAACTTTGCTAAACACCTCATCTAGCTATAAGAGTTGTGGGAGAAAAATGTACAAGGATTTTTGATAGAACAGGTGGGGCAAAACCCCTACTGAATTTATTAAACAAAGTTTAGTATACGTAGAAAAGAAAGCAAAAATAGAATGAAGGACTAGAAACGGCGACCAGAAGGGGGTGAATAGGAGTCTCAAATTTCTTTCGAAACTTTCGACCACTGTCCCAAAATCAACCCCTAAAAGGCACACAAACAAAAGCTATAAAAACACGAACCACTAAGAGTCAAGAGAATATAGATAAGTTCTTTAGATCGCTACAAACCCAACGCAAAAGACGGAACTCGAATCGGAGACCGAACGGGCGAGAAACGAACAAAACAGCACAAGACAAGGAGTTGCGGATAGTCTGCTACAGGACCCCAGACTGTCCGCAGTTCAAAAATCAGAAACCGAACTCCGTGGAAACAGTTTTGTTCTCGGTCTAAAAACCACTGCTACAGTACACTGAACAGTCCAGGATTCGGGGCTGGACTGTCCGCAAGTACGGACACCAAGCAGCAAAGAGAGCACAGAAAAGAGCCCAACTCCCGGACTGTCCGCGAATCGCGAATTAGTAAGAACAGAGCGCTCGAAAAATCGCCTCTAACTAAAAATCTATCGATTTACGGCCAAATCAAAACCAATTGCCACTAAATTTTAACAACATGGTCACAAGGCAATAGATGAGCTACCCCTAAGAGATCATCGCCCAATTCAAAGTCAATCAACGGAAAATCGAAAGAGAATGAAAAACGCCCAAAAATTAGGTCACGAGCTTGATTTGCCCCGATGTGTGATCTCGTGAGGAATTTGGTGATTTTCTTTAGTGGAAAGGCTCAACTCACGTCATAGATCATTCGAACACAAAAGGAATGAATCAAAACGATCTCAAAACGAAAAACTGGTGCAAGAAAGAGAGGGGAAAAGGATGAACGCGAAGAACAAAACGCGAATCATAAGAAACTCATCACAAATCGAATCTCTGAGGACACAAGGTGGTTAGGGCCACCATTCCCGCAGTAAATCTTGAGTTCTTACACACATCTCTTAATTTGTGAACCTCTCTCACAAGAACCCTAAGGGGGCGAAACTAAGGAAGGAAGGAAGGAAGGGAAAATGAAAGAGGTGAGGGAGATGGGGGCTCCCTCATCCTATTTAACAGGGCTATTACACAATCCCTGTTTTGCCCTTAGATATTTTGATCGAACCACATAACCCGAGGGTGTTATGGTCCAACACGAGGAAATCTTCATCCGACAGCCACCGCGTCCTTCATGGGATAGCTTCGCCTCGATGTGAACTTCTCGATGTCGCCACGTGCCATCCGTTCCTCCTCAAAACCTCCGCCCGGGTTTTGAGGCCCAAACCCGTAAACCCATCCACCCAATGGTTTTGAAGCCCAAACCACAAAACTGCCACGAGTAGCGTACTCCATACGCGTCCCTCGCCACTCGACATATGTCACCGCCGTCTTCGACTGGCCGTCCGCCAAGTCCTCCTGAGCCCCACTCGACTCGCACATCCGTCGTCTTGACTAGGTCAACACGATCACTCCCATGTACACATGCGCTTGTCGATGTCCCAGATGTTAGCCACCGTGGCTAGTCACCCGGCCTCTTGGTCCCTCGGTTCAAGCCCACGTCCGCCCTTCACTGCTCCTGGTCCATCGGTACGGCACATCCCTACTTGACCTTCACCTCACCGTCGACCACCACCTCTGAGCTCCACACCTGCACGTCACAAGCTAAGAGACATGTCGACAACCCAACTCACGCCATGGTTAGTCACAAACTCAACCTAGGTCAAGGATCACGTTGACAATCACTCATCACAAAATGAACTATAAAGGCACATATCAACCTTGTATTCACAATCTCCCCTTGATGAGTGCATTGTCAACACTAACACACGAACAGCTTGAGCTAAAGAAAAAGAAGAAGAAGAGAAAACAAAGGGCTCACCCAAATGATCAAAAGCCAAAGAAAAACCAAAACAGGGTCATTTGAAATAAGCAAAACTTAGTCTCCAAAGACATGGGCAACGGCTCAACGCAACCAAGTAAAACACAGCTAACCCTCAAGAAGAGGCAATGGGCTTGACACCACTAGGAAAGCTCGAAAAGCCAGAAAAGCAGCTAGACCCTCCAGAAGAAGCAAAGGCTCAACACATCTAGCAGAAGCAACTCAAATGCAACTCCCCCCGAACAAATGCAATCTCCCAAATGAATGCATGCACTCAACATGACGTAAGTTTGATATCTCTCCCCTTTGTGTGTCTCTCCCCATTAGAGTGTGATCTCTCTCTCTCGCGTGAAGTCGTGTGCTATTTCTCCCCATTGATGACACATGCACTTATCAAGCTAAAGCCCAAAGACTACAACTCCCCCTCAAAACATGATATGAATGCAAAGGATGCAGAAATGCAAAAGCTTCAGGAGTATAGTAAGCAAATTGAAAAGATGCTGTAGTTGGTGCTATTATGTGTGTAGCATCAAGTGCAAGTGCAAGCAAATGCTCAAACTGATCAAGTGAAACGAAATATGGCATTGAATCAATTTTGAGCAATTTAAAGAAGGGGCTCACCACTGAAAGTAGCAATAGCAGGTATAAGTTGGAAATCAACCTAGTGCTAACAAGTGTATACAAGGTGAACTACCCAAAAAATGGTCACACATCATGTCAAAGATGAACCTAAGACTTGTGTTTTCATCAAATTTTAATTTTATCAGAGTTTGCAACGTAACACAAGAATTAGTCAAAATATATGTGTGCGAGAGGTTATCTGTACCGTCAGGCCTAACTTAGCAACCATGCCAAGCCTATGTCATAGACAATCAGAAGCTTAAGACAATGGTTTCGGCGTCCATTACAAGGCTCAAGTTCATCCAAATGTGCAATTGGAAGCTGTCTCAATACCTTGATGTTGGACAATACAGACCTATCTCGATCTTTTCTTATCACTTACCTTGTTTATTCAAGTTTTAGCACAAAAATCTTCAAGTTGTCCAAGCAAGTGAGTAACTCAAAGCATGAGCCGTAGCAACCTAGCATACAAGTGATAGCATCAGGGATCTCAACAAATCCTACACATGCTAGTGCCAATCCTAGCGGTGAGCAAATTTCAAGTTTCAACAATTTTTAACCAAGTTCATGGATTGGAAAAGAAGCTTAGATCATTACATGCATCAATTGATCAAAACGAGCCTAAGCCAAAGCACCATCATGTACATTCATAACATCCCAAATAGAGTATAATTTCAATCTAATCACTATAGTCATGAAGCTCAAAATGCACTATAGTACATGATGAAATGAAATGCAATATGCAATATGATACAAAAGTCCAAGCAAAAGCTAAGCTACAAAGAAAAGCAAAACTAGAATACAACAACCAAAGTTCCCCTCCAATGAAAAGGGAAACAAACTCCAAGCTCCCCTCGCAAGCGTGTAAACTGGGCTTGGTCAAGTGGTTTGGTGAAGATATCTATAACCTGGTTTTGGGTATCAATGTGGTGCATATCGATATCACCTTTCTCATAGTGGTCACGCACGCAAGAAGTGAAAGCGGACTTCTATGTGCTTTGTTTTTGAGTGGAGGACTAGGTTTTTGGCTATGCTTATGGCACTGGTGTTGTCATAAAACAAAGGCATTCGCTTAAACTCTAACCAAAAGTCTCTCAGAGCAGCTATCATCCAAACTAACTAGGAACAACAAGCGGCAGCAACATACTCAGCTTCTGTGGTGGATTGGGCGACGCTAGACTGCTTGTGAGAAGACCAAGACACAAGAGAAGAACCAAGAAACTGACAAGTCCCCAAAATGGACTTCCTCTCAACACAACAACCAGCATAATCTGCATCGGAATATTCGCAAAGAGAAAGAAAGGAGGAAGCCGAAAACCAAAGACCGAACTCAGATGTGAAACGAAGATACCTGAGGATTCGCTTGACGGCTTGACGATGAGACGTGCGCGGCGAGGACTGAAAGCGCGTGCACAAACAGACCACGAACTGGATGTCTGATCTTGTCGCCGTCAGGTACAGCAAGGATCTGATCATGCTTTGATATTCCTTCTGGTACACGGCTTCTCCTTCCTTGTCTTCATCCAAGGCCATCGTGGTCGACATGGGTGTCGAAAGAGGCTTGACCTCACCCATATCGAATTTCTTGAGCACGTCCTTAGTGTACTTGGCTTGGTGCACGAACGTTCCCTCATGAGTTTGCTTGATTTGTTGCCCAAGGAAGAAAGTCAATTCGCCCATCATGCTCATCTCAAATTCCCTGCTTATAGTATCTGAAAACTTGGCAACAAGAGCATGAGAAGAGCCACAGAAGATTCTATCATCCACGTATATCTGAACCAAAAGGATGTCATTACTTGAGGAGGAACAAAGTTTTATCAACCGAACCCATTCTAAAACCCTTCTCAAGTAAGAAAGCTTTTAATCGCTCATACCAGGCTCTCGGAGCTTGTTTAAAACCATACAAGGCTTTGTGGAGTCTAAAAACATGGTTGGGGAACTTAAGATTTTCAAAGCCAGGGGGTTGCCTCACATAAACCTCTTCCTCTATGTACCCATTCAAGAAGGCACTCTCCACGTCCATCTGATACAGCTTGAACCCTTTCGAAGCTGCAAATGCTAAAAGGATCCTAATAGCTTCTAAACGGGCAATAGGAGCAAAGGTTTCTTCATAGTCTATTCCCTCTTTTTGGCAAAAATCTTGAGTCACAAATCTCGCCTTGTTTCTCACTACCACCCCATCCTCACTTTGTTTGTTCTTGTAAACCCACTTTGTACCTATGGGGTGGCAAACTGGTGGAGGTGGAACTAAAAGCCACACTTGGTTCCGCTCAAGGTTCTCTAACTCCTCATGCATAGCATTGACCCAATCGGCATTAGATAGAGCGTGTCCAATATCTCGAGGCTCAAAAGAAACTACGAAAGTAGAGTGAGCAAAGTGTGAAATGTGATATGACCTAGACCGCGTGACTCGCTGGTCGATGTCACCGATCATGGTTTGAGGCAAGTGGCGACGCTAAATGTGTTGAGGTGCTTCTCTCGAAGAAGTCACCTCCCCCTCAACAGCAGCTAGGGCCTCCTCAAGTGCAGCCGGCGTAGGCTGAGGAGGTGGCTCGTGTGGACCCTAGGTCATGAAAGAAGAGGGATCAGGGCCATGAGCCAAAGTAGTCGTTGCTGACTCGAGAGGGGCAACCGGTGGAGTCGGTTCGAGATCACCCCAATCAGCGCCTTCCTCGTCTTTCTCAACAAAGATGCTCTCACCAACCTTCCGATCACCTACACAATCAAAGACAGGAGAGGAACAAGGCATGGTTTCATCGAAAGTGACCTCACAGGTCTCCACAACTCGGTTAGTTTCAAGGTTAAGTACACGATATGCATGAGAGTGAGAAGCATAACCAAGAAAAATACCGTCAAAAGACCTAGACTCGAACTTGTCCAAATTACCTTGTTTCAAGATGAAGCATTTGCACCCAAACACCCTAAAATAGCTTACCTTGGGTGGTCATCCGAATCGCAACTCATAAGAAGTCTTCTTCATGAAAGCTTGAAGAAACATGTGATTAGAAACATGGCACGCGGTGTTGATCGCTTTGGCCCAATATCTCCTAGGAGTCCTATGCTCATTGAGCATCATCCTGGCCATCTCAACAAGGGTCCGATTCTTGCATTCAACAACACCATTTTGCTGAGGGACATAAGGAGAGGAAAATTGATGCTCGAGGCCCAAAGAAGCACAAAAGGTTTTAAAATTAGTATTTTTGAATTCTGTGCCATTATCACTGCAAATCGCTCTCATGGCATTCTTAGGGAACTTATTTTGTAACCAAAGAATCAAATCTTGAGCATGTGAAAAAGCCTCATCCTTACTCTCCATGAAAAACACCCAAGAGTAGTGCGAAAAGTCATCCACGATCACAAGAACGTACCACTTCCCACTATCTAACCGAACCTGAGCTAGACCAACTGTGTCCATGTGAAGTAACTCACCAGGTTCCTTGGTCATGACTTGGTTCATAGGTGGGTGAGAAGCGGCAACCATCTTCCTATGATGACAAGGGTGGCAAACCAAATCCTTTTTAAATTTTAACTTGGGCAATCCTCGGATTAAGTCAAGTGAGCTCAACCTAGCTAGTAAGTCAAAGCTCAAGTGACCCAGTCTCCTATCCCACTTCCAAAGCTCATAGGAGAATCCAGCCACCAAACATCGAGAAGACCAAAGGAGTGAGAAAAATCAGCTCAAAAGACACGGCCAAAAGGGACAATCTGGAAAACAAGATTTCCCTAAAAATCAAGAACTCGAGACAAGCCGGTCTTAAAGCGCACTTCAAAGCCATCCTGAAGGAGTTGTGAAACTGAAAGCAAATTGAAATACAAATTTAAAACCAAAACAATATCCTTCAAGATAAAACTCTCGTTGACTCGAATGGTCCCATGAGAAAGCACCTTACCTTTGCTATTGTCCCCGAATATGATGTACTCCTTGCATTGCACGGGGTCGAGGCTAGAGAACCGTTTTGAGCTTCTGGACATGTGGCGCGAACAACTGGACTCAATGAGCCATGTGTTCTCTAGGACTCCGTCTTACATCAATAGAAGAACATGGGAAGAGTAAATGGCGTAACATTGGGGTTAATAAAACTATGAAGGATACCAATGTTGGCACATTTGCCCTGGAAAAGTGCTAGGAAAAACACCAAACATGCCATGTCCCATTTGAGAAAGGTGGGCACCATGTGGGGGAAAACATGGTCCGCTAGAACTGTAAGACTGAAAGCCACTACTGTGAGGTCCAAAGTCATATTAATCATGACCTGAACAACACAGGACACAACCACCGCGTGGTCTCGCAACCTGAGGCCTAGCACCTTAAGGCATTGCACCTCTTGGCCTAGTATTGTGCCTCTTAATAGGCGGTACATGTACGCCATGGGGTGGGTGGTACATGTTCTAGTTGTTCAACTCGTACTCTCACCGCTCATCTCTCTTCCTCCTAAAGCAAAACTCAACAAGATGACCATCCCTATGGCAATAGTAACAGTGATACCTCACCTCTCTTTTGGGTGGTTGTCGGCTCACTCTCTTGTGGGTATGGTTCACTCTTGGTGGCTTTTTGGCTTTAGGAAGGGGATCCTAAGAGATGTTTGGTAGAGTGTCAAGTGGGTTCTTGATATGGTTAGGTTTTGAAACCCAAAATTGTTTTTGGGGTGAAGCTTTTAGAGGTTCTTCAAACACTCCATCTTTGGTGGTAGGCAAAGTGGGCTCAGGTGGAGTGATCTTGAACAATTTGGGAGTAGCGGTAAGTTTATCACTTGGTTTCAATCCACTATACTCTCCAACCTTGCCATAGAGATTTTCACCCTTCCCACCTACAACAAAGCCTACACCCGATGCACCAGTTCCCCGCCTGAACTGGCTCATCGTCATGCCCAACTACGGCTCACTACAGGACACCTAGCTCAAGATGGACCGAAGGCTTGTGTTGTCTTCCTTGGTTCTCATCTTGTCGTGCCTGTAGGACTCAAGCTCTAGCTCCAAACCCTCACAGCGTGCACACTTAGCAGCAGTGCTATCTGAACAAGCCTTGTCAAGCAAAGAGATCCTAGCAACCTTCTCTGCCAGCTCAGATTGCAAGCCCGAGCAGGACTTGCATGCACCTAACAAGCCAGACCTAGACTTTAGCTCACCATTCTCATCAAGCAAAGCAACATATTTGGATTGCAAATCAATAAGGTTGGACATGTGAACAGCACACTCATCGCACTCAACCTCATCTGACACTACTACAACAATCTTCTTAGCTTCCTCAAGCTCCTTCAGCGCGATTTCTAGCTTGTCCTTAAACTCTTTCCTCTCACGAGCAGCACGTTTTAATAGCTTATCTTGGCTCACCAAGGTGTCAGTCATGATATCAAGCTCGGCAACAAGATTGTCAATGAAGGTGTTACCTCAGTAGTGTCACCATCGATGGGAACCACGTCCTTGCTAGCCTTCACCTCGGTATCGACCGCCATGGTGCAAAACCCTTCGTGGGTGGAATCGGCGACGAAGCAAAGCCCGGTCGGCTTGTCCTCGTGCTTCCTCTTGGACTCATCGTCGCTTGACAAGGAAGAAGAGCGGTCATCGTCGATGTCGTTGTTGAGGTCGCTAAGGGAGGCAAGAAAGGCACACTCCTAGGCATTGGCTTTCTTGAGGTACTTCTTCTTGAGCGCCTCCTTGTCGAATCCTCCCTTTGACTTGTGTTTGCTGGAGGTGTACTCGCTCTTGTCTTTGTGCTTGCTGGAGTCGTACTTGCCGGAGAAGCTCTTGTTCTTCTTGGGGCAGTGGGCGATGAAGTGGTCGGGGTCTCCACAGTCATAGCATCCTTCCTTCGGACCCCCACCACGCTGGTGGTTCAAGCGGTTGTTGTGATGACCAACGTCAGCTCGTCGTCCCCAAGAGCCTCCAACTGCTCCTCTGTGACAGACACCAAAGAAGACAAGGCAAACGACATCTGTGAAAGGTTAGCTGAAGAACTTGAGCCGTTACTTGAGACCAAAGCCATATTCAGTGCAGAAGGGTTCTTGATCTTGGCTTGGGTCTGGTAATCGATCTCGGTGGACTTGAACTTGCTGAATAGCTCATCCACCGTGAGAGTATCGTAGTTTGTGGACTTAATGATAGTGGACACCTTCACATCCCACACCTTCTGATCTAGGGCATATAGAAGCTTGAGTGCCCTCTCATGATCATCATAAGGTAGTTGTGCCTTGTTTGCTCACATCTTGTTAACAATCGTCTGAAAGCGAGAAAACATGGCATCGATGGACTCGCCATCCAACTGAGAGAAGTTCTTGTACTCACGCTTGTACATCTCAAAGAGTCTGGTTTTGACTTGAACGGTTCCCTCGTGATAGCTCTGAAGCCTCACCTAGATCTCCCAAGCAGTGGCACAATCGGAGTCTCTCTTGAACTCTGGAAGAGAAAGACTCGAGAAAAGAACACTGCAAGCTCTATTATTTGTGTTGTGCCAATCCTTTTATTCTTGAGTGGTACGGGCATGAGGTTCAAGCACAATGTAAGTAGTATCCTCGCAAATCTCCTAGATAAGCCAATCAATCTCTTGAAGATGCGCGGACATGTGGATCTTTCAATAGGGATAGTTTGTTCTATCGAAGAATGGTGGTTTGCTAGAACCACGCTCCATGTTGCCTTCGTGGATCACGGACCGATTAAGGTGGAATGATTCTTAACCGGCTCCGATACTAATTGAAGGACTAGAAATGGTGACCACAGGGGGGTGAATGGGAGTCTTAAATTTCTTTCAAAACTTTCGACCACTGTCCCAAAATCAAACCCCAAAAGGCACATAAACAGAAGCTATAAAAACACAAACCACCAAGAGGCCAGAAACCCAACGTAAATGACGGAACTCGAATTAGAGACCGAACGAGTGAGAAATGAATAAAACAGGACAAGACAGGGAGTTGCAGACATTCTGCTACAGTGCCCCCATACATTCTGCTACAATACCCCCCAGACTGTCCGCAGTTCAAAAATTAGAAACTGAATTCCGCGGAAACAGATCTGTTCTCGGTTTGAAAACCACCGCCAGACAGTTCGGGCTTGGGGGCCAGATTGTCCGCAAGTACAGACACCAAGCAACAGAGAAAGCATAGAAAAGAGCCCGACTCTGGACTGTCTGCTACAGTACCTTGGACTGTCCGTGAATCACGAATCAGCAAGAACAGAGCGCCCAAAAAATCACCTCCAACCAAAAATCTCTGGATTTGCGGCCAAATCAAAACCAATTGCCACCAAATTTTAACCACATGGTCACAAGGCAATAGGTGAACTACCCATTAGAGATCATCGCCCAATTTGAAGCTAATCAATGAGAAATCGAAAGGGAATGAAAAACGCCCAAAAGCTAGGTCACGAACGTGATTCGCCCTGATCTATGATCTCGTGAGGAATTTGGTGATTTCCTTCGGTGGAAAGGCTCAACTCACGTCATAGATCATCCAAACGCAAAAGGAACGAATCAAAATGGTCTCAAAACGATGAACTGATGCAAGAAAGAGAGGGGGGAAAGGATGAACGCGAAGAACAAAACACGAATCACGAGAAACTCATCACAAATAGACTCCCGGAGGACACGAGGTGGTTAGGGCCACCATTCCCACGGCAAATCTTGAGTTCTTATACAAATCTCTCAATTTGTGGACCTCTCTCACAAGAACCCTAAGGGGGCGAAACTAAGGAAGGAAGGAAGGGAAAATAAAAGAGGTGAGGGATATGGGGCTCCATCATCCTATTTAACAGGGCTATTACATAATCCCTGTTTTGCTCTTAGATATTTTGAGTCAAACCACATACCTTGAGGGCGTTATGGTCCAACCCGACATAATCTTCATCCGATGGCCACCGCGCCCTTCATGAGATAGTTTTGCCTCGATGCCGCCACGTGTTGTCCATTCCTTCTCGAAACCTCCGCCTGGGTTTTGAGGTCCAAACCCGTAAACTTGTCCAACCGTTGGTTTTGAGGCCCAAACCACCAAACCACCATAAGTAGTGTACTCCATACGCGTCCCCCGCCACTCGACACTTGTCACTGCCATCTTCGACTGGTCGTCCGCCAAGTCCTCCTGAGCCCCGCTCGACTCGCACGTCTGTCGTCTTGACTCGGTCAACACAATCACTCCCATGTATACTTGCGCTTGTCGATGTCCCAGATGTCAGCCACCACGGCTGGTCACCCGGCCTCCTGGTCCCTCGGTCCAAGCCTCATGTCCGCTCTTCACCGCTCCTGGTCTATCAGTACGGCACGTCCCTACTTGACCTTCACCTCACCGCCGACCACCGCCTTTGAGCTCCACACCTGCACACCACAAGCTAAGAGACATGTCGCACAACCCAACTCACGTCATGGTTAATTACAAACTCAACCTAGGTTGTGGATCACGTTGACAATCACTCATCACAAAATGAACTACAAGGGCACATATGAACCTTGTATTCACATAGAAACAAAAAGACTACAAGGTAGAACAACATAAAGTTCCCAGACTTCCTAACTTTAGGGAACAGTGATGCATGAGGATTAGAAGTTTATCTAACCAAGAAAAAAAGGAGAACACAAGCTAGGAAAATATATTAAAAGCATCAAAGAAAATGTGAGCCTCACCTTGTAGCTTATCGAAGAAGGTGATAGTTTTGAAATTTTCTTCTTTTTTTCTAGCGTTTTGGCTCGGAACGAAATGAAGCGGCTAGAGTGTGTGCTTGAGTCTTTGTGTGGGCACTCTGGCCTACATGGGCCAAATTCCCAAATGATGAGTGGAAAGGTGGGCCAGTGACAATTAATGAGCCTAATGTTGGATACTTGGATCCCGAAAAGTCATGGGTCTATAGGGCACTCCCAATGAGATATTAATGGTGGTTTCTATCTCTATTAAATGAGATGTCATGTAAGCAAAATGCTGACATGGCAGCTCAATCAATGAGGAGAGAGGAGAAAAAAAGAGGAAACCGTTTCTCAGGAGGGAAACGGCGTCTATGCTTTACCCGAGGCGCGAAGAAATCATGATCTCGATATTAGGGAGAAATCACCGGTTTCTATAGGTGGGGCCCACGCCGGCCACTGTCCACGCCGGCCGCGCTTGCTCGCACACCACCCTGGGAGCTCGCCGGAGCCGCCGCGCTGGCCCGCGCCCGCACACGCCGCCGCTGGAACTCGTTGGAGCCACCTTGTTCGCGTGTGCCGCCGCGCTGTCCGTCAGAGCCACCTCGCTCGTGCGCGCCGCTGACCTGTCGAGGGAACTCGCCGAAGCCACCTCACTCGCGCGCCCCACCGCGCTGGAACGCACTACCGCTGGGAGTAGTCGGAGGCGCCACGCCAGGCTCGCCCGCCCGCCACTCTCGCGCGCGCCGCTGCCCTCGCTTGCCAGCCGCGCTCGCTCATGCCCCGTGCCGCAGCGCTCGCCCGCGCTGGCCACGCCGCCGCGCTCGCTTGCGCCCCACGAGTGCTTGCCCGCGCTGCCACGTTCGCCGGCCACCGCGAGCGCTCGCCCGCTGCCGTTACGTGCGCTCGCCCACGCCGCCGCGAGCGCTCTTGTGCGGGCAAGCAGGATCCTGCATTCCTGCATGCGGCCCTACTGTAGCTCGCATGTGGGCGGACAATATCTGGAGATGAGTCGCATGTGGGCAGCGTTGTCCGGTGGCTGTCTGCGGCGGCGCGCGTGCAAGCAACCGGGCTGGTGGCGACGTAGGCACGCAGCTAGGCTTCGCTGCTCCTCAGGTTGTCTTGCTGCTCCTCAGATTGGGGTTGGGAGAGATGCGAGAGGAGAGAGAGTATCGGACGGAGGAAGAGAAGTATAATATTTATTACGGGAAGACATTATCATTGTGTGGTGCAGTTTCTACAGATCAAATTTTACTGATGTGGTACTCTTGGACATCGCGCATGGTTTCCACCATCGGGACTGCCCATAGGGCCTCATACACTACTAGCAGTACTTCCTCTGGACCCTAAAAAAGAAACAGTACTTCCTCCACCAAAGAAAAAAAATCTTATAGGCATGTGTTATGGGGTAGTATAGGTTGGTCTAACATGCACCCCAGTGATACGCGTTGTGTGTGGCCTGTGTTTAGATATATGTTCAGATGTCACAACGTGTACGATGAGATCTTAGGAATCTAAAAAGAAAAGAAAAGAACCTAACATTTTAGGCTTTAAATTAAATATAGGCTTTGTCTAGATTCATAGAGCTAATAGCTAGCTGCTAATAATTAGCTTATTTGAATCCACAGAGCATCTCCAAAAGACTCTTTATGTATCATACTACCTAATTTATCGGAATAGAGATTTTGATGAAAAAGAGATACCCTTCAATAGACTCTATAATTAATTGGATATCTAAATATAGACATCCTCTGTTTTGTATTTCTCGGTTGTCAAATATGGAGAGCGAGGATGGGCCTGTGAAGTGTGCGCACAAGCTATAGAAAAAGTTATTGGAGGTTACAAATATATAGAGGTAGATTTTTCACTGAAATGACTTTGAAAATAACGATTTAGAAAGTAAATTTTAGAAAAATAAACTCTTGGAGATGCTCTAGTAGTCTTGCTAATTGTTAGCTTGCTAGCTGAATGTACACTAACGACTACGTAGTTGGACAATCCAACTAACAGTAGCTAATTGTTAGCTAGTTAATAGTAGCTATCAGCTAGCTAATGGATGCATGCAAGGAGGACCATAGGGAGTTGGCTGGTGACCAAAGGTGACCTAGCTATATCAATCAGGGGTCGTGTCAGTTTGGCAAGGACGACTGTGAGGCTAGCGATCGGACACGAGGCATGGCTGATTATTTATTAGTATTGTGAATGGCGCAACCGAGTATATAAATCTGTTTTGTGGAAGAAAAAATATCACGGCGGTCGGCCACAACTAGAATTTTCTAATTCTCCTAGTGAGATGGACTTCTTCTAGTGTTTTATATTCAAAATTTAGTATAAACTTTTCCTACTAAATATCTTCTAGTGAGAATTTCCATATGTTATGACTATCGATAGTATTTTATTACTATTTAAAAATACTAGAAGAATTTCACTATTTTGATAGTGCACGCAGGCAAGCACGCGGGGCAGACGGGCACGTCGTGCTGCGTCCTCGCTCCATCGCCGTGGTTACGGACGGACCGGGTCGGTCCCGCGAGAAAACGTTTTGCACGGTGCACACGCACCCAGGGGACAGACAGCATCAGGAGGTGGCCGGCCGCCGGTAGCAACGAGAAAGCAACCCCCACTCACTGATCGACGATGGAGCACGTTATTAAGAGCGGCGGACGGAGCCTCCGGCGGCATGCAACGGCCGGCAACCCCTCTGTTAGCTGATCCGTAGCTTCCCTCCGCCACCGCCAACGCAGGCCAGGTATGTCGCCATGCATTGTATGCATGGCTAGCTAGCTCTCTACGTACGCAAGCTGTACGTATGCATGCATGGATAATGAATTCAAGATTGTCGATCGTCATCTCTCTGTTTTATTTATGTAACGTAATTCTTGTTCATAACCGCGAGCTTGCATTGATGAAGTTCCACTACTTCCTCCTTCCTTCTTCCCCACCAATAATAAATAAAGCTAATAACAAAGAGCTTGAAGATAGAAGCTCTCTCACACCCGTCGTTGTAGAAGTAGCAATGGGGAAGATCGAGGGTCCTGGGGCCGGCCTCCCTCCTGCTGGCTCCTCCTTTCTGCAGCTTGGGGCCTTATCCTCCTTGCTATATATCTTCCTTCTCGATTTCTTTCTTGGTAGAGAGAGAAGAGATGCGCGTGGGTGAAATGGGAACAGCCGAAGAGGGGGAGACAGGGAAGGTGTGCTCGCTCTCCTGAGGGCAGCTCCAACAATAGACTTTTGAGCTAGCTCTAAATATATTTTTCATACTTTAATAGAAAACAGAGAAAAGATAGCTCTTGATCAAGAGCTAACCTCTTATATACATTTCAAGATTACGTGACAGTGTCATGTGGGGCTATCTATGCTATAAACTATGTGCTAAAAGAGAAGTTGTCTTAGAGCTAGTAATTAGCTCTTACTATTGCGGTGCCTTGAGTGCTGATGTGTAGTGCCGCACGCACTTACAAACTGTATGTTCTTCCAAGCTGCATGTCTACAGCAGACAGCTGCTTTGCCGATTGCAATTGCACTTGGCAAAGAGCTGTCGGCATATCCCTTCACGGCAAAGGCTTCTTTGCCGAGTGCCGCATGTCGGGCACTCGGCAAAGAAAAGCCGTTGTGACAGCCAGGTTACGGTACCGGCTCCTTTGCCGAGTGTCAAGAGCCGGCACTCGGCAAAGAAAAATGTTTTTTTCTTTTTTTTAAAAAAAAATATTCTTTGCCGAGTGCCTCCAGCTGGCACTCGGCAAAACTTGTTTTCTTTTTTTCTTTAGATTTTCTTTGCCGAGTGCTGGAGTTTGGCACTCGGCAAAGCGATTTTTTTTAAAATAAATCTTTACTGAGTGCCTAGACCATGGCACTCGGCAACCTGTGTGTCCCAAATTCCTAGCTTTGCCGAGTGTCAAGTGAAAAAAATTCAAATTTTTTTATTTTTAGACTTCCATAGAAGCAAACAAGATATACATCACAAATATATATATAACACAACTATATATCACACAAATATATATATAATACAAATAAATATCATAATCCACCACAAACACAAACATAGCATACAAGTATCACAATCTCGACTCCAAAGTGCAAAGTCCAAACACACAAGCATAGCTCACAAAGTTCACAAGTGCATATATCACAACGGCGACCATTTGAAGCTCACAGCGACGGTCCGGGTTGAGATGGCCCAACGTGCGATCCCGGCGACCCTCCGAGGTGGTTCGACGCCGTCCCCGATTGATGCTGCACAAAAGAGAAGAGATTGCATGTGAAAGACAAAAGAAGAGATAAATATGCAAGATATATATCTGCCACTACCACCACCACCACATCACCGTCATCACCAACACTTCACCACCAACACCACCACCACCACACCACCAAGAGCACCACACCACCCCCACCACCATGAGCACCACCACCACACCACCATGAGCACCACACCACCATGAGCACCACCACCACCACCACATCACCACCACCACCACACCACCATGACCACCACCACCACCAACACATGACCACCACCACCACCACTAGGTTTCTCTAGGTTTCACTAGGTTTCAGCATAGAAAGTAAAACTTTGTACTTATACTTACCGGGGTAGAATCAGGACGTTGTGGAGGTGGATTTGGAGCAAGCAACGTTTGTGGGATCGCCCAACCTTGTTGCTGGCCAATTTGCTGCATGAACTTGATCATCTTGGCCACTGTCACTGATCTTGCTCCCGCTGGGCCTCTAAAACATGTAGCCTCTGCCGCTCGGCCTCTCGCTCAACCCACAGTTCCTGCACCTGGGCCTGCAGCATTTGACCCCAATGTTTCAATAATGCATAGGTAAGGTATGTAAAAGTCAAAGAATGACGAATGAAATAGGAATGCTTACCTAGAGTGCTGACACTGCGGTCAGCCATTGGGGTATGGGCACGCTTGAGCTCATGCTTGCTGCTCGGAGCTGGTGGAGAGGAGGAGTAGAGGCTGTGTCGAGGACGCCATCGCCAATCCAGAACCGTCCATGCTTCTTGCCTTGCCCCACCCTCATCACGAGCTGAGGATCAAGGCACTCCTCGATTCTTGGATCGTAGCCTAGCCCATGGACTGACCTTGTTGCCTCCATGTACGAAGAGAGGCGGGTGTGGATGCTAGAGTTAGTGTACGCCTCAGGCGGGGCATCTGGGTCATACTCGATGTCGGCCATCGCCTTGCCCATGTGAGCCAGAGCATATGCCTTGAGTTGACCAACTGGCTGGCCACCGTGCGCATCCAACTATGAGAAAGACAACATGTGGTTAGAAATGATGCAAAATTGAGCGCGGCTAGATTAGAGCAATGGCGGAGACTTACATATGCCTTTGCATATTTGCTGAGGCTGCAGCTGCCCTAATGGTGAGGTACACCTGGCATCTGCAAACGCCTGTTGCAGGCCTCCTTGTGCTTCTTCTGCCAGTCCCCGTCCAACTAGGTGTTCACAATATATTCCCAGTAATCGGGGTGGGTGGCGCACCAGCTTGGAATCACCTATAGGACATCAAGTAGATGAAGGCATACTTAATCTCAAAAGAAATGAATATTCATGTTTTGTATTTACCTGTATGTACTGCTCCCTTGTCAGCGTCATCTATCTTGCCTCCTCTTTGTTGACACGCCTGAGTAGGAACTTGGTGTTGTAGTCTATGTGGGCCTGGAGGCGGGACTCGTAGTGCAAGTCTATGACACGCGTTTTACAAGAAGCGTAAGCCACCTGATACGCCCTTTCCTTTTGTCCCTCTTAGATTCTGAAGAAGTTCGGCATAAAGACATGAGGTATCCATTATTTTATTTCAAGAATGTCCATTGAATGCGAGGAATTGAGGAATGTAGTGCAAGAAAGACTTACCCACAACTCCCTAATCATCCGATCCACCTTGTTTCTATAGCGGATGCCATTATGATCTGGAGCATCCTGCACGCGGGCGTAGTGGTCGAACGACTAGGCCAGCTCCCAATCCTGATCTCCTTTCCTAACTAGGCCACGGAAGTGTTCCTTGCATAGAAGCCCCAGGATGCCATTCACATTGCGTGCCGGGGCCGCCTAGTCCACAAGCACCTAGTTCCTGCACAAGTGGTCCACAATAGTTATTAGTTGTTATTATGATTTTTCAACATATCAAATGAAGAACATATAAAGTTACTTACTTATCGCCCTCGGGTGCAATCAGTGGGCGCCTCTCAATAGGTATAGGTCGCTTCGGGAGCTTCGCGGGACCTCACTGGTAGGGCTTCGACGTACCAGAGGAAGTGGAACCCCCTTCCGTCACCGCCTCCTCATCCTCCGTCACTAGAACCACCTCCTCATCCACCGTCACTGGAACTGCCTCCTCGTCGTATGTCTGTGGACCCCCGTCCCCATCCACCGTGTGCTGAAGGTCGTCGTCGTGATATGGTGAGGAACATATGTGGACTCATAAGTCTAGCTTGACCAGGCTCCCCTATTTCGATGACCTTCTTCTACCACATAACATTGATATAATGCACACTGAAAAGAATATCGCCGAGGCACTTTGGGGAACTCTCATGGACATGATAAGTATAAGGACAACGTTAAGGCTAGAGTGGACCTGGTGACGTTGTGAGATGGACCGAAACAAGAGATGTGGCCTCCTAGTGGCCGAAACAAGAACTGGAAAAGGCCTAATGTCGACTTTGTCTTGACAACCGATGATAGGAGGGAAGTACTACAATGGATCAAGAACTTGAAGTTCCTAGATGGCTATGCAACGAATCTAAGCAGGGGAGTGAACTTAGGCATTCTGTGAGTCAACGGGATGAAGAGTCATGACTACCACATATGGATTGAGCGGCTTCTGCCTGCGATGGTCCAAGGCTACGTCCCTGAGCATGTCCGGCAAGTGCTGGCAGAGTTGAGGTATTTCTTCCGTCAACTTTGTGTCAAGGAGATATCTTGGACCGTCGCTTAGGAATTGGAAAAGGTGGCACCTGTGTTGCTCTGTAAGCTGGAGAAGATCTCCCCACCCGGCTTCTTCTTGCCAATGCACCTCCCATCCGAGGCACGTTTGGGGGGCTCGTGTAGGCCCATTGGTTCTATCCAATCGAGAGATGTCTAAAGACTCTTCGAAAGAAATGTACAAATAAAGCTAGAATTGAGTCTTTCATTGTAGAGGCATACATGCAGGAGGAGGTGGCAAACTTCACAACGCTATACTACAAGCCAAACCTTCCTAGCAATCATAATCCACTCCTTTGTTAAAATGCTGGCAAAAATGAATCGACCCTCAACCTTTTCCAAGGATAACTCGGCAGCGCAAGTGGATCGACCATTAAGATATTGAGAAATGAAGAGTGGCATAGTATCACGCTATATGTGTTGACCAACCTTACCGAGGTGCAACCGTTCATCAAGTAAGTTCTCAACAATCTTGTTTCAATACGCCGTCACTATTCTGCATCCAACCCCATTGATTCTCGCTTGGACAGGGAATTTGTTCGTGAATCCTGGCATCAACCTAGGGATCCAACCCCGTAGGAACAAGATACCCTTCTTTTGCTGGGTGCGGGAGCGGGGAGGCCTGATTTCATTTCTTGGTTCAAACGAAAGGTAATGTCCAATTTAGCTCGTACATTTGATATTCCAAGTTGATCGTACATTTGAATAATATAACAATCTATCATGCTTAAGCTTGCAGGCCCAGACCGATTCATCCATGAGTGACGAGTTGAAACAGGTTGCAAACGGCCGTCAAGTTAGGGTGAAGTCATTTACCAGTTATGACGTGAACGGATATTGTTTCCACACAACAACATACGAGGAAAACCGGCCCAGTCGAAAAACCACAAATAGCGGAGTTTGTACGCCCGGCACTGATGGCCTCGACTACCATGGAAGAGTTGAGGAGATCTATGAACTGGAATTTGATGGTGACAAACCTCTTAAACCTATCATGTTCAAATGCCACTGGTTCAATCCTCGCCAAACGAGACGGACCCCTCATCTTGGGCTAGTCGAGGTTTGAGAAGATTCCGTCTATCCGGGAAAAGACGTCTACATTGTGGCTCAACAGGCCGTGCAGGTGTATTACACGCGATATGCCAACCAAGCCAAAAAGGAGCTTCAGGGTTGGGCTATTGTGCACCAGGTATCTCCACACAGCAAACTACCTGCCCCAAACGATGACGATTACAACTTCAATGCAAACACATATGATGGAGAGTTCTATCAAGAAGATGACTTATCAGGGACGTTTGAGATAGTCCTACTCGAAGCGAGCGAAATAGAAGTAGACAATGAAACAGTTGATGACGAGGACGATGGAGATGTGGTGCAAAATGCCAAGCACATAGAAATGCTTGAGCGATTACTTGTAGGCAATGACGAAGACAACATAGAACATTCGGATAGTGTTGCCTATTTGGATAATTTTGACAGTGATGATGAGACCTATGATCCCAATCATGAAGATTATTCCTAATGCATGTAATACTGTGTTTTTTAAATCTCAATTATTCCCATTTATGTTTTGTTTATTTGTTTTGAATCTCTAATATATGTACTAATAAGTCTTGTTCATTCTTTGTGAGTGTAGGTGATTGATCAAAGATGGCGAGCAGCCGTCCACGACGTGAGATGCCCTCGACTTACGCGAGAGCACGCCCTCTCCTCCTAGGTGAGGGGTCGTCGTCAGGGGCAGCGTCCGTAGGAGGTGACGGGAGGAGCAGGGCTAGCCGCAGGAGGTAGCGGTCTCCCCCCCATAGGAGGAGGTGGCAGAGGAGGAGCATGTGACAGCCATGGCCACGGACGGGGACGAGGGTGAGGAGGTGTCGGAGGACGAGGGCATTCGGCAGACGGACGAGGGAGGCGAGGCGCCTGAGGACGAGGGAGGCGAGGCCCCGGGTGTCTACCAATGAGGTCCTGCGAAGCTCCTTCTGGTTCTGCTTCCTCACAAATGCCCAGTGATTCGGCCTATGGTGAAGAAGTAAGTAACTATAGATGCTATCACAACTACTTCATATGATATGTTCGAAATCAAAAGAGAAACTGATAAATTTTCTTAATCACTTGTGCAGATCCTGGAAAGTTTTGTCGGGTACTCCCTTACGCTCCCCGCGAGCATCCTTGGTGTTTTGTGCAGGAAATGGTACCCCGACATTGTGGAGTTGTCACCAGGGGGAACCGGGAGCCGGCCTACACGTGGGATAGGTATGCGCTGGACCTGGATGACCAGTACCGCAACAAGCAGGAGTAAGTTCTGGTGGAGTTTTGGGTAAGTCTCTCTCGCACAACATTGCTCAATACATCGCATTGAAGTCTTTTTTTGAAATAATGATTGGATACATCGTTTTTATATGCAGAGGTTTTTCAAGCCCGAAGAAGGACTTGAGCCCCAGGCAGATCGGGCGGCGCATACAGCCTGTAGGAAGTACATCACCGACATGCACCGCAAGTCGCGCATCCAGGCCCACATAGACTACTACGCGTCGGTACGTAGAATGAGCACCGCAAGCAAGACAGATGACGTTGACCTGGGACAAGTACCTTGAGGTAGATGAATAACATTGATATTGATTCGTTTTGAGATTAAATAGGTTCAATTTGATCTTCTTATATGTGAAATACTCGATGACTTGTAGGTGATTCCCTGATGGTGCCGAACGTTTCGCGACTGCTGGGCCATGATCATGGATAGGTGGTTCACACTGAGCTATATAGAAAGGCACGAGGCTCAGTGGGGCCAGCGTCTGCTCAGGCAAGGTCCCACTCACCATCAAGGCAGTCAGAGCCTCCCTGCATTCAAACAGGCATACATACGTGATTTCTTTTATCTATTTTGATGCTCAATTATGCCTGATTTCTCACCATCTTGCCGCCTTTCTCGCAGGAGGCTGCGCACCCGGAAGAGGAGGTCTCGGAGTTCTCGGCATGGGCTATGTCCCACATGGGCAAGGTGTCCTCCTCTGTCTCCTTCGACCTGGCTACCCCACCCGAGGTGTACTCCGACCCGACCGTGTACACTAAAGTCCAGGAGTACACGTCGGTGGTACGGGAGGTCCACGAGCCAGTGTACGACGTGCGCACCGAGCCCATTGATGCCTTGGCCATCATGAGGCTCAAAGGAGGCAAGAAGCATGGGCGGTTGTGGATTGCATACAGCGCATCGACTCCAGCATTGTTCCCTCTCTGGACGTGATCCGAGTACAGAGCACGAGCTCCAGCCAGCCCATACGCCCACGGCCTAGTCCAGCACTATAGTGGGTCGACAAGCTCGAGGTAATTCCTGTTTTACTTGCCGTACATTGATATTCTAACACCTAAATTAGATTTGCATTACTGAAACATTAGAGTGCAATATTGCAGGCCTAGATCTAAGAACAAGATAGGCTACATGCAGAGCAGACGGCGCATCTGAGTGCTCAGCTGCAGGTCGAGCGGGCCGCGCGAGAGGCCTAGGAGAAGAGGATGGCGGAAATGATGCTCATCATGCAAGCTCTTGGGCAAAAAACGGGTGTACCTGTGCAGCTGTCAGCTCCTCCAGTTCCTACTCCTATAGCTTCTCCTATGAGTATCAAAGTTCACTTTTCGCTTGTGCTTTGCTTGTATGACATAGAAACCCAGACCACACTAGCTATAGACAATTTGATAGCATTCTCTCTAAGTACTAAAACTGTAGCCCTAGATTACTTGATGCAATCTCACATAGGCAACTAATTCTTTGTGCAGCCTCAGTTGGCGGGTTCAAATAATCCCTCTCATGCGTCACCTGGTGATGGAGGCTACGCTACACCACCGTCGTCTCAAAGGCTAGGTTGGTGAGGAGTGTGCTCGCCATGTGCTTAGCGTCATCTGTCATTTGTGGTTATGACTTGTGGTTTGTCGTTCGGACTTGGTGTAATAAACTTGTTAACGATGGTGAACATGTGACCCGTGGTTTGGTTGTGAATATGTGACTTGTGAACATTTGTGATATATTGCGAGAAATGCTTTGTTTGTGATATATATGTGAGGATTGTGATGTTTGCGATATATATGTGCTGCTGGATATATATATATATATATATATATATATATATATATATATATATATATATATATATATATATATATATATATATATATATATATTGCTTGTGTGGATGGAATGTAAAAAAACAAAAAAATTGAATTTTAAGCACTTTGCCGAGTGCTATGGTCATGGCACTTGGCAAATCTGGGTAATTTGTCGAGTGCCATGACCATAACACTCGGCAAAAGAAATTATTAAAAAAACAAAAATTAGCTCTTTGCCGAGTGTTAGCGCTGACACTCGGCAAAGATTTTACAAAAAAAAATTATTTGCCGAGTGCCAGGGCCAGGGGCGCCCGGCAAAGAATTTTCAAAAAAAAGAGGAAAATAAACTATTTGCCGAGTGCCAAGGCCATGGGCACTCGGCAAAGAATTTTAAAAAAACTAATTTCTTTGTCGAGTGCCACTCTGTGCGGCACTCGGCAAAGGCGCCATCAACGGTGTCGGCACCGTGACGGTTGCTTTTCTTTGCCGAGTGCCCTCGTGGCGTTCAGCAAAACCTTTGTCGAGAGCCCGAGAAATAGCCCTCGGCAAAGAAACCTCTGCCGATGAAAATGTTCCTGAGGGTCCTTTGCCGAGTGCCGCGCTCGGCAAAGGCTTTGCCGAGGGCAAATAAACCTGGCACTAGGCAAAGCATGCGACTCCAGTAGTGCTGCCAAACATCTACAAGGACCCGCATGTGTATGATCCAAGTAGGTTTGGTCCGGGGAGAGAGGACAAAGTTGGCGGCGGCAAGTTCTCCTACACGTCGTTCGGCGCCGGTAGGCATGCATGCCTTGGGAAGGACTTTGCTTACATGCAAATCAAGGTGATATGGAGCCATCTGCTGAGAAACTTTGACCTCGAATTGGTCTCCCCTTTTCCGGAGGAGGAATGCGAGACGTTCATTAGAGGGCCTAGAGGTAAAGTGCGGGAGACGGGTGTGTTCTGCTTGAAAGAATTTGCTAGGTTCTATATATGCATTTCAAATATAATGAAAGTGTGTGTAGAGAGATTGTGGATGCTTGGTATTCCATTTTAGCTACGGCAATGTAAACTAAACATGTAGCTAGAAAAACCTTGTATTTCAAACATTTGGCTTTCAGAGCCACCGGTTCAATAAAATCCAGGTGGGGGATCCTCTCTCTCCCCTGGTCGACTTATCAAAAAATAAGCGTGTGTACTGGAAATTCATTCTTATCGGTACAACGGTAGAGGAGTGAAGGCATATGCCTCCGGCTCCACCACCATACGAACAACCGAATCCCACATAAAAGGTGTCCCGGTGAATGTAATGTAATGTGCTGCATGTACGTGTGTGCTGTCTATTCATGTAAGAGCAAAATGTTGATGGGCGTGAAGGAATATTTTAAACATGTATATCTCAGATAAATATCAAAATTGATGTTTCATTTATGTTTGACAGCATTATGTTAAATATTTCATACAAATCACTTACACAAAGTGACAAGGATATATAAAAGTGACAGGTTATATATCAAGGTAGCTTGGTGTTTAGATATTCCCGTTGGGGTATGTATGTACACATACACTTAACAAGAACAATTATCTCAATCTCGTGAGCACTTGACTAAGCTGCTTCGAGAGGAGGAAATTGGAAACTATGAGCGGGCTAAAGTAACGTATGTTCTTTTGGGAACAATAATAATGCATATTTCCATTTCGTGGAAAATGAAAAAAAAACATAGGAATAAACAAATCTTTTGGTTGGACCATGAAAATGGTAAGATCAAGGGACAACCAAAATCCTATACCATTGGTTTTTACGATCATTCAACCAGAGAATAGTTATATATCCTTGCTCAGTGGGGCGAGGCAGGTGATAAGGTAGTGTTGCCGGTGGTGTGGGGAGGGAAGGAGACGCGGCCGACAGGGTAGGAGAGGAGGCGATGTCTGACGGGGCAAGAGAAGAGGTGGCGTCATGGGTTGGAGGTAGCAACCAATGAGGAGGAGGAGGCCGGTGGATCGGATGCCACTTTGGTGAAACACCATGTGGGAGAGGGGACAAGTAGACTGGGAGATGAAGCCGGATAAGGCAGAATATCTCATCTCCAACTTGGGGCCGGGTAAAAGGCAAGGGCCGGGTCGCCCCATTCCCATCCCTGGATGCTGGGTGTGGGGAGGGAATGAGACGTGGCCGACAAGTTAGGAGAGGAGGCGATGTTTGATGAGGCAAGAGAAGAGGTGGCGTCATGGATTGGAGGCAGTAGCCAATGGGGAGGAGGAGGCCGGTGGATCAGATGCCACTTTGGTGAAACACCATGTGGGAGAGGGGAGAAGTAGATGGGGAGATGAAGCCGCATGATGAGGAATATCCCATCTCCAACTTGCGACCAAGACCAGCAAGGAGTCTGTAGAGTATGGAGACAATATTTATTCCCGTGGTTACTGGGCCAACAACAGACCTACATTGTTTAGCAATATTTTTGCTTGTTGCTTCTATTTTTTTACCTTTGCATTTGTATGGGTTACATTTCACTAGAGCTAGCAGCTTACGTTCACGATTTTTTCTTTCTTTTCTTATGTTTCTTTTTTTCCTTCTCTTTTCTTTGGACTTTTGTTTCTTTTATCCTTTCATTTCTCATTTTCTTCTTTATTAATTTACTATTATTCATTATTTTTTTCATGTTCTACCTTTTTTATTTTATGAGATACATGTGATATTTGCATAGTATACATGTAATATTCTGATGTATTTTTGGATGTTCATGTTGTATAAATATGATGTTCATATAGTACTCATAAGATGTTCTGTAGTATTTTTTCTGATGTATTTTAGGATGTTCATGTTGTATAAATATGATGTTTATATAGTACTCATAAGATGTTCCATAGTATTTTTGGGTTGTTCAAGTACTACCCATGTGATGTTCTTTTTCTTTTCATGTTTCTTTCCTTTTTATTATTTCTGTTTTTTCTCATGTCTTGTTGCGACGTTCACACGTAGTATATATGTGATATCCTATAGTGTATTTTAGGATGTTCAAGTACTATTATGTTCAACAATTATCTTTAAATATTCATATAGTACCCAAAGATGTGTGATATATTTTATGTTGTTCAAATAGTATCTAGTGATGTTTTCTTTTGTTTTTCTCTTCTTACGTGGTTTTTTATTATTTTATTTCCCCTTATGTTTTGTTCAATGTTTTATAAATTTATTTATTTCTGTGTTTATTTCTTTATTTCTACATATTTAATAGCATTTGTTATTCTTTTTATTTTCCTTTTTCCTTCTTTTGTGTTTTACTCCATTTAATTATTTTAATTACTAATTTCTTTGTTTTCATGTTTTGCTATATTATTTCCTATATTCTATGATATAAGTGTGATGTTTGCGTAGTGTAGATCCGATGTTCTATAATATATGATCTTATAAAGGAGGAACATTATTCGTTAATAAAACTTTATCTAGTATATCTATGTGGTGTCTTGTTTTGAAGGATTTATTGTAAAAAACATAATAGTGTAACCAAAAATTAATTTGAATGCTTGGTTTATTAGCTACAACCTTTTTAAAACTTCATGCGAATGCTTACATAAACATATTCTCTTTCTTTTTTTTTTACAAAATCAACGTGCTCTTATTTTCAGAAACATGCACGTGGAGGAGCAGCTTCTACTAAAGCAATAGAACAATTAAACAGACTAACACTATATTGGGGCTGTCTATATCTCTTATAAAGATAAACCCCTCTAGCAATTTATCTTGCCATGCAAGTGTCAACATCAGCATCCACTAAAACATACCACTAGCACGTTTAATATCTCGTCATGTAAAGTATCCACATCAGCATCCACTGTCACATCCAACTAACACATACTATTATTTCTTCATTCAAGCTATTCACATTAACAATCCACATAATTTACTAACGTATATTTAGTTGTCCATGTTAGAATATTAAAAACCATTCACTGACATATATTATTATATTCATTCAATTATGTTATTAAATATAAGCAACGTCCGAGACGTTCTTGTAGTTAATAGTATATTTTATGCCAGTACCACAAAAAGATCGCGACTACGGGAGAAAAAGATGGATCTATCGGCACGCTAGACGCGGAGCGCCCGGCGGCGCATTGCAGCCCCCGACAACGGCCAGGTAGGCAGCCTATGTCCGAACCCAGGTCCAAAACCAGACGCGCTTGCCTAGGCCAAGCGAGTTTTCAACGACGAAGGCTAGGGCTAGTTGGAGCTAGTTTTCACTCAACTAGCCCAAAAGTAACCAAACAGAGGGTTAGAGCTAGTTTTTTTTTGTAATTAGCCCACCCAAAAAAACTATCCCTCTCAAGGTGTGATTATTGGGGCTAGTTAGGGTTAGTTCTAATGGGACCCACAGAAAAATTATTTTTTTCCTCCTCAGCCGCACTTGAGCCGCACCTAGTCCGTTGAGCCTAGAGAAAAATTAATTAATGATTGGAAAAGTATATTTAATATCAATCTAACCATCCATCTAACCTTTGGATCCAAACGCCTCTTTGGCTAGAGCTAGTTTAAGGCTAGTTCTAAGTTAGAAACTAACTCTAACCTCTAGCGCCGAGCTAGAGCTAGCCGAGCTAGAGTATCGCCCTAGTCTCCGCTCAAGTCTGCTGCGGCCCTGAACGGAATGGAGCGAAAAGAAGCGGACCGTGTGGGCTCGTGGGCTTGAGCTAGCCTTGATTGGCGACTACGTACGGTCCAAATGATTGGCGGGAGGTGGGCCGGGCCGATGACAACCAATGGGCCTGACGAGGCATCGCAGAAAGCAAGCCGTGACCGTGATTCGTGAGGACACGTCCGTCATCGTGGCCACGCAGGCAGAGAGGAAACGGAAACGAAAAAGGCCCGGGCCCACCAAAACAGTTTTCCTTCCCGTCGACCGCGTGGACCCACCGCCACAAAGGGAGGAAAGGAAGGAAGGAACCCGCACCGCGGACCGCAGGCAGAGGCAGGCTTCGCGAGTTCCGACGCGTCTCCGGCGGCCGCCCCCCGCCTCTCCCTCTCCGGTCTCCGCCCGCCGCGCCTCCATCGGCTCACCCAAGTAAGTCGTCGCCGTACTATCTCGCGTGGATCCGGATTCCCGAGCCGATTCCTCGCTCGCTCAATCGGACCCTTCGTGGTGCCCTGCTAAATTAGGATCCGCCCGCCCACCAATCCCGCGGTTTGGTTCGGTTCGGTTAGGTTCTCCCCGCTCGCTAGCTCGCTTGCTCTTCAGCGCGGGAGATAGATCAACCGGCCTTGGGTGGTTGGGTCAACCCACGGGCCCTGGCCCCTGGCCCCTGTAACAGGAATCTGTGGGGGTACCCAATCCAGGTGCGGGTGCTGCAAAACAGAACAGATTAGGCCCTGTTTGTATGCGTAGAATTTATTATTATTATTATTGTTACAAGTACCATGGTTTTGGAGCCCTATGAATGAAGCGTTTGGATGCAACAGAGTTTTTAGTTTCAGAAACCATACTAGAGTATTTGCTAAAGCTATAGCCTTTTTGGAGTTTTGAAAACTCCACCCTGTACCCTTTTCTTTTTCTTTCTAAAGCATGGTTTTCAATGTTTATGGATTCTATAAAACTGTAGCTTCTTACCTGTTCATGATTCTTCTATAAACTTGATCAAAGCTAGGACGAATGTTAAAACGGCATACAATTTGGAACGGTGGGAAGTGCCTAGTTATCATCTAGGAAAACTGGCAGAGATTTGCTGCTTCATTTATTAATTGTAGAGAGGGGAACATTTTCACATCTCTGTTTATGTAGTTCTGTGCGCTCTAGGAACAGACCTGACAAGGAATTTCGATATTTATTACACGCACCGCTTCTTGTTCGCCTCCTCCATGAGCTAAACAGAAAAGAAAGACCAAGCAATAGTTTGCTATTTATCTGCTTCTACAAATATGTAACATCATGCTAATGTCGTGCTATCCTCATTTATTTGTTGCTGCAAATATGTCAGGTCTCTGTTATGAATTGCCAAATTGGTGCATGGAATTATTTTTATGATGATATGCGTGAGGATTAAGCAAAACTACAAAAGAACTTTCTGCCTTAGCAGTGACCTAAATGGCTCCCGTATATCTAACTGCGGCTTATGTGACATCTTGCTAATGTTGTGCCAGTGGCGGATGCACGATGCGGGATAAGGGGGGCTAAAACAATGGAGATGTTGATTTGCATGAAGATTTAATGGTGAAATCACGCTTTTGCTACAGTGATTAGGCTTAAAATCAAGTCATTAGGGGGGGGCTGGAGCCCCCCCCAGCCCCCCCTTTGGATCCGCCGCTGTGTTGTGCTATCCTCATTTATTTGTTGGCCGCAAATCTGTCAAGTCTCTGCTATGAATTATCATACTATCATTTTGGTCTAACTTCTTTTTTACCTCTGCTTCATCACTGCAGCCATGTATAATAATTATGGGAACCCTCCAGGGATGCAGATGCCCCCGCAGAACTCTCAACCTGTCCAGTTTGACAATCCATTGTACGGTGCAAGCTCGGGTCTAATCAGATCTGGGATAGGAGTATATGGGGAGAAGTTCTTCGGTTCTAGTTCAGAATTCATGCAAAGCAACGTATGGATCCTCCAACAAACCTTGTACTTTGTGTTTTTTTTCGAAAACCTTGTACTTTGTGTTGCTTCCATTCTCTCTAAATTGTTGGTTCAACTTTTGCAGATCAATAGATACTTCTCCAACCCACAGTATTACTTCCATGTGAATGATCAATATGTCCGGAACAAGTTGAAAATTATACTGTTTCCATTCTTTCACAGGGTAAATCATAGTATTTCCTAATAATATTGTATACAAATCTGGTTCCTAAATCTAGTTTGCCATGATAAACCTGTATTTCCTCAATATATTTGCAGGGGCACTGGACTCGAATAAGTGAGCCAGTTGGTGGTCGTTTGTCCTACAAACCTCCAATTTATGACATAAATGCCCCAGATCTGTACATTCCTTTCATGGCATTCGGAAGCTTCATCACTCTTTCAGGCTTTACATTGGGTTTCATGGGAAAGTGAGTTGTCGACAACTATTCTTCAATCTCTAAATGCTTCTGACCTAATGTGTCTAATTTAACATACATGATACTTGTGCAGGTTTACTCCAGAAGCTATAAATCTGCAATTTACAAGGGCACTCATTGGATGGGGCTTCCAGCTCATGCTCCTGAAAGGCCTGCTCTACTCAATGGGTGGGGGTGAGGTGCCACTACTCGACTTGGTAGCATATGGCGGTTATTTATTTGCCGGGCTTTCACTTGCTGTCGTTGCAAGGCTCGTATGGGCATATTCATATTATGTCATGATGCCGTGGATGAGCCTGTGCATGGGAGTGTTCCTGGTGAGGACAATGAAGAGGGTGCTCTTCACGGAGATGAGAAGCAGCGAGAGACACTCGTCACGACAGCATTACTTCCTTCTCTTCATGGCAATAGCACAGTTTCCCTTATTCTTCTGGCTTGGCAGCATAGGTGCATGATACGGTATTGTGTGTGTTGTACTTTCGCAGTATTGACGTTGCAAAGTGACATTTAAGTATTTAGATGTGTTGTAAAAAAACAGTTGGAGGATGGTCTCAAACAGCTTATGCTGTTTTAGCATCGGTAGTATGTTTTTGACCAGGTTTTGAAATGTGGTGCTGTATAGATTGTGGGTTCTGCTGCTGAAGTTCTGTGTGATCCTTTATCATTTTAACTGAGTTCATGATGCTATTTTTTCTTCTATCATTTATGTTAGAGAGATGTGTGCTAGTTAGTATTGTCGACATGTTTTCAATTCAGTATTGAATCGTTCAGTCACCTAATTTTCCAGTATATACTGTACACGGTGCTCTGTGTCCGGTATTCAGAGTTGGAGATGAAAAACTCGGCACGGTCAGCAGGTGCAGCTCAGCTTTCAGCCTTTCACCATCCTTCGTCCTGCGAGTCAGGCCGGCCGGTTCACACGCTGGATGTGGCCGACAATGTGGCCTCTCTCTGGGTGCCACTTGCAGCGCGTGCCCACTTAGAGGTGGGCCTAACTTGTTCAGAGCCTCAGGCCATCATGTTAAAAAATGTTAGTATTGTGTTAACGCCATCCGTCATTACTTCGAGAATGTAAGATTAAAGTCACTGTGATTTTACCCGAAGCAGAACACCTGAAAAGCCTCTGAGGTCACACAGTAATCAAGCTGGTGAGCCTGAATTCTGAAGATAAATGCACAGAGATCAGTTATCCTAGTCCATGACAATTGACAAGTATGTTTCTCGAATTCTAATTCTTCATTCCTTGTGGTAACAAGAGCCGAGTATTGAGGAACATGGAATCAGTCCCCTGAACTAAGAACTGTGTGTGACAGGCAAGGCTTATGCCATGCAGGCAGCTGAAGCTGATTATATACAACAGCCAAGAGACCGAGCAAAAAATGAAAAGGGTGGAAAAACAAAGTGGGTTTTGGAAAAGAAAAAGAAAATCTGCTCTAGGGATGGTTCATGACGCAACAGCTGCCCTTGCATATGCAACCGGTAATGACAGCAGCTTCTTGGCCTTGCCGACGTACGCACGCTTGGTGAAGTTGTTGTAGTCGTTTGCCTCAATGGCATCAAGGATCTGCCTGTACAGCCACAGAGACGCGAGAACCTGCAACCAAAGAAATTGTCCAAATAAAGGGTAAGGCATTCAGAGCCAGTAAAAAACACCGCTTCTCCTGAAAATTTTTAAATTGTAGGCACATAAATAAAAGAGAGAATTTCTAGGCTCACATACCGGCCATCTGCTAGCAGAGTCTAGATGGGCGACGCCCTTCTCAGCCTCATCAAAGAACAATCTGGCACGCTGAATCTGGCCCTTCATGAACCTCCTCCACTTATCTGTCACTTTCCCTCTGAATATGTCTTCTTCTGTAAGACCTGCCTGTGCAAGCTCGTCCAATGGAAGGTATATTCTCCCCCTCCTCGCACTGAAATCCATCCACAACAACAAACAAACTACATCACAATCAAGAAACAAAAAAAATATATTCTGAACAGCGACAAGTTCACATGTTCCTTGTTGACAAACAAATAGACAGTGAAACACAGTACGCCTCTAGCACTTTGAATATTAAATCCTGGACTAGATTCTATCGCACAAGTGTTTGATATAAAAACTTAGTGGGCGCCGTATCAAACAGATGTAGTATAATTATATGCTTAGTTGTGGATAAAGCCAGTACTTACTCTTCGCCTACATCTCTGAGAATATTCGTCAGCTGGTTAGCAATGCCAAGAGCCAGTGCAGCATTGTACACGCTCTCAGTTGAGGCCTTTGAGTCTGGTGCAATGCCCATGACAGGAACCGTCATGAGGCCAACCGTGCCAGCGACGTAGTAGCAGTAGAGGTAGAGCTCATCAAAGGTCATGTACCTCGACTTCCACAAGTCCAGCCTCATTCCTTCGATCATATCTTTGAACGGCTGCAAACGAAAGAAATTGTGATGTCGCAGAACAGTCAGTAAATTGCACTAATTGCTAAATCTACTAGTATGTAGTAGTAACTTTTAGCAGATCTTCAGACGTTTTGTGGTAACTTTCAGTTGGTGGATTTACCTGGATGTCAACCGGGAACTTTGACACGGTGTCTGAGAGGGCGGCATCGTACATATCATACGGGCGGCCTTCAAAGAGATCCTCCAGTCGCTTCTCCCAGCGATCAAGAGCAGTCGGCGTGATGTAAGATGCGTTAGGACCGTCCACTAGCTCATCAGTTCTTCTGCACCACACTGCACAAGGGAAAGAAAACATAGGTTGCTTAAGAATCAACGACGTCACAAACATATGTTGCTTAAGAATCAACGACGTCACAAACAAGAACGACAATGTTAGTTTCGACACAACGTTAGTTGCTTAAGAATCAACGACGTCATAAATCGTACCATAGATTGCCCAGACAGCTTTGCGCCTCTCTGGAGTCATGAGCTGTGTGCCTGAAATGTAAACCAAGGGAAACATGAGCCGCGAGAAGGTACATGACACACATGATATTGCAGAAAGGAAGAAATAAATACAAATGATATCAGAATGACCAAATCTCAGTATTAATCATGAAGCTGCTGCCTGCTGCTACCCATAGGCCCATATGGTCAAGGCAATAGAAAAAACATTCAGTTATAGAGGTCAGAGAGATCTAGAGAGCATGCTTAAAAGAAGCAGAAAACAAAAGGGATTGAATCAAGCCCATGCGTCTCCAGATCACCTAAAGCCCGCGCCAACCAATCCAGCCATAACCAGATAACTTTATTCAAGGAACCTACTTAAATCAGTTGCCAGTAGTCGGCCACAATTCGACGCCCAGGAAATAGAAAGCAGACAGCCGTTAGGATTGATTGATTATTTGTCCCCTTGAAAGAGAGGCCCAGAAGATGGCACCCAGCACCCACGTGCACACTATCTTCTTGTTACCTACCGAGGTCACTTGTGTATCGGCTGGAAACATGTGCAGTTGCCCAGGCCCCAGAGTCCAGAGATCCTCCTGACTCATGTGGGTTGCAGCACTAATCACACTCTTAAGAAACTATTCAGTCAAAAGACTGAGACTCACTAGACTGCCTCAATCGCACGCACTACGCCAGAATCGCATTCGGTGAGTACAAAATGGCTCCACTTGGCTTCCATTTGGCCTGTTAATTAAATTCTACCACTACTGTACGTACGTAGGTGTAGTACTATATGCAATGAAGATATTGATATTAAATTGTTAACAGCATCACTAGCACTGATACTGAAGAAGAAGGAGAGCAGCGAGCAGTGGGGTGGGGTCGGCAGTGGCACTGACCGAGGTAGAAGGTCTTGGCGTACTCGGCGCAGACCTCGCCGCAGCGGTCGTAGGCGTCGCCGAGGAGGCCCCAGCCGACGACCCCCTCCTCCTGCTCCTCCTTCTCCTCCGCCCACCGCGGCTGCTGCTGCCGCCGCGTCCGCCGCCGCTGCGGCGCCGCGGTCTCCACGAGCGCCGCCTGCCGCAGCACGACCTCGTACACGGCCTCCTCCGACGCCGTCCTCACCGCCACCGCGGGCGCGGCGGCGGCGGCGGCGAGGATGGCGCGCGGCGGCCGCGCCAGGGACGCGCCGCCCCGCCTCGCGGGGAGCGGCGGCGGCGGGGGCAGGAGGACGACGCGGCGCGGGCCGTGGTGGTGGGAGTGGGACGGCGACGGGTGGTGGAACCTGCCGCCGCCGCCGCTGCAGGCGTGGTGGACCTGGTGGTGCGCGGCCCAGACCGCGGACGAGCCCGCAGCCATTCCGGCGCGCGGGTGGGACAGGGAAAGGGGGACGAGGGGTCGCGCGCGCGGCGGTGCCGGTGGGCGGTGGGAGTGGGTGGCTGGGAGTAGACGGGGAGCGGCGGAGGCGTCGCGGCGTTGGGAGATGGGAGGGTCGGGCGGGTCGAGGAGGGCTGGGCTCTGGTTTAAATGGGTGGCTGGGGAGCGGGGACACACGAGACGAGGAGGGAGGGAGTGGGTAGCCGTTTCTTTTTGGGCCGTTGATTTGGAGGTGCACGTGGACCCATCACCAGCCTTTCAATGCCCCACGTCACAAGTGGCGGTACTGTAAAGTGCACACCCTTTTTTTTTTTTTGGCTCTTTTCTTTTCCTAATGGGAAGATGAATGACACATCTTGGTTACTGTATATAGCTCCTCATGTCATTTCCCTATTCTGCGTTGTGCTCTGTTACGCGCTTATGAATAAATTCCTTGTTACTTCGTGATGATCATCTAACCATTTATCATGAATACTCGAATCTTTTGTAGTGTCCATGTTCGGTTGAGCGATGCTTCTTGGAGCTATATATAGAGGAAGGGGTGTTGAGAGAGAGAGAGAGTAAAAATGAGCAGGTCAAAGAGGTTGTTATTACATTGTCCCATGTTTTCTCTCGATTTTGACACCTTTATATATGGGCATCCCCGATAGAAGAAAAGAAGAATGTAAGAACATCTCTGCTGGATTACCCATTCCCCATCTACTAAGACGTTTATATAGGTGATATTCTGTTATTGGTCTTGTAGTATTTCTCCTATCCTCCAGCAGATTATCAATACCGTTTTCGGATGGATGGGGAAGTTGATGGATCATCACTTATACACATTTGAGAGAGAGGAGGGTGGGTTTCGAGTAGTTACGACCTTAAAATTTTTAGATATCGGGAAATGATAAGTAATCTACTAGAGCAACCTTAATCCCTTGTATGATAGCGCTATTAAGGTTGAAATAAGTAATCTATTGGAGATACTCTAATACCTTGGCTATATGATGGCTCTCCAAGCTTTCCTATTCTACCCCGACGATCTGTTGGGAATGCGGGAGTTTCTCGTGCCACGATGTAGTTTATGCTTAGATAATCTTCCAAGTGTACCTACTAGCACCTAGTAGCTCTTTTATTTCACTCAAATACTCAAATGTGTGTGCAAATCTAATTACTATTCGTGCTATAGGAGTATACGTTAATTAACATCCACAAGCATATATATGCTGGTTTATTTCGTACCGAACCTCCTCTGAAAGTATACAAGCTAGCATCCACAATCACTCTACTACGACACACACATGAAGTATGACTCACATCATCCTTTGGAATTAACGCATGTATCATGCATGCACTCTATCTAATTAATCTGCTAGTGCGATGACCTGATCTGAAACAGTTTTAAACCATGCAACTACTCAGTTAAGAAGGGCTAGCTCCCTGCAGGATGCATGCACTGGATCTGGGGAGAGATAGCTAGGTGTGCAATGTGCATGCCCATTCATGTGCTAAGGAGACAGGGAGCCGTCATAGATAAGAATAAGAAAAAAATATGTATATATATATAGATGATCGTCGCCAAGCGGATACGGTCCAACGACATGCATGTATAATCTCGAACGCATTGATAATTGCGCCCCCATATCCTATAGTTCACGTCAGATGCTCACTAGCTAGCTGATAATACTATAATTAGCATTTGTAGTGTAGTAATAGTAGGAGTGTTATAAAAGGTGATAAGTACAAGTGCTTAGCGCCAGTGCGGCATGTCGCAACACCAAGGCCTTATTTAGTTGGTAAAAATTTTGGCAAAATGCAACTGTAGTATTTTCGTTGTTATTTAGCAATTAGTGTCTAATCATGGTCTAATTAGGCTTAAAAGATTTGTCTCGTCCATTTCGTCTAAACTGTGTAATTAGTTTTATTTTTTATCTATATTTAATACTTCATGCATGCGTCCAAAGATTCAATGTGACGGGAAATCTACTGTTCTTTTCCAAAAAAAAAAAATTCATCTAAACTGAGCCCAACTAGAATCGGGGATGCCCAAGATCCCTTCGGCGACGGCGACGACACGTCACTATATTTCTATATTTGTTAATACTAGCAGTGATCTAGTACTAGCCTATTTATTTATGTATATAACTGCTAGTAGCAAAGTGATGCGAAGATGCTGTTTATTTTTTTTTCTTCAAGTAACTAATTGTACATGGTGCCTAATTCCGAGTTTAATTACCGGGTTAGCTTTTTGGAAATATGATTGGTCGGTATACGTGAGCTGGCATTTGTGGTAATAAGTTATTTTCGTTCCATGCATGGGCCATGGCAAGACACTTGACCTCGTCAATTATATCCGTTTCAAGATGTATGTCCCAAACCCAATCCGTCGTGTGTGTCGTTGGTACAGGGTCTGCTTTAATTGCCTACATTAGTTTGCATATCCAGAGTTAATTACTATGACGAGTATTTTGCCTATATGTAGTTGCCTATTATGATAAGTATGTAAGACCAGGGCCTCGTAAATCCCTTCTAAACACCTGCACAACAGAGTTAACCCTCTGAGGCCCTGATTGGGGCTCAGGGCCGAGGCTACACCCTAGAGGGTGTGGTCGCGCGCCTTAACGACCAAAGCTCCCAAGGACTAGGATCCACCGCGAATGATGGATGAGACATTCGGTTGGGTATAATACCTCAGCCATGCCCACTCGGATCTCCCTCACTTGGGAGCTTAGGTCGAGGAAAGATGGCACGGCGGGCAGGGCAAGGCCCTCACTTGGGCGACTTGGATCCTCGTCGCTCGGGGGCTACGCTCGAGAGACGAACCAGGCTGGGGGAATAGGACTAGAGCCACCTGTCCGGGCCTACTTAGGTCCCCGTCCAACCAAACACAGCTCTACGAATGTGGGCCTGGTATCCTTCGGTCGGACCGTCTTAAGGACCTGACCGAGCAACGGTCCTCCATTGAGAGGCTTCTCGAAAGGCTAGTGAAAGGTCTTGATGACTAGAGGGGGGGTGAATAGCCTTGTAAAACTTTCTACAAAAAGTGCTAGGCAATTTAATTAGGAATAACAAATAGCGAGAAGCGAGTTTTGCCTAGCCTATGGAGTGTTGTAAGCCACCTATCCAAAAGACAATTCTAATATATATATCACTCAACCGCACAAGTCAAACCGCAAGAGGAAAACTAGAAGGCTACTCTACTCAAGCTACTAAACACTAGAGAAAACAACTAAGTACTTGAAATGTAATACAAGAGTAGGATAAGAAATATTTCATCGAGGGGCGATGAATTGAGCCAATCAATCAATAATTTCAAGTGATGATATTCAAGATAACCAATCCACCGAGACAAATCAATCATAATCAATAAAGTGAAGACACGATGATTTATCCCGAGGTTCACGTGCTTGCCGGCACGCTAGTCCCCGTTGTGTCTCCCTACACCTCGTGGTTCGGTGGCTAATCGGTATCACACACCGAGCCTCTCAAAAGGCGCCACAAGAACCTACCAAATGGCGAGAAGTTTCGACATGAGCAATCCACTAGAGTTGGAATTCGGCGCTCCGCTGGGGAACCACAACAACCCCTCACAACAAGCTCACCGGAGCTGACCACGAACAATCACCAACACGTGCCGGACCTCCACCGCTGCTCCAAGCCGTCTAGGTGGCTGCAACCACCAAGAGAAACAAGAATCCCGCAGCAAATGAACACCCAAATGCCAACTAGATGCAAACTCACAAGCAAATGCACTTGATATCACTCAATCTCTCTTTGATTAGGCAAACAAGCAAGGGGGATGGGTGGGAGGGAATGTGCTCAGCTCAAAGGAGTGCTAGAATGATCAACAAGCCAAGAGATACCCCAAAGAGTCGGCCAATGAGTACTTATAGACGTACCCCTTCGAATAGAGCCGTTAGTCACTTGATTCTGCTACAGTCGTGCTGACCGGACACGCTGGTCGCACAGGCCGGACGCGCTGGTCGCACACTACCCACGCGCGAAGCTCGACCGAACGCGCTAGTCCTACAACTGACCAGACGCGCTGGTCAAGCCGAGCAGCACTCCAGCGAGTCAGCGACCTGACGCGCTGCTAGACGAACCGGACGCCACAGTGCCAGCGTTCGGTTTGAGTCCAGTAAACACCCACAACGACCGGACACGTCCGGTCGATCGTGACCGGACGCGCCACCGCATCCGATTAGAATACCGAGACACGCGCAAACGCTGAGAACTGACCGGACGCGTCCGATCAAACAGAGACCGCGTCCGGTCTAGCGTCCGGTCACCTCTGTGACCTCCGTTCGCCTCCGTTTCTTCACGTCCGGCGCAGTAGAAAAATAGGCGTTTCATTTCCCAAAAAGCGCTTAATCCCGCCTCGCAGGCTCGATGGGAGGGAGAGAGGAACCCAAACCCCTCTCTACCGCTCAAACTCCACTGCCTTCGCAAATGTGCTAATATCACCAAGTGTACATCATCATGTGCATGTGTGTTAGCATTTTCACAATCATTTTTGAGGTGTTAAGTTAGCTCTCCACTAGATCTACATGCATATGCAAATGAATCTTCATCTAGTGGCACTTAAGTGATCAATAGCCCCAGAAATTCCCCTCTTTATAGTATGGCTATCGATCCTAAGCCATCCACACCCTCTATGGTGTCTTGGATGCAAAATGGAAAACCATATCTTATACCTTTGCCTTCAGCTCCACGAATTGGCTTTGCACCTTCATTCAACTCCATCATGGCAAGCACTTGATCACACCATCATTGCTTGATCCTTGCTTCACCATGTCATTGCACCAACCACATCATAGCTACACACATTCTTATGCATATGTGGTTAGTACTTAGGCATTGTCACTAATTGCCAACACCAAACATAGGACTTTCAGCTAGTTGTGGTTGAAATCTTGTTAGAGGGATTTATGCGCCTGGGGAAACACCTCGAGGCTTCTGCCGCACAGCAGAGGCTTGACGTCCGGGCAGAAGCACAACACCACCGGCTTTAGCAGGGCATTGTTCCCTCGCGTCAGTAAGGCATTGCCCACCTATTTTGGCAAGGGGTTACGCCCGGGGCCATGATGAAACATGACAAAGGACGAGCACCAACTCCTTCACCTGCGGAGGAGAAGAGCACGTTGAGCCCACACGTTGGTCTCCGTAGGACCTCATCATCTTAGCATGCAATGGACGCCAGGGGACGAACGAACGAGGTGCGGGCATAATGGGGAGCTGTGGGCTTGCCAGCCTGCTCCTGGCACCAACAAAGGCTGCCACCTGTGGCTAGTGCTTTCCTGATAGCCAAGGAAGCTACGAAACCCACTCTTTGTGCTTCCCTTTCCCCTCGAAAGATATAAGGCTAGGCAAAGGACTCCATAGAACAGTAGAAGGGGATTGAGACTCGTCATTAGAGAACTACCTAGCTCATCATTCTCCTGTCCCCAATTGTAAACTATCTCAAGCACTCGAAAAATATAAAATGAGATCTCTACTAGAATATCCAAATATATACATGCAACACAATATAAGCAATGAAAAACAAACATGGTATAACCAACACTAAAAAACATTGTACATGTTTTCATACTGGCTTGGGCAGTTAGACTATATTATTGTGTTGTGTACTCTCCTGTATATATAAGCTAAGGTGTGACGTATAGGCTGAGACTCATCATAGATGTGTGCTTGTCCAGGGACGGCGCTGCTGTTCATCGATGGATCAACCACAACCACATCGTCATGGATCCAATCAAGGTCTTTGGTTCGCTCGCTGTCCCGCGTGTCCTCATCGACCCTTCCCCTCGATCGCTCTCCGGCCACTGCTGTTAGCTTCGATTCCCTCTCGTCCACAAGGAAGCCGACGGGCCATGGCCTCCGCCACGTCGTCGTCGTCACCGCGGCCGTCACCTCGTCGGTAGCAAATGCATGCCTTTATTTATTTATTTATTTATTTATTTATTTATTTATTTATTTATTTCGACTGAACCAGCAGACGCCACCGCCACCTTGCATTGTTCGTTCGTTCGTTTGATTTACTGTGAGATAGCTAGAGAACTGCTTCCTCCATTCCAAATTAGAAGACATTCTAAAAATCTTGGAAAGTCAAATGATCTCAAGTTTGATCAAATTTATATGATAAGATAATAATATTTATGACACCAATTAAGTATCATTAGATTCTTCATTAATTATATTTTCGTAGTATATCTATTTGATGTTATAAATTTTTGTAATTTTCTCTATAATTTTGATCAAACTTAAAATGTTTTGATTCTCCAAGATTCTTGGAATGCTTTATAATTTGGAATGGAGGGAGTACATGTCGACGCTTTCATCGTCGTACTTTTGTTGCGAGGGGCAAAGATTTTAGTGACGTGGCTGCTGGTCCTCCTCGCTTGAGTCTTCGAAAATTCAGTAGCCATTTTGGTGGACATAAGATTTTTCTTGTCCTTTCTTCTTGTTGTTGTTTTCTTTTCACCGGCGTACGTTTATTCTCATGGGTGTTATTTGTCTTCAGAAATGGCGTGCGTGCGGTGCGGCCGGCGACGCCAGCAGTTAAAATTAGCTAGATGTACCGTCGCCCCGGTAAAATCTATATGTATGTAGCTGTGTAGGCTGTCAGTTTCAGGGATAGCAATCCACGGCACGGTTAATTATACTGTGCGTATACGTTGTGAATAATGACGATGATACCAACAACTAATAACTTGTTCTCGTGGTCATGGCCACCATAATTTTGCCGCTCTAGCTAATAGCTCGCGGACGATGAAACTTGTCTCAATTTCCGGGTTTTTTCCTTTTTTTTTGGCGTCATCAACAAACGGCCTTACTTCTCGCAACATCCTTCCTCAGGAATTTCGTGGAAAACTCAGTAGCGATCGAGCACGTGAGCCCAAGCTGCCTGTCAATTTTCGTGAATGCTTCAGGTTGTGCTCACCAGCTTATTATTCTCCAAGCCTTTTTTTTTACCCCGAGAAAACCACGTACAGGAGAGCAACACGCATGTCAGTCTCTCACTCCTCGACGCTTTCGTCACTGTACTTTAGGTTGATGGACGACGCTTTTCTTTTTGTCGATTATATATTGGTCCTGGTTTTGCAGCCGGCCGGCCTAACAATTGACCACAAATGTACTTGGGCCAGTGAGTACTGTTGAAATAAATTTATTTATTATTTTAAATGACGATGATCCATATGTTATTGAGCCTATAACTAACAAACCCTGGCTACCTCGATAGCCGCCATGGGGTGGACGAACTACTGATAAGGCACGCAGGTTTAACGAGATATACATACAGTGACATTTCATCATGCATTATATTATATATAATTAAAGAGCAAGCAAGTTAGGCAGACGCATGATAAGATGCTGTGAGCTCTGAATTATATTCTCTCTACCATGGGGACGCAAGAGACAAATTAAACATGCTACTTATTAGTATTAATTAAATAGAGGAGATCATTGATCGAGGCCAACTGGTGCGCTTGCATTAATTGCATGTTGTTGCTAGTAGCTAGCAGTGACAAGACTGATGCTGCCACCTTGCTTCTAGAACGTGTAACCCTTGTTGCACAGCTGCCCACTGAACTTACGTATGGCAAAACCTCAGCCTGACTCCTAGCATTGGTTGTAACCAGTACTTTATTATCTAATAATCACTTGTCACTTGCTGCATCTGCTTATCCAATACTATATTCGATCCTGCCAAAAAGAAAGCAAGACGGGATCGACTGAACACAGGCTTTGGGATCGTACGGACAGTGGTCTGGAGGATCTAGTCGCCATGATCCGCCATCCTCTGCTCGATGGAAGCGACAAGAGCGAGCTGTCCAGAGATGATTTATTGCCAATCTCACGTAAGCAATAGATGAAGAAACCTATGGCCCCGTTTAGTTGCCATACAAACCCAAAATATTTCCTCTTCCATCCATCACATCGAATTTTTAAACGCATGCATGGAGCATTAAATGTAGGTAAAAAAAATAACTAATTGCATAGTTTGTCTGTAAAGTTCGAGACGAATCTTTTAAGTCTAATTAATCCATAGGTGGACAAATTTTACCAAATAACAACGAAAAGTGCTACAGTAACTTTTCACCTAAAATTTCTCAACTAAACACACCCTATGTAGGTGACTCAGATAGATGGACTCTGATTCGGCCCACAACTAGCCTCCAATATATACCAGCAGGCGCTCCTTGAGTCTTTGTCATGACAAGCGAGTACGTGCCTGACTCTTTTGGACTCCTACTTTTTTAGTCTCTTGCCATAAAAAGCCAATCACCGATCCTCGACGATCTTCTGGGAATAATCTGCGCATATATGCAACAATAATGCAAGTTTGCCCACTGCACATTCGTCAGCACGACAGCACGACAGCAGCATCCACAAAATGATGTGCAAGGTGCTGTATATATTGAGCCGTTGCAAAAGGTTGCCGTTCTTATTACCGCAAGTCTGCAACTGAACATTACTTGCCATTGCCACTACTACGTACGTACAAGTTCTTAGCGCCGGTGCGCAATGTCGCAAAAACACCCAGCAGAATCGACGATGCGCAAGATTCCTTCCTTCCACGACGGCGACATGTACGTCACTGTACTTGTATACTTATACAAGCAGTAGTGATCTAGCACTAGCTAGCCTATTTATTAATTTATATATAACTGCTACTAGCAAAGCCAAGTTATTTTAGTTCCATAGTAAGACAATTAATTGACCTCTTCAATCCATTTCAAGACGTACATATATGTCCAAAACCCAATCCGCCGTATAGGTACGGTGTTGATACAAGGTGATCTGTTTAGTTCATGTATTAAATTAGCATGTAACATCCAAGTGTGTGTAGTGCACTTTGCAAGTACTATTTAGTTACTTATAGAAACTCTTATGTAGATCGACTTGCATAACGTTTGTTTAAATTAAGCAAACTCTATGCAGCAATTTTTTGCCTAGTACGGCAAATTCATTGAATCTTAATAGACTATGCATATTTGCATAAGCCGATAAACACATAGATTTAGAACATTCTCAACGGCGTAACGAATCTATCATTAGAAATTAAAATAAGATTTCTACTAGAACATCATAGTAACTATAACACAACACACAATATAAGCAAAAAAAAACAATTTTACCCAACAGTAAGATAATATAGTATTTTACCCAAAACAATTTTACTCATGCAAGCAATCAATCGCAGCTAGGATGTGCCTGGTTTTCATCCATCATCAACCACATCATCGATCATGGATCCAATCAAAATGCTCTCCTTGGTTCGCTCGCTGTCCCGCGTGTCGTCTTCGACCCTCCCCATAGCTCGATCGCTCTCCGGACATTGCTGTCGCTGCTTCGATCAATTCCCTCTCGTCCACAAGGAAGGCGACGGGCCATGGCCTCTGCCACATCATCGCCGCCACGTCCGTAGCAAACTAAGACTACCTGCTGTGGGTACTCTAAAGCGATACTCTAAAGCTTTAGAATATGAATATAGAGTAAAAACTGTTGCACTGGATACTCTAAAATGCTACTCTATCATTTCTCTTACTCTATATTTAGAGTGGTACAGTGTTTACTCTATAGTGGGCAGTGGCGGCCCCACTAGCTAAACAAAGGAAAAAATGTTATAACTCACAAACCAAAAATCCAAATTAAATTTTGATTGCACCATTAAATTCGTCTCAATAAATCCTTTAAAACTAGATCACACATGGATATATTTAGATAAAGTGACAAGTGGGTCTCATAGTGGATAAAGTGGATAGAGGATGCTATAGAGGATGGATGGATGCTGGAGAATTAAGTATAGAGGAGAGAATCTTGCTGACTAGGACGTATAGAGGATGAATATAGAGGTCTATAAGTGCGGATAGGCTAATGCCCTTTATTTATTAGTTTCGATTGAGCATGCAGACACCACCGCCACCTGCCCACCTTGCATTGTTCGTAAGTTCGTTGCCCCGGCAGTACATGCTGTCTGCCTGTCTCGGAGATACGCTTCTCGTGGCCTGTGCCCTGTGGCCAACAACTGATGATAAATGTGTGGCGCAGTTTCCAGCTTTACGTAACTGTTTGTGAGATACAGAGAGAGCTACGTGTCGATGCTTTCGTCGTCGTCGTCCTACTTTTATTGTTGAGCTACTAGGGGCAAAGATCTAGTTGACGTGGTTCGTCCTCGTGTCTTCGAATACTCAGTGGCCATTTTGGTGGACATAGATTTTTCTTGTCCTTTCTTCTTCTTCTTCTTTACCGGCGTACATACGTTTATTATTCTCATGACCGGTTTTGTCTTCAGGAATGGCGTGCGGCCAGCGGTTAAAACTAGGTAGATGTACCGTCCGCCCCGGTAAATGCTAGATGGCCATGTAGTCTGTCAGTTTCAGGAATTCATGGTATGTACCACTTTGAATAATGACAATGATCAAATGTGAGGTTATCATTACTACAAAAATAATTTTACGAGACACTACCCAAATATTAACCGACACGGTCAAAAAATCCAACCGCCTCGTAAAATATCCGGTGATTAACGGAGGTGGTCGTTTTACTTACGGAGGCACCAAAAAATAACCGTCTTGCAAAATCGATTTATGGAGGCAATTGTTTTATTTACGGAAGTGGTTAGGAAACACTCTCCTCCGAAAATAGACTTACAGAGACGGTTGTTTTAAGACAAACGCCTCCAAAAATGTTCTATTTTCTCAAAGGCGGTCAACTTAAGGCGTCTGCCTCCGTAAATCCATTTCGGAGGCGGGCACACTATAAGGCTCGCCTCCAAAAATACTGGCCCCAGCTCCAAGCCCAGACAAATCCTATATCTACCCTTCTACTAGGCTCATATATAAGCCAGACATAGGGTTAACCCTAGCTCACTCTCCCAAGCCCCTTCCCTCTCCCAGCCGTGCCCCTCCCTCCCTCCCTCCCGTTTCTCTCCCAGCCGCGCCCCTCTCCTAGCCTGGCGCCCCTCCCCTCCCTTCTCGGCGGTGCCCCACCCCTCCCCTCCTGGTGCCCCTACCATCCTCCCGATGGCTTGCGTCCTAGCAGCCCTGTGCGAGTTCTTTCCTCTCTCTCTCTCTCTCTCTCTCTCTCTCTCTCTCTCTCTCTCTCTCTCTCTCTCCCCCGTTTCTCCCATCCGGCACGAGGAGGTCTAGTGGCTGCGCGCGTGGCGGGTGGTTGTGCCCCTGACATAGGGGCCACACACTCGACAGCGAGCCGCGCCCGTGGCGACGGTGGGGCGCGCTCGGCTCGTGGGGGGGCACACATGCGGCGGTGGGCCACACCCCTCAAGATCCAGCGTCAACAGTGAAAGCATCTAGGCCCCGGTGTTGGTTTCGGCAATTAATGACAACACATAATTACCATGACTAACGTGTGTTTTGCAGAAACGTTGGTAAGTTAGGTCATGGAGATGATAACTGCCTTGGGCAATATGGCAGTCATGTCCCTTGATGGAAATCGTTTCGGTTTTCAAAGGATCAACGATAAGATTAAGGACGGTTAGTTCCGGATATCAAGGTGTTGATATACATCTGGAATAGTCGTTAGGATCTTTGTTTCTTCCTTTCACCGTACTATGAAGAGGGGCATGAGCGAGTAGCTTGACCTAGGTGAGTCTTATGTTTAGGTGTGGTGCACACTTGTCAAACTTAGCACTAGGTAGCTCGAGAAAAGCTCAGAGTACAGTTAGAAGCGACTTGGTTCAAGTTGCATTGCGTTTGGAAGACGTTTGAGCCGTTTACCTATGACCGGACACGTCCGGTCAATACAAAGTCTTAACTGCGTTTTCGGCTGACTGACCGGACGCGGTCCTTGAGAGGACCGGACGTGGTGGTCAGGCTGACATGTGTTCCAGAGGGTAAACAGCTATGATCGGACGCAACTGTGAAAAAGACCGGCGCGTCCGGTCATGTTCCAGTAAGGTCCAGCGGAGACCTGACGCGTCCGGTCACCTATGATCGGACGTGGTGTTGCGTCAGGTCAAATTTTCAGAGAGCTCTTGCATGATCGGACGCGTCCGATCATCCCTGATCGGCGCGTCCGGTCATCTCAGACCGGCGCGTCCGGTCAGCACAGATCGGCGCGTTCGGTCTCTCAGTACAGGTTTCTGTTTTCGACCGTTACAATCGACCGGCGCGTCCGGTCATATCGACAGGCGCGTCCGGTCAGTGCGCGTCTGGCTGTTTCGAAAGGTAACGGTTGGATTTGTCTGAGGGGTCTATAAATACAACCCCTCCACCTCTTTTAGAGGTCTCTTGCTCATTTGTTTAGCTGAGAAACACCTTTGAAGTGCAAGGGAGTGCAAGAGCCATAGTGAGGATTGAGATTTGCGAATCAAAGTTTGAGAATCCTCTCTAGTGACAAGAGTCTAGCAAGTGTGCATCCATCTTCTCATTAGACTTGTCGTGGTCAAGTGAGAGTTCTAGCTTGTTACTCTTGGTGATCGCCATCACCTAGATGGTTTGGTGGTGATTGGGAGTTCGGTGATCATCCGACGAGATTGTGGGTGACCCAACTCAAGTTGTGAGCGGTTTTTGGTGATTCGCCACGACGGAGTGTCGAAGAATCAACCCGTAGAGAGCACTTGATCCTTGCGCGGATCAAGGGGGAGCTACACCCTTGCGCGGGTGCTCCAACGAGGACTAGTGGGGAGTGGCGACTCTCCGATACCTCGGCAAAAACATCGTCGTGTTCCTATCCCTTACTTTCAAGCATTTACTTTCTTGCATTACTTTCATTGCTTGATTATTTTCCTAGAATTGCCTTGCTAGTCTAGGTTTGGAACTTAGGGTGCATAACTTTTATCGGTAGAAACACAAGGAACACAAGTAGGCACTAGGGGTGAAGTTTGGCTTGTAGGATTTAATTCTTGCAATTAATTTTTAGAAAAGCCCAATTCACCCCCCCTCTTGGGCATCTTGATCCTTTCAATTGGTATCGGAGCCGTGTTGCTCTAAATTTAGGCTTTACCGCCTAGAGCAAGATGTCTAATGAGGAAGGACCACCTCCCACTTTTGAGGGAGACAATTTTCCATATTGGAAAATTCATATGGAGGCGTACCTCGAAGCCATAGATGTTGGGTGCCTTAGAGCCGCAACCGAAGGGCTTCCCCCCATAAGGGATCCCGCTAACCCAAGTGGTGACGAGGAGAAATACGACCGGTGGAATGCAAAAGCAAAAAATGCAATCTACCGGGCACTAGGCAAAGATATCTTCAATCGTGTGTGTAATGCCAAAAACGCTCATGAATTGTGGAAGAATCTTTGTGCTCTCTATGAGGGAACTAAGAGTGAGCGTGAGGAACGCTATCATATTGCTTTAAAGAAAATTAATTCTTTTGAGATGCTTCCTAAAGAAAGTGCTAATGAAATGTACACTCGCTTGAATGTTCTTGTAGAAGATCTCAATGCTCTTGGACTCACCAAAATGAGTCAATTGGATGTTGCAAGGAGGATCTTGAGTGTTCTTCCCGTTGAGAAGTATGGACATATTGTCACCGTACTTCACCAAAGTGATCTCTCCGCCGCAACACCGACACAAGTATTGGGAAAGATCAATGCACATGAGATGTACATGCACATCACTCCGGAAGAGGGTTTATCATCTTCCAAGAAGAAGGACTTGGCCTTCAAAGCTAGCTATGAAAAGAAAAAGAAGAAGGGCCAAGCCATGATGGTGCAAGAGAGCACAAGTGAGAGTGATATTGATGATGAATCACTTGCACTCATGGTGAGAAGAACCACCAAGATGCTAAAGAAGCTCAACAAGAGTGGCATCAAGTTCGATGGCAAGAAGAAGAAATTCTTCACTAGTACCAAAAGGAAGCCAATCTCTGAAATGGATTGCTTCAATTGTGGAGAACTTGGTCATCTAGCTCACCAATGCCCAAAGCCTCCAAAAGACAAGAGCAAGAATAAGTACAAGGGCAAGAAAGATGATTCAAGTGAAGAAGAAGATAATAAAAGAAAGAACAAACCATACAAGAAGAAAGATGGCAAGAAAAGAGAGTTCTACAAGAAGAAGAAGAAGGGAGGCAAGGCTTATATTGTTGGTGATTGGCTCACTGACATTGAATCATCATGTGAGTCCTCCGGCGATGAAAGTGATAATGAAAAAGAGAAGATCGCCGCACTTGTGGTTGGGCCATCATCATCGTCATCAACGTCATCATCACCATCTTCACCGCCATCCTCACCGTCATCATCCACTTCTCACCTATGTCTCATGGCTAAAGGTGATCGAAAGGTACAAAATAGTGATAGTGATGATAGTGATAGTGATGATGAATATGATGCACCTTCTTATGATGAATTAGTAAAATTGTTAAATAAATATTCTAAAATCATAAGGAGGACTAGAAATGAAAATGATGAGCTTCAACATGAAAATGAAACACTCTCATCTAAGCTTGAAAGTGCACATGAGACTAGGGATGAGCTCATAGATCAAAATGAAACTATGTCTTCTTCCCTCAAGGAGCTTAAAACTTCTAACAAGGAGCTTAGAGATAAACATGATAAAATTGAGAAGAAGCATGGTGAACTCATGACTAGACTCAACTCTCTAAAAGAAGAATATACTACATTGAAAATCAACTATGATAATCTTATTGTTGCTAATGAGCTTGCTCTTGAGACACATGATGCTACTAACCAAATTGTTAAGATTGATATAGCTACATCATGTGATGATTTGATTGTTGAGAACTTTGAGCAAGGTTCTAGCGGCAAAGGCAAGAGTGTGGTTGAGGCAAATGACTATGATGAGTATGTCAAGCTCAAGAGTGAAAATGAGATGCTTAAAGTTGAGAACAAGAAGTTGTTGGCTCTTGAAAAGCAAGCTTCAAATGAGTCACTTATTGAAGAAAACAAGAAACTCAAGCAAGAGAAAGAGCATCTCAAGACCGGTCTAAGCAAGTTCACAAGAGGCCAACATTTGCAAAGTGAGCTACTCATGAACACCGTCATGAAGTTGGATAGAAGTGGCATTGGGTATTTGGCAAATCAAGAGAAGAAGGTCAAGGCCAAACAACAACAAAGCAAGACTAAGCCCAAGCCAAAGAGATGTGTTGAGTGTGGACAAGAAGGCCATTTTGCTCATGAGTGCAAAACCCCACCACCACAACCCTTGCCCAAGCATGCTAGACCCTTTGCTTTCAATGCTCACTACATGCTTAGAAAGGACTCTAGTGGAAAGATGAAAGTTATGTTCTTGGGTCCTCCTAACAAGAATAGGCCAAAGAAAATTTGGGTTGCCAAGTCACTAGTTGAAAAAGTTAAGGGTCCCTCTCAAGTTTGGGTCCCTAAACAAAAGGCTTGATCTCTTGTGTGTAGGTGAACTACAAGACCGGTGGATCTCATTGGGTGATTGATAGTGGTTGCACACAACATATGACCGGTGATCCTCGTATGTTCACCTCACTTGAAGAGGATGGAGTATGCCAAGACAAGATCACATTTGGGGATAATTCAAAGAGCAAAGTCAAGGGTATAGGCAAGGTTGCAATATCAAATGATCATTCTCTCTCCAATGTGCTCTATGTTGCTTCATTGAGTTTCAACTTACTATCCGTTGGGCAACTTTGTGATCTTGGCTATCAATGCTTGTTTGGTCCAAATGAAGTGGTTGTTACCAAGATAGATGACAAGCAAGTGATTTTCAGGGGTTTTAGATACAACAATCTTTATCTTGTTGACTTCACCTCCGAAGATGCAAATTTGATGACATGTTTGTTCACCAAGACCACACTTGGATGGCTTTGGCATAGGAGGCTTGCTCATGTTGGAATGAACACTCTTAACAAGCTATTGAAGAAAGAACTAGTAAGAGGCTTGAAGGATGTAAAGTTTGAAAAGGACAAACCTTGTAGTGCATGTCAAGCCGGCAAACAAGTTGCAAACACTCATCCAACCAAAGCCTACATGTCAACATCAAGAGTACTAGAACTTCTTCACATGGATTTGTTTGGTCCTATAACTTACAAAAGTTTAGGTGGAAATCTTTATTGTCTTGTGATTGTGGATGACTTCTCAAGATACACTTGGACTTTCTTTCTTCATGACAAATCCGAAGTGGCAAGTTGCTTCAAGAAGTTTGCAAAGAGAGCTCAAAATGAATTTGAAGTCAAGATAAAGAAAATTAGAAGTGATAATGGCAAAGAGTTTGACAACACCAACATTGAAGCTTATTGTGGTGAAATTGGAATCAAGCATGAAGTTTCATCAACCTACACTCCTCAACAAAATGGTGTAGTTGAGAGAAAGAACCGGACCTTGATCACTCTTGCAAGAACAATGTTAGATGAGTACAATACACCGGAGAAATTGTGGGCCGAGGCAATCAACACCGCATGCTATGCTTCAAATCGCCTCTTCCTACAAAAGTTCCTTTGACCCCTTATGAGTTGCTAAATGGGAAGAAGCTCTTCAAGATCCGGATTGGGTGAATGCCATACATGAAGAATTGAACAACTTCGCCCGTAATCAAGTATGGACACTTGAAGAGCATCCAAAAGGTGCAAGAGTCATTGGAACCAAGTGGGTGTTCCACAATAAGCAAGATGATCAAGGGGTAGTGGTAAGAAACAAGGCAAGACTAGTGGCAAAAGGGTTCTCTCAAGTTGAAGGTCTTGACTTTGGAGAGACTTTTGCACCCGTTGCAAGACTTGAAGCCATTCGTATCCTACTTGCATATGCATCACATCATGATATGAAACTATATCAAATGGATGTGAAAAGTGCATTCTTAAATGGTTTATAAATGAACTAGTCTTTGTTGAACAACCTCCCGGGTTTGAAGACCCTAGATATCCTAATCATGTTTATAGGTTGTCCAAGGCGCTATATGGGCTCAAGCAAGCCCCTAGAGCGTGGTATCAGTGCCTTCGGGACTTCCTCATTGAGAAGGGCTTTACCATTGGGAAGGTTGACACCACACTATCCACCAAGAAATTCAACGAATAGATCTTCATTTGTCAAGTATATGTTGATGATATCATCTTCGGGTCAACCAATGAAGACTATTGCAAAGAATTTGGTGAATTGATGTCAAAAGAGTTCGAGATGTCAATGATTGGTGAGCTAACATTCTTCCTTGGGTTTCAAGTCAAGCAAATGAGAGAAGGGATCTTTATCTCTCAAGAGAAGTATACCAAGGATCTTCTCAAGAGATTCAAGATGGAAGAATGCAAGCCAATCAAGACCCCAATGCCAACTAATGGACATCTCGACCTAGATGAGGGAGGTAAACCAATCGATCAAACTCTTTACCGTTCTATGATTGGTAGCTTGTTATATCTTACCGCATCTAGGCCCGACATCATGTTTAGTGTGTGCATGTGTGCTCGCTTTCAAGCGTGTCCTAAAGAACCTCACTTAAGTGCCATAAAAAGAATCCTAAGATATCTTAAGTATACTCCAAGCATCGGACTATGGTACCCCAAAGGAGCTAGATTCCAACTAGTTGGCTACTCCGATTCGGATTATGCCGGTTGCAAAATTGATAGAAAAAGCACATCCGGAGGGTGCCATTTGCTTGGGAGATCCTTAGTATCATGGTCATCTAAAAAGCAAAATAGTGTGGCTTTGTCCACCGCCGAGGCGGAATACATTGCCGCGGGGGCTTGTTGTGCACAAATCCTATACATGAAACAAATCCTCCTAGACTATGGAGTTGTTCTTAAAAAGGTGCCGCTTTTATGTGACAATAAAAGTGCGGTTAAAATTGCTAATAATCCGGTACAACACTCTCGCACCAAGCACATTGATATCCGCCACCACTTTCTAAGAGATCACGTTGCTAAAAATGACATATCACTAGAAGGTGTAAGAAGTAAAAATCAATTAGCGGATATCTTCACTAAACCTTTAGATGAAGCTACCTTTTGTAGATTGAGAAGTGAACTCAATGTGCTTGATTCTAGTAACTTTAAAAGATGAACTTATGTTGTCCCTTGCATTGCATTGTACTATATGTCATGTTTAATTATCCGCAATGCATCTAGGGCTTGACTAACATGGTTACGATAACCCTCCTTTGGAGGAGTGAAGAAGCCTAACCGTGGATCAAACTTGACAAGCAACCTAGCTTTACTTACTTGTTTTGCATTGCATATGCATGGTTGTTGTTTTTGTCGTTTCTTTTCGGTTAAGCTTTGAGCAACCTCTGTGTTCGTCCATGGGTAGAGAGAGCTTTTTGATGCTCCCAATGGTTCAAAAACTCTATTGCATGGTCATACGTTGCTCCTCGGGTGTTTTGTTGCCTATTTTCCTAAAAATAATAATAGCCTAAGGCAATCTATTTTGAGAAACTTGAGGGTTTGAGTGAGGTCACTCATATCTTGTTCCAATTGGTGTTTATTTGTGTCTCTTTGAATTGGAACTTGATTGGGAGAAGTCGCGTCAAAGTTCGGAATGAAAAGTGTGAAAAACAGTAACCGGACGCTGGACCGGACGCTGCACCGGACGCAGTGTTGCTTCACCACCGCGTCCGGTCCCGGCGACCACCAGCGCGTCCGGTCATCCTGGAGACCGTCTTCTGATCCAGTGACCGGACGCTGCACCGGACGCGCCCCTGTTGACCACCGCGTCCGGTCCCGGTAACCACCACCGCGTCCGGTCATCTGTCTCAGTTTTCTAGGAAAATCAAAACCGGACGCTGTCAGCGTCCGATCGTGGATAATCGGACGCGTCCGGTCATTCCAGGAGCTTACTAGAATGTGACCGGACGCTGCCTCCACCGCGTCCGGTCATTCGACCACCGCGTCCGGTCATCACGCATAAAGCGGATCTCGCCCCTTTAACCGTACGATTGGATCTCTTTTCTTTTTCATCTCACCTCGCCTCTGCCGCCGCCGCGACCTCGCCTTCGTCGCCGCCGCGCCCTCACCTCCGCCGCAGCTGCGCCCTGCGCCATGCGCCCGCGCCACCACCGCCACCACTGCTCCTTGCGCACGTGCCACCGCCACCATAGCCGCGCCTTGCGCCCGCAGTCGAGCCTAGCGCCTGAAGTCGCGCCCTGCGCTCGCCACCGCACCCCCACTCGCGCGCCGCCATTGGCTCACCGCCGGTGACCTCCCCTGCGTCCTAGTCTCTCATCGGGATTCTTTTGCCGTGCATAATCTTCAAAACTCTTGCAAAGTCCCCAAACCCTAACCCTAGGATTGCTAGGTTTTCATCTTCGAATCCTCGCCTTTGTCTCCGTCTCCGCAAAGTGACATCTTCTCCTTGGATTAGGGTTTACCGTCGATTTTCCGGTAATTTCTAATTCAATTGTCGTTCGATCGTCGATTGTATTCCAGGGTTTCGGTCGCCGTCTTCGGGTAACCCTAATACGTCGACATCGTTTTTCGGTCATCGGATCATCGCTCGTCAAGGTAGCTATCGCGCTCATCTCTATCTTACCTCATATGCTTGCTATCTCTAGGGCTTCGTACCTTTAGATCATATATATTGCTTATAGTAGATCTATATATTCCGTTTTTTCAGCGAGCTTGTCGGTGTGTCGGGGTGACTGCTGTTCTGTTGTTTGAATCCGAGGCCAAGCCTATGGATACGGATTGAGGCCAAGCCTCTCGAGTGTCAGTACACCATCTTTCAGAGGTTTTCCGACAGTATTGCAGCATGGTTCGTTGCAAGAATGCCGGTGGTGCTCCTAGTGACGGGGACGATAGTCCTCCTCGTCTGTCTGAGGTTGCGCGTGGAAAGCGCATAAAGATCATGGCCAGAAAGAAGAAGAAGACTCTCACTGATGCAGAGATAGCTCAGGCAGTGGCAGATGCAACAGATGCAGTAGAGAGGGGTAGCAGGAGCAGTGGTATACGCATTGGAGATAGTCGTTTTCATCTTGAAGGACGACAGCTTGGTACAGAGACCACTGAGACCACTGAGGGCACAGAAGTGCCAATGGATGCAGATACTATGTCAGTGGATCCACCTGCAGTACCTTCAGAGGGGACAGCGGAACAGGCAGCTCAGACTCCATCACATCGCCGCTCCACACGCACACGGACTCAGGTGACTTCCAGGCCAGAGGGCCAGCGTCGTGAAGGACGTCCACCTCCGAGAGTTAGAGGTACACCCCCAGTTGAGCACTTTGACCTGAGAGGTGCCACTGCACGTCAGGTGCAAAGTTTGAGATTTGTTGAGGTCAACCATTGGTTCCCACCTCAGAGAGACTCCAGAGCTTCAGAGGGATTCTATACTCCTCTCCAGGAGGATTTTTACAGAGCTCTTGTTGACAGTGGCATTGCTTTTCGACCACAGAGGGTCTGTTGTATTGAGTCACTTATTGAGGTAGTGGGTGAGCAGCTATGTCCGCACCTGTCCTATCTACCAGGCCTGTCAGATTTTCTTGGACGGACAGGTGCATACTGCGGCACTTGGGTTAGGGAGTTCTATGCTTCTTTATGGATTGATCCAGCCCATGAGTTCATACACTTTGCATTCAGAGGCCACGACCGCAGACTGTACAGCTCCAGAGTACGGGAGATTCTCAGACTCCCAGCTTCAGACACGAAGATTCACCAGCTCTGCTATGGTCAGACAGCTCCACCTAGACGCCCTCATGGCGGTTCTGTGCCACCTACTGACCTGATCCGACCCTGTTTTCGTGAGCCTTTTGGCGAAGGGTCTCGTCGCACACCTGCCAGTCTGACACCGCTTGCCCGAGTCTTGGATGCTATTGTCAGACGCACTCTTCTTCCCAGACTTGGTTACAGAGAGGGACTGACCAGGATGCAGCTTTGGGTTGTTCACCATCTTCTTTCACAGACACCTTTTGATATTTGGGATCTTATGGTCAGTGAGATGGAGGACACCCTGGCAGAAGGCTTCAAGGGACACCGTCAGCTGCCCTATGCTCATTGGATTTGTTTCATCATCAGATCTGCTCTTGAGCTGCCTTCAGAAATAAGTGCTGAGATAACTAAAACCACTACTGTTTTTCCTGAGTATGATATTCGTCAGCTGTGGGCTTCAGTTACTAGAGAGCAGACCCCTGCACCAGGACAGAGAGAGACCTGAGGTGCCTGAGACAGTGGCTGAGCAGGATGCGACCATACAGGGTCTTGCTGAGGCAGAACTGGCAGATCTAGATGCTTAGCCCGCTGATATAGCTGAGGATGAGGCCTCTGACAGCACTGATGAGGACTATCAGCCCATCCCCAGGTATCGGTCTCCTTGGCCTCACGACCACGAGGCCGGTGGCTCTGGTTCAGCCTCCCGCTCAGACCCAGCCATGGTGGCTATACTTGAGAGGGTAACCCAGGCACAGGAGCGACAGGAGCAACAACTACAGAGACAGGCTCAGGACACAGCTGCTGCGTTTGCACAGATACAGGCTCGACAGGATGAGTTCCAAAGACAGCAGCTTGAGATACAGCGCCAACAGGTCGAGATGCAGCGTCAGCAGTATGAGATGCAGCGACAGAGTGCAGCCAGCCAGCAGCAGTACTTGGAGCTTCTGCGTCACCTTGTCACAGTTGGGGCTCCTCCACCTGCATCTATCCTGACTTCAGCTTTACCATTTAGTGGACCTTCAAGTCAGGATCAGCCGAGCTTTCAGTTCACATCTCCACAGCTGTAGGTTCCTCAGTCATTTCAGTCCCTGAGCTACATGCCCATTCAGACGGGGTTTACTCCTTCAGACCAGCCTCGCTCTCACATGTTGACCGGCACACCGTTCATTGATCTGAGTGCCACATATAGCGAGTTGACTGGTCAGCCGACACCCTCGTACACCACCTCTGCTACTTCTTCAGGGTTGTTAGGTTCAGAGGCAGTTCTCCTTCCAGTGACAGGGACAGACACTACAGAGATTGTTCCGTCGTCCGTTGCCTCGACAGATCCCCTAGCTTTTGGCTCACTTCAGGCTCAGGTCACAGAGACTGCTCCACTTGTCGCTTCTTCGGCAGCACCTGTTCCTGTTGATCAGACCCAGACCGCTTCACAGCCGCGTGCTTCTTCAGAGGGTTAGCCAGATAGCTCAGAGTCCGAGGGAGACATCTCACAGTTTGTGATTACTCCGCGCTCCTCGGCACTCGACACGACTCCGTCTGTTCTCCCGTCAGATCCTTAGATTAGTTTTTTTGGCGGTTGATGCCAAAGGGGGAGAGAGTAGATTCAGGGGGAGCTTAGGGGGAGTTTCTGTTAGGGTTTTCGTTCTTTTCTTGTGTGCTACTCTCATGCATCATGTTTCCTTTACAGTAATTGCATTCGTGTGACATGTGATCTTATGAGATATCTTAAAGTCTTTATGGTTTATCTAATCACAGCTTTAAATCATGTCACTTGTTTGTTTAATAGCTCATAAGGTTGTGCTTCCGTGCCTTACTCCGATTTCACATGAGCTATGTTTTATGTGTACTAACTTTTCATGTCTTATCTTATAAGTACACTCAGTTGGCTTGGAACACATAAGCATTATCTAACCCCTTGTGCTTACAGCTTTATGCTTATGTGAACCAAGCATGATCGAAAACCTCAACTCATATCTTCTGAATCTAAGTGTTGTCATCAATCACCAAAAAGGGGGAGATTGAAAGCATCTAGGCCTCGGTGATGGTTTCGGCAATTAATGACAACACATAATTACCATGACTAACGTGTGTTTTGCAGAAACGTTGGTAAGTTAGGTCATAGAGATGATAACTGCCTTGGGCAATATGGCAGTCATGTCCCTTGATGGAAATCGTTTCGGTTTTCAAAGGATCAACGATAAGATTAAGGACGGTTAGTTCCGGATGTCAAGGTGTTGATATACATCTAGAATAGTCGTTAGGATCTTTGTTTCTTCCTTTGACCGTACTATGAAGAGGGGCATGAGCGAGTAGCTTGACCTAGGTGAGTCTTATGTTTAGGTGTGGTGCACACTTGTCAAACTTAGCACTAGGTAGCTCGAGAAAAGCTCAGAGTACAGTTAGAAGCGACTTGGTTCAAGTTGCATTGCGTTTGGAAGACGTTTGAGCCGTTTACCTATGACCGGACACGGTCCTGGTCATGACCGGACGCGTCCGGTCAGTACAAAGTCTTAACTGCGTTTTCGGCTGACTGACCGAACGCGGTCGTTGAGAGGACCGGACGCGGTGGTCAGGCTGACACGTGTTCCAGAGGGTAAACAGCTATGATCGGACACAACTGTGAAAAAGACCGGCGCGTCCGGTCATGTTCCAGTAAGGTCCAGCGGAGACCTGACGCGTCCGGTCACCTATGATCGGACGCGGTGTTGCGTCAGGTCAAATTTTCAGAGAGCTCTTGCATGATCGGACGCGTCCGATCATCCCTGATCGGCGCGTCCGGTCATCTCTGACCGGCGCGTCTGGTCAGCACAGATCGGCGTGTCCGGTCTCTCAGTACAAGTTTCTGTTTTCAACCGTTACAATCGACCGGCGCGTCCGGTCATATCGACAGGCGCGTCCAGTCAGTGCGCGTCTGGCTGTTTCGAAAGGTAACGGTTGGATTTATCTGAGGGGTCTATAAATACAACCCCTCCACCTCTTTTAGAGGTCTCTTGCTCATTTGTTTAGCTGAGAAACACCTTTGAAGTGCAAGGGAGTGCAAGAGCCATAGTGAGGATTGAGATTTGCGAATCAAAGTTTGAGAATCCTCTCTAGTGACAAGAGTCTAGCAAGTGTGCATCCATCTTCTCATTAGACTTGTCGTGATCAAGTGAGAGTTCTAGCTTGTTACTCTTGGTGATCGCCATCACCTAGACGGTTTGGTGGTGATTGGGAGTTCGGTGATCATCCGACGAGATTGTGGATGACCCAACTCAAGTTGTGAGCGGTTTTGGGTGATTCGCCGCGACGGAGTGTCGAAGAATCAACCTGTAGAGAGCACTTGATCCTTGCACGGATCAAGGGGGAGCTACACCCTTGCGCGGGTGCTCCAACGAGGACTAGTGGGGAGTGGCGACTCTCCGATACCTCGGCAAAAACATCGCCGTGTTCCTATCCCTTACTTTCAAGCATTTACTTTCTTGCATTACTTTCATTGCTTGATTACTTTCCTAGAATTGCCTTGCTAGTCTAGGTTTGGAACTTAGGGTGCATAACTTTTGTCGGTAGAAACACAAGGAACACAAGTAGGCACTAGGGGTGAAGTTTGGCTTGTAGGATTTAATTCTTGCAATTAATTTTTAGAAAAGCCCAATTCACCCCCCCTCTTGGGCATCTTGATCCTTTCAAACAGCCTTCTCTAGCTCCAGATCCTTCTAGATCTGGCGTCAGCAGCCTTTTCCAACTCTAGTTCCCGCGAGCTTCCCTTGGCGGCAGGCTTCACCTCGTGTGGATCTCGTGGCAGGCCTGCGGCCGATCCGGCGTGGCGGCACCCCTTGCCCATCCCCGAGTGGCGGATTCGGGGCGCGGCGGAGCGACTTCCCCATCCCCGAGCGGCGGCGTGACCTCAGCGGGCAGATCAGGCTCGGCTGGAATGGGCTTGCTGGTGGGCTCAGGAACGGGCTCAGCGCCGGGCACTGGTTTTATTTTTGTTTTTTTATCCATTAACCGTGGCGAGCATTGTAAGGAGCCCGCCTGGGTAGTTCTATTTTTGCAGGCAGGTAGAGAGGCCACCTGCGTTGTTCCTGATTAACCCGGACCTTCTGTTGTAGGCGGTTCAAATACGACAGCATGTGTAAAGTTTTATGTAGTACTCCCTTTATCTCTAAATATCTATCGTTTTCGTTTCCCAAGAAACAACTTTGACTATATATATATATTAAAAATATTAATATTTATGGTATATAATTAGTATCCTTGGAAAGATCTTTGAATCTAGTTTTTTTTAATAAATTTATTTGGAGATACAAATGTTGCATGCATTTTCTACAAATCGATCAAGTCAAACTTGTGGCCACCCCCAACTATATAACCTCTTAATTAGCTAATAAAAATTACTAATTAGTGTTGTATTTATTTATAATCTCTTCTTTGTGTTAGTCTTTATTGATATCTATATGATTTATGTCTAATATTTATGTTATCTTCTTCCTCTATTTTGTTCTTCTTATTATTGTTGTAGTTTTTCCTACACAATAACTTAGTTAATCTGCATAATATACGAGCAATTAACTAGTTATGACGTTAATTATTAGTGCTTTATCTTTCCCCTCTCTTTTATTCCAGTTATTACAATGGTTTTTTCTATGAATTATATTAGTTGGGTAGAGATTAGAGACTTAGAGCTATTAAATTTTTTTTGCTATAATTTTCAGTATCATTTTAGACTTTTAACTTTCTTTTGTGTCACGAAACAAATATTGATTTGATTATTATTTATACTCTTGCTAACTCAATATACCTATATGTGTATGTATGCGCGCATATTTTATCATATGTGATTATCATTGGTATACTAAAACGGCCCCCCTATAGTCAAATCCTGGCTCTGTCCCCGTTGATGGACGCTTTTCTTTTGGTCCATTATTGGTCCTGGTTTATTTTGCAGCATAACAATTACAGCACTAAATAAATTTCTTTCAGCAGTCACTTGCCCAAGTACATTTGTGATCAATATTCATGAATACCTGCACATTGTAAATGACGATGATTATTAGAGCCAAATAATAGCTGACCCTGCAGGCTACTACATAACAGAATAGAGGCTGGACTAATAATTCCATTATCTAAAAAATACCTCGACAGACGACAGCCATGGGGTGGACGAACTACTGACAGGGCACAACTTTAACAAGATACTTACGAATATGTGATATGAGTCTATTTATTAATAATGAATGAAACAACTATGCGCTTGGGCCTGCTGTGTGTCAGATTTTATTTTTTTTTATGGGAGCGCCCGGCCCCTGTCTCTATGTACTGACGATCATACAAGTACAGTATATACAGTAGCACATTGTACCAATTATTGATTTATAGACAATGATCTTTCGTCATTTCACACTAACATATACTCCATCTGTCCCAAATTATAAGGCATTCCAAGAATCTTGGAGAGTCAAAATATCTCAAGTTTAACCAAATTTATATGATAAGATAATAATATTTATGACACAAATTAAGTATCATTAGATTCTTCATTAATTATATTTTCATAGTATACCTATTTGATGTTATAAATTTTTGTAATTTTCTCTATAATTTTGGTCAAATTTAAGATGCTTTGATTCTTTAAAATTTTTGAAACGCCTTATATTTTGGAATGGAGGGAGTATATACAACGAATGAGCTAGTTAGGCAAACGCACGATAAGATGCTGTGACTGTGAGCTATGAATTCTCTCTAGCATGGCGACGCAAGAGACAAATTAAACCTACTTATATTAGTACTAATACTGTAGAAGACATCATCGGTCGAGGTCAACTTGTGCACTTGCATTGCATAGCGTCTGGTGTGTGTAGTCCTTTCATAGAGTACTTATATAGTGACAGTGTTTAGTTACTTCAAAATTCTAAAAATTTTACAAGATTCCCCGTCACATCAAATCTTTTGACGCATGCATGTAGCATTAAATGTAGGTAAAAAAAATAACTAATTGCACAGTTTATCTGTAAATGTCGAGACGAATCTTTTTAGCCTAATTAGTCCATGATTGGATAAATTTTACCAAATAACAACGAAAAATATTACAGAAATTTTACACACACTTTACAACTATCTAAACACACCCAGCATGTTGTTGCTAGTAGCTAGCAGTGACATGACTGATGCTGCCACCTTGCTTCTAGAACGCGTAACCCTTGTTGCACAGCTGCTCACTGAACTTAGGCCTTGTTTAGATTTCAAAGTTTGCCTCCCAAATTTACTATGCAGAATTCCTATTCCCGTCACATAAAAATGTCGGCACATATATGGAGTACTAAATGTAAATGAAATAAAAAATTAATTGCACAGTTTTGTTGTACTTTGCGAGACGAATATTTAGAGCATAATTAATCAAGATTTGGACAATTATTACCAAATAAAAACAAAATTGCTACAGTGTGACATGACCCTTACTATGCAGAATTTGGACCCCAAATTAGGTATCTAAACAAGGGCCTTGTTTAGTTCCCAAATTCAACCCCAAATTCCACTATGCAAAAAGAAGATTCTCATCACATCAAAATGCCGTCATATGCATGGAGTACTAAATGTAGATGAAATTAAAAACTAATTGTACAATTTTATTGTACTTTGCGAGACAAACATTTTGAGTCTAGTTAGTCAAAATGTGTCGCTTTTGCTTCACGAGAAACAACTTTGCCAAAATATAAATTAAAAAATATTAATATTTATGATACATAATTAATATCATTGGAAAGATCTTTGAATCTAGTTTTTTAATAAATTTATTTAGAGATACAAATGTTGCATATATTTTCTATAAATCGAGTCAAACTTATGGCACGAAAATCGAAAATGACAAATAAATTGGGACAGAGGGGGTATATTAAAGCAGTCCTAATGCTAGTTTCTATACCTATTAATTTCCATAGACACTACATATAGAAATCATGGTCCCAATAGATAGTTTCTACGGAATATTTTTTTTATCCAATCACATATATTCTCTCTCCATTCTCTACCAATCACATCCCTTTATGTCTTGGTTCTCGTGTAGACATGGTTTCTAACTTAGACCTAGTTTCTATGATTTTTACTCTCTCTCTTTAATAACTACCGCCAATCATGGTGGTATATGCATTGGGAGTGCCCTTTGATACATCAAACGCCTCCTTGTCACGATGAAAAGCGAGTGCCTGACTCTTTTGGACTTCTACTTTTTTATTCAGTCATCACTTGCCATGAAAAAGGCTGCCGACAATCATGCATCGTCATCGAACTTTCGTATAAGATGGCGTGGACATATATATATAATTGAAATATTCTCACTTTCGTAACAAATTTATTAGAAATTGAAAATGAGATCTCTACTAGAACATGAAAGTACACTAGTAGAACATGAAAGTAAATAAACAACCAACCAAATCGCAAGGCAGACTTCTAGCTGTGTGCTTATCTTGGTTCACGTACTTGCTGTCCCGCGTGTCCTCATCGACCCTCCCCTCGGCCCTCGCTCGCTCTCCGGCCATCCCACGTTTGCTGCTGCTGCTTCCATCAACTCCCTCTCGTCCACAAGGAAGGCGACGGGCCATGGCCTCCGCCACGTCGCCGTGTCTGAAGCAAATACAAGCTTTTATTTATTTATTTCGGTTGAACCTCTGCCTGCAGACGCCACATTGCATTGTCCCGTTTGTTTCCCCGACACATGCATGCTGTCTCCCTCTCCGAGATACGCTAGCTTCGATCTCGTGGCCAACAAGAACCTGATGCAGTACTAGTACTGTGAGCATGGGACTGACTGTGAGATAGGTACTGTCGACGCTTTCATCGTCGTACTTTTGTTGAGGGGCAAAGATGTTCTTGACGTGGCCCCTCCTCCGTGTCTTGGAAAATTCAGTGGCAATTTTGGTGGACGTAGATTTTTCTTGTCTTTTCTTCTTCATCTTGTTGTTTTTTTTACCGGCGTTCGTTTATTCTCACCTGGGTTTTGTCTTCAGGAATGGCGTGCGGCCAGCGGTTAAAATTTGGTAGGTGTACCGTCCGCCCGACTAGTAAAAGCTAGATAGTCGGGCCTGTTCGGTACTCTTATAATAAATCAGCGAATATTACTTTTCAGTCTATCTTTTCAGTCTGTCAGTTTCAGGAATGCATGGTAATAGTATATTACATATGGTTAATTGCGCACTGTGAATAAGGGAAGAAGACGATGAAATGTGAGGTTATATATATTAGCGGGGAGCAACATGCACGTCTGTGGTTGTGTATATATCGATGCTTTCGTCGCCACTGTACTTTATTGTTGATGGACGCTTTTCTTTCGTCGATTATTAATAAACAAATTTCTTTCAAGTACATTTTTGGTCAATATCCAAGAATAGCTGCACATTGCAAGTGACGATGATTATTAGAGCCTAACTAATAACTAACAAACCCTATAGTACTACAGCCCAGCTTTATAGAGGCGGCTTTTGTTAGTAGCCGTCTCTAGAAATGGTCGCATTTTTAGAGGTGGCCGGTAACAACAACCGCCTCTGCGTAAGCATTTGTAGAGGTGACTCAATGACAATCAGGAGCCACCTTTGTCCTCAAATGCCACCGTTGCTGCAAATCGGTTATGTGGTAGTGCTAGCTATCTCGATAGCCATGGTGGGGTGGACGAACTACTGACATGGCACACACAGCTTTTAATAACAATATATACATACATTGACATTTCATCATTTCATATATAATTCGCACTTATCTATAAAGAATGAGCAAGTTAGGCAGGCGCACGATAAGATGCTGTGAGCTCTGAATTATATTCTCTCTAGCTTGGCCACGCAAAAGAGACAAATTAAACCTACTAGCTAGTAATAAATACTACCTCCGTCCTACAAAGAATGCAATTCTCCACTGTCTCATCACAACCAGAATATTAAATTTCTCCTAGTGAGGTGGAGTTCTTCTAGTGTTTTGGCATTCAAAATTAAGTATAAATTTTCCCTACCAAATGCCTCCTAGTGAAATTCTCATGTGCTATGACTAGTGGTATTGTTTTACTCCTACTTAAAAACACTAGGAGAATTCCACCATTTTGGTAGTGCATGTTTTAGTATTCTAAGTTTAACCAATTATAAATAAGAAATATCAGTATTTATAATATCAAATAAATATCATTAGATTAATTATAAAATTTATTTTCATAATAAATTGATTTGGAGAATTAAATGTGAATACTATTCACTAGAAATTTTGTCAAACATAAATCACTTTAACTAGCACGCAACCCATAGTTGTATTATTTTTGGAACGGAGGGAGTACAAGAGATCATTGGTCAAGGCCAACTAGTGATGCACTTGCATTGCATGGCAATTGGTGTGTGTACATATATTTAGTAATAAGTACTTATAGAGTACATATATGATATATATGTCGTAGCTAGTGACGTGACTTTTTTTCGCAACCACGACTTTACGCGTATTTCATTAAGAAGAAGAGCCGGAAGAGCGGCTTACACAAAGCAGCTACGGGAGAACCCATAATGCCGGTTACATAACCACAGAGGGAGTAGTTCAGAACCTAGACGACAACAGAACACACCAGAAAGAGAGGCGTTAGGAAGGGGCCCTCTACCACACACCTAGCATCTAACTGACTATAAAAAATACATCAACGCAAGGGTGCCGGCGCAAGAGATGAAGCCACGGTAGCAAAGCATCCACCAAGAAGCGACGAGGTTGTGGCGGCCAAGTATCCGCCCGAGCAGCACGGCGGCAAAGCATATGCCGGATAGAACACGACAAAGTATCTGTAAAAGGGGAGCCATCACACCCTCAGCCATGAGAGGGGGGCGCCCAAAGCGACATGGCGGCAAAGCATCTGCCCGAACAGCAACAACGGCAAAGCATCTGTCAAAGAACAATCGATGGCAGCAACATCAAACATGCTAGATAGATCCTTGCGAAGATGAGCTTGGAGCGCACATGCAGGCGCAACAACACAGGAAGAGCGACTTCGGCGAGAGCAACGAGGGATCAGGCGGAGTGCATCAACGAAGCCTTCAAGAAGGGAATGACATCCGCGGACGCCAACTTCGTTGGGAGAAGCACCCACGAGGGATTTTCGTCCCCAAGCTTGCCCCAGCAACCTCGATGGCAAACAGAACACTGACGACGCCTCCAAGAAGGTGATGATGTTGGTGCACCACCGTCTTCGGCCTAAGGCAAGAAGCCTGGCAGGGTTTTCACCCCCAAGACATTTCACCGGCCCAGACATCGCTGGCCGCATTCACCGACCGCAAAGCCCGGCAGTCACCCCCACGCGCCACCCAAGTGCACACGGAGCTCGAGGGGAGCCATGATGTGGCTAGGGGAGGACGCCGCCACTAGCCGCAGTGGGCTAGATCCGGACCCAGGGAGGGTGGATCTGGCCCCACTGGCCAGTCTACATGCCGGAGGTAGCGGGGGGGGTGGGGGCGCCCGGAAGCTCCCACGTGCTCCGCCACAAGAACGGCGGCCGCCGGATCGGGAGGAGCCACACCAAAAGGGAGGAGGCCGCCACCAGCCGCGGGTGGCCAGATCTGGACCCAGGGAGGGCGAATCTGGCCCCGCCGGCTGGCGGAGGTAGCAGGGGGGTGCCCGGAGCAGCCGCGCGCATGATGGCCGCCGGGCCGGGAGGAGCTGCGCCAAAGAGGGGGAGGCTGCCAAGCACCGTGTGAAGCCAGATCCGTGACCGGGGGAGGCGGATCCACCTTGCCATGTCCGGCCAGCCCGCCGGAGTGGTGTGGAGCGAGGAGGGGTGGTGGAGGAATGGGGGAAGGGAGGAAGACGATTGCGATGGTTGCCGGTTGTGCGGGCCATCGCAGGCCGCCGCCTCTGCACGTCGGAGGGCGGCAGTGGCGGCCGGAGAGGGGCAGGAGCGGAGCGCTAGGACGGCGCCGACGAGTGCTCCCGAGTCGCCCATTGGGGGCGCTCGGGGGAGTGGGGTAGCAGATGATGCCACCTTCTATTTCTAGAATGTAACGTAACCCTTGTTGCAGCTGGCTGCTGCTCACTGAACTTACGTATGGCCAAGCCTCAGCATTGGAGTACACCAGTACTTATATTATCTAATAATCACTTGTCACTTTCTGCGTCACTCGACTTCACTTAGCTTGCTTATCCGACGACCCATTCCTTAATTAGTCCCCGGATCATCATATCGATCCTGACAAAAAAAAAGCAAGACAGGATCGATTGGACAGAGGCTTTGGGATCGTACGGACGGTGGTCTCGAGGATCTAATCGCCATGATCCCGCCATCTCTTCTCGCTAGAAAAGACCAAGAGCGAGCTCTCTAGATGATTGCCAGTCACGTGACTACGACAGCGATGAAGAAACCTATGTGCCTGGATTCATAGATAGATGCCGACTCTGATTCGGCATGATCAAGCCCTCAACTAGCCGCCAAGCTTCAGCGTTTCATCATAGTATATAATATGCACATCAGGCGCCTCCGATCCTTGTCATGAAAAGCAAGTGCCTCACTCTTTCGGACTTCTACTTGTTTATTTATTTATTTATTAGTCACTTCAATCACTTGGCATGAAAAGGAAGACAATCATCATCGATCTGGGAATGAATAATCTTTTCTTAACATGCAGCAATGCAAGTTGATCACATCTGTCAGCAAAATACATACAGCAACTCGACCTTCTCGTCACAGCATCGACAAACTCTGCAGTGGCGTCGCATTAAGCAATTACAAACTTTTTTTTATGTAAAAGGTGGGGTTTGCTAGTGCCCCGACCTCCGAATACCGTGACTGCCCTGTCTGTCACGCCTGCGTACGGCTTGACCCCATGGGGCGTTTGCGTCCCACCCGACCCCACGTGGTGTTTGTGCCCCCGCACGACACTTCGCGCCCTCCAGCAGGTGCAGCAAGTTGCAACATGTGCAAAACACCCGATCTACTATTAAAACATTCAGATACATCATTTGAAACATACGTCTGAATGTTGATGAAACACTTAAAACATCCGTTCGAAAACACTCGCAAAAACACCTAAAAGACACTTGAAAACTATTGCAAAACATACGCAGCATCTAGATAAGACACTTGCAATATATGTGTGAAACGTATGCAACATCCAGATAAACAAATTTGCAACATGCGTTTGAAAAAATAGATAAAACATTAGAAACAAACATTTGCAACATATATGTGTACCCATTGTAACATATGCAACATCTGTACGAAACACTTGCAACATTCCTCTAAACATCTGAAACACTTGAAACATAAGCTTGCAACAATCTTAAGAAAGAATTGAGCGCAAGGTGCAGCTAGAGAAGCCCGCTCCGGGTCTGGCCACTTCGGATCTCGTGATGTCACGAGCTGAGGTTGAGCGTCGCGGTGGCGCCGGCGTCGACAACGGCCATGACATCCTGGTGGGGAACAACGGTGTCGGCAGCACCTCGACCCGACGAGGGACGGGGCACGGCATGCAGGGGCGGGGACCGGGCACGGCGCAATGAGCGGAGCGGGAGCGGCGAGGATGGAGCATGGCGCGGCTCGACGCGGGTTGGGGGTGCCACCACGAAGGGGCTTGGGGCGCGTGGATGGCGCGGTGAGCCGCAATGAGCCAAGCAAGGAGTTAGGAATTTCTATTGGCTTTCGTTGTGTAGATGAAGATAGAGGAAAGAGCGTAGATGAGCCTATTGGGCCCGGTAGCTGTGATGGCACGGGAACAAGAACGGGTCGTCCGGACAGACGCCCACACCAGAGTATTAGCGAATGTAAAACTATAAAAAAACTGCCGTTTTATTATATTTTTAATTTAGAATAAAGGGGAAGATTCACAGCCTGGACCAAAAAAGATTAAAAATGAACTGTACATAAGGTGTGCGAAAAAATTGTATTTCAAAGGTTGGTGTTCTTATTACTGCAACTGAACATGATTTGCCACGACTATGTACGAGTACTGCTTTGCATGCGTGGAGAGAAAAAAAAACATTCAGCTGCATGTGCTGCGATGGTCTTCTTCCTTCCTTTCTTGTGTGCTCTAACTACTTGCTGCGGCGCCTAGACGGCACGGTGGTCCATCCATCAGCATCGGGGACGGGCTTGGGGGGTTTCGGGTTGCGCGGTGCCGGCGCCTCAACCTCCATTGGGCCTGCTCCATCGTCATCTTCCTCTGAGCGTGGGTTCTCGTCATCGCTGCTACTGTCGTAGCCTCCCAAAACCTGTTTCAGAAGAGGAGACCAAACTGTGAGGAATGCGGCCATTGTTAAGAGCTGCCACTGATTTTTAGACTTGTCGATGTAATAAGTAAACTGTGAGTCTGATGCAGGGAACGGTTAAAAGGTGGGCGCTGATGGACAGTTTTTAGGACGCTAATGTAAAGGCGCAAGAGGAACAGAGGACAACAAAGCTTTTGCAGCCAAAAGTCTCTCTGAAATTCATATACTTGCATCGATCAAAAGCTCTTGCCTTTGAATGATATTGCATAATGCATCAGAAGATCAAAACGTTCAAAATTATCATTACCTCTTTGCTCTGGGTAATGGCACTTCCTGCAAGCCGTGTCTTCCTAAGCTTATCGATGTATGAATAGTTCTGTTGCAGACAGCGTATGTACATAATCATCAGATGCTTAGTAACCTGCTTGGGAGAAAAGAGAAGGTTCAGTGCCTCGGCAGCTTTAAACGGAAACAAATTAACTGGATGACGACGTCACATGCATGCAAATGAAGATAAAGTCGGACTCTACACAACAATGAACAATAATCAACAACATCTTTTGGCAGTTGAGGGGAAGAATGTAATATAACTCTGTCAGCAGTGAACCTGCTTCATCAGTGACACGGCGTGATGAACAACAGAGCCAGGAAGAGGAGCGTGACCAGGGAGTTCAAGGCGCAAGGCCCAGGCCCAGGAGGCAGGCGAGGTCCAATGCAACTGAATGTAACCGGGCCTCGAATGGATAGGTTATAGTGATATAAGTGCTGAGTCGATGTGTTGGAGAAGGCAACTAGAACTAGTATTCAAACATTGAAATTGAAAATCTGTCCTCGCTATTCTCCTCTGTTCTTCATCTTCCCCAAGTTCCTCTCCTACCCTGATCTACTGCTCACAAACTCGTCCAATTTATTAGCCATCTTCTTATATTTTGAGACGTATATATTCTTCTCTATTAATTATATTTTGAGATATATATACAGGCATACAGCTTCTGTTGAAAACATTGCTTCAAACAGAAGATCAATTGTAACCGGAGGGAGAGGCCCCATAAAATTTTTATTTGTCAAGAAAGCAAATTAAGTTGCAATAATATACAAAGTTGTGCAGGGGTAGGCAAGCACTATCCTCATAACTGTGTGATGGTAGCAAATTATTCTCTATTTCTGCTTGATTATTATCTGAATTCTGAAGGCAATGCTTTGTATGTTTTTTAAACAAGTCTGCTACTATTTGGTCCTGTTTCGTTTCGCGATACATATGTATGACTGCACTTCATCTAGTACTGGTACTGTCTTGTTACTAAATCATCATGTGGTTCTGGTGTCATCGGGGATGATAGTAATGATACTTCAAGCATCTTGGCAACAATGTTCAAATTATCCCTCATTGAGCATATATCTTTCACTTAAAATGAAAATAAAATAACCAGGTTTTACTGTTTTAGTTATTTTGGCGTGTCTGAACGAATATCACTTCGTCCAATTAAATTAAGTTTGAAAGGTAACACTGCTGCAGCTATTCCTTTTTTTTGACGAAATGCTGCAGCTATTCTGACAACCAATTAAATTCCCCCAGTTCATTTTACGAATATAACGTGCTAAATTTCTCTAGTTTCCGATCGTGTTAACTACCTACCACTACCGGAGCCGGCTGCTTTGCAAATTATGATTGAAAGTTTGAAACACGATTTCCTGTACTATCGCTAGCTCCTGTTGGAAATCTGACAACCTCGAAAACATCATGCAACATCTAGTCAGAGAAATCACATAGAGAAAGCACCATCTAGCTGGTCAGAGAGACATCATATGGGGAACTAGCTTCTGAACCAAAAGAATCTGAATTTTCAGAGCAACAGGCTCGACAAGGAGACCTTATTCAGAAGAACAAAACATGACTGAACTATTCACCTATGATTAGATATGTACGATTACACAATTACACATATGATTAGGTATGCACCCCAGACTGAGCCATAGATCCCCAATCATTAAAACAGAAGCAGCAGTACTAATCCGATCAACTTTTTTTTTGGAATAACAGGAGGGGGTAAGGAGCCCCTACTGAGTAAATATAGTAAGAAAACCAGTGGCCAAAGGTTTACAAAAGCATGAAAAGCAGTAAAGCAGGACAGCAATGATGCATGTGCTGCTTTCAAAATGTAAAATTGCCTGATACAACTTCTGATGATGGAATAGTGCCACCCCTGTTCTTGTTGCTCGATATGTGCTCTGTTTCCTATAACTAGCCCGATCTAATTCCATGCACATCTTCTGCTTAGTGCGACATCCCAGGGGAGTCTCCCCTGGTGGATCGCAAATTTTTTTTTCTAATTCCATGCACATCTTCTCTTGTATTTGCAGGCATTTCAATTTGCCTTTGCGATTTTTTATGCTGCCTTCGTTCTTTACGTGACCGAAATATACACTCATAGCTGGATGGAAAAGCTACAGATGTTGCCACTCTGCATCATTGCTGTTACAGCACCAATGCTTTGGGCGATCATGAACCGAAAATATCACGGATAGTTGCAGAGAGGTAAGTATCTTTTCTTGAAAATTCTTGGTAATCATATCATATACACATGCCATGTCCGTTCTACTCTGTTATACTATATGGAATCGGAATGGCATCGATTAGTAGTATGTGTTTCAGCACAAGTTATCATCAATTAGCTCGTACTATCTCGTATGATGCAGTTTCAGCTAGCTAGCTACTAGCACTGATATGTACTCCTAGAGAGAAAGTAGTAATAATAGATTTGGAATAAACATTATCGGACAAATCAAATCTATCGGAGCAATAATCTCTGATAGAGGCGTGTCAAATGATGACACGATGTTACCATGAAACAAGATGTTGCATATCATTTGTCATGCGTGTACTATTGTTGTATATAATAATATAATGCAGTACATTGGATCCAAAACATCACTATTAATTTACTTTTCATCCATCGCATGAAATTTGCGCTCATTGTGCGTATTTTGGTTTTACTCAGTTCATCTCACCTATTGATCTACCGGTTATGTCTTTTCCACAGGAAGGGATGGCAGAGAAGTGATTATGCTGCCACTGCAGCTGGATAAGCAATTCTGCGTTCATCAATTAGCTTTTGGATTCAAGTTCGCCTGTACATAAGCATCAGACTAGAAGTTGTCTTAAGTAGTTGGTTTTCGTGCTTGAGTTGTTGGTCTTTGTATTCTAACGTGGTTTAGGGGCTCACGGGGCCAAGTTTCCACTAAGAAAAACTAGACCGACACTCTTTTTTTATGTTTTTTCTTTGAATAAAGATCATTGAGTGTTAGAGTTAGAACCTTTAGCCTCTAGACCTCTCTGCTGTGACTGCAGCGGAATGTTTTTTTTTCTCGAATACGCAAAAGGTTTGCGCATCTTTGTATATTAAGATTAAGAAATAGTTTGCGGGGGAATGTCAGAGTATACATGTGTGTTATCCCTATGGGAGACTTATTGTCTGACAATGTATAATCTGCCCACGAGGCTCCACCAATTTTATTCCTCCTACATTGAGGTTGAAAAAAGTATGCATTATATTAGCACAAGCCACAAAGCAGGATTTACTGCTACAAACACCAGGCCATTTTTCATTGCATGTGAAAAATACTGCCGACAACGCTAATTTCTCGATGTGCTAATCCATACTGTGACGTGGAACTGTGTTCTATCGGCATAGCGCGTAGAATGACACCTCTATGAAGACACCAAAGAAAAACAATTATCAACTTTTAGCTTCCAAATAAGTTTATTTTAAGTTGAGAATGTCTATGTACATGGCTCTCGTTAAAAAAAAAAAAGGCAGGGGGGAGCCACACCGCCCTCGGTCTGCACTGCCTATACAGGTACCAGTTCAAGTTCAGAATCTCTTTTCATGGCAGTTTTCTCAGATGTTAGCAATGGAGAAAATACGAAAGTACTCTGTTCTGGACTGATCGGTGGCTACACACATGCTTTCATCATGCCTCACCTTTATTTTTCTCTTCCTCTTCTTTTTTAACATAGACCACCTTCTCTCTCTAAGTATATGTAGCTTCTACAAGCCACTATGACAATTGTAGAGCACCTACTTTTTTTATCCGATCCTACGTGGCTCTTGGGGCTACTAGTAAAAAAACAGCGTTGGGGAAGGCCTTAAGGATCTTGCGTCTCGCCTCTTTTCTGTGACTAGGAAGCGTGCCCGTGCATTGCTACGGGACAGCTGAACTATTATACTAAAAACACATGGATCGCAGGATAAGATAACAATACTGTGAAATTAAATACCAACAACGTTTAAGTGACATTTAATCTAAAAAGCAAAGTTCGTAAAATTAACACAGTCATGAAGAACACGGCATCGTAAGCTCACAAACTCTACCGTATAGATTTTTCCGTGATGCAGCTAAGATAATATTTTATATCGGCAGGAAGAAATCTCTTATATCTATTCCTTTTGTGCGCTAATAAATCCATGAATAAGTTTCGCCATAGTATGCATGTCCAGCACGAGCTTCTCCTCATAGTGTGCCTGAACGTCCCGATCACCTCTTTGTGCTCCATATTAGTTGTACCTATATCACCACCTGCGAAACCTTATAGTCCTAACAACATCTCCATTTGAAAGCGTATTTGGCCGGGGTTTGAATCTTTTCCTTGTAATTCAGTAAGTAGCTTGCAGCTGCGCTTGCCGAGCACGAGGCCACCACAGCTCACGAGTTTCCCCGTGCTCTGGGTGTGTTGTCATGGTTAGGTCATGCGGCACGCCCTGGCTGCCCTCGCCCACACATTTGAGCGTTGCCACGCCACATTGGTTCCTCCGTATGGGACTAAATTTTGATCAAGTTCACGCAAAAATTACCAATATGTATCAAGTGTACGATATCCGGTCAAGAGAAATTGAGGCTGTAGGTAACCTAAGTACTATTAACTGTAGGTCAGTTTTGTTGTCCAAGTCAAATCTGGTGGTAGGGAAAATGTTACTCCCTCCGTGTTAAATTTGAAGTCGTCTTGACTTTTTTTTAGGTATATAAAGTTTTCTAGGTATATAACTTTAGAGTTACTAACGACTGGATGTCCAGAGCCGCTGCGCCGCACACGAATGAAGCCTTTTGCGCGCCCCACAACATGGAACCCACACTGCATACCGCCCTATCATCGTGCTCGCTATGTTTCGCCTGATCACCGCGCCCGCGCTCAGGAACCCACATGGGTCCCAGTCACCTGCCCCCTCCTATGGATGCCATGACGCGGATGCGTCTACCGGCCTCAGGCAACTGCATGGTGACCCACGGTGGCATCCTAGCAGCTGTAACAGGAGGCTGCAGCAGGTGGATCCCATTGCAACATGTGCAACATCCGATCTTCTATTGCAACATCCAAATATAATACTTGCAACGTACATCTAAAACACTTACAAAACACCATAAAAATTTTGAAAACACGTGTGTAGCAATTGCAAACATTCAGATGAAACACTTGTAATAACATAAGTAAAAAAACACCTGAAATATATGTATATATATGCAACATCTAGATCTATTTTTGTAACATCCAAATGACACTTGCAACATACATATGAAACAAATGAAACATTTGGAACATACACTTAAAATATACGTGTATAACCATTACAACATGTGCAATATCTCAATCTACTTTTGCAGATATAAAACACTTGCTACATCCTTCTGAAACATCTGAAACGAGACCTACTATAGCATGTGTTTTCAGTGCAACATCTACTTGTTGTTCGGACGAATGGAGGCTTGTCGACACGTGGAACTCAATCCAGCGCGGAGATCGATGCTGGCGTGGAGTGGAGGGGGGAGGGGGTGCAGCGCGTGGGCAGTTGCAGGGCCTGTTGCAAGCAACCCCGTGCTGGAGAAGGCCGCGACGGGTAGGCGGGTGTTGTGCCCGTGACGCGCGTCCCTTCGCTGGAGAAAGGCCGCGACGGACGGGGTGTGGTGCCAGCGGCGTAGTGCCCCTGCGTTGAAGAAAGGTCACGACAGACGGGGTGCAGTGCATGTCAGCGTGGTGGAAGCGAGCGCCGCGGCCACGGATAGGAGGGAGCCACGGGCGGCCCGTGCGACAAGCAAGAGCGAGCGGTGCAGACCAAGAAGCGCAGCGTGCAGATGGACGAACACACTGTGGAGAGAATTATCATATAACTTTTGTTTTATTTTTTTGGGAGAATCATATAACTTTTGTTATGCATCAAAATACACAGTCATTTTTGTTGTCCAAGTTAAATCTAGCAGTCGTCGTCTTCCCCTCCCCCTCAATCTCAGCCTCAGTCTCAGTCTCAATCTCCGCCACGCCACCACAAATGTGTCGGCAGGCCGCCGCCCGCCCCGCGGAATCGCGCTCCGTGCGCCGCCCCTCCTCCTCCTCCCCCTCCAGCAGCAGCAACCACTCCTTCGACGTGCTGGTGGACGAGGTCCTCTTCGACGACCCGATAGAGGAAAGGATCGAGGCGGAGATCGTGGCCCACCTCTTCCGTGGCGCCGCCCCGGAGGCGTACCGCCAGGCGGTCGCGTAGCAGGAGGCGCTGCGGGCGAAGAAAGCGGCGCTGCGGCGCAAGGTGGTGGAGAGGCGGGCGCAGGTGCGGAGGCTCAGGGCATACACGGACCTGCTGTGATAGCGCAGGCGATGCCCTGCGTCGTGCTCGTCGCCGGCGGCGCTCTCGGCGTGGTGACCACGAACAGGTTTTTAGATGGAAACGAGACTAGGGTTTTGCCGCTGCCAGATATCGCAGCCTTTTCGGTCATTGTCATTGCTATTTATATGGATACAATGGTGGGATCGTGGAACACATCTCTAGGTATCCCCGCGCCACGTTACGTGCCGTGTCCCACGTAGTTTCACGTGACGAACACAACATGCTGCAACACGCACCGAGGCGCTGAACCGACTCATACGACTAGACCGTGTCACGGCGTGAGCATGCCTCCACTCGTGCACAATCTGCTAACTTGACCGAAACTAACTGAACAAAGATATGATGCAACTATTTAGATAACAATTCACCCCCTAAACTAGTTGCAGCTTGACGACGCCGAGAGCCCTCCTGAGTTCTATGAACCTTGCTCACCCGAGTGCCTTTGTGAACATATCAGCCAGCTGTTCCTCTGTGCCGATGTAATCCACTTCAATCTTTCCCTCCTCAATGCATTCACGAATGAAGTGAAACTTGGTATCAATATGTTTACTTCTATCGTGATGGACATGATTCTTACTCAGTGCGATGGCGGACTTATTGTCCATGAGTAGCTTTACTGGCATCTCCTTTGTTCCCAGCAAATCACAAACCAACCAGCTTAACCAGATTCCCTGACAGGCTGCCGCTGTTGCTGCTACGTACTCGGCTTCACAAGACGACAGTGTCACAATCTTTTGTTTCTGTGAATTCCAAGTAACCAGATTGTTGCCAAGGAAATACACTATCCCTGTAGTGCTCTTCCTGTCTACAACATCACCAGCAAAGTCGCTATCACTATACCCGAGTAGGAAGGGTTTTAGTGTAGCACCTCTTTCATATTTGCACTCGAAATCCACTGTTCCTTTTAGGTACCTGAGTATTTGTTTCACAGCTCCCCAATGAGCTTGATTGGGAGCTTCCATGAATCTACTCACTACACCAACTGAATATGCAATGTCAGGTCTAGTATTAACAATATACCTTAGACTCCTAATTATGCTTCTGTACTCAGTTGGCCTCACAACATCATCCTCCATCCTCTTGTAGAGTTTGAGCCGAGCCTCCATAGGAGTTGCACTTGGATTGCAGTTCCACATTCCTGCAGATTCCAGAATTTTCTTAGCATATGCACTCTGACTCACTGTGATACCCTCTGCCTCTTGCTTTACTTCTATGCCCAAGTAATAACTCAAGAGCCCAAGGTCATTCATGCTAAACTTATTTTTCATCTCTAGCTTGAACTGGCATATGTCACTGACATTTGGTCCAGAAATCACTAGATCATCAACATACACCCCCACAAGCAGGAAAGAGTTCTTGTTGCATCTTATGTACACTGCATGTTCCATCTTGCTCTTCACAAAACCAAGAGCAATCAAATCTCTATCGAGCTTAGCATTCCAGGCCCTAGGTGCCTGTCTCAAGCCATAGAGTGCTTTTCTCAATTTCAGAACTTTGTCACCACTGCCTACAATGAAACCAGGGGGTTGCTTTACATAAACAGTCTCAGTAAGGTCTCCATTCAAGAATGCTGACTTTACATCCATATGGTGTACCTCCCATCCTCCTTGAGCTGCTAAAGCCAATAGTACCCTCACTGTTTCAATCCTGGCAACTGGTGCAAAAACTTCATCAAAGTCCACTCCCTGCACTTGAGCATAGCCCTTAGCCACTAATCTTGCTTTGTGCTTGACAATCTTGCCATCAGGGTCTTTCTTTACCTTGAAAACCCACTTAAGACCTATTGCTTTCTGTTTTGGTGGCAGGTCTGACACATCCCATGTTCTATTCTGCTCAATGGATTGCATCTCAGCCTGCATTGCTTCTCTCCAACACTTCTCAGTCATGGCTTCTTCAACAGATGCTGGTTCTTCTGCAGCAACCAAACACAGCCCACTGTACTCCACATTGGTCATCACATCAGTATGATCAAGCAGGTCAGAAATCATCCTGTATCTTCTGGGCTGACCATCGGTGTCAACCGACGCATCGGTAGGAGGTGTGGCCCACTGTACCAGCTGTGTTGATCCATGAGAACTAGAAAGTGGAGTGTGTGGTGGTGTGTTAGACTCACCCATACTCTCATGAGATGGAATTGACCCCGCAGGAGAGGCCGGAGCACCAGCATCAACCGAATCGGCACCCACGTCAGAACCTGAACCGTGATCACCCTGATCACTTATTATCGGATTTTGTTCAGTGTCCTCTGGATACTCGACAGTGAACGTGAATGGCACGTCCTGAACTTGAGCTCCACTGTAGCGACTGCCTCCATTCTCCTCCCAATTCCATGCTCTTTTCTCATCAAAGATGACGTCCCTCGCAATCATCAACTTATCTTTGATCGGATCATACACCCTGAAACCTTTTGTTCCCGGCTCATAGCCCAGGAACACACCCGGTACGGACTTGTCCGCCAGTTTGTTGATACTTGGTCCAAGCTTTTTCACATATGCAACACATCCAAATGTGCGCAGATGCTTGACTGCAGGCCTCCTCCCAAACCATGCCTCATATGGTGTTTTGCCATCAATGCTCTTAGTTGGTGCTCTGTTCAACAGATAAACGGCAGTCTTTACTGCCTCACCCCAAAACTTGCCTGGGACCAACTTTGTCTTCAGCAAGCAGCGCGCCATCTCCACGACGGTCTGGTTTCGTCGTTCGACTACACCATTTGCTGGGGTGTATATGGTGTAGTCGTGTTGTGTTTGACGCCACGATCATTGCAGAAGGTCATGAACGCAGTCGAGTTAAACTCTCCTCCTCTGTCTGTTCTAAATGCCTTCAAGCGTTGTCCTGATTCTAATTCAGCCGCTGCAATGATCTTCTTGAAGTAGACAAATGCCTCAGCCTTCGTTGCAAGCAATTCAATCCACATGTATCGACTGAAATCGTCAACGATCAGCAAAAAGAACAATTTGCCTCCAGGAGTGCACGGCGTGATGTGTCCACACAAGTCGCTGTAACAGAACCGACCAAATTATAAGAGCACAAGTACGAAAACAAGCACCGAAGCGCTCAAATTTTCAAACTTGAGCCCATATAATCCCGGTAGTCAATCGAAATCACGAAGGATTTCAAACCAAACTGCTTACAACCAGGATCGCATCATTCAACATACACATCGTACGTTACATTTCACAAGTAGTTCCGAAATAAGTTTACACCACGGAGTAGCAAATATTACAAACCAAGTTTGAAAGTAGCGGAAGCATAACACACACACTAGTTAATTAAATACTGCCAGTCTAGATGATCGACAACCCGCAAAAGCATGAGGAAAGTACATAAAGACGATCACGCCCTTGTGATCTAGTCATCATCACCCGCAGGGTGGAGACACGTCTTGCAGAATCCCTGATAAAGCATGTCATCTGCAACAGGAGAGAATAAACCCTGAGTACTGGAATGTACTCAGCTAGACTTACCCGTCGAAAACCAGAAATAAGATGACACCAAGGATTATGCAAGGCTTACACAAGAGGCTAGCTGACATAACATTTTGCATAAAGGCATAAGTAATTGGAACTCTTATAACCTGTACTAGCAGTTATTTTTAGCATTTACCTGTCATCTATCTTAGCACCTGTACTAAACATGCACTTGATTATAACCAAACAACATTATTATTATATCCATAGCAGGTATATCATTATGGCAACATTGTATCATTCCCTTAACCACCAGTTCATTTAATGAGTTCTACGTTGCCGCTGCTCAAGTCAAGTGCTCACTAACCGGGAGCGACGGCGATTCGAATCGAATTCCTATCCAGCTGGAGGGGTATTTCTAACACTCACCGAGTCACGCCTGGCGAAGGCTGCTCAGGTCATCTTTTGTACAGTTCAGGAATCGCGGGCCCGAATAATGTCGCGTCCCCAAGGGCGACACTCTGCCAGGTGATAGGGACTCTAACCCCCCCTTGGTCTCACGCCAATGTCCCCAAGCACATCCTTTCTCTCCTCCAAGATGCAACCTACCATTCGATTCCCGGCCTGAACCATACTACTCGACTTCGCGGTCGGAACGACTTATCCGGCCAACTAAGTGTTAGACTGCGTTCAACATGACTCAAGGACGTACAGCGAATCGATCCTTAAACGACTCAGACGGGCATAGCTCCACACCCAAGACGTGAAGTGTCTTGCGGCTGTACTATCGAACTCCCGCCCGGTCTCAATTTCATTTTAAGGCATGGTTCCATCCACGATAGCCATAAAGCCACTCGTGACTCCTTCCTACATCTCGCGGATGACCGGAAATCACCCGACTTCTACCGAACTAAGCAGGGCTAAGCATTGACACGTGCCTAACCTAATATAGGATTAAGTACGATATCTGGACAAAGACAGGTATAATGCAACAAGTGTTTTCATATAACTCCTACAACTTAATGCAGTAAACAATTAAAAGTACTCAAGATTAATTTATAAAACAGTAGGTTCAGCATGCACCGGGGCTTGCCTTTCAGAAAAGTTGAAGGCCGGTGGTCAGGGCACTCTGGCAAGTCTTCAGCGGCGTCTCCTTCGCCTGCTGGATCCTCGGGCTCCTGCTGCTCCTGGTCCTCCTCCGGAATCACAGGCTCGAATTCGAGGAGAGTTACCCCCTCCGGTACACCTATTGCATGAATGCACAATAAATATAATGGATGCATAAATGGGTGCAACATGCTCGGAATGAAATGCATTTCAGAATAAAATACTCTATTCAAGTTATTTTATTAGTACGTGCAAATCTCTTCTCCAGTAGAGAAGTACTCACCTAATCTACTTAACCTAAGATAAATCTGCTCATCCTCAGTTAAGGCCCTAACACCTAACAATTACAAAAGTAGCATGTCTTAGGATATCTCACCATATCAATCAGCAAAACACCACAGTAAGCATTCTGGACAGCAGCCACTTGTTTTTATCACAACTGGAGATTTACAATTCCAAAAGATATGATCTAAGACAATCTGGAAAGCCTAAGAAATGCACTACAATTCATTTTCAGACCTCAACTCCAAACTCCTAAGTTTTCCATGTCAAACTTCACAAGTTCCAGAATCTGTCCTCTTAAAACAGAGAGTAGCAGATTTTGAACTGCCACTTTAAACGATAGTAACTCTCAAACTACTAAGCCAAATGCTTCCAAATTTTGACACAAGCTAGTTCATCAAGTTTACTCCAACTTTGGTATTTACAAGTTTTCCAGCAACCAATTTTATCAAAGCCAAACTTAGAATTACTACTAGCTGTCCAGAAAACCTAAAATTACAAAGATTAAATATTTATTGATGTGGCCAAAGACCCTTAAAACCAAACTAAGATTTCCAAAAGTTCACATGGGGTATAACAACACCAAAAAGTAGGGTGTGACTACCTAGAACATTTATTTATACTCATTTCTTATTTTACTTAATTAATTAGGTGGAATTTTAAACATATATGTAAACTGCTCCCAAAATTCTACAAATATTACAGAGGACTCTTTAACCCAAATAGAGACTACTGTAAAAATTTGAACTAAATTTATCCAAAGAAACTCCCTACACAAAATTCACAAGCTAATAAGGCTGATTTTTGCATAAATAGGAAACCCTATTGAAAAGTGTCAAAAAACAGATTTCATATTTTTCTTAGACACTTTAAGGTACCAAGACTTTCTCCAAAAATTTATAAGAACATTTCACATGTAGAAAAATTACTAAAATTCCTTTAAGCATTTCCTAAAATAACAAGATAGCATTATAACTTGAAAAGTACTTAAGCACTGCTGCCCAAATTTTTACCAGAGCTAGGGCTAGCATAGAGTAACCTACCCACCAAATTTCATGATTTATGGAACACTACAGCTCAAGTTATAAATTTAACAAATTTGCTTGCATTCCAAAACACATTTAAAGGATCTATTAAATTCTTACAGAATTTAAACATCTCATGCCAGATCCATATTTTTCTAAAATACTACACATCATGTAGACCCCAACAAAATTTATCTCATGATTTTTGGATCATTAAAACCCTAGATCTATATTTTTCCAACTTGTACAAAAATCAGTGACAAAATAATAAAAATGAATTTCATTTCGGATGAACTGGGCCGGCCCGGAAAACTCGGCCCACACTCGCGCGCGCGCGGCCCGCTCAGCGCTCCCGCCCGCGCGCGACACTGACGGGCGGGCCCCCGCGGTCAGTGACCGGAGACAGGGGAGCGGCAGCCGTGAGCTCCGGCGAGCCCAAGCTCATCGGAGGGAAGCTCGCTCGGAAAATCGAGCCCACCCACGCGTTCCCCATTCCGTAACGCTTCGATTCATGCTAGTGGAAGAGCTTAGGTTGGAGCGGGAGGGCTCGCCATCGTGAGCGGCGGCCGGTGAGGGTCGGGTGAGGGTATGCCATCGCCGGTGAGGCCGCACGGCCATATCTAAGCTCGGTACGAGCTACACTACGTCCGGGCGAATCTATTGAGGTAGAAAGGAGGTTTGGAAGAGGTCCTAACTACCCTGGCCACGGAGTGCCGTGACGCGGTGCGGTGAGCGCGACGACGGTGGTCGTCGTGTTCCGCTCCGGCGAGGTCGCATCCCACTGTAAGGTCATGCCTAGAGCTAGAGGAAGGCCTACACTATTCCGAACGCTGACCACAGAGAGAGGAGGGTGAAAGAGGACGTCGGTGGTGAGCTCGCAATGGCGGCGGCCATGGCGGAGCTCCGCACCGCCAAGGTTTGATTGGGTGATTTGCCATCTACCTTGACCCAACGGCTGACCCAATGTGCGGAGGTTGTAGAGTATGGGCAGGCGGTGCTGTTCGTGAGCTCTCGGGTGTGGTGGCGCGGTGGTTGGCGCAACCGAAGGCGGCGGAGCCGGCTGTGGGGGCGGAGGACGCTCGGTCGCCTTACCGGTGAGCTGGGGAAGGAGGGCGATGGAAATGGAGGGGGAAGCGGGTCGTCCTGGTCTTCATGCTGAGCTCGCAGGCGACGTGGGGCGTCGGCAGAACACGCGCGCCACGCGGCCACCGGGCTCTGCCCGAGCGCCACAACGCGGTCGGCCGTCCGATTGAACGGCGACACTGTTGACTGAATGGAGGCCATCATCGTTCGACTGACAGCGCGATTTCAACGGTGATTATCTTCGAAAACAGCTCGAGTTAGCCGAAGGTGATAACATCAAATTTGTAGAGCTTCGTGAGGGCTACAACTTTGCTAATTGGCTCAAGAACAGATTCGGCTTGGATTTGAAACTACATATCCCCAAAATGGTGCCCTTTGAAACTGAAACGTAGTTTCAGTCATTAAACCAACTGAAACCCTATTTTCTAGACACCATATCTCCTAAACCATTTAGAACTAGGTGATGGTGATGTTGGCAATGTTGTAGAGCTACATGAGGGCTCCAACTTTGTCAATTGGCTCCAGGACTGGTTTGGCCTAGTTTGTGAGTTACAAGTTGCTAAAGTGAGGTACAGTGAAACTGAAAAGTCCAATTTCCAGACTTAGAATTTTTCTAAGTGTTGATCACCACTCAAGCTGACTTGTGGGCCATTTTTGAGCATGCTCTGGTCATTTTCATGAGATGGCCATATTAGAACTTTTGTTCCTCATGAAATTCTCTACAACTTTACTTAAGGGTGCTCTTCCATGCAAGGTCTCTAAATTAGACTTTTTAATTAGTCAAACTAGAGCCTTCTAGGGTCAAATGGTGGTCAAACTTCTCTTGGAGGGCAATTTTGTAATTTTGGTCAACATGAACCTTGTTGCAAATGTTACCCTAAGTATAACTAAGGTGTTGTAGGTCATGATTGGCTACCTTACCTTTTTGTTACACCAACTATCAAATACTTCATGAAATAAATCAAACAACCCTAGAATAAACACATGTGTTGCATCACATAAAATAACAAACATGAATGATGCATGCTTATGCTTATGCCATGCAAATGCAATTATGGAGCTAAACACTTGAGGTGTTACAGTCACCATGCACCAGTTGCAACCCTGCTGTTGCTCGATATGCTGTGGCCTTGGGGAATGGGCTCCGATGCTGCTTGCCCAGAGCGCAACCGTCACATACTTGCTCCGCCCCTCGAATCAAGGGCAAACCATCCACCATTGCCTTCGAGGCTAGCTCTTGCAGCGCCCTAAAATTCAGGTGACCATATCTCGCGTGCCACAACCACGCAACTTCATCCATCTTGGACTGCAAGCAAATCGGCGAGGCCAGCTTCACTGACATGACATAAAGCCGGTTCCTCCTCTCAGCCCGAATCAGAACATTGCGCTGCCTTTGTGCAGCCTGCTGACGCTCCAGGACCTCCATAACACCATTGTCAATCTCAACACGGCATCCTGCCTCCTCCAACTGTCCAAGACTCACTATATTACATTTGAGAGAGGGAATGAAATATACCTCGGTGAGCACTCTATGCTCATTTTGTCTCCCGGCAAGCGCCACAGCCCCAATCCCTTGGATCTCCACCATGGAGCCGTCACCGAAACATACCACCCCTCTCACAGACTCGTCGAGACTCGCCAAGGCGTCTCGACAGCCTATCATGTGGTTTGTCGCACCCGTGTTGAGGATCCAAGTCCCTTGTACTCAGTAGGGAACACACGTTCCTGGTTTAGGAACACGCTCGATGCTCCAGCTTGTGGTGATCTCATCACCGTGCAGACTTGGGCCACCAAGAGAGCACCGGTCTCGATGTCACTAGCTGCATGATGTGCAGCTTCTTGCTTCTCCTCCTTGGGCTTCGTCTTGCACTCCTTTTCAAAGTGCCCATAGATGTTGCACTTATGGCACCTCCCCTTACGCCGAGGAGTCCCCATCGACGTCAGGTTCTTGCCACCGGAGTCCCGTGCATTATTGTTGTTGCCACGAGCCCCGTGCTTGTCCTTGCGGACATAGCGACCACCACTGCCTTTTTGGCCTGATGAAGATGATGACTCTTGGACCATCCGGCTCTTGTTCCTCGCCGTCCACTCCTCCGTGAGAAGCAAATTGCCCGTCTTCTCCGTCACCTTCTCCACCGATGGCTCAAAATGATCCTCGGCTGCTCTCAGGCGACCGATCAACTCCTCCACAGTGAGTGTGTCCAAGTCGCAGAACATCTCTATGGCAACTGCAACCTGATTGTACCGAGCCGGCACAACTCTGAGAAACTTTCTCACCACACGCTTGTCATCAACGCTCTTCTCCCCCAGCCCCGTCAGATCGGTGGCGATCTTGGTGATGCGAATTGCAAAGTCCTCGATCGTCTCTCCACTCTTGAAGGTGATCGACTCAAACTCCGCAAGCAACTTCTGGGCATTGACCGCCTTCACGCGATCTGCCCCAAGGCGCATTGACTTGATGGCCTCCCAAGCTTCCTTCACCGTCTTCTTGTTCAGCAGGAGGGGGTGCATGTCCGTCGGCACGCCGCGGAGCATGGCCCCAAGGGCCAGGCGATCCCGGCGACGCTCGATCTTGTCGTCAGTGATTGCATCCCAGAGAAACATCGCCTCCATATTGCATTGGACATGCGATGACCACTCTTGGTAGTTGGTACGCGTCAACATCGGCCACATCAAGTTTCCGGCCGCCTGATTGAACGCCTTCTCCATCGCCTCCTTCATCTCACCCGACGCACCCATCTATGTCGACTCCGGCTACTGCAACAACTCCTTGTCCCCGATGGATTCCACCACCGCGGCTCCTCGACAACTTCTCCTCGACACTAGGATCTCCACAACGGGCTCTGATACCACTTGATAGCGCAGGCGATGCCCTGCGTCGTGCTCGTCGCCGGCGGCGCTCTCGGCGTGGTGACCACGAACAGGTTTTTAGATGGAAACGAGACTAGGGTTTTGCCGCTGCCAGATATCGCAGCCTTTTCGGTCATTGTCATTGCTATTTATATGGATACAATGGTGGGATCGTGGAACACATCTCCAGGTATCCCCGCGCCACGTTACGTGCCGTGTGCCACGTCGTTTCACGCGACGAACACAACATGCTGCAACACGCACCGAGGCGCTGAACCGACTCATACGACTAGACCGTGTCACGGCGTGAGCATGCCTCCACCCGTGCACAATCTGCTAACTTGACCGAAACTAACTGAACAAAGATATGATGCAACTATTTAGATAACATGCTGAAGACCGACGTGTTGCATGGAGCTCCAACGCCGGCGCAAGGAGTGCTTCGGTAAATAATTAAAATATAAGTAGGTGCCAATCCGCACTCTGTTGGTAGTGTATTGAGTTGCATGGATTGGAATCCTCTAGATTGATTTGTGTATTAATTCAGTTGCAGTAATCCGTATGCAGCTATGAATGTTTCTGTTAGAATAGAACTACGAATGTTTCAACTTAGCTGCTGTTCCATGAGCGGAGTTGATTCTAAAGTCGTTTTTTGGATTATTCGGGTCACTGGTTAGGCTGGTAATGATCGAATTACCTACTTTGAGCATTGCTGGCGGCAGCACAAATTTGGGAGTTTGTCAGAATTGGGACTGAGTGTTCAGACATACAATTCAGTACAGGTCAACTGAGGAGCAACTGTGTATTTTGATATTGCCAACTCCCAGCCAGATGCATAATCACTTTGTCAGTCTAGTTCATAATTGATAGCCATCCAAGCTGAGAGTTTGCTGCCGCTCATGTAGATTCGTGTATTATTCAGCCAACTGGTACCAATCTACGTAGTAGATTTGTGTATTAATTCAGTACGTGGTAATCTGTTCGTTTAAAAAGAACTATGCATGTTTCAGCTCCATCAGCAGAGGGATCTCAGTTGATTCTAAAAATCATTTTGAAGATTGTTGGTGGCACAACAATAGCAGCATAAACTCGGGAGTTAGTTGCCGAGTTGGATTGGACTGAGTTTCGGTTCGGACATCGTACAGTTCATGGTTGTCAATTGTCATCAGCGCAATTGAGGAGCAAACGCCGCCACGATTGTGCATTTTGATATTGACAACTCCTGGTCCTGGCCAGATGCACATTGCACAATCCAGTTCAGTGACTTCAGTCCATACTTGATAGGCATCCAATGCTGCCGCTGCAGCAACGTCGTTTGCAGGCTTGCAGCCATACAAAGTTATAAAACCATGTTGAGGATGACAGCCATACAAAATTACAAACCATGTTGAGGATGACGAGATGCTGGTATATTTAGACTGTCCAAGATTCATGGTACTACTACGGTAGAGCACATATATAGTGCCATCAGTTCTAGGGATGAAAACGGACGGAATTTTTCCCATACCGTCCCGTTCCGTTTTCTACATTTTCCCGTCTGTTTCCGTATTTGCGAGATCCTGTTTTCGTATTTGCGGAAGTAGAAAATGGTGTTTTCCGTTCATTTCCGAGTATTCCCGTTTTAATACGGAATAGACCCGTATTTGTCCTATTTTCAATCTATGCTCAACATGTTCAACAATTACATGTCCTTATGTTATGTTAATATAACTACAAATCACCAAATATGCATGTTATGTTCACATACATAGCATGCAAACGAATATTAAACTTTGTATATATTATTACATGACTTTATATATATATGTATACTTTGAGAATATTAGATTATGTTATCTTAATTTAATTTTTCGGCTCTTCATCCGTATTTGTCCGTTTCCGTATGTCCGCATATTCCGATTCCGTTTTCGAACCCGCATTTTTCGAACCCGCTCCCGTTTCCGTCAAAAAAATATAGAAACGGAAGTAGAAATAGGATTTTTTCGTCCGTTTCCGTCCCTAATCAGTTCAGCAGCCCACGCTACGTATCCTTCAGCTCTCATACGCCATTGGCAGTGTGGGTGTGGCACCAGGCAAACAAAAATGTGATGCTTAATGCATGAAGGTTCTGGAGTACACTCATGATAAATCAGCGATGCATGGACAACTTTGGATGACCCGCACCGCACCAACACAGTTTGCGTACTTAACAGCTTACAAGCTTTGATGCCTATTATATATAGTCATAGCCCCATGACTAGGACGGCATCCAAAATGTTGCAAGAGAAAGAAAGAGTAACTGCTCTGAGTTATTATAGATATATGTTGGCAGACTAGCTGGGGGAGTTATGAGATGGTGGAAGAAACCAAAATATTATCGTGAACCACTAACTTACCTCACAAACATTCATTGCCATGCCATTCTCTACCAACTAAACCACTAACATCACAAACATTCATTGCCATGCCATTCTCTACGAACTAAATCCCTACCATATTGTGTACCCACTAAATCCCTACCATATTCCATTCTTAGTGAGCATAAAACAACAAATACCTACATTTGACTAAGTGCTAACTTTAGAAACTTGAGATCCTTTGCAATACAAAATTTCCAAGAAAGGCTCTTGAGTTCAAAACCGTCACCGTTAGATATAGTGCAAGCTACTCAAGGCTTGGTATGTCCACGCCACAATGGATTATATGTGGGACGGTGTCAAAGAATTAATGTCCTTGACTGCTTTTGGGTGGATTGTCACTTGTCAGAGAAACTAAGGGAAAGAATAGGAGTTACTACCAATTTTGCTAGCAAGTTAGACCTATAAGCTGCACTGTTGTTTGTATAACCCAGAAATACACGATCTATATCTTAGGCATGGTTTTGCATTTGTTGCCTGCTAGTTGTGGATTGAACCAATCCCTACATTTAATATTTTGTTGATTGAGACTACTTTTTTTGAAAAACATTAGAAGTTCAAATTCTATGTAGAGTTCAAATCCAATACAGGAAAGGCCATGCCGCCCTCATCAAAATGAAGGGGGTGTATAGATCAATAATGGACAACACATATCATATCAAATATACTCCTTTCCACACCACTCTGTTGTTTGTTGGAGTGTGCTGTGATTGATAATCTAAACCTGCAAATATTCTTGCATCGCTATAGCTAATCCAAGTCCATCCCATCCCGGTCAAATAAACCTGCAACAAATCGGTGCTAGCAAATTATTGCTGTCATTCACGTTAAGAGTAACGCTGTGACTGATAAAGAAGCTGCAGCATCAGGTAAGGAAAGGCAAAAAGGTTTGTAAAGAAGAGTTCAAATATCCTTAGCTGAAGCCATTGACGTCTATTTCTACCTATACTAGTACTCTTTACTTACTATTTTTCTTCATACTCTGCACTGCACGGCAAGTTCGTCCTTTTCTTTTGGTCGACGAGGAAAAAGGAAAAGAAAATAGCTCCTCGTCCACAGCGTTCAGACAGGAGGCGCTGCGGCCTTTCCCTCCAGCTCCAGCTCCACGTCGGCGTCGGCGGCTGCCGGCTTTTTGAACCTGTACCAGCGCGCGCAGACGACGTAGTAGACGAGGTTGACGGCCGCCATGGCGGCGATGAGCAGGTAGTAGAGGTCGACGCGTCCCTGGTTGAGGTCCTGCGCCAGCCAGTCGGGGCGTCCGTCGCGGCCGCCCGTGGTCCGGTGCACGACGCTGACCATGAGCCCGCTGGCGTAGCTGGCTATGGCGAAGCCCAGGGAGAGCAGCGCCCCCGCGACGCTGCGCATGTTCTCCGGGAACTGCTTGTAGTAGAAGTCGACCTGTCCGATGATGGCGAACCCCTCGGAGAGGCCGGCCAGCATCTGCTGCGGCACGAGCAGGAAGCAGGAGGTGCTGTCGCCGACCCTGCGGCGGTGTCTCTCGACGGCGGCAGCGACAAGCATGGTGACGATGGAGAGGACGATCCCGACGCCGATCCGCTGCAGCTGGGTGATGCCGCCCTCGCGCTTGGTGAGGCGCTGCATGGCCGGCACGAGCACGCCGTCGTAGAAGGGGAGCCACAGGGTGAGCGCCAGCATGTTGAAGACGACGAAGGAGCCCGCGGGGATCTGGAAGCCGCCGCGGCCGACGTGGCGGTCGGTCTGCATGGCCTGGAGCACGTTGTAGTTGCCGAGGTTGGTGAGCACGATGTAGTAGACGATGCCGGAGGACCAGACGGGGAGCAGCCGCGCCAGGCACTTGACCTCCTCCACCTGCTGCAGCGTGCAGAGGCGCCAGGGGCTGATGGGGTTGTTGTCGACGTCGTCGCCGTCATCAGGGGTGCGCACGGCGGCCTTGTCGAGGCAGAGGAACTGGTCGGTGTATGCGATCTTGGAGACGAGGCTGCTGCGGTGCGGCGGGTCGTAGAGGTCGGCGGGCACGGGCGCGGGGAGACGGCGCTTGCGCGCGGCGGCGACGAGGACCTGCACAAAGCTGGTGAAGGGGCTGCCCTCGGGCCGGACGCGGACGTAGAGTCGCGTGCCCATGAAGAAGAGCACGCAGGAGAGGCCCATGAGCGTGGCTGGGACGGCGAGCCCCAGCGTCCAGTTGACGTTGCTCTGGAGGTAGATGATGACGGTGGCGGAGATCATCATGGCGATGGTGAATGTGAAGTAGTACCAGTTGAAGAAGCTGTTGATGCCCCGGCGGCCCGCAGGGGTGCGTGGATCGAACTGGTCCGCGCCGAAGGCCAGGTTGCAGGGGCGGATGCCGCCGGCGCCCACGGCGAGCAGCGCGAAGGAGGCGAGCAGCACGGCCATCTGAAGGGTCGACGGGCCGGCGGTGGGTTTGGGGTGAGCCGCGGGGTGGAGGGACGGCACGGCGGAGGTGAGGGTGAGGATGATCATGCCGAGGAAGGAGGCGATGGAGGCGAACGCGATGGTGGTGTAGCGGCCCAGGTAGGAGTCGCTGAGGAAGGCGCCCAGGAGCGGCGCCATGCTGACGGTGCCGGACCAGAGGTTGAGCAAGGTGGCGGCGCTGGCGCCCGTCATGCCGTAGACGGTGGTGAGGTACACCAGCAGGTTGGCCGTGGTGCCGATGGTGCCCAGCTTCTCGCACGTCTCGTTCCCTGCGTGCCCATGAATCATGATCGATTACGATTAGACATTGCATGCGCTTGCAGTTCTTTCCGTTCATGGATCTTTTTTGAGAATCCGTTCATGGATCTTTTAGCTCATCATCAATGAATGAATGATTGCTCTATCGAGAGGGAGCGAGTGATGCTCACGCATGCAGCCTGCTGGTTGCCACGTAGGCACGCAGCATATAGGAGTGGTGAGCCTCACCTATGACGTAGGGCATGGACTTCCATCCGCGGTAGTTCTCCTCGGGCTCGCCGGCGTCGGATTCATCGGAGAGCTGCTTCGTGGTGGTGGTGGTGGTCGCCATCTCCTCGGCCGCGGCGAATGTGGACGCCTTGTCGTGCTGCGGCATCTCCAGCTGCGGCTGCGGCAGCTGATCGTCGGCTGCTTCCATGATCGTCGGCTGTCGTGCTAGGATCGAGGAGTGACGACGACGACGGGCAGGCTAGCACGCTAGCTAGAGCTGCTGCTGCTGCTGCTAAGGGCTCAAACGCTGCTCATGGATGGATGGATGGATGGATCTCCTAAGCTAGTAGCTGGTCTGCTCTGCTGGTGGTTTGTTTTGAGCGAGCGAGCTTGGAAAAAATAAAGGTGGTCTGAGGAGAGCGAGGAGGAGCCACCGGGTAGCGAGCCCAGGCCTGGAGAATTTTTTTATTTTTAGCCCAAATTTGAAACATATTTTGGATCTGACCCGTATTTAAAAATATTTTTAAAACTAGTCCGTTTGGTCTCGCCACCATGCATGGCGGGGCAAATGAACTGTACCCCGCCATGCATGGCGGCGGGGTCCAGCTGCCACGTGGCCTGCAGCCCGTGGTGCCTGCTGACGTGGCATGGGAACGTGGAAAGGCGTACCCCGTCACGCATCATGGCGGGTTACCCTACCCCGCCCCCTATCATGGCGGGGTACGGCCATGGCCACTTAAACGGTCGGGTCCTTCTTGTTTGTGTCTTTCGTCCATTCTGCGCCGCGCCGCCGCCTCCTGCATCTGCGCCGCGCCGCCGCCCGCCGCACCCCGCCCTGGCCCCGGCCTCATCCCTGTCCCTCGCTCGCTGCCCGCCGCACCCCGCCCCAGCCCCATCCCCATCCCTCCGCCCTTCCGCGGCTTGGAGGCCGTCTGCACGGCGCCCTTCGGTTCACAGTAATTTTTTTAATTTTTGTTACTTAAATTGTTAGGTAGTTAGTTAGCTAATGATTATTTGTAGTTAGTTAGTTAATATTAGTTATTAGTTAATAATTTTGTTAGTAAGTTAGTTAGTTAGTTAGGTAGTTAAGTAGTATTACTATAGTTAATTAGTACTAAGGTTAGTTAGTTAGTTAGTTAAGTAGTATTAATGTTGTATTTATATAGTATAACTGTACTTAGTTAGTTAGTTATGTAGTAATTAGTACTACCATATTGGTTAGTTGATAATCGGATGTCAAATCATTTTGTAGATGGATTACGGTGTAAGAGTTTTTTCCGGAGGAAGTGTTAGGAGAAAGGATTGTCAGTTTGAAGATATGTATGAAGAATTGGAATGGTTTGATGGCACCCCTAGTTTCAGCGATCTATGTGACCGTTTGAGTTTGAAGTTTGGCTAGGCTTTCACACTAAAGGGTAGGTTTGATGTTGGAAAGAATATGGCACACTATGTGATGATGGACTTGTGCAACCAAGCTGAGTGGTCCCGATATAATAGGGTCATCCAAGGTTTGAATGTCGGCATGGCTGAGTTGGTGCTGGAGAATGTTGAGAATGAGGAGCCGTCCTTCGACAGTGGTACTCAAGGAGATTGTGGTGTGCAGGTGCAACAAACTATGGAGAGTATGGACTTGGATGGTAATTGGATGCAGGAGCGGGTTCATTCTCCTCTAGTTGGTCATATAAGCAATGATTTTGATGTTGACGAGTTTGAACAGGAGGAGGAGGAGGCGACAGAGGAGGAAATGATTGGTGATGATGTTAGCACTGATTCTGATGATTCAGAAAATAAGGAAGGAGGTCCACATGCCATGTGAGCACCGGTTCGTGCCATGCCCTCTGGAGGTGCACCTGCCATGTGTACATCGGTTCGTGGCATGCCCTCAGGAGTACCGCTTGAGGTACTTCATGCCATGCAGACTTAGGGCACATTAGCCATAGGGTATCGAGGTGATGGAGTGGAATATGAAGGATGGGGCAGGGTTAGGGAGGCACAACATTACGTTGCACCACCCTCTTATACATCGGCAGAGCTTACACAGTTGAGGGAGGCTGGCTTGCCTTTTATCGGTGTGCTAAATTATAAGGATGTCAGCATGTCGCATATGGCAGTTTGTGACACGGGTTTGCAGATGTGTAAGGAATCATTGTACAACCGTAAAAATGTAATACTCAGAAAGGGAATGCTTTTCAATACGATGTCTGAGATGAAGTTGTTCCTTCAGGACTATGTTGTGTATCATCATAGGCCTTACACGGTTCGACATTCCGACAAGGAGGTAAAATTCCACATAGTATGCAAGGCAGGATTCCCGTGCTCGTGGAAGTTGAATGCACGGAAGAGGCGGAGTGATGGGAAGTGGAAGGTAACTTCAGTGGAGCAGCCGCACAGATGCCAGTCTAATGAGGGGAAATGGTACCATCCCCAGTTGACGGCTCGGTACCTTGCCCGTCGTATATTGGGTCTTGTAGATAAGGACAACGACGTATTAGTGTCTTTCTTGCAGGAGACCATAGTCACTTTTGTTGGGTATGAGGTCACGTATGAAAAGGCTTGGCGGGCAAAGCAAATTGCCCTGGCAATTCGTTGGGGTAGCTGGGAGGAAGCCTATAACAGGGTTCCACACATTTTGTGTGCAATGGAACACTTCAACCCTGACATGAGATCGTTCATATACACAGGAGGGTTGTATCTTCATAACTCGTTGAGGCATATTCTGTACCATGTGTTCTGGTATTTCGATCAGTGCAAGCATGCATTTTAGTATTGCCGGCAAGTTGTTCTTGTTGATGGCACGTTCCTCACCGGCAAGTACAGTGGCACATTGATGATGGCTGCTGCTGTAGACTCAGAGAACCAGATTGTGCCCATGGCTTTTGCTTTAGTGGAGGGGGAGAACAATGATTCATGGTCATGGTTCATGCATCGCTCTGTGTTCATGTGCTTGGGCCTTCTCGCAGCATTTATTTGATTTCGGACCATCACATTGGAATTCTTAATGCTGCTGGTGAACACATTGATGGGCACCCGCCCCTAGTGCACCGTTGGTGCATGCGGCATTTTGCCGCAAATTTCTGGCGACGTCAACGGAAGAAGGAGGCAGCTGACAAGTAAAAGGAGCTTTGTAATAAACGTATGGAATGCGAGTTCAAGGAGACAATGGCGGAACTAGAGAAGATGCTCAACCAAGCGGGCAAGGCATGGTTATATTAGCAGATGGAAAATAAAGCCAAGTGGGCATTAGCATATGATGAGGGCGGCTTTCGGTATGGCATCATGACAATAAACTCCTCTGAGTCTTTCAATCGTGTGTTCAAAGGCACTCGATCTCTCCTAGTGTCCGGTATTGTTGAGTTCTCTTTTAAGAAGTGCAATGAGTATTTTGTTACGTGGTATGGCCTAGCCCTGAGGAATGAAGAGGAGCTTGGAAGATGAGGGAAGGCTGCACATGAATATTTGAAGGAGGTTGAGGAATTGGCCAAGCAACAGGTTGCCGAGGCTTATGGACGGGACATGCTTGTTTTCTGCGTACGAGCTAGATGGGGCACAAACCTTGGCAGCGAACGATTTGGTGGGCGAACGTACCGTGTTGATCTTGATAAAGTAGAATGCAGTTGCAACGTCCCTCAGATCATGTGTGCCCCTTGCTCACACATGATCACGTCTTGTTGGCTTAGAGGTTTTGACCACACAGTTGCACCATACATGTCACCCTTGTATCTCTGTGCCAACACCCTAAATGTTTGGGAGAAGAGCTTCGAGCCGTACCTTGATGAGTCACAGTGGCCTCCATATTATGATGAGGACTACGCACCTTATCCGTACCTAAAGAAGGTAGGGAAGGGAAGGAGGAAGAAGAAGCGACTGAAAGGCGATATGGACAATATGAAAGGTTACGATGACGACATGTATGGTGGCGGGGACTTTGACGAAGAACGTGCGCAGAACATTTGCTCCATTTGCAAGAATCCTGGTCATAACACTAGATTTCATAGGCGGGCGAGACAAGAGGTGGTTTATATTGCTCATCGAATTTCATAGTAAACATACATTTATGATATTCATCTTCAAATTTACTTGGCTTTGTTTTTTTTACTAATGTTATTTATTGTATTAATGTTGTTACTTCCATTTTCAAACAGGCAGGTTCAGGGTCGCAAGATGGAGGCACGGGCACCTCATCCGCGCTTGAGCCTCATTGAGGCAGACTACGACAAGGACCACCGGGCCAAGGCCTTGTCGGAGCAGCAGAGGCCGTTGCGTGCGCTTCGTGTTCACACGCACCACCCACACAGCTGGGACGAGCGATACGTGACGTACATACGTCGTGCAGGCTTCCGTGAGATCGTTCGGGTCTACAACAGTACACTCCCCACTCTAGACCCTGCACTTCTTACTGTGTTTGTTGATAGGTAACATTGCATTTTGCGTTAATTGACTTTCTTTCGTAAAATTGTGCCGTCAACTTGGCTATAACCAGAACCTTGTAATGATGCAGGTGGAGACCGGAGACACACACCTTCCACACACCTTGTGGGGAATTGACTATCACAATGCAAGATGTGAAGATGATATTGTGTCTGAGTTTGTCTGGTCATCTGGTGACTGGGGTCGTCGACGAGTCTACTTGGCTAGACTTGGTGGAGCAGTTCCATGGTAGGAGGCCATCGAATGCTAAAGTTAAAGGCACAAAGTAAGTTCATATTTGCGTCCTATTGAAATCACTAATACAACCATTTTAGCTACATCAATTTTTATAGAATAATGCTTTACTTGTAATTGCAGGAAGACCTCAGGAGTGTCGACATCATGGATAACCCAGAACTTTGGTGCAGGGCCACCGATTGGTGCTCCAGATCACGAGGTCGAGATGTATGCAAAGGTGTGGTTGTGGCACTTCTTGGGCGCTTTCCTGTTCCCTGACTCCTCAAGCGACAACATCAGCTGGATTTTTCTGAGGATCCTTATGCAGCTACTGGAGAACATTGCAACCTATAGCTGGGGTAGCGCGGTCCTTGCTTGGACATACCGTCAGCTTTGTAACGCCTGTCGTCGCCAGTCGCCCAATGCCAACCTAGGTGGCTGCTCGTACCTACTTCAAGTCTGGATTTGGGAGCATTTTTAGGTTGGGAGGTCTACTAAACCTCCGCGTTTGCCTGTGAGTGCATTGGCTACTTTGATTTCTTCATAACACTTAAGAGATTTGTGACACCATGTTTGTGTTAATTACAGGTTTGGCATCACGAAGACATTCGACCCACCGCCCTTTTCGTCTGAAAAGATGCTAAGGTAGTCAGGGGCGACCTAGCAAGGAGGTACAGGCAGTACATGGATGCGCTAGACGTGTTGACACACAACTACGTAAGTTCAATCCACATTTCGTACTAAAGGCACTATCAATGCGATTGATCCGAAAATACTAAATTAAGTTTGTTAATTTGCATGTAACATGGACACCGTGGTCTAGGTGGGAGCTAGAGGACTACCTTAGTCCGCGCTGTGAGGAGGAGGGGGACGAGTGGCTTTACGAAGGGCCACTTATCTTCTTCCACGTGGTCGAGATGCACTACCCTTGCAGGGTTTACAGACAGTTCGGGAGGTTGGAGGGAATTCCACCGCTGTACTCCACCAACGCTGAGCTGCATGGGTACGATACCACTTTGTTTGTTCTACTTAAGTGCCTCATTGCTAATGCAATCTGTCATTGCAGGATTGATCGAAGGTTTCGAACCACGCAAAAGGATTGGGCGGTCAAGCACGAAGCACATTTGCTTAATTGGTATCACAGGCATGTTCCCCGCCTCAACGAACTACCACAGCACCACCCGACAAGATGGATGGAGTACCTACAATGGCTGCAGTGGAGTACGAGGACTCATCTCATGGTCCCGTACACCAACAAGCCTGCAGATGAGGGCGGAGAGGATGACATCGCCGATGCGTTCGACGAGGCACAAAGGGTGGAAACACAACTTCTGAGGGGCCCTCTAAATAGATATGTGGTAAGTACCTTGGACTTGCATCTTCAATCGAGGTCAGGGTTTTGCAATCCATTCAAAATGATCGAGGTAACCTTGTGTGTGATGTTGTAGGCACAACAGTTGTCAAACTACTTCGAGGAAGCTTCCAGGCAACTTTTCCGGACTAGGGACGACAAGAGCAATCCTCTTCGCAGCTTTGTCAAGGTACTTTTGACAACAACATTCATTACTACAACTCAATTACCTTCAAAATTCATGCTCAATAATGCATGTTGTCATCTTAACCTGTAGAGAATGAAAAAGGGCTGCAAGAAGTTGGCTCAGAAGCTGAGCTGTGTAGACATGACGTTGGAGGCACCGTACAACCCCACGTGGTCTAGGAGCCAGACGACCTCGATGTCCACCGCAGCTGCTTCGGCTAGCGACACGAGGGCTGCGTCCTCCTCTGTACGTACTCCGTAGAACAGATGTAAGGTCCTAGATGGCTAGAGGGGGGGTGAATAGCCTATAAAAAAAATCTACAAGCACCACTAAGCAAACTTGTTAGAATAACAAACGACGTAAAGCGAGTTTTGCTTAGCCAAAGGTGGTGATGCAAGCCTCCTATCCACAAGTCTAGTAGATTATGATCTCTAGTTTACACAAGAGCTATGTCACTAATTTAACACTAGACAACAAGCTAACAACACTACTAGCAAAGCTACTACTAGAGCTACACAAGAAAATCTAGTAAAGATAAGTGCAAGAGAGAGGATTATGATTCTTATATCGACTGTGAGGAGAAGATGTTGCTAATCACCAAGATGACATACAATCAATCAATATCGACAACAACTCAATATGAAGACCAATCACCGGGAGACAAGAGACACAATTTTTTTGTTCACCCGGTGTTCACTTGTGCACCAACAAGCTACGTCACCGGTTGTGTCGACCAACACTTAGATGGTTCCCCGGTGTGACCCTCAAGTCACTTGCCCCTCAAGGCACGCCCCGCAAGGCACCGCAAGACGCCACTCTCAAGTGAGGTAACTCAATGACACGCGCATTCCACTAGAGTTGCTTTTGGCGTCCCGCCGAGGAAAGCACAAGAACCTCTCACAAACAACCGGAGGTGGCCAAGAACAATCACCTTTTCTTGCCAATGCCTCCAACAATCTCCAAGCCGGCTAGGAGTGGTACTCTCCAAGAGTAACAAGAAATCCACCGGCTAAACCACCCACAAGTGCCACTAGATGCCCTCAAGCTATGCAATGCACTTTGGGATCACTCAATCTCACTTTTGATTTGCAATCAAGCAAGAGAGATGAGTGGGAGGAGATGCTCTAGCTCAAAGGATGCACAAGAATGTTAGAAATCACAAGAGGCCTCCCCAAGGGCCGGCCAACAAGTATTTATAAGCATCCTATCCAAATAGAGCCGTTATACCCCTTCACTGGGTCTGTTCGGGATGACCGGACGCGCCGGTCATAACTGACCGGACGCGCTCGACCGCGTCCGATCCTCCAACGGTCACTGCGCCAACGGTCAAATCCCATGACCGGATGCGCCTCTCAAAACGACCGGACGCGCTGGTCCCGAGTGACCGGACGTGCTCCAGTCAACGACCGGACGCGCCGATCGCACAACATCGCGCGCCCGCGAAGTAGCGACTAGATGCGCCCCTCGCAACGACCGGACGCAACAGTGCCCGTGTCCGGTTTGAGTCTAGTAAGCTCCCTCGACGATCGGACGCGTCCGATCATGTGTGACCGGACACGCCTCGAGTCCGATCGTCCTCGTGAACCGCAGTTCCTTCTGGGCACCTGACCGGACGCGCCGGTCCCGCGAGTGACCGGACGCGCCGGTTGCAAACCCTAGCACCCGCGCCTGCGCTGTACTGACCGGACGCGTCCGGTCATACCATGACCGCGTCCGGTCACCTCTGTGACCTCCGTTTGCCTCTGTTTCTTTTCCGACTTCCGGCGTAGTAGAAAATAGGCATTTCAAGTTCCCAAAAACGCCTGAATCCCGCGCTCGCAAGCTCGGCGGGAGGGAGAGAGAGACCCAAACCCTCTCTACCGCTTAAACTTCAACCCCTTCGCAAATGTGCCAACACCAACAAGTGATCACCACCTTGTGCATGTGTGTTAGCATTTTCATAATCATTTTCGAAGGTTTTCTAGTTAGCTCACTAGGCCCTACATGCAATGCACTTCATGAATTCACCTAGTGGCACCCGTGCATCGAATAACCGATAAGACTTCCCCTCTTAATAGTTCGGCTATCGATCCTAAACCACTCACACCCTCTATGGTGTCTTGAGTGCAAAACAAAATGGCCCTATGGTTATACCTTTGCCTTGAGCCCATTTTGTTTCTCCAAAAGATATGATCCACTTCATATCATCACATGACTGTCTTGATCCATCGACCTTGACTTCACTTGCTCTTCACCGTTGCATCGGTCCGTCGGCGCCAAGTCTTGCTCAAGCTTCACCATCGCATGGTTCTTCGCTTCGAAGCCTCGACTTGCCCTTCACCCTCACAACCGGTCCATCGAGCCAAGCATCATCTTGGTCTTCATCATCTTGTTCACATGAGTCAATGTCATGTCTCATATTCAATGACCACCTTTATCTAAATCATCCACTTAGATACAAAGGTTAGTCCTAGGTTTCATCAATTAGCCAAAACCAAACTAGGGACTTTCAATCTCCCCCTTTTTGGTAATTGATGACAACCCTCACAAAGATGATTTTGATAATAAAAGTTTTGAACTTGTCATACTTGTCCAATCATTATGCTCATAAATAAAATTTGGACAATTATCACAAGCTCGGTTTTGGTAGCATTAGCTCTCCCTACATATGTGCATAGAGTTTGGATTGAAAGCTTTGCACATATGCATAGAATAGAAGTGTTGAGAGAGTAATTCTACCAAAATGATGCTCAGGTGTAAGAAATGGACCTTTGAAGCGTGATACCAATCAGAGTTGCCTTTTACACCATCCTTAGCATCATGAAGTAACTAGACATCCATTACAACTCAAGAACCCCGTGAGATCAACATTATATTTAAAGGTTCTTGGACCACTTGTACCACTTGTAGAGCTTTAAGCAAGTCTAGATACCACATGAAAACTATTCCTATGCATGCTAGTAGATCATTTCATCATTCAAGTCCTATACTAGCATTTGCACCACACAAGCACGTATAATGAATTTAAAAACATGTGCAATGAGCAAGTCATATGAGAATGCACAAACAAATGCAACAACTTTGTTTATGAGCTTGCTCCCCCTACTTGTGTGCATCAAAATTTTATTTACCCCTTTATCATGTTGAATCATCTTTTTCTCTCCCCCTTTGTCAACAACTTACCCAAAAATGGGATCAAATTGTGGAGAGAGAAAAAATGTTTGATGGAGTAGGTTAGAATTTAATTCGATACCACATGTAAGGTTAAAAAATTTATCAAATTTGGTTCAACCTAGAATACTTGCCAAAGATATTTAATTCGATTTGAACCAAAAACAAGCTTCTTCACTCCTCATAATAAGGGTTATCTTGTCTATGTTGAATTAAACACTTATAGCAAATCTTCTAGATTCAACACTAGGTTTACAAGCTCACAAACATGTCATATGCCACCACTAGATCAAAAACAAGCATAGAAGCAATAGTGGTAACATATATCCATCAAATTCATTTGATTTATCATGAATGCTTATGCGTACCACTTATTATGTCTATATGCTCTAGCAAGTCCTTAGCATAGGATGAATGACATGTCAATCAATTTTACCTTGCAATGACGAAGGAGATACATGTCAATAAGTGGGTGGGGTGCATTCAACTCATGTTTGAGAAATCAAGAATGTTCAATTCATTCCTTAGCTTGCAAAACCTCTTTTCATCAAGTGGCTTAGTGAGAATGTCGGCAAGTTGATCATCGGTGCCAACACTTTCAATGGCAATATCTCCCTTTTGTTGATGATCTCTAATGAAATGATGTCTTATGTCAATATGCTTTGTTCTTCCATGTTGAACCGGGTTTTGTATCATCTTGATTGCACTCTCATTATCACATAGCAATGGCACATTCTTGAAGTTGAGGTCATAATCCTTCAAAGTTGATTTTATCCATAGCAATTGTGCACAACAACTCCCCGCACTCACATATTCAGCTTCGGCGGTAGAGATTGCCACACTATTTTGTTTCTTTGAGGACCATGACACAAGTGATCTTCCAAGTAATTGACATGTGCCACTTGTGCTCTTCCTATTGATCTTACAACCCCCATAGTCGGAGTCCGAATATCCAATCAACTCAAACTTTGACCCCTTGGGATACCATAGTCCAACATCTCTTGTTTGCTTCAAGTACCTCAATATTCTATTTGCCACCGTGAGATGACTTTCTCTAGGTGAGGCTTGATATCTAGCACACATGCAAACACTAAACATGACATCCGGCCTTGATGCGGTGACATAGAGTAGACTTCCAATCAAAGACCGATATTCCTTTTGATTCATCATTTTGCCATCAAGATCACTATCCAAATTGCCATTTGTGCCCATTGGAGTTGAAATTGTCTTTGCATCTTGCATTCCAAACTTCTTTAACATGTCCCTTATGTATTTCCCTTGACTCACAAATGTCTCATTCTTCAATTGCTTGACTTGGAGACCAAGGAAGTAGCTAAGTTCACCAATCATAGACATTTCAAACTCTTTGGCCATCATAGCACCAAATTCTTCACAATAAGCTTGATCGGTTGATCCAAAGATGATGTCATCAACATATATTTGCACTATGAATAGATCATTTCCAATCTTTTTGGTGAATAGAGTAGTATCAACCTTGCCCATTTTGAATCCCTTAGAGAGAAGGAAATCCCTTAGCCTCTCATACCATGCTCTAGGTGCTTGCTTTAAGCCATATAAAGCCTTCTTCAACTTGTACACATGGTTGGGTTTCTTGTCATCTTCAAATCCGGGCGGTTGCTCAACAAAGACTAACTCATTGATGATCCCATTGAGAAATGCACTTTTGACATCCATTTGATATAGTTTGATGTTGTGTGCACAAGCATAAGCCAATAGAATCCTTATTGTCTCCAATCTTGCCACGGGAGCATATGTCTCATCATAGTCAAGACCTTCAACTTGAGTGTAACCTTGAGCAACTAGTCTTGCTTTGTTTCTCACTACAATGCCATCTTGATCTTGCTTGTTTTTTAACACCCACTTGGTTCCAATCACATTGTAGTCATTTGGCCTTTCTACCAACTCCCAAACATCATTTCTTATGAAATTGTTAAACTCTTCTTGCATAGCCATGATCCAATCGGCATCCCTCAAAGCTTCTTCTATCTTCTTTGGTTCTATGGTTGACACAAATGATGCATGCTCACAAAACATAGTCAATCTTGATCTTGTTTGCACACCACTTCTAATATCACCAATAATACTATTAATGGGGTGATCTCTTGAAACAAGTTGTGGTTCGAGTACTTGCACTTGATTGCTTGAGCTTGGTTGATCACTTGATGTATCTCGATGAGAAGAACTAGCATCATAATTTTGCACTTGAGAGTCACTAACTAGCTTGTTTGGTGAATTGAGCACTTGATCTTTATCATCATCTTGAATATCAATTACTTGCTTTGCTCTAATGTCCCCAATGTCCATGTTCTTCATTGCTTCCACCAATTGAGTTCCACCAACATCATCTAGATTCTCTTCTTCATCTTGTGACCCATTGGTTTCATCAAATTGCACATCATGGACTTCTTCTAGAATGCCACTTGAGTTGTTCCAAACTCTATAAGCTTTGCTTGTAGTTGAATAACCAAGTAGGAACCCCTCATCACATCTCTTGTTAAACTTCCCCAATCTAGTGCCCTTCTTCAAGATATAGCATTTGCAACCAAACACCCTAAAGTAAGAAATATTGGGCTTTCTTCCATGAAGTAACTCATATGGGGTCTTCTCTAGCAATGGATGACAATATAGTCTATTGATGTAGTAGCAAGCGGTATTGATTGCTTCATCCCAAAATGATTGACTCACATTGTACTCATGAAGCATTGATCTAGCCATATCAAGCAATGTTCTATTCTTCCTCTCAACTAGGCCATTTGATTGTGGAGTGTACTTGGCCGAGAATTGATGTCCAATACCATAATGATCACAAAGTTCTTCAATTCTTGTATTCTTGAACTCACTTCCATTGTCACTTCTCACTTTCTTGATTCTAATCTCAAACTCATTGTGAACTCTAGTGAGAAATGTCTTGAAGGTGTCAAACACTTCACTTTTGTCACTAAGAAAGAATACCCATGTGAATCTTGTGAAGTCATCCACTATGACAAAGCCATACTTGTTACCGCGCTATGCTTGTATATGTTGTTGGTCCAAATAGATCCATATGCATCAACTCAAATGCTTTGCATGTGCTCATTGTACTCTTCTTTGGATGTGAGCTTCCAACTTGCTTCCTGGCTTGACATGTACTACAAAGCTTATTCTTCTCAAATTCAACATCTTTCAAACCATTGACAAGATTGTGAGTTGTAAGCTTCTTCAATTGTTTCATGCCAACATGACTAAGCCTTCTATGCCAAAGCCAACCCATGCTTGATTTGGAGACTAAGCAAGTTGTCAAAGAAGTTTCTCTAGCATTGAAGTCAACTAAGTAGAGATTCTCATATCTAAAGCCCTTGAATGCCACATTTGAACCATCCACACTAATAACATCCACATCATCAACCCCAAAGATGCATTTGTAGCCTAGATCACATATTTGTGCCATGGATAGAAGATTGAAATCTAAGCTTTCAACTAGCAACACATTAGAGATACTCATGTCATTTGATATTGCAATCTTACCCAAGCCAATAACCTTGCCTTTCTTGTTATTGCCAAATGTGATAGAATCAACACCACTATCATTGTCATTGATTGAGTCAAACATTCTTGATGTACCGGTCATGTGTTGAGTGCACCCACTATCAATAATCCAATGCCTTCCTCCGGCTTTGTAATTGATCTACAAGCAAATCAATGAAGTTTAGGTATCTATTTTTGCTTGGGTCCTTGTAGGTTAGTAACTAAGCTCTTTGGTACCCAAATAGCCTTCTTCTTTGGGCCCACAATTGGTGTACCAACAAACTTAGCTTGCACACCCTTCACACCCTTGGTAAGCACATAGCAAAAATTAAAAGGTATAGCATTAACAAGGTTCTTGCTTTGATTCTTTTTATTGCAATTATGCTCTAGGTGCCCAACTTGCTTGCATCTATTGCAAAACCGACCATTGCCCTTCACAAAGCTAGGCTTTGGAGTTGCAAAGGCCGAATTTCCTTTCTTGGGGGTGTAGCCTAATCCCTCTTTGTTAAGAGAGAACCTTTGGCTACCCAAGCACTTAAGCAAGCGGGTCTCACCACCATAGGCCTTGCCTAGGGCGTGAGTGAGCTCATCCACCTCTTTCTTGAGAGTCTCATTCTCAACCATTAGTGAGGCATCACGAGTGAAACCATCACTAGTAGTGGAGGTAGAGTTAGTGGTGGTGGATGAAGAGCTACAAGAAGGGTTAGCATTTGACATGATGATAGGTTCATTAAAGGATTCATCAATTATATCACATGTAACACCTATATCACTTGATACAACAACCTTCTTCTTTGCTTGTTGCTCAAGTAGCAATGAGTGAGCTTTTTCAAGCTTTGAATGAGCTTTACCAAGATCCTCATAGTCTTCCACTAGACTCTCATGAGTGGTCTTAAGCTCACCTAGAACTTTCTCAAGTATTGCTACTTTCATTGAAAGCTTCTTACACTCCTTGTTCTTGGCAATAGTTATGTCTCTAGTTTGTTGCATCAATTCATATAGTTGTTCTTTAGTTGGTTCATCATCATCATTTTCATTATCATTATTATTATCATTATCACTATCATGAACATATTCCATTTCACTTTCATCATCACTCTCATCATATAATACCTTAGCTTCTTTGGCCATGAAGCACGAAGAGGATGAATCAAATAGTGAAGGCTTCTTGTTGATAGCAATGGAAGCAAAAGCCTTGTTGGATGATTCTTCTTCTTTATCATCATCATCACTTTCCCAAGTGACCACATAGGCTCCGTTCTTGCCCTTCTTGAAAGTCATCTTGGCTTCTCTCTTTTTCTTCTCAAACTTGCCCCTCTTGTTGTTCTTCTTCTTGTCATAGGGACATTCGGCTTGAAGATGTTCTGTGCTATCACAATTGAAGCACCTCCTTTATTGCTCATTGCTCTTGAAATAGTCATTTCTCTTTTTGAAGCCTCTTCTCTGCCACACACACCTTTATATGCACCCCTCCTAGTCCTATCCTAGGACTAATATCTCTGCCACGCTGTCGTCGTTCACGATGAATTATTCCTGCCCTCCAAACCAAATCATAAACTAGCTAATAAAGTACTGTAGTTAGGCACTCTAGTTTCCTCCGTATATATTTTTTGTTCTTATTAGCGTGTGGATCATCATCTATATATATCACTAATAATTCAAATCCAAAGAGCAAATTGCATGCATTATTCTTTTCCATTTCTTTTCAGAGGCAGGTCAGAGAGGAAGGACGACCCGTGATCCTGATACATCCCAGCCCATGATCGACTTTCACATGCCGTGATTCATACAGGCCTTGTTTACTTCCCATCCCAACCCAAAATATTTCCTCTTCCACCCATTACATCAAATCTTTCGACGCATGCATAGAACATTAAATGTAGGTAAAAAATATAACTAATTGCATAGTTTGTCTGTAAATGTCGGGACGAATCTTTTGAGCCTAGTTAGTTCATGATTGGACAAATTTTGCCAAATAACAACGAAACATGCTACAGTAACTTTTCACCTACTTTTCGCGAAGTGAACATACTCACAGTATACTCTGCTTCGCTGACAACAAGCATTCTAGACACATGCAGACCAACTTTGACCCTTTTCTCACCGACGTGGTGAAAATATTGAGTAAAATTTACAAACGGTCCTCAAGCTTGACAGGAGGTGTTATGTTTGTTCTTTAACTTTGAAAATGCTACTTTTGAGTCTCTAAACTTTCTCAAGGGTGTCATAGGTCTCCAAGTAAGCAAATACGTTCGTACTGCATGTTTTCAGATTTCTAAATTTTTGGCTCCAGATATATATAGAAATTAATATACATGTATTGTCGTCTACTGATATATACGAACTAGCATCCACTCCGATCCTCCTATGTTCCAGCTGGACGACACACGACCTGCTATATATCAACTGCAGTGCGTGGTGTGGAAATATCTAGCTAGGTGTGTTCACTTCGTGAAAAGTAGGTGAAAAGTTACTGTAGCATCTTTCGTTGTTATTTGACAAAATTTGTCTAATCATGAACTAACTGGGCTCAAAAGATTTGTCCCGACATTTACAGACAAACTATGCAATTAGTTATCTTTTTTAACTACATTTAATGCTCCATGCATGCGTCGAAAGATTTGATGTGATGGATGGAAGAGAAAATATTTTAGGTTGGGATGGGAAAGTGAACAAGGCCCTAGTACCTAGGCCAGCAGGTACGTACTGTAGCAGGCAGCGGCAGTTGGTTTCCATTTTTTTTCCTCTCTTTCTCTTTCAATCAAAGTTAAATAAATTTAGTTTAGTGAGCGGCGGTGACCGGTGAAGCACACGTAAAATTAAACCCAAAAGGAGGACAAAAATTTACAGGTCAAGGTTCCGCCTTAATTTCAGACTAGTACGTCATCGATCACTGACCTGCTGAGTTGGTATTAGTACTACCACCTGCTGAGAGCCTCCGAGGCTCCGAGCTGAATTCAGACTGATCGATCCATATGCGCCTTTTATGTTCATCGCTACACGAATGCAGACTGGGGAAAGGTAGTAAAGGTTTGCTGAAAACCAGCTCAACTTGTTTAAAATATAAGACCTTTTGTTGAAACAGATGTTTCTTGTTTCATTTATACCGCATACAATACAAGGAGGATGGAAGTTTTCAGAGGATGGATGGTACGCGCGACAAGTTCAGAAGAATGGGTCATCATGCATCAAGTTACTAGTGCTGAAGGAGTCAACAACGACTGCAGACAAGAGTCGTCTGATCGATATACATGATGGATGGATGGGTCGTATGACTGAGTATGACATGCGATTAAGCAGCCACTCAGTGCTCAAGGAGTACACTAGTGCTGTAATGCAGGTTACAAACGTCAAGTCATGTCACGGGGCCGGCCGGCCGGGCAACAACAGTGGCTTGCAACGTAACGATCGACGGAGAACACGCCCACAACATTTAATTTGACTAGCTAGCAGAGAGAAGCTTGTGCTTGTACTTGGATCCATATCCATCCGTCCCCTGTGCAGCTTGGCAGCATGCATGCACATGCACAGGCACATGACGAATCGGCCGGCCGGTACTCCAGTAGGAGCAGATAGAGTAGTACTTATTTGCAGCCTAGCATAGCAAGAAATGAATGAATGATTCAGTTTTGTTCACATTTACTGTTACTCCTCCATGCCTCTCAAAGTTAGGGATGGAAAAGGATGGAAGCGGTCCTCTTTGAATACCAAAACGAGTGAAAACGGTAAAGTCGAGTACAAAAACGAACGCAAACTTATGAAATATCTAGAATTTCGAAAACAAACTAATTCGAGTGGAATCATATATCAAACATGGTCAGTATAAGTCAATACGGAATACCGACCTGTAAGACCAAGCGCATAACAATTAACAAGTGCATGACCATGTGCATAACAATTAATAAGTGCTATAAATTTTATATAAAAAAGTATCTCCATTTGACATCGTATAAGAAAGAGATGATTTTTCTAAGGCAATAAGCGCTTGCACATGATTATTATATTATTGAAACTTCGTTTAATTTTTTGAGCATCATAACGACCTCAATGAAAAACTCAAAACTTAAAAGTTGTAGATCTCGTCGAGAGCTACAATTTTCATATAAAAACATCATCAGAGATTGTATGAAAAAACAAAATTTTTCTAAGGTTACGCCTTATGGTAGTTAAGTTAGACTTCTAGTGGGCCAAAAACGGTATATATATACCATATTTCAAAAACAGAATATCTCGAATAAAAATTGGAAAAGTAGAAAACGGTCGGAATAACACCTAAACCGTTTCTGTCCCTTATCCCATGGCGTTTTCATCTGTCACAAACACACACTAATTAGCTAGCTAGCTTAGTATACACATGCATCATCCGCGTGAATCAGTTGCAAATTAAAGAGTACAACTAGGCCTTCGCCACTATGCACGCAATATATGATATGATATATATACATGACTGATAATGACTATTAGTTAGCTAGCTAATAATAATGGCAGCGATGAGTCACTCTGCATTAGTACTACTAGTATATATATATATATATATATATATATATATATATATATATATATATATATATATATATATATATATATATATATATATCTTGTATGAAAAGATACACAGATAACTACACTATATATACAGGCCAGGGTTTTTTTTACCGACCGGTCACCCCAAACCGCCGGCCTCCGGTTCCGGTTTACCGGTCCGGTTTACCGGTAACCGGTCGGTAACCGGTCGAATTTGAATTTGAATTCAAACGCGCCTTCGGTTCGGTTTGTCACCGGTTTACCGGGCGGTTTGGAGCGGTAACCGCTCGGTTTGAGTTTGGAATTTTCTTTTTTCTTTTTTTTTTCAATCTTCTATACGTATAAATAAATACTAAACGAACTCGAATTTGAAAAATTTTTACACCATTGGCTTCTATAAATCATGAACTATTTTTAGGAATTTTTTCAGCATTTTTTGTTTTTTTTTTCAAATTTTAAATTTGAATTTGGGGGCCTTAACGGGGCAGGACCGGGATTTTTTTTTTCAAACTTTTATACGTATAAATAAATACTAAATGAACTCGAATTTGAAAAAATTTTACACCATTGGCTTCTATAAATCATGAACTATTTTAGGAATTTTTTCAGTATTTTTTTTCAAATTTTAAATTTGAATTTGGGAAATACCTAACCGGACCGGACCGGAACCGGTCCGGCCCGGTTAGGCCGGTAACCGCGGTAAACCGCGGTTTACCGAGCGGTTTTTTTAACCCTGATACAGGCACCAGTCAACTGCGTACATACGCACTGTATCTGTATGTGTTGGTTGCCATCATATTCCGATGGGGTATATAAATCCTCGATCGAGAAACCGATGGATGGATATCCAATAATCCAATCCATACATACATATGCACACAACAGCTCAAACGACGGAGAGATACATAAAAATGTATAGTAGAGTAGAGAATGACACACTGCAATGCAAGTTGGTGTATACTGTATGTGCTATTTATTTGCTGTCTTTTTCCGGCCGGGCGTCGTCGTCTGAATATGTAAAACTTGACTAACCAGCTGCGTTCAGCAGCAGTGCTGTGTATATATGTATTATTACTAGATAGTAAGTATAGTGCACCGGCCGCCACGCTGCTCCGATATGAATATCCTGATGAAGGCGATAGATTGAAAGTATCTCGCGTATTCTCGAGGCTCATGACATGTCCGTGCAAATGCTAATGAGGCAGGCAGGCATGTCGGCCCTGCATCAGCCACAGAAAATTAAAGAAAACACACTCACACCCGGTACTTAAATTAGCACTATCTCGACTGGTTATTATATATATTGAACGCGTACCCATAACACATATCGTCGACCATAATTTTGTTTAACCTTCTCTCCTTGACTAAGTCTTATGACAGACTAGAATAGTTTCTACGGCATTAATTAAGGTGTCAAGTAATAATAAGTAAGATCATGGTGCAATATATATTAGAATCATGCAAGGATGATTTTTTTTTCTTGAGGTATCAAGAAGCTCACATTTCCCCTAGCTAGTCCTCGTTGGAGCCCCTCGCGAGGGTTAAGCTACCGATCAGGTAACTCTGTACAAAGCCCCATGTGCATGTGGGGTTCCGAGATGGCCTTTCTCAAACCACTCTCCGTCGTCTTCACTATCGAGCTTCCGGCTCAACTGTTGTGGCCCCCATTACCTCCTATACACCGTAGGCGGCCACACCACAAACGTGATTGGCGTGTTCTCGCAACGTTGGAATACAGTCATTGGGAGCTCCGATGTGAACTCCAGTGCGGTAACCGGTGGTCTTTGGTGCACACACAAAAAGCAACACAAAGGGGTGACGACTGTATTTGTTGTTGGGCTCTGGCCTTGGCCACTCTTTTGGCATTCCTTGTTGATGCTTATACCCTTTAGAGCTTGATACACACTCCACACACTTTGTTCATCAAAAATCACATTTGGGTGACATTGAGAGCGCTCCGGTGTATTTTTATAGTTGATTTGCATATTATGGCACTAGTTGAGCATGACGGCCTTGGTGCTCTTGATACTCTTGGTGGTTGCCGGTTGCCGCCACCTAGGTATCTTGGAGCCGGTTGGATCATCGAGCACCCTGTGGTGATTGTATGGTGCCTCCAATCAAGTTCATTGTGAGAGTTACCAAGAACACCTAGTGTATTGTTTTGTGCTCACCCTGTCGGAGATCGCGAAAGGTATCACTTTAATTAATTGGCGATGGCTCCATGTGAGCATCAATCAAACTAGCTAATTAATCAGCTTTCCATGTATCCATTTTTTTATTGTGGTCATTATCACACGCACACTATATACATACAGTATATAGTACTGTACTCGACAAGGAGTAATATAATAATACTACTGTGGCCATTTTGCAGTAGTGGCTGCTAAGAGCTTTAATAAAACCAATTAAGGTCACAGCCGGAGTATTTATTTATATGTGCGTATAATGTCGGACATGGCAATTGACGACAATACCTAGTCGCTGTACGCATGATTCATTCCAGGATCTACTGAACAATCACGGCTCTAATTGACCAATTACGTACCTTCCGAATTGAATAAGCTAGAATCAAATAATGCATGATGATAGATTGTGTAGTCATGGTTTTCCCTCTCTCTCTCTATCTATCTACCTACTGAATGGACTATCTGTACAAGCTACGAGTGTTAGGCACCGCAACCTACGCTAGCTTTATTCAAATGCTGCCTCCTCCCCAACCCCAAAAAATATATATCTAGATGCATTCTTTGTTAAAAGTATTTAAAGTCCCATCAAATATATAGATAAAAATATTAATACTTATAACACTAAATAGAAAATATATCTCATGAAAAAATAATACTTATTTAATATGATAAATATTAACTTTTTATATATAATTAATCAAACTTAAGATACTTTAACTTAATTATGTGCTAGAATTGTATTATTTTTTATGCACACTCCTCCTTACATTTTAACTGATTTTTCTATCTGTCATCATCAGCCAGTCAAACTGAAGATACTTCAACGTAATGGTTTGAGACGCACATGTGCAGATAGAGTAGCAGGGAGAGTACTCATGATTGTGATCTACTGAACAATCACGGCTCTAATTGACCAATTACGTAGCTTTTTTTTTATAAAGCACCACCTTGGCGCGGCCTTCTTGGATGGCAGGTGCGGTGCGGGGGTTTGAACCCCCACCGGCTGCTTTCCACCCTTGGGTGCTTGCCACTAGGCCACTGGCCCATCCGCACCAATTGCGTAGCTTCCGAATTGATTAAGCTATTAGAATCTATATCTAATAATAAAGAGACAAAATTTCAGCCTATTTTTTTGTCCGTACATTTTTTTTTGTATGTTTCTCTCTACCTGCCAGATAATAGAGAGTTTTTCTGAACATACTTATATATAACGGGATTTCTAAATATCTTCCAACAGTTTTTTGTTTCTGTTTTCTTCCACTTTTGCAAACAACAGAATCTTCCATGACATGTATAGTCAGTCCCAACGTCGGTATTTATATGGAATTCCGGATTTCGAAAGCTCTCCACCCTCACTTTCAGCCCACAGCGCAATACAGCGGCCCAAGCAGACGCAGTCCACACTCCACACATGGGTCTTGAAGCCCAGCATACCACATTCCCTCGACGTGGACCATCGGGAGCAAAATCGTATGGGCCTGCAGTCCAGCCAGCATTCCATACATGGGCCCCACCAGCACACGCACACGCGGGGGCGAACCAGCCACCAGCCAGCCTCCCCTGCCCACGGCCGCGGGCGCCCGCCTCGGCTTCCGTGCACTCGCTCCCTCCAGAGTCCAGACTCTAGACCCCCAAACCCCTCGCCTACGCCTCCTGCTCCTCCTCCCCGGCCACCGACCGCCGCATTTCACTCCCCAGGCCCTCGTCGCGAGTCGCGACCGCACCCCCGGTGCCGGCGGGTTCGGCGCCGCGGGAGGGCTGCTGCTCTTCCGGCGGGCCATCAAGGGGTGGTGCACTACCGGTACCGGAGCGGGGTGCAGACCTTCTCCGTGGCGGTCCCCGTCGCCGACCTCAAGCGCCTGATCGCCGCCACGGCAGCGGCCGGACCAGGGGCCGCGGCCCGCGGGACGGCATCACGCTCTGCGACCCCCGCACCGGGGAAAGGTGCGTGCGTGCGATCCGATTCGGCGGCGCCCCTCTTCATCATTACTGCAAGCGTGCGTGTTGTGCCGAACTGAGCCGACTGATTCAAGAGACCACCACGTACGGAAACAAAGCCATCGATCGTGCTGTAGATAGATTTTGATAAGAGGGCGCAGGGCAGGGTGTCCGTCGTGTCTTGTGTCGCGATTTGGGGGACATCCATTTCTGCTGTATACCGAAATGTTGCCTTGTGTTGGCCTGCGTTTGCAAGAGGGAAATGCATTGTGTATCAGTATGTCACTGACAGAGTGACAGTGTATCTCGATTTGTTCGTGTTAGAGGGTGTCTTCGTGGGATGTTATAGGTAGTTTTATATATAATATAACTTCACATTCCAAGAAGAGTGCTCACCTGCTGACGATGCATAATTCAGACAGAAAATTGCAATGTCTCTTGTTCTTACTAGTGTACAAGGACTGCTTAAAATGTCAAAGAGGTTTGCCAACCTTTCTGAGAATTCTCATAATCTTTCTGGAAACAGAAGATTGTCTTGCCGTTCTATAAAGTCTTTCTGATCTTCTTTATCCAATTTTACTTTTATCGAGGGAAAACCTTGTGTAGGCAATAACATACGAATACACATCTATATTTCTGTGTAACTGAACTTGTATTTATGTTCAGGCCCATAATCTTAGAGAATGATGCGGTGGCATCCAACAAGCCAGTTACTGAATCAGTGCAGAAATCAGGTGCATTTACAGGAACAGATGATGAAGAGATCACAGCAATTAGAACTGTCATTGATGTAGCTGAGATTGAGTGGTAAGATATAGATGTTCCTGGACTCTTTTGCGGTAGTAGCCTGGAAGAATTGAATTGATATTTCTGTTTGTAAATACATGCTGTAATATTGATTGATTTTGCCTACTTATGTAGGGGAGGTTCTTTATCTGGAAGTGGATATGATGGTGGACAGTTGGGCCACCATTGTGGTAATGTACTAATACATGCATATACTTTTCACTTCTGTTTTGACATTGCCTTGACATTTACTTATGATTAGTCACTTTCAAGCCAATTACACTAGCCTGGTTTAAGTACAGTACTCTCCTGATCTATTGTTCAATGCTGATAGGCCTGTATGGTATATTTAAACAACATTCTTGCGAAATGATGATGATTTGACTGGGAGAATTGTAACTATATAAGTGCCTTAGGAGTTTGTTCACATTTTGCATACTATGTTTTTAATTCTGCCTTATTTTTAATATATTTTCATGCATTCTTTAACTCTGAATATTTATTTGAAGGTCGTCCAATTGAAGGTGTTGGAAAAAGGGATTTTCCGGCAGGTTGCGCCTTGAGAGCCTTCGCCCAGCCGGATGCCCCGGGCGAAGGTTGGGTTGGATGCAGGTGGGCCCGCAAAGCGATTAGGGTTTCATAAATGCATTCACCTACCACCTTTTACAGAATTCCAGTCCCCGTTTTATAGGGCGATGCTTGCTATGGCTACTCTTTACAATTCTACCCCTTGTCGATCGTGGTACATTCCCAGAATATTCCTATGCTGATACAAACCGCCCGGGGCGATTCGGGTGTCTTCTTCTTCAATCGCCTTAGCTTACTGGGCCACCTCTGACGGCCCGTCATCGGCCCATAGCCCAACGTCGCCGTCAAGCTGGGGTTCCCTTGGATGCCGAGGCCTTCGTCAGGGCGCCTTCGCCGGGGCCTTCGCAGCCGCCGACCGGTCCGGTCCTAGGCCCCCGCCCGCGCCCCAAGAGCCTTCGCCTTCAGCAGCGTTCCTTGTGACCTTCGCCGCTTCTCCGGGACCTCCGCCTCCGCTGCGCTCTGGCTCCTCTGCCGTGGCCTTCCGGCCTTTGCCATGATTCGAAGGCCGAGTGTCCCGCCCTTCGCTCCGACTGGTCAAGCGAGAGGAGGCACCCGTCTCTTTCTTTCCTGCACGTGGTTCATAAAACTTGTTAACTGTTAGTTCTTCGCACTACGACCTCCGCGACTCATAACCGTGTCCCAACAAGGGGAGGCACCCCCTCCTGGCTATGTTTGCCGTGTTTGTTGTATTCCAGGACATTTCATTTGGCAGTGCCCAACAGGGAGCAGGCCGCCTCCACCTGGTTATATCTGTTACAAATGTGGAGTCCCAGGGCACTTTATTCATTCTTGCCCAAACGAAATACGCGTGAAGTCGTGTTCTAGAAAAAAAAATTCTTGCCCAAACTATGGCAACAGGAAATATGATTGTAGAAGAACCAGTTCATTGATCCCGATTGTATCTAGCTTTGATGATGTCATCCCAGCAGAACTGCCCCAGGACATGTCTAGCAGTGTAGCTGATAGTTTGCCAGCAGAACTCCACTGCCCACTATGCAAGAAGGTCATGATAGATGCAATTTTGTCAAGCAAGTGCTGGTATGATAGTTTCTGTGATAAATGTAAGTGGTGCAGTTTTTGTAAAATGGGTTTCATGTGTATCCTTGGAATCTTTATTGATAGTCGCAGCATAAGTGCTGCATGATAAATAACCCCGACCTACTTGTTTTTTGTCTTGAGGCATTCGGGACTACATTATTACTCAATCGAAGTGCCTTTGTGGTGTTGAAATACTTGCAGATGACCTAATTCCCAATCCAACCCTTAGAATTACAATCTCAAGCTTGTTATCATCAAGGGCTGGTGGCCTTTCAAGTGGCACAGGGAATCTTGCAAGCTCCAATAGCAGCAATTTGGATGGCAATTCTGTCACCGCTTCCTCTGTGTTAAAAGGGGACACTAAGCAACAAATGGGTAGTGCACCATCAGCTACTACTGAAGGCAGTTGCCTGATAACTGCGTGCAAGAATCCAGTGGAGAAATCAACACATTCTGATCTCCAGAGTAAAACTGAAGAGACTGAAAAAACATCAGTGAAGAAGGCCGAAGCCACGGCAGGTGCCACGGAAACCTTTCCTGAACCGAGAATCAAGATGCCAGAAACAGCCGCAACATGATGGTGTAGCAATAGTTTCAGGGAAGCTTGAGCAAAAAGTGGTTAGGACTAAGCAAAAGAAGGCTGGCGCCACTGGAAATGGAAACACCAACTGTGCTGAATATGGTTTCAACATTCCTTTTGAACCACCATGTTATGACTCTTTGTTTGGACTGGGAGGACAGCCTTGGGGAGCCGATCCTTACATGTACTATATGCCAAATATGCCTTCGTTCAGCTACCCTTTGGGCCCTTATAATGTCAATGCCATCAGCAACTTACCACAGCACGGTCCTGGATTCCAAGGCTACCCAGCAAGCCATTGCAGGTATGTAGAGTTGCAGGTCAGTTGAGTCGAAACGGTAAATTCAGAGCAAATAGTTAATAACTAGATATTGCACCACAAATTAGTCACTTGAACACCAAAATTTTGGAAGCACTAGACTATGCTAGATTATGTTGATTGTATGGAGCCTGTTGTACCAGGAGACATTCACTAGATTATCAGTTCCTTGCCTTCCATTCCATTTTATGTATCTTCTCTCAACTTTGAACTGCCACACTAACCGTTTTTACTATTGATTTCTTCAGCAATGAATTCCAGCCCAGAGTTCTCCAGGACCCTGAAGCTTCTGCACATGCAAGGCAGTCCAAGAGAAGCAAAGGTGCAGGCCTGCAATCTCACAAACCAGAGCTTTATCGTTCCCACACCTCAACTCAGAAAAGAGGATCCAAGAGAGGGGGCAGGTCGGTTCCGGAGACGACGCTGGACAGCACATCGAGTCTGACGACAACCATGAGAGTTTCATGGTCAGAAGAAGGTGGGAGCGCATCCTACTACTAGTCCTATGGACAGTGGTCAGCGTCGACGTGCCCAGGACAGTGGTTGGAAGAAGGTGGCAGCACATCCTACTACTAGTCCTAGGGACGGTGGTCAGTGTCGATGTGCCCAGGATAGTAGTGTCTCTGAGTTACATGACAACAATGAGGAGCCCCATGGCAGGAAGAAAGCTCGAGCGCATTCAAGAAGTCAGAGATCCAGCTCTAGGCACTCGTACAGGAGACACGCGTACGAGGGCTCGACTTCAAGCGATGACGCCGATGAGGAGAGCAACTTCAAGAGAGGATGGTAGCGCAGATCGTCACAAAGCAGTTGTCCTGAATTTTGGAATTTCTGAAGCGCCATGAACCTCGATCTGGTGTTTGCTGGCATGCATGTATGTGTTGTTAAGTTGACGTCAGAAGAAAGCAACGACTTTTATAAGAGAGGTGCAATTGCCACTGGGAATTCGAAACCCAGCTGGACCAATAAGCTGATTGGACAGCGACTTGTGTAAGTGGATCTTCCTGTTTGGTTCCAGCAACAAGAATGTACGCACAACATGGTTATTTGAACCATGCATGAACAAACGCTGCGGCTGCACGAACACAATAAACAGTGCTGCACAAGTCTTTGTTTGATTGGAACGTTGGCCTTCAATAAATGTATCAGAGAACACGTAAGAATATAAGGGGCAAAAAAGGCTTAAATAAATGTATCAAAACATGCATGTAAGAATATAAGGGGCAAAAAACACGTAAGAATATAAGGGGCAAAAAAGGCTTAAATAAATGTATCAAAACACGTAAGAATATATATATATATATATATATATATATATATATATATATATATATATAAGGGGCAAAAAAACAGGCTGATGTGTCATGAGCCTAAAGAGTATCGGACTACCGGTTAGAGGTGGTGGCCGGGGGTAAATCTTTTCCTTGTAATTTAGTATGGCTGCAGCGTGCGCCTGCCACGCAGGCGGCCGCCAGCACACTAGTTTCCCCGTGCTCTGGGTGTGCTGTCATGGTTAGGTCATGCGGCATGCCCTGGCTGCGCTCGCCCACACATTTGAGCATTGCCACGACACATTGGTTCCCCCGTATGGGACTAAATTTTGGATCAAGTTCACGCAAAAATTGCCAATATTTATCATGTATACGCTGTTCGGTCAAGAGAAATTGTGGTTGTAGGTAACCTAAGTATAGTACTAACTGCATGCCAGTTTTGTTGTCCAAAGCATCAGTAAAATCCGGCGGTAGGGCAAGTATTATACTCCTTTCGTTTTAAATTGAAAATCGTTTTGAACCCATATATACGCAATGTCTCCATAATGAAAACCATGTATCTAGAAAATATAGTCATTCGTTGCAACAGGATGTATAACTTAATGTATAACCACCTAGACAATTTGTGGCTCGGAGATTTTATCCAATGACCATGATGTGTATATCTTGAAATTGAACTTCATGCTGTCGTTTGACGTGTTAGACTCTGCACCGTTGCGATCATAAGTAAGAAAGACAAACAAAATAATAAATTTTATTTAGAGGTATAAAAGACAAACAAAAGAATAAATTCTGTGTAGAGGTATAGATGATACATATTTTTTTCGGAACTACCGGTACCCGGACGTCGGATTCGTTTCCCCGGTGCGCGCCTGCACTACGCACCCTCCGCCCGTGCCTACTTTTCACGCGCCAACCCGGGGCCGCGCCCGTGGGGACCGCTGGCGCCCCTTCCCGCTACCCACGCACATCGCATGTGCAACACCCGATCTACTTTTGAAACATTCAGATACAACACTTGCAACATATGTCTGAAGACAGATGAAATATTTGAAACATGTGTCTAATACACTTGCAAAAAACACTTGAAAACCATTGTTAACCTACGCAACATGCAAATAAACACTTACAACATATGCCGGAAACATATGCAACATTGAGATAAATACACTTGCAACATGCGTATGAAAAAACAGATAAAACATTGGGGACAAACGCTTGCAACCTACGTGTACAATTATTGCAACATCTCGATCTACTTTTGCAACATCGCGATCTATTTTTGCAATATCCGCATGAAACACTTGCAACATACCTCTAAAATAACTGAAATATTTAAATTGTACACTTGCAAAATGCATCGTATCCCTATGCGCCCTCCTCCACCGTCTGCATCAGGACGCCAGCGCGCCGTAGACGTAGTAGGAGGCAAGGCTGGAGGGCTTCCATGCCAAGGACTCGCGCTTCTCCTTGCATTGGCGATGCATGTCAGCATCGTCGGCGCGGGGTGGGTAGCGAAGGAGGAGCTACGGCAGGAGCAACGGGACGGCCATGGTGCGAGGGTGGAAAACACCGAGGCGGATGCGACCGATGCGAATGGAGAAACAGTTCCGATGAGGATTGAAGAAGACATGCGAAATTTTTTTCTTCAAATAGCCGATCAGAGGAGGCATCCAAGTTGGGCCGTTCGTACCATCGTGGCCCACGGCAACGGGGTGTCCGGACAATCGGATGCCCTGACCCAGCATTTTCATACTTTTTTGACGGGATATAGTTTTTTTGAATTATACAGTATAATATAGACGCCCACAACACGCATGCACACTCACCCCTATGAATACACGTACGCAAACCCTACCATTATAAGCACAACACACACGCACACTCACCCCTATGAACACATCTACGCAAACCCTACCACTATAAGCACCTCTGAAGGACTGAGCTGGCAGATCTCGAGATTAACGCAATTTTTTTGAGAATTACACGGTAAAATGTAGATGCCCAAAACACACACGCACTCACCCCTATGAATACACGTACACAAAATCGTACCCCTATGAGCACCTCTGAAGGACCGAGCCGGCAGATCTCGAGATTCACGAAGTCACCACAGGCGTCTCACTGTCGATGGGGACATGGCCTACCGCTGAAAGCATAGCGCTGTTAAATCCTGGAATAAATCTAAGAAAATACGCACCGGTGCCAAGTCGAGGACTTGAACCTGGCTGGACAGGTTCCACCACAAGTAGCCCAATCAACTGATCTATGATTAGTTCGCTGAAGGGATACAGATGATATAGATAAATATTTAATTTTTCTCCTCATCCACAAACTAGGTTCTATTGGTTCGGGCCAGACATCCACTATTGAGCTGAGACAGGACTTTGTGGAGGCCTGTTGAGGGAATGATAATGATACAATTAAGACGTCCGGACGTCTCCCTCCACTCACTACCGCATGTGTCGCTCGCTCAGCGACCCTATCCGCTCGTCCCATCCGCGTGCCCCAATGCTCGCTACGCTATTTCCTCCATGCGTCGCCGTGCCCATCCGCCCACCCCACTCCGCCTTGCTGCTGCCAGTCCCCCATAGCGTTGCGCCCCCACCGAGCCGTGCCCCATCCCCTGTGGCCTCCTCTGCACTGCCTCCTCTGCATCGCATTCCCCATCGGGCTCAGTCTGCCTCGCCTGCCTCCACTGCGTTGCCTCCTTGCCACAGCCGGCCCGCTCATCACGATCGCCTCCACTTAGCTAGCGAGCCTCCACGATAGATGCTCTAGCAAGAAGGCGAGGGGGACGAGATTCGTGTGATGCCGCGCCCGCCGGCGAGTTGCCCGCGCCGCTACCACACAACGAGGTCCATGCGCCGCCGTCGACCACCACCCCGGCGTGCCTCCATTCATCGAAGCAAAGCCATGTTGTAAGAGTATGTTTCTAGTATTTTAGATGTTTCATTTGGATGTTGTAAGTGTTTCATCTTGATGTTGTAAAAGTAGATCGGAAGGTTGCACATGTCTGTAGTGGCTATACACATATGTTTCAAGTTTACGTTCTAAATGTTTCATCTCGTTTTCTAGATGTAAGTTTACAAGTGCTTCATCTGGATGTTACATAAGTTTTCGCACATATGAAGTGTTTTCAGATATTTTTTTGCAAGTGTTTCATACGCATGTTTTGAGTGTTTCGGTTGAGTGTTTCATCTGGATATTTCAAATATAGACCTGGTGTTGCAGCTAGTGTTTCAGATGAATGTTTCACGTGCTTGATCTGTCTTCAGACGAATGTTGCAACCGAATATTTCAAAAGAAAATCGGGTGTTGCATCTCTGTCTTCGCTGTTCTGCTGCCCTCACCTTTGCCACGGTGTCTCATCCTCCTCTAGACGCCGGCTGGGCATCCGTCGCCCCCTCCCCCTCTTCTGGTTGCTAGTGTAGCCACCTGCTATAGTTACCTGCTGTACATTTTGGCCGCGTGCATGCGCGTGAGAAGTGGAGAGGGCGCGAGCGGGACTCTCCACGCGCAGTCGGTGGCGCGGGCCCCGCGTAAGCAGGCGCAGGATGCGGATGAGAGGGGAATTTGGTGGACCACGCTCTAGATAGCCTACAAAGGCCTAGTACAACACAAGCAGTGGACACGTCGCTCTATGCACGCACCACGTCGACGTCTTATTAGGTTGGGCCCGCAAATTAGCCGTTGCTAAACCACTAGCTGTCGTCTTGTTTCCCCCTCCCCATCAATCTCAATCTCCGCCACGCCACCACAAATGTCTCGTCAGGCCGCCGCCCGCCCCGCGGAAGCGCGCTCCGTGCGCCGCCCCTCCTCCCCCACCCCCTCCCGCAAAAGGCTCTCCTCCTCTTCCTCCAGCAGCAGCAACGACTCCTCCGACGTGCTGGTGGACGAGGTCCTCCTCGACGACCCTATCGAGGAGCGGATCGAGGCGGAGATCGTGGCCCAGCTCTTCCGCGGCGCCGCCCCGGAGGCGTACAGGCAGGCGGTCGCGCAGCAGGAGGCGCTGCGGGCGAAGAAGGCGGCGCTGCGGCGGGAGGTGGCGGAGAGCCGGGCGCAGACGCGGAGGCTCAGGGCGTACACGGACCTGCTCAAGACCGACGTGTCCGGGTACTCGGAGGCGCAGGTGGAGGAGTACCAGCGGGAGCTCCAACGCCGGAGCAAGGAGTGCTTCGGTAAATGAATAAAAGTAAGTGTACCAGTCTGCCGGCTGTTGGTGGTGCATTCAGTTGCCTGGATTGGAATCCTCTAGATTTGTGTATTTGTTCAGTTGCAGTAATCCGTATGCAGCTATGAATGTTTCTGCTAGAATAGAACTATGAACGTTTCAACTTAGCTGCTGTTCCATGAGCGGAGGGATCTCAGTTGATTCTAAAGTCGTTTTTAGGATTTATTCGGGGTCACTGGTGGCAGGCTGGTAATGATTGAATTACCTACTTTGAGCATTGCTGGCGGCAGCACAAATTTGGGACTTTGCCAGAATTGGGACTGAGTTTCAGTTCAGACATACAATTCGGTACATCTCCCGGCCAGATGCATAGTCAGTGTCAGTCCAGTTCATAATTGATAGCCATCCAAGGCGAGAGTATTTTGCCGCTCATGTGGATTTGTGTATTTTCAGCCGACTGGTAGCAATCTAGTAGATTTCTGTATTAATTCGGTACATGGTAATCGTTATGCAGCTATGAATGTTTCGTTTAAAAAAGAACTATGCCTGTTTCAACTTAGCTGGCTCCATCAGCAGATGGATCTCCGTTGATTCTATGCATAGTCAGTGTCAGTCCAGTTCATAATTGATAGCCATCCAAGGCGAGAGTATTTTGCCGCTCATGTGGATTTGTGTATTTTCAGCCGACTGGTAGCAATCTAGTAGATTTCTGTATTAATTCGGTACATGGTAATCGTTATGCAGCTATGAATGTTTCGTTTAAAAAAGAACTATGCCTGTTTCAACTTAGCTGGCTCCATCAGCAGATGGATCTCCGTTGATTCTAAAAAACCGTTTTGAAGATTGCTGCTGGCACACAGCAACAGCAGCATAAACTCGGGAGTTGGCGAGTTGGGTTGGGGCTGAGTTTCAGTTCAGACATTGTACAGTTCATGGTTGTCAATTGTCATCATTGCAATTGAGGAGCAAACACCGCCTCATCGCAATTGAGGAGCAAACACCGCCACAGTTGTGCATTTTGATATTGCCAACTCCCGGCCAGATGAACATTGCACAATCCAGTTCAGTGACTTCAGTCCATACTTGATAAGCATCCAATGCTACCGCTGCAGCAAGGTCGTTTGCAGGCTTGCAGGACGATGGTGGTAATTTTTTTTTAAAACAAAGCCAGGAGCTCTACCGCTAAATTAAGATGAAAGAATTCATGTACAAGAAGGCTAGTTGGACATGACACCATACAGGGCATCTGAGGGGCTAACCAACCCACGCGATGCGGCTGAAGCACAAACACACTGCCATGGGTAAGGCTGGACGAAAAACTCGAAGCTCGTTAGCTCGCTCGGCTCGTGGCTGGCTCGGCTCAGCTCGGCTCGGCTCGTTATGATAACGAGCCGAGCCGAGCCAGGATTTTAGCTCGTTAGCTATAACGAGCCAACTCGAGCTGGCTCGTGAGCCGCTCGCGAGCCAAACGAGCCGTAGTTTTAGAGAAAAAGTCATCATAACTTATATTAGTTTTGTATTACTTCATGTTTTGCACTTCACAAATAGATGATATGTTAGCTCATATGAATATTTTGTTCGATTTAAGGCTATTGAATATATTATTTTTATATTATTAATATTTTTATGCTTTAGATAAATACAAATATTATATTTTGTATTTTTTTCTCTGGCTCGCGAGCCTAACGAGCCAGCTCGAGCTCGTAACGAGCCGAGCCGAGCTGGCTTTCTGGCTCGTTAAGATAACGAGCCGAGCCGAGCTGGCTCGTTATCCTAACGAGCCAGAACGAGCCGAGCCGAGCCGAGCTGGCTCGTTAGCCAGCCTTAGCCATGGGTCATCGTTGCCGAGCATGAATGCAGAGCTGCAAGTAGCTTCGACTTCCCATGGCAGGCCACCCAAGAGCCACCCACCGATGGCCCAAAGCAAACGGCTGCAACCGGTCATCGTTGCTAGGCTCAAAGCCTCGAAGAGCAGCTCTAACTTCCAATCACGAACCCACGTCTCGCCCCAGCGGTTGTAGCCCCCCAGCAGACCCCTGGCTTATGATGAAGGGGGCTCGCCACGTGTCATCATTGCCGAGCCATGTCCCCGACGCAGCTGCTCAAACTTCACGTTGCAAATCCCGCCTCCATGCGTCAACCAGGCGCCAAGAAGCAAGAGTAGCCGCCGAAAGAGACATTGAAGCCGCGATGATAATTCAAATGTGACACCTTCAGGAAAGGAGCAACACTGATGGCGCCACCGCCACACGTCCAAAGTGGACCGGGTTTTCACCCTTGGATGACATTGCTAGAGGGGAAACATGACGCCCCCAACAAGGAAAGCGGCACCCCCACCGGCACCGGCATTGCCATCGCCAAGGCTTTCGCTGAACGAGCCCTCTAGCATGAGCGTCGGCCCAAGAAGTCAGGCCCTGCGACGCTCCCCCACGCGAGGCGACTCGGGCAGCGCTCCCTAGCCCCAGCCGCCGTCCTCCACCTTCTTCCCCTCCATAGCCGCGTCGCCGCCGGAGCAGGCCGCCGGCAGGCCCTTGTGGCTCGTTGGGATGGCGGCGGCGGGGCTTCTCCTCACGACTCGGTGGTACGAGCTGTAGCTCGCGCGGCGGGACCTGGCCTCGCTCGAGCCGCGTTGGGCTTAGCGAGGCCACCTGTAGCAGAGGTGGCAGCGTAGGCCAGTGTCGGGCTAGCGCATTGAGGCGATGGCGGGCCTCTTCTCCTCCGCACGTCCTTCCTCCGGCTATGGCGGCAGTAGTGACCGCATCCGGTGTCCAGGCGGCTGGATCCAGAGGCTACAGTGGAGGCCACGTCGGAGGTGGCAGTGTCAGCAAAGGGTGCCTGGAACGGTGCTCCGGTGGCCGGGTCAGGGGCCCCCAGGGCATGAGGCGGCGCCCATGACGGTGGGGCACGTGCCTGGTGGTGGCGATGGCGGAAGTCGACAACGACGACGCTGGGTGCCGGAGCCGGTGACAATGGTCATTGGCGGCCTCGATCGTGCGGCAGTGTTATGCGAGTGGCGGAGTGAGTCCAGCTCTTTGTGTGGCCCACAGAGGGGTGGCGGCCGACGCAGCTGAACGGCTGCATGCATGCAGCCGGCATGTCGATGCCCCTCTAAATGGGCTTCTGTGGGGCGACGGGACAGCGGCGATGACGGTGCTGGCTGGTGGTAAATTTGGGCTGTCTGAGATCCATGGTAGAGCACATATATAGTGCCATCAGTTCAGCAGCCCCTGATTTGTATCCTCCAGCTCTCATACGCCATTAGCATTGCAGGTGTGGCACCAAGCAATCAAAAATATGATGCTTAATGCATGAAGGTTCTGGAGTACACTCATGATAAACCAATGATGCATGGACAACTTTGGATGACTCGCAGCAACACAGTTTGCGTACTTAACAGCTTTACAAGCTTTGATGTCTATTACATATAGTCGTAGGCCCCATGATAGGATGGCATCCAAAATGTTGCAAGAGAAAGAAAGAGCAACACACTTTGCGTACTTAACAGCTTTACAAACTTTGATGTCTATTACATATAGTCGTAGGCCGCATGACAGGACGGCATCTAAAATGTTGCAATAGAAAGAAAGAGTAACTTATTGCTCTGAGTCATTGTAGATATATGTTGGCAGACTAGGAGGGGGGAGTTATGAGATGTTGGAGGAAACCAAAATACTATCGTGAACCACTAATAACTTAAACGACAAACATTAATTGTCATGCCATTGTCTACCAACTAAATCCTTACCATATTCTCTAACCACTAAATCCTTATCATATATGCCATCCTTAGTGAGCGCAAAACAACAAATACCTACATTTGACCAAGTGCAAACTTTAAAAACTTAGATACTCTGCAATACAAAATTTCCAGGAAAGGCGCTTGAGTTCAAAACCGTTGCCATCAGATATACTGCGATACTCAAGGCTTGGTACGTCCACGCCACAATGGATTACTTGTGGGGCCGTGTCAAAGAAACAATGTCCTCAACCGTGTTTTTCGGTGGATTCTCAGAGAAGCTGATGGAAAGAATAGGAGATACTACCAATTTTGCTAGCAAGTTGGATCTATAAGCTGCACTGTTGTTTGCATGACCAAGAAATATACAATCTATATCTTAAGCATGCTTTTGTGTTTGTTGCTTGCTAGTTGCGGATTGAACCAATCCAATACATTTATTATTTTATTGAGTGAAACTACTTTTTTTTAAAAAAAAACATTAGAAGTTCGGTTCAAAGGTCTATACGTAGAGCTCAAATTGAATACAAGAAAGGTCATGCCACCCACATAAAAATGGAGGGGAGTAGATCAATAATTGACAACACACGATCAAATCAAATATACTCCTTTCCACACTACTCTTCTTTTCTTTCCTCCAACCCTAGTTGCTTCTTGTTCTATCAATTGCAGTGATGGAACAGTTGCTGGTGATAGCTTCTGATCGCTCGCGGAACTGAATAACATTGCAAACCTTTTGGAAAAATCTTGAGGACTAAATTAACTCTGTTCTCTCTCCCGTGTCTCCCCACCCACTCCATCTCTCCTCTCTTATCTCTTTTGACGACGGTGGTTCCAAGAGTCGTGTGGGCAGCTCTAGACATCACGAGGAGGCGGCGGTTACTGTGGTGTGGGCCAAGACGGTGGCAGCCGGATCCGGAGGCATATTACGTGGAGTGAAGCGGGAGCAGGCTTAGTGGCATCGGCGGCGGCATGGTCGAGGGCAACTATGACCTTCGCAACAGGCTCGATGGGCCTCTGTGGTGGGCTCGCCAGTCTGTTTTTTTTTATTTCTTGAATTTCATTTGTAGAGCCTGTGAAACGGTTGCGTTTCGGCAGACGTGGACTCTCTTCCTGCCTTTGTAAATATTATTTGGCCGCCTCTGAAGCTCTATACTGTTTAGTTGTGGAGCTTCGCATTCAGAGTGTCCTCGTCAGTTGATGTAAGAAACGGATCCCTAAAATTGTGTTGGGCAACTACAAGACTCTTGTAAGGGGACTTGATAGTAGTGGACAATACGTGCTTAAGTAACATGTTTATTAGAAACCTGTGCCGTGTAGATTTATTCATCATATCCTCTTATTTCTTGTATCTAGTGATGGCATTCGGTTGGTGGATTTTCAGATGAGTGATTTTTTTTTTGTCAAGTGTTTACTAGAGCCGACGCCTGGTGCCTAGGTGTACATCAGTAGATAGAGAAAGATTTAAAAGTGAGACACTGTCCTTTAACAAAAAGAAAAGATCAATTGGTTTCAGGATTCCCTTCCTTTCCTGTATTCCTTTGTGACTCCCTTTGTTGTTGTTTTTTTTAATATAAATTACGGTAGGGGCTTAGGCCCCTCCAGATCCTTCAAAAAAATTGGTTTCAAGATTGACTGACTTTTTTTTGGTGACTTAAGATTGATTGACTTTTGCGTGCGTGTATTGAATCATTATTTTTAGTGATATCGGGACTGAAATAACACGAAATGGGTTTCTTCGGCAAGCACACCGCGATGATATGCAAAGGATTCTGGTGGTGCCTTCTGATCGCTCGTGGAACTGAATCTTACAAAGCTTTTTGAAAATCCTGAGGAACTACCTGATAGACTGAACACTGTTGCCTGTTAAAGAGTGACGTTGTGATTGATATATAGTCCAACGGTACCGCTAGAGCCTGACGACCGGATGCTAGCACCCGTCCGGACATCCGTGCTTGTCCCGCTTGCTGCGCCTGCTCCGCCACCTGCGCAAGCTGTTGTGCCTACCCCACCTGCTCGTGCCAGCTGCGCCTGCGGGCCCACACCTACTGCTGTGCCTATACCAAACATTCACGCGCTCATCGGCCGAGCACAAACTGCCACAACGAGATTGAGAGAAGGGAAGAGAGGGGAGGGAGAGGAGAGGAGAGGGCGAGGTGCGCCACACGAGGAAGGCATGAGGTAAGAGCCGAAGCCCTGTGGCAGGCCGTTGTCCGCCGGCCACCGTTACCATTGCAGCATGTGCAATGCTCTATCTATTTTTGAAACATCCAGTTGAAACATTTGCAACATACGTCTAAGACAAATGAATCACTTGAATCATGCATGTATAGCCATTTGTAACATGTGCAAAACCAAGATCTACTTTTGAAACATCCAGATAAAACATTTGCAACATAAGTATGAAACACCTGAAACACTTGAAACATAGGCTTGCAACATACATATTTTGTCATTGTAACATATGCAACATCCAGATCTACTTTTGCAACATCCAGAAGAAACACTTGAAACAAAGGCTTGAAATGCCTAAAACACTTGAAAACATATGCAACATCTAGATCTAATTTGCAACATCCAGATATAACAATTGAAACAAAAGTAAAAAATGCCTGAAACATTGGAACACAACATTCGCTGCGTGACCATGACTTTCCTGGTGGGGAACTACGATATAGATCGGCGAGGAGGACATGTAGCGGATAGAGGCCGCCCTAGCAGAGGCGCTAGCCAGAGTGGCAACGGCGAGGCCCAGCCGAGCAGGGAGGCCGAGGAGGGCCGCCGCCTAGAAAGGCCCGCGAGGAGTGCCATCTCCCAGCCTGCCCTCACTGTACAGAAAGCTCCTAGTGGAGAGGATGAATAGAAAGTGACGGGCTCCAGCGACGAGCTCGGGGCACGGCGCAGGGTGGGGTGGAGGAAGCGGCATGGATGAAGAGGTGCCGGCATGGGCATCCGCAAGGCACTGTGGTGGGGAGGAGGAAGCGGAAAGGATGGAGGAGGCGCCGACAGGAGGTTTGCGGCTACTGCCGATTCGACTGGTGTGTGCAGATGAAGAACTGGTGATTCTTGTTAATATAAGTACAATATATACTACTCGTACTCTCTAGTAGGAGTACTAGACAAGCGTCGCGGGTGAGAGCGAGCAGAGTGGGCGGCGCCGTCCGGAAAAATACGGACGCCCGATTCAGAGCATTAGCGATAATCCAAAGCAAATGGTGTAACCCATCTTTATGCTGCTGTAAATTCATGTTTATTTACAGTGACACTGTGATAGATTGGTCAAGAAGCTAGTTATTCATCAGGGGCAGGTCAGGTAAGAAAAGCAGAATGGTAAAAAGGAAAAAAAGTTGATAATGCCTAGTGCACTTGTCATGCGCCTGCAAGCAGTCCTGGTGGCTGGGTCGTTTTTTCATCCAAGAAAATCACTACGGTGTAACCCATCTTTAAGCCGCTGTAAGTTCATGTTTATTTACAGTGACACTGTGATAGATTGGTCAAGAAGCTAATTATCCAGATGGAAAACTCCTCCAAGCGAGAATGAAAAGTGGTAGCTCATACACGTGGCAAAGTGTGATGGCGGGCCTAGAATGTTTTAAACAGGGCTATATTTGGCGTGTCGGGGATGGCTCACAAATTAATATTTGGAATGATCATTGGATTCCCAGTAGCCACAATATGAAGGTGCTCACACCAAGAGGTAATATTCTGGTAACTACGGTTGACGAGCTAATTAGTCCAATTGATGGACGATGGGATATACAACTGATTCGTTCTTTATTTTGGCTGGTTGATGTTCATCGTATCCTCCAAATCTCGATCTGTAATGGGCGTGAGGATGTGGTAGCCTGGCATCATAATCAGAATGGGTTGTTTTCGGTTAAATCGGCCTACCATCGCCAGTGGAACCAGAAGTACGGTGATAGAAATAGTGCTGTTATTTCAGGTGGCACAAGCTCAAGCTCAGTATGGAAAGAGCTTTGGAAATTGTCAATACCGAGCAAGATCAAAATATTTGCTTGGCGAGTGCTTCATGGATGCATTCCATGTTTGGTGATCCTGGCGAACAAGCATATATCCAACACTGGAAAATGTCCAATGTGTCAGACGAGTGCAGAGGATATAAAACATGCTTTGTTCTCATGTAACCGAGCGAGGGAAGTATGGGGCGCCCTTGGTATATGGGATGTGATTGAAAAACTGCTATCAGTTGATAGATCAGGTTCAGTGCTGATCCAGGAGATTATTGGCAGGCGGGGTTTGGCCACGGGACTATCAAATGTTGGTGTTGCAGAACTTATACTTACAGGATGTTGGTACATTTGGTGGCAGCGAAGACAAGTCGTTCATGGAGAGGAAATTCAAAACCCGCCAAGGTCGGCAGTTTCAATTGCTGCTATCTCTACAAACTATGCTCTAGCATCAAAGAAATTAGCGGTGATGAACAACAGCTGGAAGAAACCTGCAGAAGGTTCTCTAATGAACAATGTTGATGCTTCTTATGATGCAGCAGTGGGGGTCGGAAGCACGGGTGCAGTAATCAGAGATGCAGCGGGGGGATTTATTGCTGCGGCACATAGCTACATCCCGCATGTGGTGGATGCAGCTATGGCAGAAGCGTTTGCCCTGAGAGATGGTCTCTTGCTGGCTCAACAGATTGGTTGCAACCGAGTGGAAATACAAGCTGATTGCATGGAAGTCGTGACCACGATGAATGAAGGAGGAATCTCAGCCACGGCGGCAGCCCCTATCTATGATGAATGTTGCCAACACTGGATGAATTTTGCTCCTATATCTATTAGTCATTGTAATAGGGATTGCAATTCAGTAGCTCATGAATTAGCAAGGCAAGCTTTGCTAGATAAGAATTCTTTTATATGGGTAGATGACCCCCCTAATTCTATCCTGCAATTGCTTGTAAACGATGTAACCATTTTATCGAATCAATAAAGTTTGCCTGATTATTCAAAAACAAAAGCAGTCCAGGTGGCCGGGTTGTCGTTTTTTCATCCAAGGAAATCGCTACGGTGATTGCTGCGTGTGCATGCCGCACACAGGGCCACCAGGCCACGTCAACCATTCGCTGGGTCAGCATTTGAGTGTATTTGCGCCGGTTTGGCTCTCCATTACGGGACAAAAACTCATGCATTATATGACACGTGAGGATTCGTTTGCCAGGGTTTAATCAACTAAGAGGCCATGACCGAATGAATTTGGTCCTTCCGTCACCATGGCCTCAATAGTGAGCGATGTGGTAATTGGGCTTTTAAGAAAATCCAAATGACTCTTTAGCCCATATAAGACGACAGTTTATTTTGGGAACTAGCAAATGGCTCCTCGTCCTACTTTTCTTATTGAACTACAAAACTAGTTTTTTAGACCTCCCTCAATTTTTAAAATTGTTTGTTTTTTCATCTTCCGTAGTTTTAGTGGTGATTTTGCTGATGTGACGGTACGTCGGAATGGGTAAATCAGCCTAAGTTGAAAATTTAGGGAGGTAAATTAGGCTAGAAATATCTTTTCTAAAACATAAAAAACAATAAATAATTTTTTTTTCAAAAATATCTAAATATTTTTTACAAGAAACAATAATGCAATTAAAAGTCCTAAAATCTAGTTTAATATTATAAAATTCATTGGTAATTTGTTTTACTTTGGAGAATTATGAACTAGTTTCATTTTTTTCTAAAAGCATGCTCTATCTTATGGCACCTAGTTTGAAATTGTTTTAATATTTATAGACTCATTTTGGTCCATATTTGCTAGTAGAAGATCTCATTATCTATTATAATTAGTTGATGTTTGTAGCACCCGGTTTTAAGAACAAAACCAGATACACACCATATGTGAGCCCAGGAAGTCAAATCTCACATATAGCTACAAATAAGGGTAATATCAAAAGACAATGCTCAAAATATAACGTACTTATTATAAAAGATATAACCTTAGATAGCAAACAACAGAAAAGACAACTCCGATCTTCAGGTGAAGACTCCACTCCACAGGGACAACTGACTGGTTGATCACAAGCCTGTCTGCTCCAATCTCTGGAAATCTGGTACCCATCCGGGATTTTTCCAAAATATTGAAAATAAACAAGCGTGAGTACATTTCGTACTCCACAAGCATAACATGGGGATTCATGAGGCTCAAAAGGCAGACACGGTTTACTGCATTTAGCATTTTAGTAAGTCAACATTTTATTATTGATCAATATCAAATTATGCTTAAGCTCCCAAATTAACCCATATGATCATATACTAGAATTAAATAAAGTCATTGATCAACATTATATTATCATCATCATCCTCATCATCATCATAATACCATCATAGTTTCAAGTGACCATTTATTCTGTGAGTTTTCCGAGCCGCTCGTGACTGTGAGCACGGCTGTTATAACAGTTTTAACACTCTGCAGAGGTTGTGCATCTTTACCCGTGAGTCGTGTTGCCCATATGCCCGGGTTAATTACTCCCATAACACTTCCAAGGTGAGCGGGCAGGGTACACTATGAAGCCTTCCATAGGTCTCGTCTAACAAGTTAGGGCCGTGAGGTTTCCTCGGCAGGCAAATATAGAGAACCCCTTTCTGTGGCACAATTCCTGTAGGCTATACACACCAGAACAGAGGCAGTTCTATACCCAAAGTGGCAAGCCCCTCTTGCGCCCTTTCGGGTAACCTCTAACAAGCTAGAAAATATCCTATTACTGAGCTAAAGTCAGAACCATATAACTCTCACGGTTGCACTGTATGTCCCAGCTTTTGCCCTACAGATAAGTCCTTATGTAAGGTTTAGGGCAACATGATCGACATCATTTGCACCATCATCCTATAGTTCAATTATTACCATCATGTTTATCCGTTTGTTCTATTAATCATAGTATTGATCATGTTTGAACAGAGCACTAGCATTCTACCCGTAGGCAATAAAACCCATAGGCATCAAGGTATAAGTCATCAATGGCTAGGATGTCCTTATAGTCGAACAATATTAGACACATGCATAATGAGTATATTATATAATGAATAGGACAACAAGGTAGGCCCATGCTATACTTGCCTTGGTTCATGAACTTCTGCTGGTCCTGCTGGTTTTTGAAGTATTCCGGGTTCCCAACGTACCCCTCACCGTCTGAACTCGACCAACATGGCAACATACACATTTCAGGAGCATTCATGCATAGCAAACAAACCTGTAGTTAGAACAGTACACCAGCAGTATAAAAGCAAGATAAAAAGTTTATGAAAATATTATACGTCTCGCTACGATCACAACAACGCGAAGTGCACGAAAAACGGAGCTACAACGCAGAAGTTACGAACTAAACAAGGTTCCTATAGCAAGTTAATTAACTTAACCTAATCAAGAGTTTTAAATGTTGCAAACCTAACTAACAGTGGCATTAACGCGTAGGTTATGAAATTACGAACCTAACGCAAGTTAAACGGGTCAAATCAGAGCTAAAACGACAATTTTATAAGCGTTTTACTGCAGTGACAATTCTATAATTAATCTGAAAACGTATTTTTCATTTAAACCGAAGAAACTACGTTTCCAAAATGAGAATGTGTATTCTAGGAGTACGCCAAGGACGGCGGGTTGGATATGTAATAAGCCGAGGGGCTCTTTACGAAAACAGCCGAGCGAAGGGGTACGGTGCGACTTCGGCCATTGGATTTGATTTGGACGGCTACGATTAGATGAGGGGAAAGGAGGGGGTGGCTGGCTAGCCGGAACAGTGGTGGCCGTGGCGGCACAGCCATTGTCGGCAGCGAAGAGCTCGCCAGTGCGGGGGAAATGGGGCCTACGGGCCACCAAACCGACCACCGAGGCCACTGGGAGAGAGCGGAGATGAAGGCGAGCTCACCAAGGACCCCAAATCGGTCGGAGGATGAACGAAGACGGCGGAGTGCTCACTGAGGCGGTCGTCAGCCTCCTGCGGTGGTTCAGTGTCGATTTGTGAGCAAAAGAGAGTGAGGGAAAGAGGGAGAATGGAGCGAGGAGGTCCGCTACCCCGTGGAGGTGCGCGGCGACTCACTCAATTCGACGGTGAAGCAGTGGACGACGACTATGGCTGCGGCAGCTCCGGCGACATGCTCGGCTAGGGTTGCAGTGCGGCGAACTCGAGCGAGCGAGGAGGAAACTGTAGCAGGGGGGGTGGCGACGGGGTCCGACTCCCATTTATAGAGGCTGGGGCGCGGGCAAAGGCTCCCACGACGCGAAAACGTGGGCGCGGGCGGCAGTTGCGTCTTAGTGCGTGCGAGTTCAAACGACGGAGGTGGGAGACGACGCCGACAGGCAGGCCCGACGTGTCAGTAACACAGAGGAGTAGAGAAGGGTGCTGGTGGTTACCGGTCGGTGATGGGCCGACCCAGGAAATAGGAAGGGAGAGTGAGGGAAAAGAAATGGGGCCGGCTGGGCTTTGGCCGAATGAGAAGAGGGAGAGGGAAAACGGGCCGGCGGGGATGATCGGGCCAACAGGCCGAATTGGAGGGAGAGAGGGAGGAAAGAATTTCTTCTTTTTCTAAATTGCTTTTCCAAATCCAATCTCAAAAATGATTTTTAAACCTTTTAGCAAAGAGATAAAAACCAGTCACCACAATAAATAAAATGCATCGGCATAAATGCATCAACATGTAACTAATCCTTATGATTTATTTTATTTTCACCAAATTTTATTATTCCCTAAATTTGAATGCACAAACAAATACATAATTAAATCAATTTTATCTATTTTGAAACAATGTAAAATTTAGGGTGTTACAATTCTACCCCCCTTAAGAGGAATCTCATCCTCGAGAATCGGGAGATGTTTATCAAGAGATGTAGATGCTCTGCCTTTGGATCTTCTTCATTTTCTCACAACGATCACGTTGTAGCTTGCACATTGTTACAACCTTGCTCCTAATAGCTTGATCAACTCTTAAGCACAATCCCTTAGTCCTTTATGCCATTACCTCCAACCGACCTTTGCAATTCCTTTTGTTCCAAGGTGATACACTTTGTAGCATAGGTGACATCACTCAAGTTTCTCACACAACTCAACTTTGGTGTCGACCGAACCTCCCTAGCACACTCTTTATGCTAGGAGCATCGGCAACAACTTTTGCTCATCCGGGTATTAACACACTTCCATGCCATAATCATTGATCGCTCTAATTCATCAATGATTTCATAAGATCAAAACCAACTTAGTGAAGATATCCTTTAGATTCTTACGATCCTTGTAGATGTCACCCTTATATCCAAGATTATAATGCCTCCAATGAACCTCTGACGATATCTTCTATTCCTAGGAAAACTTTGAATCTCACTCACATCCTTTGGTGGGTTCCAACTCAACACATCATTAGCTTTCTTAAGTTCCACATAATTCCACCATTTGAGATAACTTATCCAAGGAGAGATCTTCCTTGAATCAAAAATTTCTTGCCATATTTGATGCCGCAACGAGTTTTCCGAGTATCCATAGAACCAACTGTAGATGAACCATATCTCCTTGCCTTGTCATTATTGCTGACTTGTCTTGGGTATGTTGAAGTTCAAACACCCAACTGTGCTTTGTTGGTGACTTCTCAATCATAGGGATAACTAATTCTTTCAGGTGGAGTACTTGAATGTAAGAAACCTTCATCTTGTTACTTCTTCACTCGGCTACCCCCCTTAAGAAAAGACCAACAAGGGGACACCAAGTCACTTGCATCTCACTCTGGGTAAGTTAACTATCATAACGACCTTCGGATATCCCGTAGAAACTTATATGTGCAAAGGTACGAACAAACAACCTGATTTCCCTTGCAAGCAGAAAAACAGCAGTGTACTAAAACAGACGTAACTCTCATTCCTTTAATCCAATGAAGTTTTAGTTTATACCGCTGGAAAGCTGTTGAAATCCTCTACAACTTTTGTATAGAACACTTTTCCTGATTCCAAACATAATTTGGTCGAAAACTGTGCACCACAAAAACTACTCCAGGTTTCAGACAGCACAGCTATATCGTCTTGTGATTTCCATAACTCCCAAACCAAAGCAGCTATGGAAGTGATTCTAGCGGCAGATGAAACATAGAAGAGTCTACTTTTATCTATAAAAGTTTCATAACTTTTGGATGTCCAGATTTGGAGATATATCATGATGAACACAGACTGCTCTGGAAAACAGGATGGATAAAACAGGAGAAAACCAAAACCCGCATATTTACTTCATTAATCCTTATGTCTTAGGCCTATAGACTAAATGAAATTGTGGACAATCCCCACAAGATCATTGCACTCATTACAAAGATCCAAAACAAGCACGTGCATAATAACAATTCAACAAGCAATTAAGGTGCATACTTTAATCATTGACTCAGCTTGCGATATTATCGTTCTATTCATATTAAGGGCAAATATCCTAAAGCTCCGCTTCTGATATCGCAGGAAGATGGTAAGAGACAAGATTCTAAGAGCATATCAAAGCAAGGAGTGAAGATGAGAACAAAGGCTTAAACAAGTATCAAGGAGGAGATGAATATCAAGGGTAGAGAAATAATAGAGGAGGAATATCAAGGTTTATAGAACAAGGGTCTTATAGCAATTCCTAAACCTTAAGACGACCAATTCCTAACTAGGCTTGCGTCCTACAGTCAGCATTGCTCTAATACCACTTTATAGCACCTGGTTTTAAGAACAAAACCAGATACACACCATATGTGAGCCCAGGAAGTCAAATCTCACATATAGCTACAAATAAGGGTAATATCAAAAGACAATGCTCAAAATATAACGTACTTATTATAAAAGATATAACCTTAGATAGCAAATAATGGAAAGACAACTCCGATCTTCAGGTGAAGACTCCACTCCACAGGGACAACTGACTGGTTGATCACAAGCCTGTCTGCTCCAATCTCTGGAAATCTAGTACCCATCCGGGATTTTCCAAAATATTGAAAATAAACAAGCGTGAGTACATTTCGTACTCCACAAGCATAACATGGGGATTCACGAGGCTCAAAAGGCAGACACGGTTTACTGCATTTAGCATTTTAGTAAGTCAACATTTTGTTATTGATCAATTTCAAATTATGCTTAAGCTCCCAAATTAACCCACATGATCATATACTAGAATTAAATAAAGTCATTGATCAACATTATATCATCATCATCGTCATCATCATCATAATACCATCATAGTTCAAAGTGACCATTTATTCTGTGAGTTTTCCAGGCCGCTCATGACCATGAGCACGGTTGTTATAACAGTTTTAACACTCTGCAGAGGTTGTGCATCTTTACTCGTGAGTCGTGTTGCCCATATGCCTGGGTTAATTACTCCCATAACACTTCCAAGGTGAGCGGGCAGGGTACACTATGAAGCCTTTCATAGGTCTCGTCTAACAAGTTAGGGCCGTGAGGTTTCCTCGGTAGGCAGATATAGAGAACCCTCTTTCTGTGGCACAATTCCCGCAGGCTATACACACCAGAACAAGAGGCAGTTCTATACCTAAAGTGGCAAGCCCCTCTTGCGCCCTTTCGGGTAACCTCTAACAAGCTAGAAAATATCCTATTACTGAGCTAAAGTTAGAGCCATATAACTCTCATGGTTGCACTGTATGTCCCAGCTTTTGCCCTACAGATAAGTCCTTACAGAAGGTTTAGGGTAACATGATCGACTTCATTTGCACCATCACCCTATAGTTCAATTATTACCATCATGTTTATCCATTTGTTCCATTAATCCTAGTATTGATCATGTTTGAACAGAGCACTAGCATTCTACCCATATGCAATAAAACCCATAGGCATCAAGGTATAAGTCATCAATGGCTAGGATGTCCTTATAGTCGAATAATATTAGACACATGCATAATGAGTATATTATATAATGAATAGGACAACAAGGTAGGCCCATGCTATGCTTGCCTTGGTTCACGAACTTCTGCTGGTCCTGCTGGTTTTCGAAGTATTCCGGGTTCCCAACGTACTCCTCTCCATCTGAACTCGACCAACACGGCAACATACACATTTCAGGAGCATTCATGCATAGCAAACAAACCTATAATTAGAATAGTACACCAACAGTATAAAAGCAAGATAAAAACTTTATGAAAATATTATACGTCTCTCTACGATCACATCAACGCGAAGTGCACGATAAACGGAGCTACAACGCATAAGTTACGAACTAAACAAGGTTCCTATAGCAAGTTAATTAACTTAACCTAATCAAGAGTTTTAAATGTTGCAAACCTAACTAACAGTGGCATTAACGCGTAGGTTATGAAATTACGAACCTAACGCAAGTTGAACGGGTCGAATCGGAGCTAAAACGACGACTTTATAAGCGTTTTACTGCAGTGGCAATTCTGTAATTAATCTAAAAATGTATTTTTTATTTAAACTGAAGAAACTATGTTTTCAAAATTAGAATGTGTATTCCAGGAGTACGCCAAGGACGGCGGGTTGGATATGCAATAAGCCGAGGGGCTCTTTACGAAAACAGCCGAGCGAAGGGGTACGGTGCGACTTCGGCCATTGGATTTGATTTGGACGGCTGCGATTAGATGAGGGGAAAGGAGGGGGTGGCTGGCCAGCTGGAACAGTGGCAGCTGCGGTGGCACAGCCATTGTCGGCGGTGAAGAGCTCGCCGGTGCTGGGGAAACGGGGCCTATGGGCCACCAAACCGACCACCGAGGCCACTGGGATGATGTGGGGACGACGGCGAGCTCACCCCAGGACAACACGCGGCCGAGGAGTGGCCCGCGCGGCGTGCGCGCCATGGCCGGCGGCAAGAGCTCGCCATCAAGCATGGGAATAGGGCCTATGGCCATGATTTGATGAATCAAAAGCACTGGGAGAGAGCGGAGATGAAGGCGAGCTCACCAAGGACCCCAAATCGGTCGAAGGATGAACGGAGACGGCGGAGTGCTCACTGAGGCGGTCGTCGGCCTCCTGCGGTGGTTCGGTGTCGATTTGTGAGCAAAAGAGAGTGAGGGAAAGAGGGAGAATGGAGCGAGGAGGTCCGCTACCGCGTGGAGGTGCGCGGTGACTCACTTAATTCGATGGTGAAGCGATGGACGACGACTATGGCTGCGGCAGCTCCGGCGACATGCTCGGCTAGGGTTGCAGTGCGGCAAACTCGAGCGAGCGAGGAGGAAACTGCACCAGGGGGGTGGCGACGGGGTCCGGCTCCCATTTATAGAGGCCGGGGCGCGGGCAAAGGCTGCCACGACGCGAAAACATGGGCGCGGGCGGCAGTTGCGTCTCAGTGCGTGCGAGTTCGAACGACGGAGGTGGGAGACGGCGCCGACAGGCGGGCCCGACGTGTCAGTGACACAGAAGAGTATAGAAGGGTGCTGGTGGTTACCGGTCGGTGATGGGCCGGCCCAGGAAATAGGAAGGGAGAGTGAGGGAAAAGAAAAGGGGTCGGCTGGGCTTCGGCCGAATGAGAAGAGGGAGAGGGAAAATGGGCCGGCGGGGATGATCGGGCCAACAGGCTGAATTGGAGGGAGAGAGGGAGGAAAGAATTTCTTCTTTTTCTAAATTGCTTTTCCAAATCCAATCTCAAAAATGATTTTTAAACCTTTTAGCAAAGAGATAAAAACCAGTCGCCACAGTAAATAAAATGCATCGGCATGAATGCATCAACATGTAACTAATCCTTATGATTTATTTTATTTTCACCAAATTTTATTATTCCCTAAATTGGAATGCACAAACAAATACATAATTAAATCAATTTTATCTATTTTGAAACAATGCAAAATTTAGGGTGTTACAATGTTGATCTAGACTACTCCCTCCATTCCAAATTATAAGTCGATTTGACTTTTTCGGTACATCTATTTTTCTATGCATCTAGATATAATAATATGTCTAGATACATAGCAAATGAATGAATCAAAAAAAGTCAAAGCGACCTATAATTTGGAGTGAAGGGAGTATGTAGAAACGCTGGTGGAGCATCGTCATGACCATACGTGCGGTAGGGTGCATGTAGTCACGAGGCTAACACGGGTACTTTGAAAATTTATTCATGGTTGGGGACCAACACCCACCCTGCTGCACATAAGTAGTTCTAACGACGCTCCATTGATGCCACTTCAGAGGGGTAAATCAGACCAGCCCCTTCCCTGCAACCTATTGCATTATTTTTCCATGTTAACATATTTGGATAGCTTTTTCAGAAAAGTATTTTTACGATTGTTCGGATATTTCTTAAAAATATTTCAAGTCAATTTACCTCCTTCAACTTTCAACTGAGTCCGATTTACCCCCTTTAATGTGACATCATGTTTGCAAAACTACTATCAAAACTACCGATGGTACAAAAACAAACAGTTTTAAAAGCTAAGAGAGGCTTTTTTTTTGTGTGTTTGGGCCCAACAAAACCGGATAACGTGGAAGAGAGACGGCAACCATACACAACACGATTGAAGATCATACAAAAACGTGACGAGCCTTTAAAACTAAAGCACACATAGTGCCATTGGTTCCGCCCCTCTTCAATTCATTTCCTTCGGCACACTCGACATCAGCATCAGGCAAATGAAACCCTGCTGTTTGCACACTGGTAATTCTACATCGGATGAGTGCATTCATGATAAATGAATGACATGCATGAGCAGTTTTGTTCTTTTGGATGACTTGCACCAACGGTTTGCATGCTTACAACTTACAAGCTAAATTAATCAATACCAATATCTATTATATATACTCCTACCCCATGTCTAGAATGCCATTGAAAAATGTTGCATGAGATAGGACTTTATCCCTTTGGTAAGGAGCTGAATTAGAAACTTTGAAATATTGGAGGAAAATAAGAAATCATGCTGAGAAAAGCGGTCCGGTATGGTGGAGGGCATAGTATGAGGAGGTATGACACTCATCGTACCTTGGTTTCTTCATGGATACACATGCGAGCAACCAGCGTCCCCTTTAGGGTCCAACGGTCTCCTATGGATGCTGAAAGTATTAGCTCATGCTAGTATATAGCCTTTGAAATGCTCGTCAAAACCTGTAAACTGATTCCATAAAATCATATTGCCCAGCAGTTTATTATGTTGACATGTCTTTGTTCAATGAACTATAAATCCCCATATCAGGTATGAACTAGTGAAAACGAACCATTTTAAGAGGTATGCAACATCCTGGGTCCTATGCAATGTGATAGCTAGGTGTTTTCTCTGAGAACTCCCCAGAATGTATGGCAAAATAGACTTCATCATAATTTTTGTTCAAAACTGTAGCAGTGAGCCATTTTAATTTTTCCTCTTTAACCAGAAGGAAGTACCAAAAAGGAGAAGCATGCAAAACATGGCTTGGCATGGCTTCACTGGCTCTTATGTCCTACTATAATAGCAAGTGCTGTGGTCAGTAAGTTGGAGCCACAATAAACCCCGCCAAAGACGCCCTTTAATATGATTGACAGATAAGTTCTTGTATATGGTACGGCCTGTGCATGACAGAGGGACGTTCTCAGCTCATACATAGTCGAAATGGTCCAAAACAGAGAACCGAACAAGCTAAGCTACATATGGCCTAATTCAAAGGGGCATCACGCATCAGCTTAACAGATCACTCCCGAAATGGCTAGATGCGCTACTTTGAAGAGCAATGGCGGCAGCAACACACAGCATAAACCTAGGATTGAGTTCAGTTTATGGATTAGCAGTGGCGTGTGGCGGCAACAAAAGCTATTTTCCAGAGGTAGGTAGCGCGCAGTTGCCTCTGTGAAGTGATCTGTGTTTTTTTAATGGATCATTTTTAGAACCAGTTGAGTAGTCCGTATCTAGAAATTTATTAATAGAGGCGGACACACCTACGTTAATAGCATTAATAGAGTTGGTCACCAACTCACCATAGGTAGCCGGTATTGAATCTAATCTTAGCATAAAACATGTAGCACATGTATACAGGATCTTATACATAGTCTAACACATGACCACAATTCATCTATTGCAGAAATACTTAAGTAGATAGTGCCAGACCAGCGTTGACAGTAACCATCAGCGCCTCCGGTGGTGATGCAGTCATCGATGGTGGTGTAGATGAACGTAGATCACCTGCTGAGAGTTTGGGAACCCTATGCAGGTGATGAACTCGTCGTGCCGGTAACGACGGCCTTCTGGATGCCACCGGCACTGCCTTGGATGGGATACGGACCTTTCTAGACCCTCCAGCGCCTAAGTGATCGGTTATATGAAAAGTCACGTGAATTTGAAGAGATTGTGACGTCAGGGGCGTCTCTCTTATTTATAATCGCCGTTGTGGGCCAAGGGGCCGAACCCTTAGAATTCTAAGGGCTACCGCCGATCACAGCAGTGCTTATTAATGACCAGTGGGTGGACCAAAAACTTATCTCTTAGTTAAGCTCGTAATCAATCTCGGTGTTAGCCGGACCGATCATATCCCAACATTCTCCCACTTGATTGAATGGCTAATGCAATTATTCAACTAATGTTCGCTTTACACTTATGTTCACACTCAGTACTACAGCAAGACTAGACCAATGCGTCGACAGCAGCATTAATCGCCACTGGGACTCCATTACCCATAGTTCACTGTAATACATTGTTAGAATGCTTATTACTTATTGGGCGTACATGGCCCTATTACCAAGTCTCAGAGGCTCTCCACTAAACCCATACTTAGTGCATGCTGTTTAAATAGATTATGTGGTAAGCCTTTCGTAAGCGGATCTGCGAGCATCAACTTAGTACTTATGTGCTCAACCTTAATAGTCTGATCCTGGGTTCTATCCTTCACAACATAGTACTTTAGGTCTAAATGTTTTGACCCATCAGTTGGTTTGTTGTTACCGGAAAATAGTACCGCAACCTGATTGTCGTAGTACATGGTAAGAGGTTTTGAAATGTTGTCTACAATTCTTAGGCCAGGGATAAAATTCTTGTCACACCCGGTTTTGCAAAGAACAAAACCAGACTTGTCATATGTGTGCCCAGGAAGTCCACACATACAACAGCAGAATAAAAATATCAAAACAATGTTTTTATAAAGCGAGAAAAATACTATATTAACACTTACAACTATCAGAGTATCGCAGAACGGTGGCTAAGCTTCTACTCGAGCTCCATTCTTCTCAGGGACGGCTAACTGGTGGCTCCGTATGCCAAACACTTCTGATAGACTTTTGGAAACTCCACTACATCTTTATCCTTCTTCTAAGCAGCACCTTACTACACACTGAAGTGTAGGGAAATAGCAAGAGTGAGTCCATGTCGAACTCAACAAATATAACACGGGGTTCATAAGGCTCAAAAGGTTTGACACGGGTTTACTGCAATAGCTTTTAATGAGTCATCTTTTTAGCATTTGAGCAGCAACAAGTTACGTAAGCCCAAATAACCTCATGATCATGTAAACGTGAATAACATATAGCAAGAAACAATAATCATTAGTGAGCATCAATATCATCAATATTATCATTATCATCAGTATTCATCATTTATTATGTAAGGGTCTAAGGCCACTCATGACCATGAGCACGGCTGTTATAACAGTTTTACACTCTGCAGAGGTTGTATACTTTCACTGTGAGTCGTGATTTACCCTTTCGCCCGAGGTGATCAGCCTCTTGACCCACTACCAAGGAAGGTCGGCAGGGTTCACTATGAAGTCTTTCAAAGGTTCGTCTAACAAGTTAGGGCCATTAGATTCACTCAACAAACAGATGTAGAGCTCCCCTTCCAAATGGCACAATGACGCGCAGCCTATACACATAAGGACAGAGGCCGCACTATATCCGATTCGTCAAGCCGTTCTTACGCCATGAAGGTTACCACTAACAAGCTAGAAAAGGTCCTCATACTTGACTAAAGCCAGAGCCATATAGCCCTCACAGTTGTACTGTAAGTCCCAGATGTTCGCTTACAGATGAGTCCTTATGGAGAGAAACTAGAGCACCAAGAAAAATAGCATCATGCTCTAGCCCTCTTTAAACAATAATTAAAATGTCATCTTTTAGTGTTGTTGCATATCCCATTAATCATATTACAAGATCATAGTTTATGTTCAGCGCTAGCAAAACTACTCAATGCAATATCATGGGTGCCAAGGTAATGGATCAAGACTAAGTCATCCTTAACAAGGGAATACATGCATAATAAATTTAATTATTTATTGTGAATAGAACAATAAGGATAATCCCATGCTATACTTGCCTTTTTCCAAAGTTAGCTGCTCAGAATCTCCAGTTACTATCTTCTAGTCCCAAGTCCATTTGCTTCGATTGTCGGTCCTCAGCTTCTCGTCTTCAGTGCTAATTAACCAAACTTCTTCTACTCGCAGCAATCAAGTAGAACAAAGAGACAATAAACACAACTAAGAACAACACACCAAACAAACGAGACACTTTAAAAGAGAACGTACTAAACGATACGACATGATGCTATGATCGCGAAAATGTAAGACCGACGGATAACAGAGCTACCATCAAAGAGGACACGCGACTATCGAGGAGTTGCAACAAATCGGAGAAGACAAACTATACATTTGATTTATTTTAGTTAATGAATTAAGGTGATAGACTTCTAGAAAATTATCCTAAAGTTGAATTAACCAATTTACATTGAATTATAAAAGATGAAGTTAACCTTATTCATATTTTATTTATAAATATTTATTTAGTGTTTAAGTCATTTAAACATTTATAAATTAGAAAGCATAAAGAAGGTAATAACAGCTAATCGAATCATTATATTTTTCTTACATAAACTAAACAAGTTCTATTTAAGAAGTACTTAAGTTCTTATTAATCATGATAGCATTTGATTATTTATAAAAGACAAATTATAAACCAAAGTTACTTTTAATTTAAAAAGACAGTAGATAAATATTAGTTAAATTAACTACATGCTTCATGTTTAACTAAACTAATTATGATTAAGAAACATTTAAGTTAATATTAATCAAGTTAACATTTATTTAAGAATGTTCTATGTATGAACCTAAATCGCTTCTAATTTAAAAGAGCATGACATAAACATTAATCAAATAAACAAAATTTAATTTGTAAACACATAACATGACATGGTAAACAACGTTACTAATACGTCCCTTACGCCAGCACAGTCACGAAGCAACCAGAACAAAATTATACCCCTATATTGCTTTTAGTTAGAAATCTGTTAAATAAATATTAATTAAGTTGCATTTAAATAGATAAATTCATACTTGAGTGACATCACAAAAACTATCGCTTGAGCACGACGCTATGAAACTGTCGCAACAAGAACGGATTTACAAACCTAGATTGCTTTTAATCATAGAACTAATTGTATGTCAATTAAATTAATATTCAATTTATATATGACTAACATGCAACACGTCTATGCCGATAGCATATAGCTTCAGTTGGCATGATCGCAAAATCACAAGAACGAGTTACTACACTAGGTTGCTTTTAATTAAAAATACATTAAATAAATATTGCACGTAAATCAATAAATTCATAATTAGATGACACGATATACATCAGCACTACTACGTAGAGCGCAATTATACAAAACTAACGCAACTAAAACGGAGTAAAACAGAATTAAAACGAAGAAATGACAAAGATATTACGAACTAATGGCAGAACCGCAAATACTTCATCTTCCTTCTCCATCCACATGAAGGGCCTCGGCCTAGGGGCAACACAAGAAGGAGAAAAAATATCTAATTTACTACACGAGAGATTTCCCAAACTAGAGGCTCCTACACGGTAGTTTTGGTGTGCTTTTACCTAAGAGGTAGGTACGTATATATAGGGAGGAAAACTCCCTACCCCATGCTAACTAGCGATACGGTACTAATTGATGTTGCACTATACATCTTTACTAATAGGCCTAATTAATTATTAAAGCTCATTAGTAAATAAATGTATGGGCCTTTGAGATTTATTAGGATTATTGCACATGGGCTTTGAGCATTGGAAAAAATGAGACATTTATTTATTTTCAGAATTAATTAATTTCATGAATAAAATAATTTTAGAAAAGTCCAGAATTATTATTTAAGCCGCGAAAAATACTCTGAAAGCTCAGAAAATTCAGGGAAATTTTTCAGAGAAATTATGGAACATGAGAAACCCAAATAAATTATGTGGAGCTCATGATAAAATATTTTAGAGCATCTAAAAATTAGATAACGCTCGCAGAAAAGCGTGAACTAGCTCCAGACAAAGCCAGAACAATTCCCGAAGAGTTCACGGAGATTGATTGACACACGAGGAACTGAAATGAATAATTTACGTTATAAAGAAAAGATTTTAGGAAACTCCCAATGAGAATTTAAGATAAGAAACAAGGAATATTGCCTGTAGAAAAAGATAAAGACGTGATGGAGAAGAAAGATCGATCCACTAAACGCATTTTGAAAGACTTTGTTCGCTCTTAACACACAAGAGTTAACGAGCAAACACCACATCAAACAATAGCCCGTCAAATTAGTTTAGAAAAATTTAAAGATTCTTATTTTTTCATTTTTTTATAACTAATTGATGCTATCATAAACTAAACTTAGGAAATTATATCCGAATATTAAAACATTTATTTTATTTAGTGTTTTCTATGCACAACCTAAAATTAGAAATTTTGGGGTGTGACAATTCTACCCCACTTAACCGGAATCTCGTCCCGAGATTCGAAGAGACTAGGGAGAGAGATAAAGCAGATCAATAAGATTGTTTTCAAACTTTTGACAAGTTCTGATATAAGCGTCAAGGATTATCAATGGTTGACAAGAGAACATTGGATTGATTGTTAAGATTGATTCGAGCTAATGATAGAGGGTCAAAGGATTGAAGGTCAGCATAGGTGGAAAGGAAGATAAAAGGAGGTTGAAAAGATAGATCAAGGTTGATCATCGAGTCTTCACTTTATAAGGTGTAAAAATAAGGGTGGAGATTAGCAAAAGATAAAGATAGATCGTATGGTACTCACAACTCCTCGATTCAAAATTTACGAGACATCATGAAAAAGTGACAGATTAACATTGGTTGAAGAAAGGTAAAGACTAGTTTTCCATTTTACCATTCAGGAAGACCAATGAGAAGGATAAATTGATCTTCAAGTCTTTGTAGGTCCTTGAATCATAATTTATAAGATGTAAGGACAAGGGTCAAAAGTTGTCAAATGTTAATAAGAAAAAGTAAAGATTGATGGCAAGAAGGTGAGACTGGTTAAGAGGCAAGGACTAGCAAAAGATGATATTATGATAGCGATTGGTCTTTGGATCTTCTTGTCTCGTAACTTGAGATTGATGATGGTGGCGGACGCTACCCCACTTAACAAAGATCTTGTCCCACCTAGCGATGTCATTGAAGGCAACACTTTCTTTAAGGCTTACTACTATTGATGAGTCCTTCATGTGTTGATCCTCCATTAAGATGAGATAAAGAAGGCAACATGACAACCAAGGGTAGGCAAGGACAGTGTAAGAGAAAAATAGTAAGATTTAGGATCGATTGAAAGATAAGTAGGATAGAAGATGACACTACCCCACTTAACTTGGATCAAGCTACTCCTCAAGACTTATACCTTTCGAGCCACCTTTGAAACAAGAGAACAAGGATAACACACAGACAACACATCAAGCAAGACAAGCACACATCAAGCAAGACAAAGCACCAATCACATCATCGGTACTACACATGCTTCTTCAACAATGGTGGTCATCCTAATGGCACATTGGAGATGATGAAAGGCCATCGAACTTTTAAACAATGTAAGATCAGAAAACTTTTGGTAAAAGCAACCCAAATCAAAAATCAAGGGAGTAAGAAATAATAGCTCAAAGGAAGCTATCAAGGAAGGGATACAACAGGACAAGGAAGAGGAAATAGTCAAAACCAAAAGGTCAAGGGATGACAAAATAGTTTTATCGTAAAATAAGTTTTAGAATACGTCCAGTGCTACTTGGCATACATCCTACAGTCAACACCGCTCTGATACCACTCTGTCACACTCGGTTTTGCAAAGAACAAAACCAGGCTCGTCATATGTGTGCCCAGGAAGTCCACACATACAACAACAGAATAAAAATATCAAAACAATGTTTATATAAAGCGGGAAATATACTATATTAACACTTACAACTATCAGAGTATCGCAGAACGGTGGCTAAGCTTCTGCTCGGGCTCCATTCTTCTTAGGGACGGCTGACTGGTGGCTCCATATGCCAAACACTTCTGATAGACTTTTGGAAACTCCACTACATCTTTATCCTTCTTCTAAGCAGCACCTTACTACACACTGAAGTGTAGGAAAATAGCAAGAGTGAGTCCATGTCGAACTCAACAAATATAACACGGGGTTCACGAGGCTCAAAAGGTTTGACATGGGTTTACTGCAATAGCTTTTAATAAGTCATCTTTTTAGCATTTGAGTAGCAACAAGTTACGTAAGCCCAAATAACCTCATGATCATGTAAACATGAATAACGTATAGCAAGAAACAATAATCATTAGTGAGCATCAATATCATTAATATTATCATTATCATCAGTGTTCATCATTTATTCTTTAAGGGTCTAAGGCCACTCGTGACCGTGAGCACGGCTGTTATAACAGTTTTACACTCTGCAGAGGTTGTACACTTTCACTGTGAGTCGTGATTTACCCTTTCGCCCGAGGTGATCAGCCTCTTGACCCGCTACCAAGGAAGATCGGCAGGGTTCAATATGAAGTCTTTCAAAGGTTCGTCTAACAAGTTAGAGCCATTAGATTCACTCGGCAAACATATGTAGAGCCCCCCTTCCAAATGGCACAATGACGCGCAGCCTATACACATAAGGACAGAGGCCGCACTATACCCGATTCGTCAAGCCGTTCTTACGCCATGAAGGTTACCACTAACAAGCTAGAAAATGTCCTCATACTTGACTAAAGCCAGAGCCATATAGCCCTCACAGTTGTACTGTAAGTCCCGAATATTCGCTTACAGATGAGTCCTTATGGAGAGAAACTAAAGCACTAAGAAAAATAGCATCATGCTCTAGCCCTCTTTAAACAATAATCAAAATGTCATCTTTTAGTGTTGTTGCATATCCCATTAATCATATTACAAGATCATAGTTTATGTTCAGCGCTAGCAAAACTACTCAATTCAATATCATGGGTGCCAAGATAATGGATCAAGACTAAGTCATCCTTAACAAGGGAATACATGCATAATGAATTTAATTATTTATTGTGAATAGGACAACAAGGATAATCCCATGCTATACTTGCCTTTTTCTAAAGTTAGCTGCTTAGAATCTCCAGTTGCTATCTTCTAGTTTCAAGTCTATTTGCTTCAATTGTCGGTCCTCAGCTCCTCGTCTTCAGTGCTAATTAATCAAACTTCTTCTACTCGCAGCAATCAAGTAGAACAAACAGACAATAAACACAACTAAGAACAACACACCAAACAAACGAGACACTTTAAAAGAGAACGTACTAAATGATACGACATGATGCTATGATCGCGAAAATGTAAGACCGACGGATAACAGAGCTACCATCAAAGAGGACACGCGACTATCGAGGAGTTGCAACAAATCGAAGAAGACAAACTATACATTTGATTTATTTTAGTTAATGAATTAAGGTGATAGACTTCTAGAGAATTATCCTAAAGTTGAATTAACCAATTTACATTAAATTATAAAAGATGAAGTTAACCTTATTCATATTTTATTTATAAATATTTATTTAGTGTTTAAGTCATTTAAACATTTATAAATTAGAAAGCATAAAGAAGATAATAACAGCTAATCGAATCATTATATGTTTCTTACATAAACTAAACAACTTCTATTTAAGAAGTACTTAAGTTCTTATTAATCATGATAGCATTTGATTATTTATAAAAGATAAATTATAAACCAAAGTTACTTTTAATTTAAAAAGACAGTAGATAAATATTAGTTAAATTAACTACATGCTTCATGTTTAACTAAACTAATTATGATTAAGAAACATTTAAGTTAATATTAATCAAGTTAACATTTATTTAAGAATGTTCTATGTATGAACCTAAATCGTTTCTAATTTAAAAGAGCATGACATAAACATTAATTAAATAAACATAATTTAATTTGTAAACACATAACGTGACATGGTAAACAACGTTGCTAATACGTCCCTGACGCCAGCACAGTCACGAAGCAACCAGAACGAAATTATACCCCTATGTTGCTTTTAATTAGAAAGCTGTTAAATAAATATTAATCAAGTTGCATTTAAATAGATAAATTCATACTTGAGTGATATCACAAAAACTAGGGTTGGATAAAAAGCTCGTTAAGCTGGCTCGGTGGCTCGGTATAAAAGTGCTTCGATTGGACTCATTTATCTTTTAAAATAAAAATGACTTGATTTGGAACGACTTTCAACTTTGGCTCGGCTCGTTAGGCTCGGCTCGTTAGGCTCGTTGTGAAGTTGGGTCTTAAACAATGCAGGAAATAATAATGAATAAGATTATACCAATTTCTAAAAAAGCTCGAAAAAAACTACGGTTGGCTCGATATCCAGCCCTAACAAAAACTATCGCTTGAGCACGACGCTATGAAACTGTCGCAACAAGAACGGATTTACAAACCTAGATTGCTTTTAATCATAGAACTAATTATATGTCAATTAAATTAATATTTAATTTATATATGACTAACATGCAACACGTCTACGCCGATAGCATATAGCTTCAGTTGGCATGATCGCAAAATCACAAGGATGAGTTACTACACTAGGTTGCTTTTAATTAAAAATACATTAAATAAATATTACACGTAAATCAATAAATTTATAATTGGGTGACACGATATACATCAGCACTACTACGTAGAGCGCAACTATACAAAACTAACACAACTAAAATAGAGTAAAACGGAATTAAAATGAAGAAATGACAAAGATATTACGAACCAATGGCAGAACCGCAAATACTTCATCTTCTACCTCCATCCATCTGAAGGGCCTCGGCCTAGGGGCGACACAAGAAGGAGAAAAAAATATCTAATTTACTACACAAGAGATTTCTCAAACTAGGGGCTCCTCCACGGTAGTTTTGGTGTGCTTTTACCTAAGGGGTATGTACGTATATATAGGGAGGAAAACTCCCTACCCCACATCAACTAGTGATACGGTACTAATTGATGTTACACCCTACATCTTTACTAATAGGCCTAATTAATTATTAAAGCTCATTAGTAAATAAATGCATGAGCCTTTGAGATTTATTAGGATTATTGCACATGGGCTTTGAGCATTGGGAAAAATGAGACATTTATTTATTTTCGATACTAATTAATTTTGTGAATAAAATAATTCTAGAAAAGTTCAGAATTATTATTTAAGCCGCGAAAAATACTCTGAAAGCTCAGAAAATTCAGAAAAAATTTTCAGAGACATTATGAAACATTAGAAACCCAAATAAATTATTTGGAGCTTATGATAAGATATTTTAGAGCATCTAAAAATTAGATAACGCTCGCAGAAAAGCATGAACTATCTCCAGAAAAGCCAGAACAATTCCCGACGAGTTCACGGAGATTGATTGACACATGAGGAACTAAAATGAATAATTTACGTTATAAAGAAAAGATTTTAGGAAACTCTCAACGAGAATTTAAGATGAGAAACAAGGAATATTGACTGCAGAAAAAGATAAAGACGTGCTGGAGAAAAAAGATCGATCCACTAAACGCATTTTAAAAGACTTTGTTCGCTCTTAACACACAAGAGTTAATGAGCAAACACAACATCAAACAATAGCCTATCAAATTAGTTTAGAAAAATTTAAAGATTCTTATTTTTTTCATTTTTTTATACCTAATTGATGCTATCATAAACTAAACTTAGGAAATTTTATCCGAATATTAAAACATTTATTTTATTTAGTGTTTCCTATGCATAACCTAAAATTAGAAATTTTGGGGTGTGACAATTCTTAAGCCAAACAGCCTGGCCTGTTGCCTCATAACAAGCAATAACTTCAGCTTGCATCGTCGACGATGTTGCTATACTTTGCTTACAACTTTTCGAGGAAATTGCTCCTCCAACAAGGGTGAAAATATAGCCTGTTGTGGATCTCCTATTATCTACACACCCTCCTAGATCAGCATCTGAATAACCTACAATTTCAAGAATATCTGACCTCTGATATGTGAGCGTTAAATCTTTGGAGCCTTGACAATAACGTAAAGCTTTCTTAACACCATTTTAGTGGACCAAGCCTGGATTTTTCTGATATCTGCCAAGCATCCCGGTTACATATGCCAAGTCTGGACGTGTACAAACTTGTGCATACATAAGGCTTCCAACAGCAGAAGCATATGGCTTATCTCTCATCTCATCTAATTCTAACTTATTCTTAGGACATTGGTAATCACCAAATTTATCACCCTTAGCAAACGGTACAGGTGTGGCAGAACACTTATCCATATTGTACCTTGCAAGCATTTTCTCAATATATGCCTTTTGTGATAATCCTAATACTCATTTGGTCCTATCTTGGTGTATCTCAATGCCAAGAACATAAAAGTCTTCACCAAGATCTTTCATGTCAAAGTTAGATGACAAGAAATTCTTTGTCTCAATAACATATTCTTATTGTTACTTGCTAATAGGATATCATCAACATAGAGTACTAGGATAATAAATTGTCCATCTTTTGTCTTAATATAGATACAATTATCCTTTAAATTTTCAATGAACCCGAATTTCTTAATCACATCATCAAATTTCAAGTACCATTGTCGTGACGCTTGCTTAAGTCCATAAATAGATTTCTTTAATCTGCACCCCATGTGCCCCTTGCCTTTCATAACAAAACCCTCCGGTTGTGCCATGAATTGTCTCATGCAAGTCACCATTTAGGAACGCGGTCTTAACATCCATCTGATGTAACTCTAAGTCATAATGAGCTACAAGTGCCATGACGATTCTGAATGAATCTTTCTTTGAGACAGGGGAAAAAGTTTCATTGTAATCAACCTCTTCTATTTGTGTAAAACCTTTTGCTACGAGCCTACCCTTAAATTTCTCAATTTTCCGTTTGGAATCACGCTTAGTCTTGTAGACCCATTTACAGCCTACTGGTTTGACCCCATTAGAAATTTCAACCAAATCATATACTTGGTTAGTGCTCATAGACTTAAGCTCATCTTGCATAGCCTCAATCCACTTATCTAAATTCTTATGTGCTATTGCCTCTTTAAAAAAAGCTAGATCCTCCACTTTCCCAATATCATATAGATCTTCAGTTAGATAAGTCTCATAGTAATCTGGGATAGCAGATCTTCTCTCCCGCTGTGATCTCCTTACAGGTTCATTAGGGATCACAACTGGTTGAGGTTGAGACTGTTCATTTGCCTGAATCTCATTCTCAACTATTGTCTCATCCTGCTGTGGTTCATTAATTTGTACATTAGCATTCTCAACAGGAATTTCAATGCTAGTAGCCTGAGGCAGAGGTGTACTAACTTCTGGCACAAGCTCATGTATTATTGGTGTTGTCTCTTGAGTCATAGGTACAGGTAATTCAGCCCGTATCTCCTCAAGATTAACCTCACGCCTTTGCGAGCTTCCACTGATTTCTACATCCTCTAGGAACACAGTATGTTTGGTCTCAACAAACTTAGTATGACGATTAGACAGTAGAAACGGTAGCCCTTAGAATTATCAGGGTATCCTATAAAGTGACAGCTCACAATCTTATAATCTAATTTCTTTAGTTGTGGATTAAATAACTTAGCTTCAGCAGCACAACCCCATACACGCAGATAATTAAGTGTAGGCTTTCTCCCAGTCCACAATTCATAAGGTGTCTTGGGCACTGACTTACTAGGAACCTTATTTAGGATGTGCGCCGCTGTTTTTAATGCTTCCATTCACAAACCAACTGGCAAATTAGAATACCTAAGCATGCTACACACCATGTCCATAAGAGTACGATTGCGATGCTCTGCCACTCCATTTTGCTCAGGTTCGCCCGGCATTGAATATTGGGCAATTATGCCATTCTCCTCGAGGAATTTTGCAAAAGGTCCTGGGATTTAGCCATATGGAGCGTGTCTCTCATAATATTCACCACCTCAATCTGATCTTACAACTCTGATCTTAACATTATGCTAATTTTCCACTTCAGCCTTGTATATTTTAAATTTCTCTAATGATTTAGATCAATCGCGTATGGGGTAAATATGTCCATAACGAGAGAAGTCATCTGTAAATGTAATGAATGAATCAAAACCATCCACTAATGTTACTGGGAAAGGTCCACATATATCAGTGTGAATTATTTCTAATAGACCCGTACTCCTAGTAGCTCCTTTCTTAATTGTCTTAGCGAATTTTGCCTTAATACAATCGGTGCACTGTTGTGAGTCTGAAAAATCTAATGGTTGGATTATCTCTTCTCTAATGAGATGTTCTATTCTCCATTTGAAATGTGGCCTAAATGACAATTCCATAATTTCGATGAGGTCTCGTTATTACGCTTGCGCTTATTTGACTTATCGCACACATTCATCACAGAATCAGGAGATATCATATAAAGCTTATCAACAAGAGGAGCGACAAAAATCTAAATATAATTAAACTTGATGATGCATTTATTATTACCAAACTCGGTAATGTAACCAGAAGTATCAAGTGCGGAAACTGAAATAAGGTTCCTCTTAAGACCAGGAACATAAAGCACATCATCAAGTTGAAGATTGAAGCCACTAGCTAATTCTAAAGAGAAGCTCCCAATGCCTTTGACTTCAACTTTGTGTCCATCAGCGACTCTAAGACTTTGCTCCCCCCTTCTTATAGTTTTCATCATACTGAATACCTGTAATGAATTTGAAATGTGCACAGTGGCACCTGAGTCAATCCACCAAGTATCAGGAGAATAATTAGCTAAAAATGATTCATCAAAAAAGAGATAAAATCATTACCCTTCTTCTTAAGCCACTCCTTGAAGCCAGGGCAATTCTTCTGGAAGTGCTTAGGCGAGCCACAGAAGCTACAAACATTAGGGTCATCATTTTGAGCATGATTCTTAGGATTGTTCTTGCCAAAATTCTTAGTATTATTATTATTGTTATTATTGTTGTTATTCTTATTTGGCTTGAACTTTTCTTAGGCTGTTTGCTGCTGCTAGCATCAGCCTGATGCTTTCCCTTGCCAAAAGCAACAAGGTTAGCCATGTCTTTCTTCTCAGACTTTTGCCTTTCTTCCTCTTCAACACAATAGCTGATGAGCTCAGAAATGCTCCACTTCCCCTTCTGAGTATTGTAACGTATCTTAAACGGGGAATAGTGAGCTGGCAGTGAAGTCATAATAAAATGTACAAGAAAGCCCTCAGAAATGGACATATCGAGTGCCTTAAGCTTAGCAGCCAAGTCACACATGCTCATAATTTGTTCTCTTATCCCACCTTGTCCATCATAGCATGAGGTACACATTTTCATAATGAGAGTGCTGGCATAAGTCTTAGATGAGCTCTTGAAATTTTCCTCAACATAGGCCAAGAACTCCTTTGCACTCAGCTCCTTACCATTTTCTTTCTTATCAGGGATTGCTCCCTTTATGGCAGGCGAGATTGATGCCTTCATGATCATGCCAGCAATCCTGTTGCTATTTTCCCACTTTTTAAGCTCAGTGTGGTACTCTCTTAATGCATCAGCATTTGCATTTTCATCAGGCGCAACAGGCCTATCCTCACGTAGTGCGTGGTCATGCTATGAGAGCCCAAGCACGACTAAGACCTTCTCCTTCCATACAGGAAAGTTGGTGCCATTGAGGGGGACGATGGTGTTAACGAGGCCCGCTACATTGCTCACTGAAAAAATTATATAAAAAATGTCTTAGTTAATACTATACAAAAAAGATGTTAACTTCAAAGCATGAAATTAAGTCAACGTTGGTTAGAAATAAAAATATGCTTAAGAACTTCAATTTTGCATCACCGTTGGGCGGAAGACAAAACGAAATTCATCTTAAATAACTCATAATTAAATCAACGTTGGTCAGAATTAATTATGAGCGAAATCCCCAATCAAACTTCTCGTTGGTTCCATTTAATCAGAGACCATCATAAAAGTACAGGGTGGATCTATATCTCAGTGAGCAAGTTTAAATGAATAGAAAATAAATTCATAAATAAAATATATTAAGTAATGCGCTGATGTTAAATAATGAAACAAACTCATATTCTGTAAAATAGAAACTCAAGTTTTGGCCAGCAATTGACTTACGTCAGCCTGCAAGGCCCGTGCGGCCTCTCCCCTTGAGGCCTGGCAACAGCCCACTCAGCAACTATTAACCAAAAACGAATCTCAGCCATAGAAAATCATCCGACAGCTATGATTGATCTCAGTTCATATAAAAAGGATGGAAAACCCTAAAGCAGCTCAGGCTATCCGCACTCGTCCACCTCTATTTTCATCTCTAAAAAGGAATATTCTATCCTAGTCATCGAGATTCTCTACTCTATATCCATTTCTCCCGCACCCATATTATCTCTATCTCATACTCTATACCCAATATTCCATATTTTATTCCCCTTTCTCCCCTTCTCTCTCCCCCAACTCTCTGTCTCTCTTCTGCTACAGTGTTTAGAGTGCATGCACAGTGCACCTCTGGGTATAGCGCGCGTACCGCCCGGCCGCTACGCACCCATGCGTGATACAGGCGCGCGGTGCGGATGCGCGCACGCTACGCCTGGCGTAGCGGCCGGTTTGGCGGTCCGCGGTGCGGACAGCCTCAGTTCTCATTCTCAGCCGTGACTCTTCCTCTCCCCTTCCTTCATCACCTTCAGCAGAGAGGGAGAGAGCAGCTTGGCGCAACACAGCAGCACTAGCCAGCCTCCTAGGCGGCGTGCGCGTGCGGCAGCAGCCTGCGCGCGGCTCCATCTAGTGGGCCCCGCTGGTGCACAAGCGCATGGTGGTCAGCGGCAGCCGTTCATGGCACAGCGAGGCGCGGCGGCCCCAAGGGCGCACGCGCTGCTCCTGGTGGCGACCCGGCCTAAGGTGCCAGGTATGAGCCACATGCTCGTGCGGCGAGCGCGGCTTAGCCGGCACAGCGGCGGTGACCCGGCCTATGGCCACCGGGTATGAGCCATCCGTGTGCGCGGCTCTGAGACAGCGCGATCTGCAGTGGCGACCCGGCCTGGAAACCGGATACGAGCCGCGCAGGTGAGCCCCCAATTTTAATCTCATCTTAATCTGAGTCTTAAAAACTTAATCTTAGGGTTAGGGTTCTTGATTTTAGGGGAAAAAATGGGATTTTTTTGGGACTTATCTCGTGTTTTGCCCAATCATCTCCTTCTAATTGCTTATTCAGACATCAAAAGATGAAAATATTAATTGCTTAAGATCAGGCAAAAACAGAGACTAATTTTGGTAATCAGAAGACCCTAACCATAATTAATTAGCCTAATCATGAACTCAAGACTAAGATCGAAACTAATTCGGCACTTCGGTGACATAACAAGCATCTAATCTTACTTTAACCGAAAATTAAACTAACATGACAGAGGCATCAAATCTTAGCATAAAACATGTAGCACATGTACACAGGATTTTATACATAGTCTAAACCATGACCACGACTCATCTATTGCGGAAATACTTAAGTAGATAGTGCCAGATCATCATTGGCAGTTACCATCAGCGCCTCCGGTGGTGATGCAGTCATCGATGGTGGTGTAGATGAACGTAGATCACCTACTGAGAGTTTGGGAACCCTCTACAGGTGATGAACTTGTCGTGCCGGGTAGCGGCGGCCTTCTGGACGCCACCGGCACTGGCTGGATGGGATACGGACCTTCCTAGACCCTCCAGCGTCTAAGTGATCAGTTATATGAAAAGTCACTTGAATTTGGAGAGATTGTGACGCCAGGGGCGTCTCTCTTATTTATAATCGCCGTTGTGAGCCAGGGGGCCGAACCCTTAGAATTCTAAGGGCTGCCGCCGATCACGGCAGTGCTTATTAATGACCAGTGGGTGGACTAAAAACTTATCTCTTAGTTAAGCTCGTAATCAATCTCGGTGTTAGCTGGACCGATCATATTCCAACAGGGGCCGGCCCCTGTTAAACGTTTACAGAGGCGAACCTCTATATTTCTAGAGGTGGCACCTAAAGTTCTCGCCTTTGTTAATCCAGCTGTCAGTCTCCGAAAGTCTTTTCTATAGTAGTTTTGGTGGTTGTCAGCAACACAACCGAAGAGAAAGTGCCAGAATTTTGCATTTTGATGTATATCGCCAACTACTGACCAACCAAATGCCTAATCCTCTTCGGTGTCATTTCATACTTGCTAGCGATCGATGAATAGAATTCACAGCTGTTGCCTCAAGTTCGCTTGCAGGTTTGCAGCCATACATGCTATGTTGATGATCGATGGAGTCACGGTCTCACGGGATGTAGCAGTACTAGCGGGAACTCCACTGCCAGAGCAAGGACCTAGCTCTTCATTCAGCAGAGGTCAGGTGGTGTGGAGTTACCTACGCCCATACGTTGTTGGAACCGAGCGCTGAGAATTGAGCTCGGCGTCGTCGCGGCACCAGTGGCTGTGACCGCGGCGACTAAAACCCTAGAGCTCACGCACGCAAAACTAGAGATGAAGTGTTGGAATTTATATGGGTTTATCCCAATAACCAATTGTGAAATTCATAGTAAATCTCAAAGGCCCATTCATATAAGGGGATGAGGGAACTCTTCAGTACCACCTGCTCGTTGAAGTGGAGGTAGTCATACTTAAATATAGAAGTCTTCTCTACTTCCTCAAGTCTAGTGTGAGGAGAAGAAAGAGAAGCCCACACGCACGCGTGCTCGCTCGCCTTGCCTCGCCGGGTGGGGCGCGCGACATCTGCGTGAATGGTCTGCCAAAATCCGGAGAAGCTGATGTAATTCTAAACATTAAGCTGATTAAGGAAAATGTAGGATTACCTTGTCATAATCTCACTATGTTGAGAAGGTCTTGAGCTGGTTTGGCTTTATGGATAGTAAGCCTTCTGCAACACCTTATAATCCCAGTGTGACATTGAGAAAGAATAAGAAGATTGCTAGAGATCAATTGAGATATTCTCAGATAATTAGGTTCACTCATGTATCTAGCTAGAGCAACCAGACCAGATATCTCTTTTGCTATGTGCAAGTTGAGCAGGTATATGTCCAACCCGGGTGATGATCATTGGCGTGCACTTGAAAGGGTCTTGCATTATCTCAAAGGTACTATGAGTTTTAGGATTTACTATTCTAGACACTCAGCCGTGCTAGAGGGATATAGTGATGCAAAATGGATTTCTGATATTGATCAAATCTACGCCACTAGTGGGTATGTTTTTACTCTTGGAGGTGATGCAGTGTCATGTAGGTCTAAACAGATTATTTTGACTAAATCAAGCATGGAAGTAGAACTTACTGCTTTGGATACAGCTTCTACAGAGGCAGAGTGGTTGCGTGAGATCTTGTCTGACTTGCCGGTGGTTGAAAAACCAATACCGGCTATTTTTATGAACTGTGATAATCAAACAGTGATCACTAAAGTGAAAAGTGCTAAGGATAATACGAAGTCAACAAGACACGTTAAAAGACGTTTGAAGTCTGTCAGAAAGTTGAGAAACTCCGGAGTAATAACTGTGGCTTATATACAAACATACAAAAACCTGGCAGATCACTTTACAAAAGTGCTATCACGGAATGTGATAGAAATCGCATCAAGAGAGATTGGTATGAGACCCATGTGAGTTTGCAGTAGTAGTAACCCAACCTTTTTGATCGGAGATCCCATGACTAAGGATCTGGAAAAAACAAACTATTGGCAAACTGAGGAGAGTATAATTATAACTCTCTCTATGTGAAGATGTAATACTCTCAAAGTGTTGAGGCATTGTATGGTAGGTTGGCTAATGCCTTAATATGTTCTATTTGCTTTAACAAGCGAAGATGCTATCCTATAGAGCATTCTTGAAAGAACGTACCTATATGATTTTGACTGTATAACGTCGCAGTCTATGAGACTTAGGTGGTCTCTAGTAAGCTCATGAAGAGACCAAGGAGTACGACATATATGCTCCACCCACGGAGTAAGGCTACTAGCAGCCAAGTACTAGTTTGGTTTTGAGTAAAGCTCATTCGCACAAAACTTACAATTCAAGGCGTAGTCCATTGTTCAAGTTATGGATGAGTGTAGCTTGAGGTTCTAGACGGAAGTTCAACTTCACAGTCTCTGCTGAAACACCGATATATCAAACAGTAGTGAGAACATCCAAATCTCTAAATGGGTATTTGAGATCTAGTGATGGATTATTGGAATTTATATGGGCTTGGCCCAATAACCAATTGTGAAATTTCTAATAAATCTCAAAGGTCCATTCATATGAGAAGGGGATGAGGGAACTCTTTAGTACCACATTGCTTATTGAAGTGGAGGTAGACATACTTAAATATGGAAGTCCTCTCCACTTCCTCAAGTCTAGTGTGAGGAGGAGAAAGAGAAGCCCACATGCGCACGCTCACCTCGCCGGGCCAGGCGAAGGGCGCGCGGCACCTGCGTGAATGGTCCGCCGAAATCCTGCTCCTCGCCTTGCGGGAGCGTGGTCTCTTTTTACGGTTTTAGTTTTTGATTTCTTGACTTTCAAGTTGCAGAGTCCTAAACGGTTATAAATTAAGAGTCCTAAAACGACTTAGATCATGATCGTGACACGAGGTCAGTTGGGCAGGACTATATAAGCAACCTACCGGCCACGTCAAAACATATCTAATTCAGCTAGAGTTTTTTCCTATTCTCGCTGTTGCGCTGCCACCGTAGCTACACCAGTCTGATTGCTTGTGTGCACAAGCGACCAGACAAGCAGGTCTCCGGAACCCTCATCTTTGCGATCCTGCACCGGGAGAAGGCGAATAAGGTTTTTGGGAAACGCTATCCGTACAACTGCTCCCAACTTTCACAACGGGTCGTCTTTCAAATCAGACGGCGCTACGTCCCAGCGTATTCGTCGTCAACTGCGTCAAGCTCTCTCTCCACCTCTCATTGACGACTTTGACGATGACTTTAACATCAACGACTTTGACGTCGTCCTCATTCCATTATCACCACCATCTGCATCACAAACGACTACAACTACAGTCGGTAGGTATAATCCTCATGATCTAATCTTGTCGTTCATACTATCCAATATGTTGATCTATCATGCTAGTATGCTATACATGTTTGATTTAGTTTCACTAGTAGAGAACCTACCTTTAGTCCCGGTTCCTAACCCTTTTTACTCCCGGTTTTGGAACCGGGACTACGGAATCGGGACTAAAGGTCTCGATTTTTAGTCCCGGTTCCTACAACCGGGACTAAATGTGTTTATTGGGTAAAAAAGATGCATCTGTGGAGATTCGAACCTAAGACCTCCCACTTCAGCCCTTGCACGCGTTGCCGTCTCAACTCCCACCACACATCTGACTTAGATAAGATACGCTCTCCTTTTAAATTCACTCTGGGGACACCTTTAGATAAGGTACCTTTAGTCCGGGTTCATGTCTAAAACCGGGACTAAAAGTCACACTTTTAGTCCGGGTTCGTGTCTCAAACCGGGACTAAAAGTTTCTCGCACTGACATGCCTTGATAAACCGGGACTAAAGGTCCAGTCATCTTTTTAGTCCCGGTCTGGGTTACCAACCGGGACTAAATATATTTTTGTCCCGGGCGCAGATTTCGCCGAGACTATTGCAAATTTTGGACATCGACCAAATGCCTGTTCTCTAGTAGTGTTTATCTATTTTACATGATTTATATTCTGGTTTTAATCTAGAAATTGCCTAATTACTTAACAGGAAGAACACGGTGTGCACATGGTTGTTTACTGCCCAACTGGTGGGTGCAATAGCTCCCGTTAAGCTCTCCAGTACGGGACTAAAAGCACTGAGAGGCCACGACTGAAGAGGATGCGGCAATTGGGCTTGTCAGCAAATGAATTTGGTTCATGCCTTCCTCATGCCTCAATAGTGAGCGATGCCGTAACTGGACTTCTCAACAAGTCCAAATGGCTGTATAGGCCATCTAACACAACTGAAGAGGAAACACCAAATGCCTGTTCCTGTTCAGTTCATACTTGATAGCCATCTAAAGGAGAGTTTGACGCTGCCATTGCACCCATACACATCATGAAATATTAGAGGAAACCAAGGAACCATGCTATGACAAGCGACAAGTTGTATGACTTAGTATGACGAGGTATAGCACATGCCCTAACTTGGTTTCTTCACGGATACACATGTGAATTGCTGACCACCCTTTACGGTGCCATAGTCCACTAAGGATGCTGAAATTCTTAGCTCATGCTTGTGCATAGCCTTTGAAATGCTCGTGAGAACCTGTAATCCGATTCCATAAAATCATGTTGATATTCTTGATTAATCTTTGTTAAATAATCTGTAAAATCCCATATATGGTATGAACTTCCGAAAATGAAAGATCGGCAACATCCTTGGTCCTATGCAATGTGATACAAAGTGTTTTGTCTGATACCTCCCAAAAATGTGCGACAAAATAGACTTGTTGTGGGGTCATAACCACGGCTAGTGATTACTGGTCGATGTGTGGGACTTCGGTGGTTGATATACTCAAGACACGAGAGGGTTTATCCTGGTTCAAGATTCGGAGCCATACGTCCAGCAGAGAGGTTTTTGGAAAAATTTTAGAAATTCGGTTTAAGGTCTAAATAGAGTTCAAATCCAATACAAGAAAGGCCATGGCGCCCTCATAAAAGTGAAGGGGAGCGGATCAATAATTGATAACACACAATCAAATCAATATACTCCTTTCCATCCTATTCTACTTTTTTTTTCTCAAATCCTAGTTGCTTCTTTGTTTATCAGGTGCATTGATGCAATGGTTGCTGGTGATGGCTTCTTTGGAAAATCTTGAAGAATTGCCCTGACAGACTGAACTCCGTTGTCTGTTGAAGAGTGACACTGTGATTGATAATCGAAACCTACAAATTTTCTTGCTTTAGCTAATCTAAGTCCATCCCATCCTGGACAAATTAAAATTGTAATAAATCGAAATCAGTGACAACTCACGCTAAGACTGACGCTGTGATTAAATTGAGCATCAGATGATGCTAAGAGTGAACACTGTAATTAAATTGAGCATCAGGTGAGGACGGGCAAAAAACTTTTTAATGAAGAGTTCCAATATCCCATTTATATTTATATTAAGAGTCAAGAACATAATTTAGCAGCAGATTTGGTGGCCTGGGGATTTTTCACTCAACAGAAATTCCTCTTGATCACGAGGGAGCTAGTGTGCTGGTGGCCAATACAACAACGTGCTGATGGACGAGGTCCTCTTCAACGACCCGATGGAGGAACAGATCGAGGCAGAGATCGTGGCCCACCTCTTCCCCTGTGCCGCCCCGGAGGCATACTGCCAGGTGGTCACGCAGCAGGAGGGGCTGCGGGTGCGGAAGGCGGTGCTGCAGCGGGAGGTGGCGGAGAGCCGGGCGCAGGCGCAGAGGCGCAGGACGTACATGGATCTGCTGAAGACTGACTTGTCCATGTACACATAGCAGCAGATGGAGGAGTACCGGTGGGAGCTCCAATGCCGGAGCAAGGCGTGCTTCGGTAAATAAAAAAACTGTACCAGTCTACATTCTGTTGGTGATGGATTCAGTTGTCTGTAATGCTGTAAGGATTATTATTCAGCCAACTGGTGGCGATCTAGTAAATTTGTGTATTAATTGTTTAGCTGTTCCAGTTGATTCTATAATCATTGTAGGATTGTTTGGCTTGCCGCTGATAGCCTGGTAATGATCGAATTTGCTACTTTGAATATTGTTGGCGGCAACAGCAGCAGCACAAACTTGGAAGTTGCCGAACTGGGATGGAGTTTCAGTACAGACATACAATTCAGTAATAATTTAGTACGGTTCATGCTTGTTATCAGCGCAACTGAGGAGCAAACTCCACAATTGTGCATTTTGATATTGCCAACCCCGGTCAGATGCACGATCCAGTTCAGTTCATCCTTGATAGCCATCCAAGACGAGAGTTTGCTGTCACCACACTGCCATAGAAAGTTACAGATGGTGGTACACCTTTTCATGGTAAGGGTGGCAAATTTAAACTGATGAGATCGGCAGTGTGGAAAATTCACACTAGAGCACATATATAGTGCCATCAGTTCAGCAGCCCCTTCTGCGTTTCCTTCAGCTCACATGACATTAGCAGTGTGGCACTAAGCAAACAAAACTGTGAATGTGATGCTTATTGCATGAAGGTTTTGGAGTACATAGTCATGATAAATCAATGATGCATGTACAATTTTAGATGAATCGCACCAACAGTTTCCATACCTATAACTTACAACTTTGATGTCCATTATATATATATAGTCCTAGCCCCATGACTGGAATACCAGGCTGGGAGGGAGAGCTATGGGTACCAAACAAGAAGGGAGAGCAATGAAATGTTGGAGGAAACGAAAATACTATTGTAAGCCACTAACTTGGTGAACCACAAACATTGAGTGGCATGCTATTCTTTACCACCTAAATATCTTTGATATTCCGTCCTTTGGTGAAAAGTAAATGGTACCTCAACGAAGGCGTCAGGGGGATTGGACTCATAAACAATCAATAGCACACCAAAGGCAAGATGTTTTCTCTAGAACTAAATCTTCAGCAACCTAAAAAAGTTACTCTTGCAGATGTAACATTTATCTTTGGTAAAATTTGTTAGCTTTTCCTTTGTTAGAGAGTTTATAAGCAATCATCTCTGTTCTTTTGAGTATCTGGATGATTGGGTCTTCCATATGTGCAAGAGTAAGGATGGATTTCGCAAGGCTTCTATTTGTAACACGATGAAACATTAAGGTGAATCAGATGAAAAGAATAACACCAAGAAGAAAAAATACACAATAATCCAACAAATCAAAAAACAAGCATAATGAAATTAATATATTGTTGTGGTTATAATTCATACTGAAATATATACTAGAGCTACCTTTCTTGGCTTCAAGCTCAATCTAGCAACCAAAATTTCTCATATCCAGCGTCTTGTGTTGTAGCTACATCGGCTTCATTCTAAGTTCTAATCAGATCCCCATTTTCCTCCCAAGCATTTGCAACATCTAGCAATATTTTCTGGCACTCATCCGATGACAAATTATGTTTCATAAATGTCCAAAGTTAGTATAAAATATTTAGAAAAAAGTGGGCTAGCACTTTGTGTCTTCCATAACATACCTGCCGATGCCTTGAACATTCTCTTGCAGGAACAGACAAACAAAAATACTATTGTAAGCCACTAACTTGGTGAACCACCAACATTGAGTGGCATGCTATTCTTTTCTGACTAAATATCTATGATATTCCATCCTTAATGTGGTGAACCACCAACATTGACTGACATGCCACTCCATCCACTAAATCCCTATAATGTTCCATTATTGTTGTGGTGAACCATAAACATTGACTGACATGCCATTCTCTACCATCAAAATTCCTACGACATTCCATCCTTAATGAGGGCAACATAGTAAACAACTGCATTTGATTAAGTACTATCTTGTTTGAACCTTCGATTAGCCATAGAGCCTCTGGCTTCAAACCTTCATAAGTCAAGTTCTGCCTTGTTTGAACCTTCTATTGCCCGTGTAGCACTCTTGGCTCTAACCTTTATAAAAATCCTAATCATATACTACATACCCAATCCTATGTGGGTATAGTGTATTGGCATAGCTAGTATATCACAATTTTTTATAACTAAGAATAAATGATAATCCATCTTTCCATAAGATAAAGAATCAGATAGATATGGATTAAAAATAAATTTTCATGTGCCAGTTCTCTTTATTCTTGATTTAGATCTTTCGTAAAAAATAATGGATTTAGTTCATATTCATGAAAACCTAGCCTTTTGAGCCGAGCTGGATTTGAACCAGTGGACTTTGCCTTTGGCCCAAACACCTCCCAGAGTTTTCATCTACTCACTCGAATTCCAACCACCTATCAGACGCTTTATTTTCCATGAGCAGAGGGATCTCACTTTATTCTGATCATTTTAGGAATGTTTGGGTCACCGGAGTTGGGATAGAGTTTCAGTTCAGACATGCACTTCAGCCACTGAGGAGCAAACGCCACAAGTGTACATTTTGATACTGCCAACTTCTGCCCAGATGCATAGTCCAGTTCAGTTCATCCTTAATAGCTATCCAAGACGAGAGTTTGCTGCCGCCACACAGCCATAGAAAGTTGCATATAGTGGTACACCTTTTCATGCTAGGGGTGGCAAATTTAAACTGACAAGATTGGTAGTGTGGCAAATTTACACTAGAGCACATATATAGTGCCATTAGTTCAGCAGCCCCGCCTTCTGCGTTTCCTTTGATGCATATGAAGGTTTTGGAGTACAGTCATGATAAACCAATGATGCATGGACAATTTTGGATGATTCAGCGCCAATGGTTTGCATACATCCAACTTACAAGCTTTGATATATAGTCCTAGCCAAATGACTCTTAGTTATAGATATATGCTAGCACACTGGCAGAGGGTGAGCTATGGAATATTGGAGAAAACCAAAATACTATTGCGAGCCACTTACTTTATGAAGCACAAACATTGATTGATTTACCATTCTCTATGAACTAAATTCCTACATCATTCCATCCTTAATTAGGGCAACACCTGTTAAGCGGGGTAAAATGGTCATTCTCTATCATCCAATTTTCTATGGTATTCCATGCTTAATGATTGCAAAACATGTCATATGGGGCAAAAACTATACCTGGTGACACAAGTGCAACATGAAGATGGCGTGCCGTAGGCGCGACAAGCGCGGAAGTGCACCTAGGACATGCTAGGAGTTCGACAAGGTCATGATTGAAGTAGATTGCTAAGTTTGCTAGTTTGTGAGGGTTTTTTTTTTATTTCTTGCTAAGATTGTAACTGTGAAGGAATTAATGAAGGAATTAATAAAGAAGTATTTCTAACAATCTCTCCCATCCCACTCCGTTATCCGGAACCCCATGTAACACCTTCGGTATCAGCTTCCAGCAGCGATACTAGCTTCCACCACCACCACCGCCATGCCAAGCGACGAAGAAGGCGACCATTGCAGGCACCACAGATGCTCACGTCGTGGCCATCCACAAGGCTCATCCATCATCCCTGGCTTTGCATAAGGACGATGGCAACAATGACACACGCTCCTTCATGGAGTGTCACCACAATGATCAGATGCCACGGTTCCAGAAGATGGACTTTCCAAGTATGACAGCTCTGGATAACCGCTACCGTTCCTTCAACCTCGACGATCCTGCCCACATCTGGTATATGCACGTCTGCTTGGCACCGCTTCTCCAAGCTCCTAAACCTCCGTTTCAGATATCCAACTCCAATCCGCTTGACTAGTTGGCAGCCTGCCATGGCAAGGGTACAGAGTATGAAGAGCGCCTCCTGACCCCGTTTGTTGGATCCACTGCTCGCGTTGATTTTTGTTTCATTTGTTTGACTATTCTTCTTACTTTTTATCATAGTCTATTTTGTTTTCTTTTTCTCAAAGTGTAGTAGTTTTTTTGTTCTTCACCGACTGCGCCACATGACTGGTCAGGCTGGCGCCATAGCACCAAAGCAATGCGGCAGCCTAACGAGGTCCCTCTTGGATGCGGCGATCTTTGATGCTCCAGGTCCTTAATTGATGTGCCTTGCGGACTGCACTTAATGGTGAGGCACACATTGCTGGTCAGTGTAAGGTATTTTTGCAAGTCAATAGGGACCAAATGCCCAAGCCTTGCGCTGGGAGACAATGTTAGGACCGGCGGCTCGCCGGACCTAGGAACGTGCCGACTCCGGCGATGCCCGGAGCGCGGTCACCTGGAACTGTACTCAAGAACACACACAGAGCGCGAGAGATGGCGAGAGGTTTCACTGCAACTGGCGCAGCCTTTTCATGCATTGTTCATTCAACTATATCGGGCTATGATCCGAGAACCCCGCCACAACGTGCCGCTGCACGATACGCCTTCTTTTACGGGCGTCCGTGCGACATGCACGGCGATCACGCCATGACGGAGCCAGCCCTCCTGAAGCGGTCAAGACGCAGCACTTTCAGTCTCCGCGCTACTCCTGATTCTACGCCGTCAATACAAACATGCTTACAACCGAAGTAAACACCTATTACATGCAACTAACATGAATACAATGGGCTGTCACGATTACAAGTGACTGTCAACAATTCACCCCCTTAATCGTGACTGATATCAGTGACTCCCAGCTCCTGACGCATCTCCACGAACTTAATTCTGCCGAGTGGTTTCGTTAGGATATCAGCAAGCTGCTTGTCAGCACTGACATGATCCACCTCTGCAATTCCTTCACTGACACACTCTCTGATGAAATGGTAACGTGTGTCAATGTGTTTACTCCTCTCATGATACACTGGATTTTTGCTCAACTCTATAGCTGACTTGCTGTCTGTAACAGAACCGACCAAATTATAAGAGCACAAGTACAAAAACAAGCACCGAAGTGCTCAAATTTTCGAACTTGAGCCCATATAATCCCGGTAGTCAATCGAAACCACGAAGGATTTCAAACCAACTTGCTTACAACCAGGATCGCATCATTCAACATACAACATCATACGTTACATTTCACAAGTAGTTCCGAAATAAGTTTACACACACGGAGTCGCAATTATTACAAACCAAGTTTATAAAAGTAGCGGAAGCAAACACACACCAGTTGTTTAACTACTGCCAGTCTTGTTGATCAACAACCCACAAAAGCATCAGGAAAGTACATAAAGATGATCACGCCCTAGTGATCTAGTCTTCGTCACCCGCAGGGTGGAGATAATTTTTGCAGAAGCCTTGGTAGAGCATATCATCTGCAACAGGAGGGAATAAACCCTGAGTACTGGAATGTACTCAGCTAGACTTACCCGGCGAAAATCAGAAATAAGATGACACCAAGGATTATGCAAGGCTTTCATAATTGGAGCTGGCTGACATTACCTTTTGCGGAAAAGCATAAGTAATTTAAACTCTTTTAACCTGTACTAGCATTTATTTTTAGCATTTACCTGTCATCTATCTTAGCACCTGTACTAAGCATGCACTTGATTATAATCAAACAATTATCATCATTATATCCAGAGCGGGTATATCATTGTGGCAACATTGTATCATTCCCTTAACCACCGGTTCATTTAATGAGATCTACGTTGCCGCTGCTCAAGTCAAGTGCTCACTAACCGGGAGCAACGGCGATTCGAATTGAATTCCTATCCAGCTGGAGGGGTATTTCTAACACTCACCGTGCAGACCCCTGCCAGGATCGCACAGGCCACCGTTTCATATGATTCAGGAATCGCGGGTCCGAATAATGTCGCGACCCCAAGGGCGACACTCTGCCAGGTGATAGGGACTCTAACCCCCCTTGGTCTCACGCCAATGCCCCAAGCACATCATTTCTCTCCTCCAAGAAGCAACCTACCATTCGATTCCTGGCCTGAACCACATTACTCGGTTTCGCGGTCGGAACGGCTTATCCGGCCAACTAAGTGTTAGACTGCGTTCAACATGACTCAAGGACGTACAGCGAATCGGTCCTTAAACGACTCAGACGGGCATAGCTCCACACCCAAGACGTGAAGTGTCTTGCGGCTGTACTATCGAATTCCCGCCCGGTCTCAATTTCATTTTAAAGCATGGTTCCATCCACGATAGCCATAAAGCCACTCGTGACTCCTTCCTACATCTCGCGGATGACCGGAAATCACCCGACTTCTACCGAACTAAGCAGGGCTAAGCATTGACACGTGCCTAAACCTAATATAGGATTAAGTACGATATCTGGACAAGGACAGGTATAATGCAACAATTGTTTTCATACAACTCCTACAACTTAATGCAGTAAACAATTAAAAGTACTCAAGATCACTTTATAAAACAGTAGGTTCAGCATGCACCGGGGCTTGCCTTTCAGAAAGGTCGAGGGCCGGTGGTCAGGACACTCAGGTAGATCTTCGGCAGGAGCTTCATCGCCGGTTGGTTCCTCTGGCTACTCCGGCTAGTCCTGGACTTCCTCCGGAATCACAGGCTCGAATTCGAGGAGAGTTACCCCCTCCGGTACACCTATTGCATGAATGCACAATAAATATCATGGATGCATAAAGGTGCAACATGCTCGGAATGAAATGCATTTCAGAAATAAAAACAATAATCTAATCAAGTTACTTTATCAGTACGTGCAAATCTCTTCTCCGGTGGAGAAGTACTTACCTAATCTACCCAACCTAAGATATAGATGTTCTTCTTCGGTTAAGGCCCTAGCACCTAACAATTACAAGAGTAGCATTACTTAGGTTACCACATCCAACACCAAAACACAACAGTAAGACATTCTGGACAGCAGCTCAAAGATTCTAACATAACTGGAGATTCTCAACTCCAAAAGATATGATCTAAGACAATCTGAAAAGCTTAAGAAATGCACCACAAAATATTTTCAGACCACAACACTTGATTCCAAAGTTTACCTAGTCAAAATTCCAAAGTTCCAGAATCTGTTCTCTCTAAATAGAGAGTAGCCAATTCTGGACTGTCACTTTAAACAGCAATAACTCCCAAACTACTAAGCCAAATGCTCCCAAATTTTGACACAAGCTAGTTTATCAACTTTACTACAATTTTGGTATTCACAAGTTTTCCAGCAAACACCTTTATCAAAGGTCAAACCCAAAATACTACCAGCTGTCCAGAAAACCTAGAATTGCAAAGATTAAATATTTATTTATGTGGCAAACATCCCTTAAGACCAAACTAATGTTACCACAAGTTCACATAGGTCCCAACAACACCAGAAAATAAGGTGTGCCTACCTAAAATATTTTTTTAAAATCATTTCTTAATTTACTTAAGTAATTAAGTGGAATTTTAATCATATATGTAAACTGCTCCTAAAATTCTACAAAAATTACAGGGAACTATCTGACCCAAAAAGAGGCTACTGTAAAAATTTGAACTAAATTTATTCACAGGAACTCCCTACACAAAATTCACAAGCCCAAAAGGCTGATTTTTGTATAATTAACAAATCATATTGAAAAGTATCAAACAACAGATTTCATATTTTTCTTAGACACTTTATGGTACCAAGACATTCTCCAAAAATTTATATGAACATTGCACATGTAGAAAAATTACAAAAATTCATTTAAGTATTTCCTAAAATAACAAGATAGCATTATAACTTGAAAAGTACTTAAGCACTATTGCCCAAATTTTTACCAGAGCTAGAGCAAGTATAAATTAGTCTACCCACCAAATTTTATAATTTTTGGAACACTGAAACTCAAGATATGATTTAAACAAGTTTGCATGTGATTTAAAACACATTTCAAAGACCTATTTAAATATCCCGGAAACTAAACATCACATAACCAATTCATATTTTTCTAAAATACTACACATCAAGTAGATCCTAACAAAATTTATCTCATAATTTTTGGGTAAGTAAAACCCTAGATCTACATTTCCTAAACATTATCTAAAACTGTGACAGAATAAAGAAAATGACATAATTCCTATTCGCTACTGGGCCGGCCTGGGAACCGACGCGGCCCAAAACTCGCGGCGTGGCCCATCTACACGCGCGGCCTGCTCAGGCCGTCCCGCCCGCGCGCGGGGGGGGGGCTGACAGCGCAGGCCCGCAGGCCATAGAGAGAAGAGCGGAGGGGAGGAGACGGCCGCGACTCCGGCGAGCTCTAGCTCGCCAACGACGGCGTCTCCGGTGACGGGAAGATCATCGACGGGTTCCCCGTGACTTTCCGCATCGACCGAACCTAGCTTGTCTGATCCTAACCCAACCTAGCTATGACGGCCATGGCGACCGCGGCTCGGAGGCGGCACCCGGTGGCGCTCCGGCGAGCTCTGGGAGCAAGGAACCTAGATTGGGCGTGCTACGGCTTCCAGAGGAGATGGCGGATCTATTCATGCGAAGGACACAGATAGAGGTGGGGCGAATGCGGCTGGCCGCGTGAGCACCAAATCGGCGGCCATGGCACGGCAGCGCACGATCGTGTTCCGGCGTGGACCGTCCACCACTACCGGTAACACCATACCCTAAGCTTCTCTACGCAACCCGGAACCCGAAACAAGAGTTAGCAAGGATGGAGAGTAATGGTAGTGAGCTGGCCACGGTGAGCCGCCGTGCGGACGACACACCGGCGAGGTCTCACGGTGGCGGAAATGGAAATTCACTCTCACCTCCGCACGATTGGTTCAGGTAAAGGATGGAGGAGGTAGAGGGGACTCTGGCGGAGCGGTGGACGGGGTTTGGGTGGCCGTGGCGTGACGGCGAGCTCGCGCGACCACGGGGAAGGGTGTGGCGGCAATGGCGCCTCCGTTTTGCGCCTCGGTGAACACGGCAAGAGCGAGAAGTGAATGGGGATGGCGAGCGCGAGTGAGTGGGAGGCATGGTGTCGGCTCGGTCTTCACCTCCGCGCCTGGACTCGCGACGTGGAGACGCTGGCAGGGCATGGGCGCCACGCGGCAGCACCGTTCTGCCCGGTCGCCACGACACCGCCTCCGTCTGAACCCTTAACCCGACGGCTTCGGTGTCCATCAACCGACTGACGGCCAAAGTTCAACCGATCACCGTTCCCAATCTAGCCAGAGTTAGTGATAAGTGTTAACAGCAACTTTGTAGAGCTATGTGAGGGCGACAAAATTGTCAATTGGAGCTTGGACTGGTTCGGCCTAGATTTGAAACTACCGAGCTCTAAAGTGGGGTACCCAAAAACTGAAACTGAGTTTCAGTCAACTATGCCGACTGAACCCCATTTTTCAAAGCACCATATCTCCTAAACCATTTAGAACCAGGTGATGGTGATGTTGACAATGTTGTAGAGCTATGTGTGGACAACAACTTTGTCAATTGGCTCAAGGACTGGTTCAGCCTAGTTTGTGAGTTACAAGTTGCCAAAGTGAGGTACAGTGAAACGGTTTTCAGCTTCACACTTAGCCAAAATTGCTAAGTCCCAAAACAGCCTCTAATACTGACTTGTGGGCCATTTTTGAGCATGTTCTGATCATTTTCATGAGATGGCCATATTAGAACTTTTGTTCCCCATAGAATTCCCTACAACTTTTCTTAAGGGTGCTCCTCCATGCAAGGCCTCTAAGCTAGACTTTTTAAATGGTCAAACTAGAGCATCCTAGGGCTAAATGGTGGTCAACTACACCTTGGAGGGCATTTTGGTGATTTTGGTCAACATGAACCTTGCTCCATGAGTGACCCTAAGTATAACTAAGGTGCTGTGAGATGTAATTAGCTACTCTACCCTTTAGTTACACCAACTCCCTAGTGTCACATGATGTGAGTCAAACAAAACTTTAAAAACAAATCACATTTGTTGCAACCACATGAATTAACATGAAATGATGCATGCTTATGCTCATGCAATGCAATGCAATTATGGAGCTAAACACCTGAGGTGTTACACTATCCATCAATAACCTGAACTTTTGCAGTCTTTCTCCTGTCAAGTCTGCAAAAAGCCTAGTTAGCCAAACTCCCTGACAGGCTGCTGAAGCTGCTGCAATATATTCAGCTTCACAGCTTGACAATGACACTGCTCTTTGCTTCTGTGAAGTCCATGTCACCACATTACCATTCAAGAAAAATACCACACCTAAAGTACTTTTTCTCTTCTCCAAATCTCCAGCATGATCACTGTCAGAGTAACCCAACAGTTTCAGATTTGCAAATGGTCTACAAGTGTATCTGCAACCATATTCAGTAGTGCCTGCTATATATCTGACAATTCTTTTTATAGCAGCCCAATGTTCATTGGTAGGTGTCTCCATGAATCTGCTGACCATGCCAACAGAGTAGGCTATGTCAGGTCTTGTATTCACCAAATACCTCAAGCTACCAACCAAACTTCTGAACCTGGTCAGATCTCTAGCCATCTCAGGTCTTCCAGGAATCAGTTTATAGTTTTGCTCCATGGGAGTGTCGACTGTATTACAACCCTTCATGCCACATTGCTCTATGATTTTCAGTGCATATGCCTTTTGACACAGAGTTATTTCCCCAGATTTTTATCTGACTTCCATCCCCAGGTAGTAACTGAGCAAGCCCAAGTCACTCATATTGAATGTTCTGCTCATCTGCTGCTTGAACTGAAGAATGTTCATTTTGTTTGGCCCACAGATGATGAGATCATCAACATACACTCCTAACAGCAACAGAGAGTCACCACTGCCCCTCCCCAGAACACTGAAGGAACCTGCATTGATTTCAGAAGACACCTCGCCATTTCAACAACAGATTGATTTCTCCTTTCCACTACTCCATTTTGTTGTGGAGTATATGGAGTAGTGGTATAGTGTTTGATCCCTCTGTCACTGCAGAACACTGAGAACAAATTTGAGGTGAATTCACCCCCTCTATCTGTTCTAAGAGCCTTCAACTTTCCACTAGACTCAGTTTCTGCCCTCAACATAATTCTTTTGAAACATTCAAAGGCTTGATCTTTAGTCTTGAGCATTTCAATCCACATATACCTACTGTGATCATCTACCACAAGTAGAAAATAGGAGGCACCCCCTATGCTTTTTGGAGTGATTTGCCCACACAGGTCTGCATGTACTAATTCTAGACCCTTTTCTGTCCTGAAGCTTGACATTCGTGGAAATGGTTTTCCATGTTGTTTTCCAAGAACACACCCATCACACACTCTCTCTACCCTTTTGACACTTGGCATCCCATCTACCAGAGACTTAGCACTAAGTTCATTCAGTGACCCGAAATTGAGATGCCCAAATCTAGCATGCCAACGCCAAGACTCACCATCAGACTGTGCAAGCAGGCAAACTGGTGGTGTCAGACCAAACTTTGCTAAGTACAGTCTATTGCCAACTCTAGGTGCAGAGATTAACAGTGTACGTTCCTGATCAAAAACACAGAGCTTTCCATTTTCTTCCACATACTTAAAACCTTTTTCTTCTAACTGACCCAAACTGAGTATGTTGCTTTTCAATTCAGGTATGTAATAGACTTCAGTAAGCACTTTATGACTAGCATTGCGATCTTGCATCACTACTGAGCCCATACCTTGGATCTTGACGCTGGAGCCATCACCAAACTGGACTGTCCCACGGACAGTCTCATCGAGTTGGGTCAGTGCCGACCTTGCTCCAGTCATGTGGTTGCTGGCGCCAGTGTCCAGCACCCACACGTCCTCTGGAACGCTCACCGACACCACCTTCTCAGTCAAATGTACAGTCTGGCGCGCCCCGTGCACGACGTCGCACGACGCCAACATTAATGCGCCTGACGTGTCCGCGCCGCCGGCTGCCACGTTTGCCTCCGGCGGTCGCACATCCTTCTTCTTCTCCTTCTTGGGGCGTTTGCAGTCCTGCTCCCAGTGGCCGTAGATGCCGCAGTTGCGGCATCGGCCCTTTCGCCGCGGCATGCCCTCGGAGGTCAGTTTGACCGGTTTCGAGGCACCGCCGTCGAAGTGCGCCGCCGCCTTGTTCTTGGGGAAACCGCCACCAGCACCACTTCCTCCAGGCTTGTTCCCGGAGTGGAAACGATGCTTGTGCTTCTCCATCCAATCTTCTTCCGCGAGGAGAAGCCGACCTATCCGATTGGTGACATGATCCACCTTTTTGTCAAACCTTTCCTCCGCCGCGCGTAGTCGCCCGATCAGCTCTTCCACCGTCAGTTCTTTCAGGTTGCAGAACATTTCGATGGACACCACAACCTGGCTGAAACGAGCAAGCACCACACGAAGGAACTTCTTCACCACACGGACATCATCAATGTTCTCACCGAGGGTTTTGAGATTTCCGACGAGGTTGGTTATTCGCATGCCGAAATCGTCGATAGATTCACCTTCCTTGAACTTGATGTTCTCGAACTCCATCAATAGCTTCTGGGCATTCACCTCGTTGACTCGATCGGCACCAATCCGCATGGTCCTCACCGCCTCCCACGTCTCCTTCACCGTCGCCTTCCTCCCCAGCGTCTGCCACATCTCCTTCGGGACAGAGCGCATGAGCGCGCTCATGGCCTACCGATCTTGTGCGCGCTTGACACCGGTACCTGGGTCGATCACCCCCCAGATCTCGAGTGCCTCGTAGTTGCACTGCATTAGCATGGCCCATTCGGTGTAGTTGTCGTTGGTGAGCATCGGCCACATGAGCGAGCTCTCCTTCACGCCGCCGCCAGAGCTGGAGCCCGGCGCGTCGCTCATGGTGGTCGGTGATGGTTGTTGTCGTGGAACGCCGCGCTTCTTTCTTGGTGGTTCCTTCGGCGGGCTCACAGAACCGCCGTAGAACATACACCCTGGCTCCGATACCAAACTGTTAGGACCGGCGGCTCGCCGGACCTAGGAACGTGCCGACTCCGGCGATGCCCGGAGCGCGGTCACCTGGAACTGTACTCAAGAACACACACAGAGCGCGAGAGATGGCGAGAGGTTTCACTGCAACTGGCGCAGCCTTTTCATGCATTGTTCATTCAACTATATCGGGCTATGATCCGAGAACCCCGCCACAACGTGCCGCTGCACGATACGCCTTCTTTTACGGGCGTCCGTGCGACATGCACGGCGATCACGCCATGGAGGAGCCAGCCCTCCTGAAGCGGTCAAGACGCAGCACGTGCAGTCTCCGCGCTACTCCTGATTCTACGCCGTCAATACAAACATGCTTACAACCGAAGTAAACACCTATTACATGCAACTAACATGGATACAATGGGCTGTCATGATTACAAGTGACTGTCAACAGACAATAGAGCTTCGTATTCACATTGTTATCATGATTCTTATTTGAACTAATACATAGTTTCAGGTACAGAATTTTCATGTTTCTGCAACAACATTGCTTGCCACAAATATCTTCTTTTGTATCAGCTATTGCTTCAAGTATGGAAAGGAAAAAATAGAGATAGATTTATAAATGTGACATTGTCTTTAACAAAATGGAAATGCAATTGATATAGCAACAGATAAAAAAAAGGATACCAGGCTTGAAAGAGGTCCATGGAGCCGCTTTTTCCTAAGCGGCCTAGCCTGACAAATGAATTTGGTTCGGGAGGTCGTCATGGCCATGTAGCAAGCCATGCTTCAACAGCAGGGCATCAAGTCCACCGCCGGCGGCATCCCTAATGTGCAATCCGCCGGCCTGCGATCGATCTGGCACGTTTGATAGCCAAACGAGATGGGGCGAGCAAGTTATACTCTGATGCGAAGCAGCAGCATAATAAACTAGGAATCATATTGGACTATGTTCTGTTGGAAATAGAGCATCAAGCACATCCCGTCTCCAGAATTCAGTGATATAAATTGGCTTCAAGGTTCTCAGCAACGAACATATCTCAATAGAAAACACCACTATTTTTAATGCATTTTGATATTGCCGGATGTAGTGCGCTGCGAATTCCTAATCCTGATCAATTGCTGCAAAGGTCCTTGTCAGCCATACAGAAATGAGGTTGGCAGCCATGTAGACATGAGGATGAGAACTACCATCATGCATGCCTTCCCACAACCTTGGTGATAATGTTTAAATTCCATGGGGGCAAATAAAACTGAGAAGACTCGCACTGAAGCACATCTATATATACCCATGAGTTCACTGCTACAAAAGTAATTTTACGGGACTAGTCAATTTATATCCTGAGGAAGGCTGACCAGAGCTCCGTCTATGCAACTCAAAAAATGGGCCCATGGCCAAGGCCTGCCTCTAGGAAAAAGGAATTCCGTAGGTGTGCCACTTTAATTCTACCACCTCTGGATTTTTTTTTAAAAAAATAGATTTAGTGTTAGGGGGTGCATTTATGAAAAAATTCTAGGGGCGGGTTGAGCCCACCTAGGAAAGTGGCCCATTTCAATTCACTATTTTCACACAGGTGTTTACGCTGAGCCCACCTCTATTAATGAGGTTGAGCCTACTATCGATTTGCGTGATCCATCTCGGCCCTGTAGTTGAAAAGTTTTTATTTTAAGTTGTTTAGAGTCCTAAATATGTTTTTCAATTTTAAAATTTAGAATCTTTAAACAACCTTGAATGCTCACGTGGTTAATACCAAAGTTGGAGTGCCCGGCCCAATCTACAATTATATTGTTGATATATTTTTTATTTAAAGTTATTTAGAGTCTTAAATATTTGTTTCAAATTTATAATTTTGAGATTCAATTTTTAATTTTTTCAAACTATCCCTGTAATTGTGCTCGTTAGCATGCGCCTCTGATTTACCACCACAAGGCTCGAATCTTAGGGTGTAACCAGTCGGAGCCCACTAGCAGTCTAATAATCACCCAACAGCATAGGCCTATGTTTTTATTTTACTTCAGCCCAATTAGCAAAACATATTACTAGTAGGGAACACGAGCAAATAAAGTGAGAGGAGCTAGGCCGGCTTGAAGCTTGCCGTGTCCATGACCATTAGTCCATCTCGTACTATAACTAGACAAACAGTTGTTGACACATACACGTACGGCTACACCGCCGATTTAATTTACACCCGACAGACAGCAGATATGATGGTGAGAGATGGAACAATGAACAAGCACCGAATCAACTGACCGCGTGGCGTCAAATTTCCTACCGCCACCAGCGCTCACCTCTTTACATTCCTAGGGCGGCAAATTAAAACTGGCGAGACACACAGTAATTGGCACTGGGTAAATACAGCAGTCATATGCTTTCATACCCCACGACACTGCCACCGGCCAAATACAACACTCATCACTGATCGCTAATGCATCATGCATGCGAAGGTTCTGGGAGCACAATCATGATAAACGAATGATTCATATGAACTGTTTTGAATGACTTGTGCCATCAGTTTGCATGCTTAGAGTATAACTTACTACAAGCTAGCAATATCAATGTCGATGACTATTATATAAATATATACTGCTATACGAAGCACTAGCATGCCATCCAGAATGTTGCAAGAGATAGACACATGCACCCATAAACATGGTGATATTTATTAGATATATATATGGGGGACAAACACTTTGAAATATTGGATCAAACCAAAATACTGTTGTATTCCACATAACTTGGGGAGCCAATCCCTTGAAACCCATTCGTGCAAACCATGTGCCTTCTTTCCAAGTCGTTTGGTAGGAACAAACATTTCTGTTTGTCAACCGAAATGGCAAAACGGCACCCAAATAGTTCTGATGTGAAGCTGCAAATTAATCAAACTATTCCTAGTACAGAGGATGTGGAGGAAGATCCGCCAAGATGAGAATTTCCAAACTCACTTTGCCACCTTGTGGTGTTCGAACAAAATTTGGCGCGATAAGTTGACTACGAAATATACTTGTATTGTTTCCTTTCCTCAAATAGAAATCAATTATCTTGTTCATGTGCTTCTGAATGAGATGACAATGCTTCACCAGCCATTGGAACAAAAAGTCCTCATCTTGATCACACGTATCAAATAGTTTATCAGCCAAAGCACTATCTACAAAAAAAAAGTTGTGTAGGGCCATGCAAGCAATTATAATCTTTGTTTGCTTTTCCATTGTATAACATGCACTAGTAGAGAAACGACTTTCGGCTCGCACCTTTAGTCTTGGTTGTGCTGGGGTTCGGTATTAATGTGAGCATTAGTCCCGGGTATAAATTTTACAGGCACCGAAGACCCTTTTATCACCAACCGTGACTAAAGGGTGACCTTTTAGTCCCGGTTGGTGTCACTAGTCCCGGTTGATGTCATCAACCTGGACTAAAGGTCTCCCACCCCGGACTAAAGGTCTCCCACGGGTTAATTCAAAAGGAGAGCGTCCAGGACTCTGCCACATGTGGTGTGCAGTTGAGTTGGTAAGGGACCTATGCTCGAGGCAAGAGGTCTTGGGTTCGAATCTCACGCACCACAAGAGAGGTCTCTCAGGATTTAAACTATTTTTTTAGTTCCAAAGATGGGCTTTATTCCTAGTTCTGTGACCCTGGATTAAAGGTCACGACCAACCGGGATTGAAGCCCACCTATGCACTAGTGATGGCAATTGTAGTAGTATTCTCCACTTCATTTTTAGAACACCAAATGAGCGCTCAATCACATTGCGTAGTGATGAGTGCAAGTAATTGAAGACTTCTTTTTTTTCCTTTTGGATTGGGACCTTGTTGAAACTCTCGTAAACGATACTTCTCTCCTTTGTATGGTGAAAAGGAAACCCTTCCGGTTTGGATAGCCTAAGTCAACAAGGCAGTACTTTCCTACACATGTAGCATATATGTTAGCACATTTATGTCAGATATAATAAAAACAAGTTGTTGTGATCTTTTTACCTTCTAGCGGAAAAGGAAACTTGACGTCATAGTTTTGCAACGCTTCATTAAAGACACATGTGTCATGCACCGAACTAGGCCATCCAGCAACAACAAAAGGGCATCTCATATCAAAGTCACATACAACCAATACATTTTGAGTGGTAGACATCTGCAACCGTCACAGAAGCAGGCACAATAACGGGGATATGGATTCCATCTATTGTTCCAATAGCGCCATCAAAATGATTATCTCAGTCTCCTTTGCATACAACCTGATCCTTATCCTTGCACTTTCCTTGGTTCTCCATCTAAATAGACATGTGTTCGTTCATGGTTGCATCAAGTAGAAGAGGAATAGCCCTACATCTAAACAACTCGCAATAAACATGTACAGGGGATTTGCTTACCTCTGTTATTAACCGCCACAAGAGAGAGCCACTTGGAAGGACGCCAGAGCAGAAGGGAGGCGGCTGGGAACTTGAAGGTCGGGCACCAAGTCGACCTTTGAGTATTGCTTGTTTGCTGGTAATAGTGTCCTGTATTGTACCATTGCTCTGAACCTGTATGGACGTATCCTCTGAACCTGATGTTGCTTCTGAACAATTGCTCTAAAACTGAGTACTGCTCTGAATGTTTACTGCTTGATAACCATCAGCACTTGTGCTGTGCATGTCAGTTCCTACTACATAGTTGCCTACCTGCCTCTATGTGGATGTGTGTGATTTTTTCAACAAACTGCTTGTTTACATTGGATTGCATGATATAATCCGTTTATAAATAGGCTTTTCCTTCTTTACATATGAGTTGAGTCAACAAAGTATACAAATATTTTGTTCTCTTTATAGCAAAGGGGTAATTCTGCGTGCAGATGGAATGATCATTTCATTCCATCAGCACTTGAGATGCTGCTTGACTCCAAGCTTGATCTCGAGGAAACTACTGGTGCAACGCTTGCACTGACGACGGCGAAGATCATTTCACTACAGAGCGGCCAAAATCTATGGCACACAAAACTCATGTATGGTACTATCAGTTCCGCCCCTTATTCATTAACATAATAGGTAACACAACATTGGAAGCCGGGACCCAGCACATAAAACAACGTGTCGTGAAAAGAGCTCATGCATCCAGAGCGCACTCATGATTGACTATTGATGCATAAATAGTTGTTGGATGATTTACACAATAGATGTTAAAGCTAGATTGAAGCCAATTATTTTCAGAACATAAAGATAGATAGGCCCAAGCCCATCCTCTCTACCCTTCTCAGCTTGGCCCAGCTAGCCGTTCTTTCTACCTGTTTTGTTGCATTAAGTTCTTTTTCCCTGGATTACTCTAAGCGTGTTCTCTCCATTTTTGGTTGCAACAGCAAGAATATAAAAGATCACGGACTGGAACAATGGTCTTCAATGTACCTACACGTAAGATGAGGGGTGGAGAAAATACAGAGCAGGAAGGGTCCATGCAAGATGGTTTGCACGCGCCAAATAGCAGGGAGGGTCTTCAATGTACCTACACGTTAAGATGGCTTGCTGCGTTGGTGTGCTATGCACCAGGCCACCCATTTGAGTGCTGTCGCGCTAGACAGGTTCCCCGGTACAGAATAAGTGGAAAATCCAAGGATAAGGATTTTTTTTTCTCTAGGAGTAGGGTTAAGAGTATCAGACATTGACAATGAACAACTATTTGTCCACCGTATATCGTATTACTGTTTCATATTTTGTCCTCGGGATCAGAATCGAACTATAACAATTCACTTTGCATGTATACCAGTCTAATACATTATGTACGTCGGTGGAATCATGGTGATTATTTGCAGATTAATTCAGTGGGTACCTACGTACGAATGTTTCAACTTATTAATTAGCTGTTCCTTGAGCACAGGGATTTCACTTGATTCTCAATTCATTTAGCATCCTTCAATTCACGGGTGGTAGTCTGATCTGATAACTACTTTAAAAGCAGAGTCAGCAACAACAGCACTAACGTGTGATGCAGCACACTTCATGGTTCAGTTCATGTAGGGTTAGCAATGCAAATGAAGTGGAAACACCAAATTCCTGGTCCTGTTGATCAGTTCATACGACTTGGTAGCCAGTCAGCAGTGCTTTTCTCTCACATCAAATCAGCACCAGCCACCAGCCACATGCCAGCCAGCAGTATTTTTCTCTCACAACAAATCAGCACCAGTCACCGGCCACCAGCCAGCCGAACAAGCTAACGCTGCTGTTTGCTTGTCCATAGCCATCCATAGCCACATTGATGACCATGGCGCCAGAAACCTGACGAAGCTCAAAACTAAAGCACACAGTTAGTGACATCGGTTCAGCCTCTTCTTCAATTCATTTCCTTCGGTTCACCGTTCACACGACATTAGCACCAGACAGACAAAAAAACATGCTGGGCTGCGCACTGGTAATTATGGATCGGATTGGACTGCACTCATGATAAATGAATGATACACATGAGTAGTTTTGGTGTTTGGATGACTTGCGCCAATGGTTTGCATGCTTACAACTTACGAGCTAGATCAATACCAATGACTATTATATGTACTCCTACTCCGATGCCTGGAATTCCATGGAAAACCTTGTAGGAGAGAGAATAACTTTGTTGTTTGGTAAAGAGTTGAGGCATGGAACTCTGAAATATTAGAGGAAACCAAAAAACCATGCTGAGCCAAGGGGTGGATGGCCTGGTATCAAGTTATAGCCACTAATCATATGTTGGGTTCCTTCACAGATACACATGCGAGTCGCTAGCCATCCTTTCCTGCCAACAAGTCCAGTTTGCATGGATTCCGAACTTATTAGCTCATGCTTGTGAATAGCCATGCTTGGTCAACACCTATAAACTATTGACCTGACTAGCTTTGTTCATAATGCACTATACAATCCCATGTCATGTATGAACTATTCACATCATTTTAATAGGTCTGCAAGTGAAGTATGTGCAATGTACTCTCAAAATAGAAAATAGGTAACATATTATTGGTGTATAATACATATGGTGTCCACATGCTCTACGATCTTTCATATGTCTGACACATGACATTGGCGCTCACTACTACTGTAGCTAGTCCTATGCAAGACGAACCAATGTGTGTTGTGGTCTAATTTAGTTCAACACATAGGGATTATGTTTGCTGTTTGCTACGCTATCCTTCATTTCCTTCAACTCACATGACATTGGTGTATGATGGAATTTTGGCATGTTGTAAAAATTATGTAGCCTATTTAGCACGAGTCAAATGAGGCCTATAAAATAATTTGAAAATGACATGATGCCTACGAAATATTGGCTATATAAATATTGGGCTTCAAAGATGACGTACGAGCTGCCTAATAACCATCAATTAGCACAAAAGCTAATTAACAATATTGGGATTCTGAATATGCCCATATCCAAATGGCACACGTGTGGCTTGCTCAGACTTCCAGGTCCATGATGAAGTTTTGGATAAGATAATTAGTGTATGGGCGTTACTAGCGCCTGGACGTCCGGACGGATGCCCACTTCTGGACACCCACGGCTGCTTGTTTCCTGCGCGTAGCGAGCGGACGCCGCGGACCTCAGCTTGCTCCGAGGCACTACACAAGCATCGCACCGCCGTTGGCCCACTCGGGGCCACCACCTCCGCAGGCGTTTGCATGCTCGTTAGATAGGGTTTTCCGCCAAGCTCGAACTACCACGACGAGATTGAGGAAAGGAAAGGGATGGGAGGGAAGAGGACAGGTTGAAGTGTGCTACGCGAGGAAGGCGCAAGGTAGGAGCCAAAGTCCTACAGCAAGCCGTTGTCTGCCAGCCACCGGTGCCATTGCAACATGTGCAACACCCGATTTACTTTTGAAACATCCAGATGAACATTTGCAACATATGTTTGAAGACAGATGAAACATTTGAAACATGCGTCTGAAACACTTGCAAAAAACACATGAACACTTGAAAACCTTTGCAACAAGTACACAACATCCAGACAAATCATTTGCAACATATGCGTGAAACATATGCAACTTTCGATAAACACTTGCAACATACGTCTGAAAAAACAGATAAAACATTCGGGACACACATTTGCAACATAAGTGTACAACCATTGCATATATGCAACATCCCGATGTACTTATGCAACATTCATACAAAACCCTTGCAACATACCTCTAAAACAACTAAAATATTCGAAAACATATGCTTGCAACACGTGCTTTCAGCGCAATGTCACCTTGCTGCTTAAACGAATGGAGCTCGTTCTTGTGGAGCTCGATGTCGGCGCGGAGCTCATGCCATGGAGTGCTCAGAGGTCGCCGGTGCGAAGCTCGTTGGAGGCACAGACCTCGGGGTGGCCACGGCAGGCGTATGGAACGCGGCCACGACGGGAGGCATGAGTCTGGACGGCGGGTGGGTGGCGCAGGCGGGGGCGGCGTCGGTGAGCAGCGCAAGCAAAGTCTATCCCGTGAGCGGGGGCAGCATGGGCGAGCAGAGTCCGTCCCCCGATGGCATGCGGCGCCGGCAAGCCACGCAGGCAGAGTCCATCCGAGTGGGGGCAGTGCAGGCGAACGGAGTCATCTTGCGAGCGGGGGCGCACAGTGCAGGCGGGCGTGCGACGTGGGCTAGGTCCATGAATGAGTGAATAAGGATAGATCCGTGAACGAGTGGATTAGGCTAGTCCGGATGGGAGTCATGGGACGGACGAACGGATACAAGCATTACCGTTGGTGTATTCCTAGTTAAGCCCATTTAATTATATCAAAATACATACCAAGTATGTGCACGTTTCATGGCTGAAATGGGTGAATGCACAAGCTAATTAATCCCTACAAGAAGATGCATGCACGTGAGTTGTTTGACTAGCCGTGCATACGTGTGTATAAATACGTGTACAAATACAAGATTGTTGCGGCACACGTTTTGACTTGCCCAGTGCCCAACATGCACCATTTAGAGGCGGCAGCACATCACTACACATCCAGAATCCAGAACCTTATGGAGAGCACCGACTGAAACACGCATGCATGAAAGGACTACAAATACAAGATTGTTGGCTGTGCTAATCTCCGAATTGGCCCCACTGATCAGTGAAGAGGTCTAGTGCAAACTCTTGTGGTCTTCGGAGGAAGATAATCCACGTGATGTTATTTTCAAATTCAAACAAAGGCGGCCAGCTGCGCGGTCAGGAACGAACGGGAGCCTGACGTCACGCTTGGCTTCCGACTCGCTGGCTAAGCATGTGTTTGGACGACGGGTTGGAGTGGGTTGGGATGAGTTGGACCTAGTTTTGAGAGTGTTTGGTTGTGGGAGCAGGGGTTGGGTGCATCCCCTGGAGGGAATATTCCTGCTAGATCCGAGTCAACCCCGTTCCTCCAAATTGAGCGGATGGGTCGAACCCAATTCGCCGAGTGCACGCGAGCGAGCGCGAGGAAGACCAGGCGGTAGCGGCGCAGGGCCGAGCAGAGGCAGAGCGCGGCGGTGTGGGGCCTAGCGAGCCGCAATCGAGATGCGGTAGCGCGGGGCCGAGCGGCGGCGCGGGGCATGGCGAGGCGCGTGGCAGTGCTGTGGCGCGGGGCCTGGCGAGGCACGACCTGGGCTGGGCCGCCGCGCCGGAGTAGCTGTGGAGGAGGAACTGCAGCCACAGCGGAGTATGTGGAGGAGGAGCTGCGGCCGTGCCGGAGCAGCTGCGGAGGACGAGGTGCGGCTGGGCCGTGCAGGCGAGATCCAGATGCTGTAGGTAGAAGAAGGGATGTGAAGCTGTCATGTGGGACCCACGAGTTGATGTCTCATCCCACTCATTTAGATCTTGCAAACCAAACACGGAACTAGGTTGACCCCAACCTTCTTAACCAAACACACAACTAGGTTGAACCCAACCCTAAAATTTGGGTTAGGTCCAACCCATCCCTCATGGGCCCCAAACCAAACACATGCTAACAAAGAGCAGAGGCGGCGCTCGTCCCTCAGCTGCCCCCATCAACCCTACCTTCGGCCTATAAAAGGAGGCCAACTCACTCTTCTCATATTAGATTTAATATGGCTTGGCCCATATTTTATTTAATTAGAAATCCTAGGCCCATATAATATATATGCTACGGTGTATTATAGTTTTATAATCCTGTATAAGATTTTGACTATTTGTTGACTCCTACGTGACGTGCATGGGCTTGTTTCGCCGCTTGGGCTGGTGGGCTGGTTAATAAAGGAGTAAACGTAACCGATGGAGGTGCAATGGAGGATCTGTATTGGGTAACCTACGTAGTAATAACCGTTTACAGCGATTACTTCGTATTCCCATAATCGTAACACCAGTGAGCTGGTTAATAAAGGAGTAATCGTAATTGGGGAGGTGCAATGGAGGATCTGTATTTGGGAGTCAGTTACGAACGTTACCGGAGTAACCTACGTAGTAATAGCCGTCTACGGTATCCCCGTAAACTCGGCTGGTTAATATTCCGTAACTCAATGGGCTGGTTAATAAAGGAGTAAACATAATTGATAGAGGTGCAATGGAGGATCTGTATTGGGGCGTCAGTTACGGACGTTACCACAGTAACCTATGTAGTAGACGTTTATGGCGATTACTTTGTATTCCGGTAACCCCAGTGCTAATTGCTCCTTACGGTGATAACTCTCTTCCTTCCGAAATCTCCTGCCATAACCTCCCTCCTTTCCCTCCGCTGGTCTTACTTTCTCGTACAATCTCTTTATCGAGTTGCCTTCGAGTTTCCCCGTCCTAATCCTCTGTGCGCACCTTTCCCTCCGCTGGTCTTACTCTCTCGTACAATCTCTTTGTCGAGTTGCCTTCGAGTTTCCCCGTCCTAATCCTCTGCGCGCACGAAGAGCTGGTCTTACTCTCTCGTACAATCTCTCTATCTAGTTGCCTTTGAGTTTCCCAGTCCCAATCAAAGTAAAAAATAGCGGATAGCGGGTTGGTAGAGGATTGGCGTCGAGGTAGCGGATTGCGGATAGCGGGCGATATTGCGGACGATAAGTTCCAATAGCGGCACCTAATAATCTCACACAATTTTTAGTACATATATCATGAATAATGTGTATAAATAGACATTTAATTGCACTCAAATACTTATGTCTCAAATACTTAAATTAAGAAAACAAACATGGTGTTCCACACATTAAATCATCACATTGAGAGTTTGCAAACGAACACACTATGAGCCATAAAATAGTTCACAAGACTATCACTCGACATTGTCAACATCATCGGCCACATGGTCACCTGAACCATCTCCATCTGCATAAGGGATATTCTCTTCCTCTTCCTCTTCACTTTCAGAACAATCAAATTCTTCCTCGTCTTCTGCAACAACTCGTGCTTTCTTTGCTTTGCTTTTGGCTTGCGTCCCTCCCTTTTGCGACCTCCGTGGTGGCGTGGCGCACGGCGACTCAACGGCGGCCGGCCAGCACAACGGCGGCGGCGCCGAACCTGGAGGCCAAGGGTGGTGGCGGCGGCGCTGAATGGAGCCTACAGCCGATGGTGGGGGTGTCTGACCTGGGGTTGGGGTGTGACCGTGTGAGTCGTTCGTAGTGGGCTGGGCCGCTGGTTAGGGATACTGCTCCCACGCTATTGCGCTCCGCTATATGTAATTGCGCCCGCTATATCGACCCGTTGCGGCCGCAAAGTTCCACGCCGCAAACTTCAGAGCGCAACCTGGTAGCAGTAGCGGCAATGGGCCGCTACCGCAATTGCGGCCGCTACCGCCGCTATTTTGTACTTTGGTCCCAATCCTCTGCAAGCACGGCGAGTTGGGAGAGTAGGCCTCTAGAGACCCCATCTGCATCTGCGATACCTGCTCAGGTGGGCAGCTAATCAGGTTTTTGGGAGCATCTCCGCGACTCTCACTAACTCGCCAACGTCTTCTTCTTTGAATCATCTTCTTCCTGGTCGACACTTAAGGGACGACACTGCGAACCTTTTCCGCATCAACTGTGGTCCACTACTTCAAGCAACACACGATGTCTCATGTGAATGGAGCCACTAATGCCTTGAGCATGGGTCCCTCCGCTGGGTATAATCTTTTCCTTGAATTTGTTACATTCAATATCTTTTCTGCATTGGTCAGCATGTTGTTCATGTTCATGTCTGCTACTACTGCAAGTAGTAATATTACACACGTGCACATATATGTTGTCAGCAATTTGCTATGGTTTTTCTGATTAAATTTAACGTGAAAACTGCCTAAATTCCTAACAATCCAAAAACCTGATATTAGCCAATTTTCTGTTTGTGGTTTTGCTGCTACTTTGAAGCCGGAAGATTTTGATGGGACACATTATAAGAGATGGCGTGATAAGATGGTCATGTGGTTGACTGCTATGATTTGCTATCACGCCGCGCAGGGGAAGCCCGAACAATTTACTGCAAGGCTCTGTGGTTAGCGCTCTTGATAACAAGTATGTGGACTCTTACATAACATACAGACAAAGAATTATGGGATGCACTTGATGGAAAGTTCGGTGTTTCTGATGCTGGTAGTGAGTTGTACATCATGGAGCAGTTGTACAACTACATGATGGTTGAGAACCATTCAGTAGTCGAACAGGCTCATGAGATACATGCACTGGCTAAGAAACTCGAGCAATTTCTATGTGTGTTGCCTGATAAGTTTGTGGTCGGCAGTATTATCGCTAAGCTGCCACCTTCTTGGAGGAATTTTGCTACCTCTCTAAAGCACAAGAGACCAGAGTTTAGCGTGCCTGAGCTTAATGGGTCTCTTGATGTCGAGGAAGCGGCGAGAGCAAAAGACACGTGGAAAAGGAGTTGAGTCTTCTAGTGCCAATATGGTGCAGAAGAAAAACTCAAATGCATCCCGTAAGAAGAAGAAGAAGAAGTAAGAGAACAACTCGAAACCTAAGCAAACAAGAAAAAGAACAAAGAAGGTGATAGCTTTGTTTGTGTGAGTGATGTGCATTGGGCAAGTGCGTGCCCAGACCGCAAATTTAAGCAAGAAAAGAAATTAGCAAATATTTGGGTTATAATAGGTATGTGAAGATCTCGTTTTTTCCTTGCATCCCTAAGAATGACCCCTTCGAACTTACATCTAACCTCTAACACTGTTAATGTAGAGTATTTAACAGATCTTATATATAAGTTTACATATGGAAGGTTCGTTTGCGTTTTTACATTATCCTTACTAGCAAACATGCCTGTGCGTTGCAGCGGGAGAAAAAAACTACACGTTCATATGAAACAACAATGTAAACAGTGCATATCTATGTCTGTTTTATTCTTCTTACAAAAATTCAAATCTACGCGATAACTATGACATTCACAATATAAGCTTGAAACATAATAGTCAACTTAGATATAAGAAGTAAAACTCATATAAGAAGCAAAACTCATAATATAAGTCATTTGTGGACATAATCCTTGCTCTGTTACCGGGTCCGTCATCAGCTCCAGCGTGATCGGGGCACTGCAATGGCTCTAGGTTGACCCCCGCCGCGCACCTTGGCGGGAGCCTGTTTGACGCCGTGGCAGTGGTGGATCCAGAATGAAAATGACTATTAAATATTATGTTTGCAATTAATTTAGTCAAGAAAACAAAAGGCACATATTTTTGTCAAAATATCTTATATTTTGTAGCTTGAAACGGCAGGTGCTTTGCCTTTGCATTAAGTAGAGGTGAAAAAGAACAGGTACAACAGGTTTACATGCTGGTTATACATTCCCATCCAACTGAAAGGTAGAAGCTAAAAAGATTTGAAAAAACAGCACTGCAATTGCAGTCTGAACTTGTTGCTATGTTACAAAAATATCTAGATATATAAACCATATATTTTTGTCCAAATATCCAGATATAATAAACCATCCTTACTTAGGATATAACATGGCTAACAGGAAAAAATGTGCCATGTTCTGAGTAGCTGTATTTGTCAGCATCAGATTCTCTTGTCAATTTTTTTTTGTTTCGCTCGAATCATTGAATTTCCGCAACGAACACCATAACACTATTACATCTCATGTGGTTTGATTGAAGATCTATAAAAACTGGTAGAGAATTAACAACAGGCCGACGTATTGAAAGCACCATTGAATACAGAAACATATCAGTGAATAAATAAATCACAGGAACTGCATGCAGCGGTGTCTATGGACCTTGCAGGCGAGCCGACAACTTAGGCAACTAACTGTAACATCCCGGGTTTTTGAGTAACCAAAAATACGAGCTTTTTAAAATTTTTCCTGCAATTGTGTGAAGCATGTAGCTTCTAGGTCAAACCCGAGTCTAACGCACTAACAGTCATTGCATCCATATAGATTTGGTTGTAGAAGTGTGCCAAAGTTCTTTAGTTGGATTAGGGTTTGTGTTTGGAGTGCACAATCCGTAGCAAACCCCTCTTGAATTCCTTGTGAGATCAACTCCAATTCCGTTATGGCCTTTTCCAAATTCCTCTTTTGAATCTCCATCTCAGATCTCTTTTGAAAACTCATCTCAAACCCCATTCGTTCCATCTCAAATCCTTGGGGCGTAAACGGGAAGACCATCCTTCTCCTGCTTGGCTCAAACCCATTTCGAATTTCTTTTGAATATCTCCCAAATTACCAAGTCACAAAAGATGAAACCCTTTTTTTCCTTTTCTCTTCTCCAATATTCCCGGTTGAGTCCCTCACAAATCTTCCCCAAATTCTTTCCCAAATTCACTTGGGAATTTCTCCTCTGAAATCTCTTCCAATCCCTTTTAAATCTCTACCAAATCCATAAATTCATAAAGTCACAAAAAGTAAATCCTTCTCGCTCTAGCCCAAGCCGTCAGTGTGGCCCAGCCGGCCATCTCCCTCTCCCTCATCCCCTTCACCCGCCAGGCCCATCACCCCTCCTCTCTACCTGGCCCAGGCGGACAGGCCAAGCTAGGTCGCAGCTGCCCCTTGCCGGCCCAACTACCCTTCCCCCTCTGGCCCATTCGTCAGCCCCCGTAGGCCCATGCGCGAGCCGCTGGCCCAAGTCATGGACATAGGCCCAGCAGCAGTCGCGCCCTGCCTGGGAACCCTAGAGCAGAGGCGCTTCTGACCGCACCCCAGGAGCCGCTGCCGCCGCCGCCCGAATAGGAGCCCGCGCGCCCCGGCACCTCGACGTCTGTACCCTTGGCCCTGCATCCATCGACGTGTGTCCCGGCCGTCACATCAATGGCACGGACGCCGAGACAGCCCCTAAACCCTAGCCCACCGCACTATTTAAGCAGCAGCAGGTCGCCTCCCTCGAGCCTCCTCCAAGCCGCCGTCTTCCCCTTCACCGCTCGTTGCTCTGCTCTGTGGACGCCGCTACGGTGCCACCTTCACTTCGTCGCCGGTCTTCTTGCCACGGAGGAGCAGGCGACATCCGCGCCACCCCACCGTCCTCGTCGGGCTAGCACCGCATCGACTCCCTCATCTCCCAGCTCCACGACACGCCACGACGTCGAGCTGCACCCCCGCGGGCTCTTCCTCCCACCCCGCGGTGTCCACCCGGCCGCGCGACCTCCTCCGCCTTTTCCCCCCTCTCCGCAAGCAGCGGCAGCACAGCCTCCTCCTCGTTAGCACACCGCGGCCGCTGCCTTCCCCGAGCTGAGCCCTTCCGTGGAGGGCGTTCAGCACGTCTACAACGTCCAGCCACGACGACGCCCTGGGCTGCACACAGCCGATGCAAGTCACCGGCCGCCTCTGCTCCATTCGCAGGGCAGTGGGCCACGTGCGACCTCGTCGTCCTTCCTCGAGCCTCCAGCCGACCCTGCTGAGCCGGGAACGCGCCGCGTCCACGCTGCGTCACCATGGTCTAGAGCCCGACGCCACCACCGTGCGTCCATGCTGCTCCGCCACCACTGGTAAACCACGTCGACCTTCTTCGTGCAGACTGATGTCGGAGCCGCACCGACCTCCGACGTCGTGCCAACCCTGTAGTGCCATCCTCCACTATCTGTCGGTGAGCCACAGCGTCCCGAGCCCCGTCTTTTCTTTGTCATTCATCGCCATCCGTACCTGAGACCGGCTTTCATGCCGTGGACTTCACTAATGCAGGAAGACCATGGCCTTGTTGTGCCATCTGGTGAGGCGGACCTTGCCATCGTCCTTGCGGACGTCATTGCAATGAGCTTCGACCACCTCGCTATGCCCATCCTTGTGTCCGGCCATCGAGCCGTGAAGTTGCTTGCAGGGGAGTTGTGGCACCGCCAACCCTCGCGGACTCGGTATTGTTGTGCCCAGCTTTCTAAAGCCGTCTCTCGGACGTCCGCTACCACGCCCGGCCAAGCCATAGCTTTCTGGAATGTACCACCGCAGCGAGCCTCACCTCCCTCGCAGCAAGGTCGAGCTTTTGAACCCGTCGACGCCACCCTTGACGTCAACAAGCTCTTACTTTCATTTCTTTTTATTTCTATAATTATCCGTACTTGTTACCTTATCTATCAATGTCATCATCTGGTTGCCTAATCGATATCTATACCAATGCCTGTGCCGTGCCTTTGTGCCAGTCTATCTCCCTTGTGTTGCTATGGATACGTGCTACTCCACGTCGTGTCGTGTTTTGTTGGTGCGTTGTGGTTCGTTGCTCTTTGTGTGTGTTTGCTTGCCGTCGTCCGCGGACCGTGCCTTCGAGCCAGTCAAGGGGGTCGTACCTCATTCGAGCGTTTCGATCGTGGGTTCGTCCTGCCATGGCCGTGATGCCGAGCGTAACTCGGCCCCTTGTTTTTAGTTGACTTGTTGTACCATGATCGTTGCTCCTACTACGTCTCTAGGGCATGGCCGCCATGGACTCGAAATCGGTGCGCTTCTTACCCGCACACGATGAGTCTGTCATGGCCTAGTCTATAGAAGACGAACTAGGGGACGATTATCGTGGAACTTACAGAAGCCAACTTGTTGGGTGAAGCTCATGGCCATGAGTCACCTCTCCATGACCATTGGGCCTTACCTTTTTGCTCGTGTGTTTATCCTAACCACCCGTACGCTCATGCCACTTTGACCAACGTGTCCCTTTGGGTCAAGCGGTGACAACCGCATCGCTATGGGCCTTAGAGATAGCCGTGTGCCAATTTAGATGCACGGTCGTGGTGCCCTACGGGTGGGTTTGGATCGTGGAATCGTATGTCCTTTCTTCCAATCTTCATCTGTCCCATGACGTGTTGGATGAAGGAGTGCGGGTTCCATTCTTTATTCCTCTTTTGTTCTCAATCCCCGTCAATCCAGTAAGGTGTGGATTGAGCTCTTCGCTAGTTCGGTGTTTGTTGCTCTCTTGATTCCATTCCTCCGATTCCCGTCGTTACAATGGCGAGTGGATTAAAGGAAGATGAACCTCGTGTCTCCTGCCGTCTTTTGGCTCTTCCGTGCTCGAGCCCTTGTATGCTTGTACCTTCTAGACCATAGCATCTCTTTGGTTCTTGCAGTGACAACGCACTGCAAAGAACCCTAGGGATGTCCTAGTGCATTTAGTGCACCTAGGTCATGATACCCTACAAGTTGTTTGGGCACTCGAGTTCTTTTGTTTGTCGCTCCTTTCCAATGCCTCGTCTTTTACCGTGACGTGTGTACTAGGAGAAGTAGACCGTCTCTGCTCTTCTCTTCCCTGTTCCACCCTCTCTTGGTTCTCATCAAGTTATAGTGGCGTTCGGATTAAGAGAGAACGAGACTTCTCTTGCTTGTAACCTTTCGGTTCTCGTCAGTCTCCATGACGCTCGGATCGGAAGTCGCAACCATGGTGTTCGCTTAGGATGAGCTAGAGCCTATGCCATTTCTATTTAAGCCATACAGGTCGACTCGATCAACCCGGGAAGTACCGGTGAGGCAAAGACTTAAGCTCGTGCTTAGCGAACCACCACTTATGTTCTCTTTTGGCCCAGGGATCGGACATCCGCCGAGAGGGCTATGTCGTTCTCTCTTTTGTGCTCTTACAGTGTAGTTACTCTTTTTGTACCTTGTTGTCTCTTCTTCCATAGTCTTTCTAGGTTAGAGGTCTGATTGCTCTTTTGCTTGTCGCTGTATCGAGGTAATTGCATCGAGGTTAGCATTGATCGGATCAGAACCTGTTGGAGGAAGGACATGCGGATGGAGGAAAGACCATGGAGAGCTACTACAAGTACACTGAGGATCTCAGAGTTGACATTCAACAGGTGTTCCACGTCCCACCCAACCTCGTAGAACCTATTAGACATGCTACATATAGATGCTAGTGCTTTACTTTCTTGCAATTGAACTGTGATAGGTTGCATGGTAGACTGCTTATAAGCCATTACCTTGTCACAACCTATTCCCCTGCACACCCGCTGTTAGGCTAGACGCTCACATACTACTTACTGCTTTATTTTCACTACTTATTATATCTGTGATGTGATGCTTGGTGAAGGGATAACGTGAGTGGATAAGGCACATGGTGCCGATAACTTGGTAGAACTGGATAATGAACTTGGGGAGATCTTGGCGTGCGTCTTGGGTGTGTGGTGAGGGTTGAGTCGATCGGATAGGATTCTACGACGAGTCTTTGGGGCAAGTCATGCCAGAGGGGTGCGACCTGGGCATTCCTCAAGAGAGGTACCTATGGCGGGTGCATGTGTTAGCAGACGGGGTGTTGGTTATCCCCGGTGGAGGTGCCGTCAAGGCACGGGGTGTTGGTTATCCCCTTGAGAAGATATCCTGTCCGGTCCCCCTAAGGACTAGTATGTCTTGAGAACCGGAACCATGGGACCCTTCGTGCACACCACTCGCTCCTGATGGGAAGGAGACGATTACCCGACTGACTAGGGCGGTGCCACTACTACTAGGTTGGAAGATGATAGTGTAGGGAGGTACGGGCATGGGGGCCCACACCCTCCTAAGACAGCATAGTGACCTTGGGGGCCCGGTACTACATCTCATAGTCTCAGCGTTTCGGTGGACACCAGGGTGGCCCAGGGCTGAGTGGTAGGGTGGTACCGTACCGGTTGGGAGGCAGTCGACATCAGCCTAGGCGAGGCACCGCCAATGATGGTGATCTTGTGGATTTCTAGGTGTACACGCTCTACAGAGTTGATCGATCTATATGTATAGCCACGTCCGCGGATATGGACATACCCATGACCTACGCTTCACTTGATTAGAGAGAGGAGTCATTTCTACCTTTCCCCTGGTTTTGGTGTTGGATCCGGCTTTGGCCATTGAGGCAAGGTACGAGCGGGAGTCGTCCCTGCCACCTAGAGAGTGAGAGTGTGGTGAGATGTGTGTGATGGGATGGGTGAATGTGTGGATGAGATGGGTTAAAAATTGATGAACTATTATTATAAAATGTTGTTGAACTTGCATAGGAAACCTACAACCATATATAGGCCCATTCTTCTACCCTTGCATTCCACTTACCACAAAGCATACGCAAAAGCATAGGGTGAGAGACAGTTTCCAATACAAATTGTACTAATAGATTTTGGACAGGTTTGAACGAAATCTACGACGACCACGAGGACTGGAATTAGGAGTAGATGGTCTGGTGCCTACGCTCAAGTGTGGTTGAGAAGATGGAGTCTACGCCCACTGACATTCTATGCCAACTTTGATGACTGCCGTGAAGGAGGAGCCTTCACCTGCCGATGCGCTACAACGACTCTGATGAAGATGTGTGTGCGTTTCCGCTAGATTAATCTATGTAATAGGTGTGTTAACCAGTGTTATAAAGCCTTGTAACTTGTAATTCTATGATGTATGACTATGATGTCAGCTGATAATTGATAATGTGATGGATTGCTCTCGTAATCTACTACATTATAAATCGTATATGTGGATTTTCCCTTCGAGGAAAATCGAGATCGTTTCAGGTGGTATCAGAGCCATACTTGACCCTAGGACGAGACCCGTAGAACCATACACTAGTTTAGAAGCCAAAACATCTTGTCTAGAGTAGAACTATGGGTACAAACATTTGTTTCCCTCCCCGCCTTGAATTCTGCTGCTAACTGGCCTTCCCAAACATGGAAAGTTGACCTTTATGAAATATACCCCTTACCGCCCATGCTAGTCGATACATGTGTGAGGCTTAAATGTTTAGGAGTCGCCTTCTGCCAACACTATGCATATAGGAATTGTAATTCTGCCTGATTGCCTGGATCTTGTGCTTGTTGTGCTTCCTATGCTTCTTATTGTTTGAGTGTAAGCTGTAGAAGCTATTTTGTGTATGTGAGACTCCAGGTACAGGAAAACCTAGCCGGACAAACCCAATGCCATCCTATGACTGGATAAGTGACCCCCAACTAACAGAGTTAAAATACACTAAAAATGCATCATATCCTTACCAACTCTGTTTCAAAACTGTTTTTGACTTTCAACTAAATGCATATTCAAAGTACCCTCCCCTTTTCTGGTTAAAAAGTCTCTCTTTGACAAAATCATTGCTATTCAAAGAAAATGGTTTCTAAACATCTTAAAAAGTTTCTCCTCTTTCAAAAGAAAAGCAGTTTAAAATATCTTCTCAACTTGATTTGATTTCAAAAGCCATTTGCGAAACAGTTTGAAAACCAGTCTCCTTTCAAAAAGTGTTACAACTTCACTTCCGAAAAACAAAAGTTTTGCGTTTCAATCAACAAAATGTTTTCAAACCAAAGTCCTTGGCTCAGTTTTGTTTTAAAAAGCTTTTGATTTCAATCAGGGAGCCAAACTTCCTTCAAAATAGACCCTGCTTTCAAAAATGGTTTGCAACCGATTTATAAAATCCTTGCAAAGAGAATTTTTGTTTTAATCTTCCTAAGATATCTTTGCAAAATCCAAAATGAGCTTTCCAAAAACTAGTTTCAAAAGTTGGTGTTGAAAAAGGTTTATGAAAAACAAAGTTGGATTGCAAAAGTTTTACTTGTCCAATGTGAAAAGATTTCCAATCATTTTTAGGATTAGCTCTCTCTAACTCAAAAAAAAGAGAAGAGGAAGCAACTCTTTGTTTACAAACTAAAATGAGTTTCAAACCCTTGATTTGCAATCATCCAAAAGAAAAGTGTTTTGTTTTAGAAAATGAAAGCTTTCAAAGATTTTGTTCTCCAAAACTTGCATGGATTTCAACCCGTTTTCAAAGGATTTTACAACTCGCTCTCCCTCACTATTCAAGCCGAATTTTAAAACAGCATGCTTTAAAAGTTTTGGAAAAACCTTGGCATTTGCAAAACATTTTCATTAAAATGATTTCAAATTCCGTATGCTCGCTATTTCAAAACGTCATTTTCCAGAAAGCCCGTTTGGAAAAGTGTATAAACCTGAATTGATTCCTAAAACTTCCCCTCTCGAAAGGCCCAAATGTTTCTAAAAAATTATTTTAAAAGAGGTTTTGAAAAAAAACCCTTCTATAAAAGTTTTGATTTCACAAACTAAAAATCTATTTAAAGTGTTTCCAGAAATCTTTTCTAATGAACTATTTTGACCAAAATTCAAAAGTTTGATTTGAGTTTCAAAAACCAAAGTGGGTTACAACCTATTTCAATTATTTCTATGTTGATTTGATTTCAAAATCAAAGGGTGTGACCTTCCTCCTTGCAAGAATTGCAAAACAAAAGTTCTATAACTATATATTTCCAAATCATGACCTCCAAAACCATTTATAAAGGCTTTTCTCTCACTTCTTTCTAAAAACTCTCCTCTCCCTTTAGCTTGGGAATATCAGGGTGCTATCGGTAATATATTTGGTAGTGAGTCGTAATCATAACCCTTGGTGCTGCTACGAAACCTGGGGCCCCATGTGTGATGCATCCACATGGCTTGCTACCAGGCGTATGTAGGTATTGAGGTACGTGACTATGACCGCTCCAAGTGGTACCTGCATACCATGGTAATCCTAAGCTTAGTTTTTCTAAATCCTACTTCAAAAGCACCCGCTCGAAAAGAGTTTACTTAAAACAAAGGAAAATTTGGATTTCAAAAATCTCCGTTCAAATACCGTATTATGTTCTAAAACAAAGAGATTTTAAACCCAAAATCTTTGCAAGAACAAACTTCTATTTAAAATAAAACAACTATTGGGGGAAAAGAATTTGGAAAAGTTTTGTTGTGTGAAAAACCCCTTCGTCGTCAAGACTCTTGGCTTCCATCAAAAGTTTTGAAAATCTTGCTCCTATCTCAAAATGCCTTTGTGAAAAGATGCTTCAAATCCTTTGTTTGTGATTTTGAAAATTTTGAGAAAAGCGGCCTCCTCCAAATGGCGTTTTCCAAAAATGGATTTATGAAAACCTATTTTCAAAGCCTCTTAAAAATACTTTATTTGCAAAAGGTTTTGGTTTACCAAATCTAAAACCAACTTCAAAAAGGGAATTTATTTTGAAATGAAAACTATTTCAAGTTGCTTCCCTATCTTGCAAAAATGGATTTCATTTCAAAAAGAAAAACTGGTTTCAAAGTTGTCTTTTTGATCCAAAAACTATTGTTTAAAGCAAAATAGCTTCCACAAATGGCTTTTAAAACTCGCCTTGCGAAAAATTTGGCCCGTGAAAATGAATTCAACGAGTATTTAAAATTGCTTCCCAAAAACCATTGATTAACGAAAACAAAATGATTTTAAAAGGCAAAATCAAAACATAGATTGCGAAAGTTTTAGAAAGCTCTTTTGAGAAAAGGTTCTTTTCCAAAAACCGATTTGACAATGCAAAATTGTCTCCCTCTCCTTTCTCAATTCGAAAAGGTTTGTGAAAACTACTTTCCAAGAGCCCTTCTTTCAAAAGTTTCTTTGCAAAACCTAATGCGTTAATGCATGAAAAACATCTAGTGAAAGCCCTTAACCCTATTAAACCTAAAGAGCCATCTGTCAACCGTAACAACTCTTAAAATCTCAGGGACGAGATTCCTGTAAGGGGGGTGGACTGTAACATCCCGGGTTTTTGAGTAACCAAAAATACGAGCTTTTTAAAATTTTTCCTGCAATTGTGTGAAGCATGTAGCTTCTAGGTCAAACCCGAGTCTAACCCACTAACAGTCATTGCATCCATATAGATTTGGTTGTAGAAGTGTGCCAAAGTTCTTTAGTTGGATTAGGGTTTGTGTTTGGAGTGCACAATCCGTAGCAAACCCCTCTCGAATTCCTTGTGAGATCAACTCCAGTTCCGTTATGGCCTTTTCCAAATTCCTCTTTTGAATCTCCATCTCAGATCTCTTTTGAAAACTCATCTCAAACCCCATTGGTTCCATCTCAAATCCTTGGGGCGTAAACGGGAAGACCATCCTTCTCCTGCTTGGCTCAAACCCATTTCGAATTTCTTTTGAATATCTCCCAAATTACCAAGTCACAAAAGATGAAACCCTTTTTTCCTTTTCTCTTCTCCAATATTCCCGGTTGAGTCCCTCACAAATCTTCCCCAAATTCTTTCCCAAATTCACTTGGGAATTTCTCCTCTGAAATCTCTTCCAATCCCTTTTAAATCTCTACCAAATCCATAAATTAATAAAGTCACAAAAAGTAAATCCTTCTCGCTCTAGCCCAAGCCGTCAGTGTGGCCTAGCCGGCCATCTCCCTCTCCCTCATCCCCTTCACCCGCCAGGCCCATCACCCTCCTCTCTACCTAGCCCAGGCGGACAGGCCAAGCTAGGTCGCAGCTGCCCCTTGCTGGCCCAACTACCCTTCCCCCTCTGGCCCATTCGTCAGCCCCCGTAGGCCCATGCGCGAGCCGCTGGCCCAAGTCATGGACATAGGCCCAGCAGCAGCCGCACCCTGCCTGGGAACCCTAGAGCAGAGGCGCTTCTGACCGCGCCCCAGGAGCCGCTACCGCCATCGCCCGAATAGGAGCCCGCGCGCCCTGGCACCTCGACGTCCGTACCCTCTGCCCTGCATCCATCGACGTGTGTCCCGGCCATCACATCAACGGCACGGACGCCGGGACGGCCCCCGAACCCTAGCCCACCGCGCTATTTAAGCAGCAGCAGGTCGCCTCCCTCGAGCCTCCTCCAAGCCATTGTCTTCCCCTTCTCCACTCGTTGCTCTGCTCTGTGGACGCCGCTACGGTGCCGCCTTCACTTCGTCGCCGGTCTTCTTGCCATGGAGGAGCAGCCAACATCCGCGCCACCCCACCGTCCTCACCGGGCTAGCACCGCATCGACCCCCTCGTCTCCTAGCTCCACGACACCCCATGACGTCGAGCTGCACCCCCGCGGGCTCTTACTCCCACCCCGCGATGTCCACCCAGCCGCGCGACCTCCTCTGCCTTTCCCCCCTCTTTGCAAGCAGCGGCAGCACAACCTCCTCCTCGCGCCGATCTTCGCCGTGCTCTCCTCGTTAGCACACCACGGCCGCGGTCTTCCCCGAGCTGAGCCCTTCCGCGGAGGGCATTCAGCACGTCTGCAACGTCCAGCCACGACGACGCCCTGGGCTGCACGTAGCCGATGCAAGTAGCCGGCTGCCTCTGCTCCGTTCGTGGGGCAGCGGGCCATGTGCGACCTTGTCGTCCTTCCTCGAGCCTCCAGCCGACCCTGCTGAGTCGGGAACGCGCCGCGTCCACGCTGCGTCACCATGGTCTAGAGCTCGACGCCACCACCGTGCGTCCATGCTGCTCCGCCACCACCGGTATACCACGTCGACCTTCTTCGTGCAGACTAATGTTAGAGCAACACCGACCTCCGACGTCGCGCCAACCCTGCAGTGCCATCCTCCACTATCTGTCAGTGAGGCGCAGCGTCCTGAGCCTCGTCTTTTCTTTGTCATTCATCGCCATCCGTACCTGAGACCGGCCTTCGTGCCATGAACTTCACTAATGTAGGAAGACCATGGCCTTGTTGTGCCATCTGGTGAGGCGGACCTTGCCATCGTCCTTGCGGACGTCATTGCAATGAGCTTCGACCACCTCGCTGTGCCCATCCTTATGTCCGGCCATCGAGCCGTGAAGTTGCTTGCAAGGGAGTTGTGGCACCGCCGACCCTCGCGGCCTCGGTTTGGTTGTGCCCAGCTTTCTAAAGCCGTCTCTTGAACGTCCGTTACCACGCCCGGCCAAGCCACAGCTTTCTAGAACGTACCACCGCAGCGAGCCTCACCTCCCTCGCAGCAAGGTCAAGCTTTTGAATCCGTCGACGCCACCCTTGACGTCAACAAGCTCTTACTTTCATTTCTTTTTATTTCTATAATTGTCCATACTTGTTACCTTATCTATCAATGTCATCGTCTTGTTGCCTAATCGATATCTATACCAATGCCTGTGCAGTGCCTTCATGCCGGTCTATCTCCCTTGTGTTGCTATGGATACGTGCTACTCCATGTCGTGTCGTGTTTTGTTGGTGCGTTGTGGTTCGTTGTTCTTTGTGTGTGTTTGCTTGCCGTCGTCTGCGGACCGTGCCTTCGAGCCGGTCAACGGGGTCGTACCTCGTTCGAGCGTTTCGGTCGTGGGTTCGTCCTGACGTGGCCGTGATGCGAGCGTAACTCGACACCTTGTTTTTAGTTGACTTGTTGTACCATGATCGTTGCTCCTACTATGTCTCTAGGGCATGGCCACCATAGACTCAAAATCGGTGCGCTTCTTACTCGCACACGATGAGTCCATCATGGCCTAGTCTATAGAAGACGAACTAGGGGACGATTATCGTGGAACTTATAGAAGCCAACTTGTTGGGTGAAGCTCATGGCCGCGAGTCACCTCTCCATGACCATCGGGCCTTACCTTTTTGCTCATGTGTTTATCCTAACCCCCCGTATGCTCATGCCACTTTGACCAACATGTCCCTTTGGGTCAAGCGGTGACAACCGCATCGCTATGGGCCTTAGGGATAGCCTTGTGCCAATTTAGATGCACGGTCGTGGTGCCCTACGGGTGGGTTTGGATCGTGGAATTGTATCTCCTTTCTTCCAATCTACGTCCGTCCCATGACGTGTTGGACGAAGGAGTGCGGGTTCCATTCTTTCTTCCTATTTTGTTCTCAATTCCCATCGATCCAGTAAGGTGTGGATTGAGCTCTTCACTAGTTCGGTGTTTGTCGCTCTCTTGATTCCATTCCTCCGATTCCCGTCGTTACAATGCCGAGTGGATTAAAGGAAGATGAACCTCGTGTCTCCTGCCGTCTTTTGGCTCTTCCGTGCTCCAGCCCTTGTATGCTTGTACCTTCTAGACCGTAGCGTCTCTTTGGTTCTTGCAGTGACAACCGCACCGCAAAGAACCCTAGGGATGACCTAGTGCATTTAGTGCACCTAGGCCGTGGTACCCTACAAGTTGTTTGGGCACTCGAGTTCTTTTATGTGTCGCTCCTTTCCAATGCCTCGTCTTTTACCGTGACGTGTGTACTAGGAGAAGTAGATCGTCTCTGCTCTTCTCTTCCCCGTTCCACCCTCTCTTGGTTTTCGTCAAGTTATAGTGGCGTTCGGATTAAGAGAGAACAGGACTTCTCTTGCTTGTAACCTTTCGGTTCTCGTCAGTCTCCATGACGCTCGGATCAGAAGTTGCAAGCCATGGTGTTCGCTTAGGATGAGCTAGAGCCTATGCCATTTCTATTTAAGTCGTACAGGTCGACTCGATTGACCCGGGAAGTACCGGCGAGGCAAAGACTTAAGCTCGTGCTTAGCGAACCACCACTTGTGTTCTCTTTTGGCCCAGGGATCGGACATCCACCGAGAGGGCTAAGTCATTCTCTCTTTTGTGCTCTTCCAGTGTAGTTACTCTTTTTGTACCTTGTTGCCTCTTCTTCCATAGTCTTTCTAGGTTAGAGGTCTGATTGCTCTTTTGCTTATCGCTGTATCGAGGTAATTGCGTCGAGGTTAGCGTTGATCGGATCAGAACATGTTGGAGGAAGGACAAGTGGATGGAGGAAAGACCATGGAGAGCAACTACAAGTACGCTGAGGATCTCGGAGTTGACATTCAACAGGTGTTCCACGTCCCACCCAACCTCGTAGAACCTATTAGACATGCTACATATAGATGCTAGTGCTTTACTTTCTTGCAATTAAACTGTGATAGGTTGCATGGTAGACTGCTTGTAAGCCATTACCTTATCGCAACCTATTCCCCTGCACACCCGCTGTTAGGCTAGACGCTCACATACTACTTACTGCTTTATTTTCACTACTTATTATATCTATGATGTGATGCTTGGTGAAGGGATAACGTGAGTGGATAAGGCACATGGTGCCGATAACTTGGTAAAACTAGATAATGAACTTGGGGAGATCTTGGCGTGCGTCTTGGGTGTGTGGTGAGGGTTGAGTCGATCGGACAGGATTCTATGACGAGTCTTTGGAGCAAGTCATGCCGGAGGGGTGCGACCTAGGCATCCCTCAAGAGAGGTACCTATGGCGGGTGCATGTGTTAGCAGACGGGGTGTTGGTTATCCCCGGTGGAGGTGCCGTCGAGGCACGGGGTGTTGGTTATCCCCTTGAGAAGATATCCTGTCCGGTCCCCCTAAGGACTAGTATGTCTTGAGAACCGGAACCATGGGACCCTTCGTGCACACCACTCGCTCCTAATGGGCAGGAGACGATTACCCGACTGACTAGGGCGGTGCCACTACTACTAGGTTGGAAGGTGATAGTGTAGGGAGGTACGGGCATGGGGGCCCACACCCTCCTAAGACAGCGTAGTGACCTTGGGGGCCCGGTACTACGTCTCACAGTCTTAGTGTTTCGGTGGACTCCGGGGTGGCCCAGGGCTGAGTGGTAGGGTGGTACCGTACCGGTTGGGAGGCAGTCGACATCAGCCTAGGTGGGGCACCGCCGATAATGGTGATCTTGTGGATTTCTAGGTGTACACGCTCTGCAGAGTTGATCGATCTATACGTATAGCCGCGTCCGCGGATATGGACATACCCATGACCTACGCTTCACTTAATTAGAGAGAGGAGTCCTTTCTACCTTTCCCCTGGTTTTGTGTTGGATCCGGCTTTGGCCGTTGAGGCATGGTACGAGCGGGAGTCGTCCCTGCCGCCTAAAGAGTGAGAGTGTGATGAGATGTGTGTGATGGGATGGGTGAACGTGTGGATGAGACGGGTTAAAAATTGATGAACTATTATTATAAAATCTTGATGAACTTGCATAGGAAACCTATAGCCATATATAGGCTTATTCTTCTACCCTTGCATTCCACTTGCCACAAAGCATAAGCAAAAGCATAGGGTGGGAGACAGTGGCCAGTACAAATCGTACTGATAGATTTTGAACAGGTTTGGACGAAATCTACGACGACTACGAGGACTGGGATTAGGAGTAGATGGTCTCGTGCCTATGCTCAAGTGTGGTTGAGAAGATGGAGTCTACGCCCGCTGACATTCTATGCCAACTCTGATGACTGCCGTGAAGGAGGAGCCTTTACCTGCCGATGCGCTACAACGACTCTGATGAAGATGTGTGTGCGTTTCCGCTAGATTAATCTATGTAATAGGTGTGTTAACCAGTGTTGTAAAGCCTTGTAACTTGTAATTCTACGATGTATGACTATGATGTCAGCTGATAATTGATAATGTGATGGATTGCTCTCGTGATCTACTACATTATAAATCGTATCTGTGGATTTTCCCTTCGAGGAAAATCGAGATCGTTTCACTAACCGCTAGGCGGGTATCTCCTGGGTGGCCCCTCCCGTGCTGCTTCCTGTGCAGCCATTGCAAGGCCACGCAACTTGGACCAGGCATCGAGGAAGCTTAGGGCATAGCACTAATGACCGGAATCGATCGGTCGAGAACCACAATATTCGTCGTCTGCACTTATATGCTGGTATCCATGGCCGCAGTGTGACCACGAGCAGAACAGATTAGGAGGAGTGGCTGGTGGCAGCTATGACTTAAATATACCTGGTAACCTGGGCAACGCTTACCCTCAGGTTCCTATCGCAGACCGCCTATGACTACGAGTCGAGTGCCCCGTCTGACTCCAACTCGTTAACGCCTTCCATAACTACGTGAGCCCTGTTTTAGACACCAATTCCATGTCTGAGGAGTAAACGACGGACGAAAAAACAATAGTCAATCATACTTAACCCGATCTGGCTTGGTTAAAAGTCCTAACAAAATACGTACACTGCGATTTCATGTACATGCCATGTGCCTTTCACAAATCTGCATGCATGTAATAACTTCCAAATTTTATCTCCCTTGTATGTAATCACGTCACATCTTATTGCAAGTCGGAATCATCTAACTTGCCTTTTCTTCTCACATGACCAAACAATTGTATAACACTTGGACTCTTTGCAGTGTCTGGATGGAAATTCAAGTCCTTTAAGAATCGGGCAAACTTTTTTGTGGTTTAATATTAGAAAGTAAGATAGACTCCTTATCACCGGCAGACACAAGTTGTTCTAACACATATGAGCATGAACCTAATATGTTTTGGAATCGGACTCCGTATTGCGCCATATTGGTCTAGACGTAAGCTATTCTAACTTGTAAGAGCACGGGTTATATATAAGTCCGGACAAAAGAAATTCTCCATTGTTCGGTAGTTAGAGAAAGATGGACAAAAAAAATGGATGGACGAAAAAAAAGAGCCTGAAATTTTGCCTCTTTATTATTATTAGGTATATAGATATAGATATAGATATAGATATAGATATGAGAAAAAAAGGTCCATCTCCCTTGAGTCAAAGCAGACAGGCGCCAGTTGCCCCGTGGTCACCCGGCCCATTGTGGGCCATGGGACAAATTAAACAATGAGATTGGAAGAGACTAGCATATGAGGTATTCACTACTAAAAATGATGTTAGAAGACAAGACAATTTATTACTAAAAATGATTTTAGAAGACAACACAATTTATTTTTAGAGGTGGGCAATGAATGATTCAAATCGGAAGGAAGCCTCTATTTTCTAAATCTGCTACTATAATCATTTTTTTTCTATACTAGGTAGCGTGCCCGTGCGTTGCTACGGGATAACTAAACTTTTGTACTAAAAACACACGGATCGTATGGTAAGATAACAATACTGTGAAATTAAATACCAATGTTAAAGTGACATTTACTCCAAAAAGCAAAGTTCGTGAAATTAACAGTCACGCACAAAAAAGTTCACATGACCATAACAAGATTAATTGATTCCTCAACCTTTTTAGAACTAATCATATCTTTGAATTATCAGATTGCTTCATAAAGGACTGGTATACCCAGACCAGGCCCTTCTTCATATTTAATGTTTGACTGTTATAAAAAAAACAATTCTCTAAGTGTGATGAGGCACTCATTTCACTCTTGATATTGGCTATCTTCCACAATTTTTTTACTATGGAAGATGATTTTCATTTTTTCCTAAAATAATGGATCATTGAGAAACATTAGCTGTCACAAATAGCCAAGCACATTACAATATCTTCTAGTACTCCAAAAGACTTTCACTACTACACCAAGTACATCTTGGTAGTCATTGCTCCGGACTATTCCAATTGCTCCATGGTTGTGGTTACATACTGCATTGGAATGAACGTTGTCAGTGATTAGTAAACAGTCAATTCTACGCGTAGGGGTTACATAGACGGCGTGCAAAGCAATGTGCTAAAAGAGTTACAGGGAATCAAAGACAAGCTTCAGAACATCAATGGAGCTTTGAGGTCTCTTCCATGGTGCCCACCAATCCATATCCATGGAAAAAACTCATGTAAGCCACATGCATAGTATGAATTAAAATTCATACGTACTAATAACAATGGAAATTAGCTTCCCTCATATAATGATAGAGCCTAAGATATGAGAATATGCCACAATGTAACAATGGAAATAACACTGCTAATAACAAATAATATATCATGTATCATGAAAAATAATGCATGCATCAGATGATCACAACCAACCTTCAGTACCCTGTGAGTGCCATCGGTAGATGTTCTTACTTACTTCAGAAGACTCATTGACAGAGTATCGCTCAAAGGAAAACAGAGTGCTATTATGCAAAGATAGACCCTGCAAAAAGACAGAACTTCATCTGATTGAACAAATATAAGGTAGACAATTCTCACCAAAATGGCAGATAACAAACTGAATATGATAACATTGCTGCATCAAAAACACTTAGCTAGTAAGAATTAATCATTACTTGTACTGTAATTCACTGGTTCTAATTTTTTTTAAAAAAAAACAAGTACTCCATTTTTATTAACAAGTAAAATTCTTGAAAGCGTCACATATTTCACCAGAAAAAAAAAAGATAGTCTCATGTGAGCATCTCTTTTCTAATAATGATCTAGTTATGTTATACACTAAACCTTAAACAGACTGACCTTAACTGCAACTGAAGGATTATTTGACATCATCCACACCCACTCAACTATACTACTGATGAATTCTGCTTCACCAAGTTATCAAACAACTCAGTTCTAAATAACGGAATTGGAATAACATTTGTGCTAAGCTTGAGAAAAGTACACACATGTATCAGGTAGAGTTCAGGTAACTTTTTGCGCAAGAGAGTGTTCAGGTACTGAAAGATCTTTGAGCTGCCTATGGTCATGGCTAACCTTTTGGTACACATCAATTTTCAATTTCCTACATGGAAACTGACATGTCTTCAACAGCTAGATCTTTGTGTTGCATATGTAAGTGGATAATGTTTGATTGGAATAAATCAGCCTTGACTTATTGCAAAGTGTAGAACAAGAACAATATAGTTAAAACAGTCATGGGTTATTGCAGATAGGTGAATTGGGTAGAACCTGGTTATCAAATCGTGCCTACGAGATGCCTTTGCAACTCGCCTCCATAACAAAGCTTCCCCAGAAAAATTAATCACACTGACATGACATACTTGCAGTGGTTCAGACATCTCATCCTGAAGATAGAAGAGGAACTATGGTAAAAATTCTGACAAATTCATCTAGACAAATCGATGCATCTTCATATGCATAAAAGAAATGGGAATCTTTGCAGCTTGGCAAATTATGCTACAACTACATGATTGGAATTGATCAAAATCGTGTATTCGAAACTTATCTGAATCGGGATGCCAAAACCAGCACGAAACTCACCTCATGGCATTGCGGCATGGAAGGGGTGCAGTACTGCAGTTAACTTTAACTTTTCATAGAAATTTTGGATCAGGCATCCATGTGTTCGCTGAGGATTACAGATTAATAATAATAATTAAAAACAAGCCAAACCAGCAGCATTTCAATTTACAGCACTTCTATGAGAGGGGAAACGAACTTTTGCATATTTACCGGCAAGGCAAGCAATACGTCATTGACATCATGGATCTATTAGGCCAGGCAGGAGGTCTCGGATGTGACATCGGCTGGTGGCCTCCTATTGTCACCACTGCTGCGACTTCTATTTACCAATCTATGAAATTCACAAAGCCACAGACATGAGAAACAAAAAATTCATAGCTGACCTATCACAAATTTTTTATCAGACTAAAGGATTCATGGATGAAACAATGCTTAACAAATTTTCAGATCATACATTTCCTGATCTCCTTGCAGCAAAAAACAATCCATTGATTATTTCATCCATGTACCTGTAGGTGCCTGGAGACGAAGAACATGCCTCGGATCCTTCTTAGCCTGGGTCTTCCTCACGGTGATCATTCAGCAACAACAAAGAAATCTCCATAAAACCACAAGCAACACCAATCAAAACCAAACCAAAAAACAACAAGAATGGAAAATGTGTCCGCCAAATCGGATAGTACCTGGAATCACAGCTGTTGAAAACCGATCGCTCATGCCGCATCCCGGATAGGCGAACACCAGCGCCAGATTCCAGTGGCCCGCGCCATCAGACGGTAGAGGCCCCTTGTCCTGCAGGGGTCCGCGCGTTGAGGCCGCGGCAATGACGCTCCCTCGGCCGCCTACGCGTCAGGGCCAGGGCCACAAAGGCGTCGCCCCGCCTCGTCCTAGGCCGGAGCGAGAAAGGAAAAAAGTACTACATAGTTGAGCTACCTCTCCTCGACCATGCAGTTGCCATTGATGGGAATGAACTTGTCCCCGTCCTGTACGCCTCCTCGTCTCCATCTGTGGCTCGCTTCCAATCAGCCACTCACATCCATTGGCGGCGTGCCCTGCTGGCTTGGGTTGTCGAGGCTCGCCTCGTCGCTGCCGCGGGTGGATGCACTTCCTGGGACGGGGCAGGGTAGTGGCAGATGCGCTTCTGTGGGATGGGGGAGGGGACGAACGGCCTCCCAACGCCCAGCCTGCGCCCTTCTGTGGCGGCCTGCTTCCTGCTCGCCACGTCCGTCGCCAGGTGCTGCGTCGGGCCGCGTCCTACTTGCTGTGTCTGCCGCCGGCGTCGTATGCCACGCAGCTGCTTCCGCCGGCAGAGACCCCTGGTGGCCGTCGGCGCATAGGGGAGAGGAGGAGTCGGTGCGTGGGGGAGAGGAGTCGGCGTGCGTGGCAGATGCCGGTGAGGGTGACAATGGGGATGGGACGGGAGAGGAGGAATCGCACGTGGGCGAGAGGAGTCGCGGTTGGGGAAGGGCGGGGCAGGGAAGGGCGCACGCATGATTGGTGGGCTGAAATAGCGAGTGTGATTGGAGGAGGTCGCACGGAGGCTGAACATGCAGTCGCGCGAGGTGCCTATTGCACGAGGCGGCAGACGGACAGACCGAAGTTTTTATCGCACCAAAAAGTGTTCACGTTTTATTCTTTTTATTTTTATTTTTAGTTGAAGGAGATAAATAAAGTAGCACCAATTGCTGTGTGCACTCCAATAACCCCGTCCAAGTGCAAGACGGAGAACACGCAAGACCTTCTCGGCCATTATTTTGATTTGATCCACATTTGACTCGGAATAGTGCCTGTTTGACTCGGAATCGTGCCTGACAGAAACAGGATCCTCGGGGTTGAAAACGTGTACATATGAGGCATTGTATATCCGATTTGGACTCGTTATATATGGAAAACGGTTATCCGGCATTATATATATGTACGAACGACTCAACAATTGGCAGCTGTATACTAGGTATCCCGTTCATAGGATATACACAGCATGGCCTCGTGCCAAGAAAAGGCTTGCGCTGGGGTACTGATCGCCGGAATCATAGTCGCTTTGGGCTTCCTGGTAAACTGGATCGTCGTCAACGCAAGACCTAGCTACATCACAGTGAGCCTCCTCGACGCACGGGGCTCGACGTCGACGAGGAGACCAGTACCAAAACCCCGGTGGAGTTCGACGTCGCCATTGGTCTCCTGCACCTCCAGAGCTTCCTCAGGGTAGCCCACGACGGCGGACACATGACCATCTCCTACGCCGGCGTCCAGGGCCGTTTCTATGTTTTCAAAGGCCTTAGGGCAAACATGACAATGGGCCCTTATGGCTACATATATGTTTAATTATATATGTGCTAATATGCAATTTGTATAAATGTATATATATACACAGAGGAGTTAATTGATAAGCAATGACAATATCAGGATACAATGACTAGAAGAACAAGAAAATGACACTAATTTGATTACCTCAAAATCCCGAATAAAATCAAACTCCCACTATGAAAAGAGACTTCTTCGGGCTTTTCTTGATGCAAAATCGTTAAGGACAGTGTCGAGATCAATAGTGTCCAAGATATCCTTCTCAATGCAGCATGTAGCTAAGCCATTCAATCTTTCTTGTGACATAGTTGACCTTAGATAGTTTTTCAATAATTTCAATTTGGAGAAACTTCTTTCAGCGGAGGCTACGGTCACAGGTATAGTCAAAAGGATTCGATAGGCAACTGAAACATTTGGATAACAATCTGCAGCCATAACGAACTCAAGAATCTGAGTTGCTGACATCAAAGTATCTGGTAAAGTCATTTGCAACACCTTCAGTTCTGAAATAAAATCATTTATCTCAACATCGGATGAACTATCATGAGAAAACTTTTTCACAAAATCGGTGCAACACTTGCGCAGATCATTGTCATCCAAGGACTTCAAATTTTCTGAGTTGAACAAGAAACCAAACACTTTTTCAAATTCCTTCAGCTGCTCAAATCTAGTGGTCAATGAAGCAATTGCAATATCTATCATGACTAGAAAATAATGACGTCTGAAAGATTTCTCAGTTGATTCTATTTCTTCATCTTGGTCATTTGCTTCATCAAAATGTTTCTTTCTTTTACTTTGACGTTTTGTAGGAAATTTTGGCTCTATACCCAACTCAGATGCAATTGTTTTTGCAATATCCATACTAGTAGTGAAGCCCTCATCTCTGTACTTCTCAAAAAATGATATGCAACCTTCAATTTGTTTGAGAACAGCATCCATGCACACAATCTTAGACTGCAGCTTTTTGCTCACCATATTTATGGAAAATAAAATATCATGCCAAATAACCATGCCAAGTATGAATTCAAAATTCTCAAGTGCAGTAACCAAAGATTGAGCATCACTTACTGCTGTTGGGTCATCAGTAGAAGCCTTCTCTACTTGTTTCAAAGCTGTCCTTATTTGAGGAGTTTGGAATCTGATAGCTTGAACACTATTTACTCGACTTTCCCAACGGGTATTAGACAGGGATTTGACAGTCAAGTGTTCAACATTGTCGAGCAAGATCTTCCACCTTTTGGTAGAACGTGAAAATAATGCATAAATTCGTTGAATAACACCAAAGAAGGAAATAGCTTTGCTGCAAGACTTCGCCATATCACAAAGAGTAAGATTCAAGCTATGACATGCACATGACATATATAATGCTCTTGGATTGATTTCAAGCAAACGCTTTTGAACCCCCTGATGCTTCCCCTTCATATTAGAACCATTGTCATAGCCTTGCCCTCTCACATCAGCAACATTCAAATCAAGAGATTCTAGTGCACTCATCAGCTCATTAAAAAGCCCCAATCCTGATGTGTCATCTACCTTCAAGAAACACATAAAAAACTCCTCTACTCTTGGAACATTACTTGATATATTGACACAACGCACAATTAGAGTCATTTGTTCTTCATGGCTTACATCTGGTGTACAGTCCAAGATCACAGAAAAATATTTGGCATCCTTGATTATCTTTAATAATGAACTTTTCACAGCTTGTGCAAGAAGGGAAATTAACTCATTCTGAACCTGGGAGCCAAGATAATGATGATGAACCTCACTATTCTGAATACGCCTAATGTGTTCTCGCATAACTGGGTCAAACTCACCCATCATTTCAACTATGCCCAGGAAGTTGCCATTGTTAGGTAGGTACAATTTCTCATTTGTCCCCCAAAAAGCCAAATTATATTTAGCAAGAAACTTTACAGCAGCAACTATTCTTGCTAAAACTTGCCTCCAACGTTCTTTCTCCTTTCCAATTTCTCGCTGCAAATCATCATCAATTGTTTTGTTTTGGCTCAACCTCAACTTCAATTCATTCCAAGCGTTCATATTAGTTATATGCTCCACACTGTTCTCATGTTGCTTGAGTCTCAAACTAAGATGTTTCCAATCCTTCATTCCATCTGCTGCTAACACACTTTTGCTTTGATTTGATTTGAATAATTTGCAGCAAAAACAATAAACTTTGTCGACATGCTTGGAGTAAACCAACCATTTTCTATCAATTTCCTCACCATTGCTTAATTTCCTAGTATAGTAAGCATATGAAAAATGTCTGTCATTAGCATCTGAAGGAAACTGCAGATTCAATTCTCTCACAGGGCCTTTCTCAATTAAGATATCACGTCCCTTATTATCAAGATTTCCCCAAGTTCTAGGATCATAGACATCGTCACTTGAAGCTTGTGGCACCATATCAATTGGGCTTTGAGTTTCAGATGAAGGCTGTTGTAAATTTTCAGGTTCTGTAGCATCATCTTCTTCATTTAAATTGTTAACTTGTTGCTGCTCATGTTCTTCAATACTAGGTTCCTCTACCTCATTAGGATTACCATCAGGAACAACACTACTCTGACTTGAAAAAAACTTATGTATAGCACCCTTCTGCGATTGAGCAAACTGATCTTCTAGTTTTCTTTTTTTCCTTTTCGCAGCACCAGATAAATGCTTCTTAGGTAACATTGGAAAAATTGGCAAAACCTAAATTTTGAGGGAAACATATGAGAAATAATAGCCGTAACCAACATCTAGGTGCTGAATTTTTTTTTACACAGCAACGAGTAATCAATCCAATTTAAGAACAGAATAACAAGAAAAAGAACCCTAAGTCCCTAACCTGTAGAGCGATCGCTTGATCCTGTCCTGATCGGCAAGACGGCAACAGCAAAGCCAGCGGCCCCTCACTCGCTGATTGCTGGAGACCGAGGGGGAAGAGCCGAGAGGGCCTCGCGGCCGAATCGGCCGTGAGCAGCGACGTCTCTCTCTGAGTTCTGTCGTTCCGAGCTTCTCGAGGAAGGAGACGAGGAGTCACGACTCGCAAAGTCACAACGTGGAGCGACCGAGCGGCGGCAAGCCGGAAACACAGGCACACAGCCACGCACGTTAACAGGCTAGTATTCCTAAATCCTAATGGGCTGGCATCTTGTGATAAGTCTGATGTTGCGCTGGACAATGGACATATACAGGGATACATATACCTGGGTCTGGGCCCCTAAGAAAGCTGGGCCCTAGGGCGTCGCACCCGCTGCACCTCCTCTGCTACGGCCCTGCCGGCGTCGAGCTGGCCGAGGGCCCGATGTCCAAGTTCTACGTCGCCGGCGGGCAGCACGACTGGGTGGAGGCGACCAGAGCCGCCGTGTCTGCCGGTAAGGACCAGGCGCCGCCGTCGCAGCTGTTCCGCGACCACGTGTGGGTGGACCAGCAGGTGCACGGCGAGGCTGGTTTTGACGTTGCACTGACCCTTTTTAACGTGAACATCACCACCGGCCAGACCACGTATAGCTACACAGCTGCGAGGCCGGTCTGGCGCGTCAGGGAAGAAAGGCCAAACCAAGCAAGTGCGGGCAGGCTTCGAATTTTGTTCATTAGTGCTCTCTCGATTCGTTCAAGAGAATTTAATCTGATGTTTTAGAATTTTATAAATATATATATATAGCAGAAAACTTATGTTTTGAGCTCTACTATATAGGTTGGGCTATACATCTCATGCTGCTTTTCGTCGCTTGTTCGGTCCTATAACCAAGGTTTTTTTACCGGTAGGAAAAAAATTCGGTCCCTGGCAATAAATATGAAATTTCAGAAATATCGGATCAAATTTAATAAATTCAAATTGATTTTTTTAAAAAAATTGGCATCATTTCACTAGAAAAACTATCTAATCCATCATCCATCACAAATTTATATAACATCGACGAAATACCACAATATATCACCACGCTAATACAGCGGGCTGACGGTGGGTGAACTGCATATGCTAGTGCCATCGAATGTGTGAATGAGAAAATTAAATAAGTTTGAAGAAATTTAGGGCTTTGATAAGACTAGAGGATATGGAGGGTCATTTTAGTGTGGTTTGGTGTAATTTTGGAAAGAAGATGAATTTAAGCGAAAAATTTTAACCGATATAAATTTTTTTCAGACCTCAGCGAAAAGGTGATATTTTGAAAATTTCGGCGATATTTCGACAAAATTGTAAACCTTGCCTACAACCTGCTTTTATAATTTTTTTTTCACACATGACATTTTTTAGGTCTATATAAGAGCCGGAGACCTAATCAGTTTAGATCATGATCGATATTCTGCTAGAAAATACATCTATTTGAGTTGGAGTTTTGCCTCTTTCTGCTAGTGTCGTCATAGTATCTCGAGTGCCTGCGTGCACCAGCAAACAATTGACTAGGTCTTTGGAACCTATATATATATTATTCTTGCGGTCCTATACACCTGGAGAGGGCTAATAAGTTTTTTTGTAAGTGCTTCGCGTGGTTGCTCGTGTTCTTTCGTCCAAGTTAGATGGTGCTATGAACTTTTGTCTACTAGGTTGTGGGCGCTACTTCGACCTGTCCGCGCCAACGTTGCAATTAACAACATTGCTCCTCCATCAGCAACATGACTTCTACAAATGCACCATGAGCCCATCTAGTGTTTAACTATGTTTTCTTGTTACGTTGTTATTCATGATCTTCATTCAAATCAGCTACGTTAGAGTTTTACATGCTAGTGTGTTCTTTTGTCATAATTTATATTTTTGACTGAACTGTCATAATTTATATTGTAGAATTAACTGCAGAATTTCCTAAATATTCAACTTCTGGCACGAGGGACCCCATCCTCCATGCTATGGGCGCATGGGGACGGGGCACGCCTGGCTTGGGCACCTCCGGGGGAGAAGGTGTCTGACGATGATGGTGGTGCTAGCCTAACGAGAGCAACATGAGGTGAGAGAAGTACCTCTTATTAATGAAAAAACAAGCGCTTCGCCTTGTTCGTGAAAAAAACATGAGGGGAGAGAAGCAAGAGGGATAGGGTTGGAGGGTCCAGTTGTGTGAAGCAGCTAACTATTGGTAGACGGGAATTTGTAGCAAGATCTAAAGAGAAAGCAAATAAGAGTATGGCAGGATTCCGCAACGAAGATGACTGCAAACGAGTTTAGTTGAATGTTCAATTAAAATTTCATGACAAGGTGTTTGGTTCCACCTCCTAAACTTTAGTTATTGTCATATCGAATGTTTGGACACTAATTTGCAGTATTAAACATAGACTAATTACAAAACTAATTGCACAGATTGCGACTAATTTACGAGACGAATCTATTAAGCCTCATTAGTCCATGATTTGACAATATGTTGCTACAGTAAACATATGCTAATGATGGATTAGTTAGGCTTAATAAATTTGTCTCATGAATTAGTCTCCATCTGTGTAATTTGTTTTATAATTAACTCATGTTTAGCCCTGCTACTTAGTATCCAAACGTCCGAACGTCCGATGTGACGGGGACTAAACTTTAGTCCCGGGATCACTTTCTATAACCGCCTTGGGCCCAACCCGACAGCTATTTTACAGGGCTCTCGGCCTAGATCACAACATCTTGTGGCCCACTCACTTGCCTACTCGCTTCTTGCTATGAGTAATAGCAATGGCCATGACACTCTACGCTTGAATTGAAAGCTTGAACGTCACTATTGTGTGACATCGTCAACTCCTGGTCAAATGTTGTCAGTTCCTACTTCGTAGCCATCCAAGGCAAGGGCTTGATGCAGAAAGTTACTTGATAGCTGATGATTGACAATAAATAATTTCATTTCAGGATGGCAAGAATTCAGGAGTGTCAGTAAAGAATGTATATTGGCATCAATTCAGTTCCTTCTTCCTCATTTCGTTCTCCTTACACGACATTGACACCCATCAAACATAACACTGATGTGATGTTAACCCATGATTCTGTCTCGAGCCGGAGTGCACCCATGAAAGATGAATGATGTATAAATAGTTTCTTGATGACTTACAATGCATGCTAGGACTGTTATATATACTCCAACGCCTATGATGCCATTCAAAATGTTATAAGAGATAGAGTAATATGTGTTCTCTTCCTAGTAGCAATACAAGTGGCCCATGCAACTCTGAACTCTGAAGTATTGGAGAAAACTAAATTTGAGCTTTGATAAAAACCGTGGGGGCGGTCTTTCCCCCACCAGCCGAGTTTTTTTTAGTAGTGTAGTTGAATGCATATGAGCTCCGAACAACAAAGGAGTCAGATTTGTGGCAGAGCCTAGCAACCAATTAGGTGATCCAATGGTGGCAGCTGGCACGGGTCGTGGATGTGAGGCTGGTGAAAAATCAGAGGCCCTGTGGAGCAATATACTCCCTCCGTCCCCAAAAAAGTGACGTTTTTGACTTTTAGACATCGTGTTTGACCGTTCGTCTTATTCAAAAATTTTGTACAAATTATAAAATAAATAAATCATTATCAAAGTATCTCAAATAATAAAATAAGTCATAACAAAATAAATGATATTTATATAAAAAATTTGAATAAGACGGATAGTCAAACAAGATGTCTAAAATTCTAAAACGACACTTTTTTTTGGGGACGGAGGGAGTATAGTTCTAGGTTGTTGCAACTGACATAGAGATCATGTTTATTGACCTAATAGTTGTAGAACAGCTAGCCATTGCACAATTTGAATTCTGAAACTGAGGCTTGGTTGCATGATATAGACAAACATGTGTTCTTTTTCAAGTAGCTATATAATGTGGTTCACATAAGTTTAAACTAAGCATTGGTGAAAACTAAATTAGAACTTTGAATAGTGTACCGGAATGCATATATGAGCATGTTTTTATATTTTGCACACTCAAAAGTTCTACTGGTGAATGCACATGCACATGAAGGAAATGCTTCAACTGGCTCAGAGAGAGGACATATACTAATTAGTCCTACAATTTAATGGATCCTGCAATTCACACAATGTTTCGTTATGCACTGTTGTTACTTCAACCCATGAAGCAAAAAATTCTGAATATGGGCTGCAATGACAGATAGAGACTGCAGTAACACCTGAGTCCAAGATGTGTTAGCGATGCAAAAGCACACAGTGAAACCAACTAGGAATAGTTTTAGTTTTAGTTATGTCATGGGTAGAACACCTGGATTTTTGGTCAGAAATTGAAGTAGACTGACAACAATAGATTACCACAATATCTAGACTTTTTCCACACTATACTAAGGGGTAATCCCTTTCATTCGATTATTTTATTAGTTACTTTCTCAATCTTAAAATATAGAACACCACTTATCTCATATATATATATATATATATATATATATATATATATATATATATATATATATATATATATATATATGTGTGTGTGTGTGTGTGTGTGTGTGTGTGTGTGTGTCCTTCTTATTATAAATATTGTGCAAACAGAGAAGTGATTGTATACAGCTGCTATGTAATCAATAACAGAGGTGACGATCAGGCTTTTTAGAGGCACAGAACAACAAATGGTAATTGGTACGCGTGCTACTTTGGCCCAGTATAGCAAGATGCAGATACTTGTGCAGGCCACTGATCGGTGATCGGTCAGGTACGGTAGCCAAACGATGAGACAGCTAGCGTTAACTCTAAAGCAGCAGCACAGAAATGGACTATTTTGCCATACATTAAAATTTAGTTCAGTTCGCTTCATGCTTGTTAGCAAGGACTGCATCTCAATGGGAAGTGCCTAATCGATCATGGCCAGTTCCTACTCGATATTTGTCTCATGCTACATGCACCATAGGGGATCAGCTATGATTTTATCCCACCACTGGAAATTCGTTCTCTTGCTGTGCTGGACAAGTGGGAAAAATGAGCTTAGCTGACTCAAACCTTGGCTTGATAAGATAAACTATATAAAGAAAACAAAAATGTTACCATCACTCACATCCTCTCCTTATGATTGACCAGACTAATGGCTTGATGTTTTCGTTTATCGATTTCACTCAAGTAACTTGGGTTTAAAACTTTTTATATCTTCTCCTTACTATAGTTTTTGTTATTGCTTCAGGAGGTGAGATTTCAGTGCCCTCCTTACCAGGTCAGTAGATTATTATCGGGCACCTGTTTACAGTATAGATTATGTAAGTGCTTCCATGAGTGCCATATTCTATGTAGGACTGATCCAATGAAATCTACAAGAATCTCAATTATGTCCGGGGAAGGAGTCATCTCTGTATATTGCTTTGGGGAGTTTGGCATATTTCTTATAATTTTTATCTTTCTCCAGCCAAGTGGACAAAGGTTGTGAATTATTGGAGCAGGGGAGGACCATGGATTCCAGTGTTTTGGTTGGTGCTCATTTCAAGGACAGATGCAAAGATATGTTCCTTGATAGATGTTTGTTTTGATGCTTTAATATAATTGCTGACACTTTGACACATCATACTACTGCAAAAATACTCTGTTACAGGCAGCAGCAATGCTAACAATGGAACACCGATGACCTGCCCCCCCCCCCCCCCCCCCCCCCCCCCCCGATGACCTTATCACACACCAGTCCGAGCGTGCACCATGAACTGCTGCTTATGATGATAACGGCATCCAGCTCCATCCCAGCCCACCGTCGAAGCCTCCAGCACCATCTTCATCATCAGCGGCTGCAGTCACATGACGCCACCATACGTCCAGGAGATCACTGAGTTAGAGACTCTACCAGGTCGGTTGAGTATCTAGCTTTTGATTTCCAGCCATGCCCACACATATATTCGAAACTTCTGAATTTGGTTGCGTGAGGATGTCAAACATGCTAGTTGCTTCAGGTTATTACTCTATTTTTCAGTCAGTTTAGATTATGTTTCCCTTCAGTTTAGACTACCAGTTTCATTAATCTTTGCTCTGAGATTTAAAAGTAAATTTGTTTTATATGAAGAAATCAAGTTCACTACTTGTTGTTGAGAAAAATTTTGTAAAACATTCATATGGAGAATTCAAGTTTGCTAATTACTGTTGCAAAATATTTGGTATATATGTTCTCTTTTTTATCTTGTACTCTTTCTACTGATGCTAAATGAGTAATTGTGCAGCTTGCTAATTGCTGGATCTTGAGGTATGCCCAATAGGGCAACAAGAATGTTGGATAATTCCACAACAAATAAAGGATGTTGGATATATGAGGTAAGGTGATTTTCAATGGCAAATGAAATCTGTATAATGTGTGTTCTAGAGTTCAAGATGCCTAGATGACAGATAGGTAACTTTTTAGCTTGGCTCAGTTATAATATACAAATACTTCTTGATAGTTTTTAATAGTGCATACCTTTGATACAGTAGTAAGTTGTAAATGGGAGCAGCATTGCTCTCTTTTAAAATTACTTTTTATTGATTGATTGGTTAGTGGTATTTATTAATTTTCTGGTTATGTGCACTTGTCAATTTTATGTGCTCTGCCAGAAGCCTAATATTTTGTTATTGTCCATGTTGCCCTGAAAGATGTGTTCCAATCAAGTTGATTATAGTCCAATTGAGCTGATTATTGTCCGGTCAGTGCTGATGATTATTTTTGCCAGTCATGCTTGGGGGTATTTATTTGCTTGCTTAGATTCAGTTTGTTGAACCGATGAACATTCAACTGTTTTTGATGAATCTTGCATAATTCTTGTAGATTAGAGAGAATTTCAAGTGTTGTTCATGGTTGAAAAAGAAAACATCTACTAAGGTTAAAGGATATCAAACAGGAATGGGACAATTTTCACCGAAACAGGAATGCAAAGAGACAATTTTCTTACTGATCGACAACTCGAAGCAGACTTTAATTGTAACATTCATCTAAGACTGACCCAGCTATCATAAGTTTCACTGAGTTCCCTATGGTTGACACTGAAACTTCATCTGAATAACATATCAGAGGAAAGCTCAAGTTGATCACATGACTCAGCAGAAATGTTGTTACTCATTAGAATGCATTAGACATACACAAATGTGGTAACTAGAAACGTAACATGAGGTATATTCATTTGGTAAGGGTTCACATTTGTTTAGTCCTACCATCAAAAGATGGGCTAAAGTGCTACATCAAAGACATGAAGTGTGAACAAAAAAAATGTATTTGTACCAAATCAAGATGACTGATGGCGCAGTTTTGTACTCTTATTGATTATGTGTGCTCTGTTAGTTATGCGTGACAGGGGTCAACCTAGAGGCGCTGCAGTGCCTGATCACGCTGGTGCTGATGACGGACCCGGTAACGGAGCAAATATTATGTGCACAAATGGTTTATATTATGAGTTTTGTTTCTTATATTTAAGTTGACTATTATGTCTCGAGCTTATATTATGAATGTCATGGTTATCATGTAGATTTGAAATTTTATAAGAATAAAACATACATAGATATGTACTATTTACGTTGTCGTTTCGCATGAACATGTAATTTTTTTCTCCCGTTGCAACGCACGAACACTTTTGCTAGTCTATCCCTAATAATAAAAAGACAAAATTTCAGATCATTTTTTTTGTCAAACCCATTCTATTCGAGCCCAACTATCCGGCTCACTTGCCATCTACACTTGGCCGCACGCCTCGCTCTCGTCTCCCCCACTACAAGAAATCCTGTAATCCGTGACGAATTCTCCGCGACGAATTTTGAGATCGTCACTATCCTTGCACTATCACCAGCAATCCCGTGATCGAACTGGTGGATATCCAGCCCATGGCCCGACACCAGTTCGTATATATAACCCAACCTCAAAACCTAATCCCAGCTCCGCTCCCTCCTGTCACCAGCCGCCGCCCCGAACATCTCACACGCCCATCCTACCCCGGCCGGTGGCTTCCACTCCCATCCGGCGGCGCCCCCGTCCATCCCGGTGGCCGGCCTCCGACACCTCGACGACGGCGTGCCCCCATCCAAGATGCCGCATGGCAGAGGGCCGTGGGGTCTTGGCCCCAAGTGGCGGGGTGGTCGGATAGGTTGCCGCAGCCGCCCCACTGGAGTGCGCGCCGCCGTCCCCTGGAGCACCGACGGTGGGTGCATGACGGGGCTGCCTCGCGCAACGACGGTGACAGTCCCTCCCCTTCGTCCAATGGCGGCGTCCCTCCCCATCCGTGATGTCCCTGCCCAACCCCACTAATGGCTGCGACGGTGGGCACCCTCGATCTTTCCTCTCTCAATCGCGATGGCAGCGCCCCCGGTCGTCGCTCTGATCCGTGCCCTCGTTGAGTCGTCGTTGAGGCCGGCCGATAAAGGAGGTGCGTGCGGCATCTGGGCATAGGCCGCTGATGAAGCTGTTGCCGACGCCAAGGTGAGTCATCAGATCCACGATGAATCAAAGGTTGTTTCCGCATCTGGCCCCTCAGCCCCTCTCTCACACATAGTATCCATCTATGCAAGGAGGATCCCGCTACGGGGGCTACAACAACAACATAGCCTTTTGTCCTAAGTAAGTTGGGGTAGGCTAGAGATGGAACCCAAAAGAGACGAGAAACAGGGAGACACATAAAGGAACATAAAAAAAAGAGACGAGAAACAAGGAGACACATAAAGGGACATAAAGGGCACAAGACAAAAAGAGGTCACGGTTCAGGCACGTTGATTGCCAATCTCCAAGCGCTCCTGTCCATAGCTAAATCCTTGGAGATATTCCACTCCTTAAGATCTCTCTTAACGGACTCGTCCCAAGTTAGTTTAGGTCGACCTCTACCGCTCTTTACATTATCGGCCCGCTTTAGAACTCCACTACGCACCGGCGCCTCAGGAGGCCTCCGTTGGACATGTCCAAACCATCTCAACCGATGTTGAATCAATTTCTCCTCAATTGGTGCCACCCCGACCCTATCCCGAATATCGTCGTTCCGGACTCTATCCCTCCTTGTGTGCCCACAACACTAACGCAATATACACATCTCTGCTACACTCAATTGTTGGACATGTCGCCTTTTTGTAGGCTAACACTCAGCACCGTATAACATCGCCGGACGAATCGTCATCCTATAGAACTTACCTTTCAGCTTCTGAGCCACCCTTTTGTCACAGAGAACGCCAGAAGCTTGACGCCATTTCAACCAGCCGGCTAAAATTCTATGCCTAACATCTTCATCAATGTCTCCATCCTTTTGTAGCATCGACCCTAAATACCGAAAAGTATCCTTCTTGGCCACCACTTGCCCATCGAGGCTAACGTCTCCCTCCTCGTGCCTAGTCGCGCTGAAATCGCACCTCATGTACTCGGTCTTAGTCCAACTAAGTCTGAACCCTTCTGACTCTAACGTGTGCCTCCATAGTTCTAACTTCATATTAACCCCCGCCCTAGTGTCGTCAACTAGCACCACATCATCAGCAAAGAGCATACACCAAGGGATATCACCTTGTATGTCCCTTGTGACCTCATCCATCACCAAAGCAAATAAATAAGGGCTCAAAGCTGACCCCTGATACAGTCCTATTTTAATTGGAAAGTCACTGGTGTCGTCATCACATGTTCGGACAAACGTCACCACATCCCTGTATATATCCTTGATGAGGGTAACGTACTTAGTTGGGACTTTGTGCTTTTTCAAGGCCCACCACATGACATTTCTCGGTACTTTGTCATATGCCTTCTCGAGGTCAATAAAGACCATGTGCAAGTCCTTCTTCTGCTCCCTATATCTCTCCATCAATTGTCGTAATAAGAAAATCGCCTCCATGGTCGACCTACCAGGCATGAACCCAAACTGATTTTGGGTCACATGTGTCACTCTCCTTAGGCAATGCTCGATAACCCTCTCCCAGAGCTTCATCGTATGACTCATCAACTTAATCCCACGGTAGTTAGTACAACTTTGAACATCTCCCTTGTTCTTGAAGATACGTACTAATATACTTCTCCTCCATTCTTCAGGCATCTTGTTAGACCGAAAAATAAGGTTAAAAAGCTTAGTTAACCATACTGTCGCTCTGGCGCCTAGGTATCTCTACACCTGAATGGGGATACCATCAGGGCTCATCGCTTTACCTCCCTTCATCCTCTTCAAAGCCTCTCCGATCTCTGTCTCCTGAATTCTCCTCACAAAGCATCTGTTGGTATCGTCAAATGAGTCGCCCAACTCAAGGGCAGGACCCTCATTCTCCCCATTAAACAGCTTGTCAAAGTACTCTCTCCATCTGTCCTTGATCTCCTCATCCTTCACCAGAAGTCAATCTGTCACATCCTTGATGCATTTTATTTGGTTGATGTCCCTTGTCTTCCTCTCGTGGATTCTAGCTATCCTATAAATGTCCTTCTCCCCTTCCTTCGTGTCTAGCCGCTGATAAAGGCCATTGTACGCCTGATCTTTTGCTACACTCACCGCTCGCTTTGCAACCCTCTTCGCTATTTTATAGCCTTCGATGTTGGCTACACTCTTGTCCTGGTGGAGACGCTTGAAACACTCCTTCTTCTCCCTAATAGCCCTTTGCACCTCGTCATTCCACCACCATGTGTCTTTCGCTTTCCGTTTGCCTCCCCTACTCACGTCAAACACTTCCGAAGCCACCTTCCGGACACATGTTGCCATCTTTAGCCACATGTCGTCGACATGTTCTCCTTCTTCCCAAGGCCCCTCGTCTAGCATCCTCTCCTTAAACGTTTGCGTTGCTTCCCCTCTAAGCTTCCACCACTTCGTTCTCGCAATCTTGGCTCGTTTGTCCCGGTGGACACGTACCCGAAAGGGAAAGTCCGCCACTACAAGCTTATGTCTTAGATCCACGCTATGAGGCACGCTTGTTGCAGATTTGTTTGTTGCAAAGAGGATCCACACTATGAGGGCTCAGGATTTGTGCAAGGAGAAAGAGGTGTATAGCATGGAGGCTAATTTGCACCTATAGCATACTACTGTCCTGTACTACAGAAGAAATACTAGTAGTATTTTTTTTGCGACTTAGAAATACTAGCAGTCTATGTGAATCTTTATTTGCATCTAATAGCATAATACTGTCTGTTGCTCATCATATTCTGTGATAATTAACAGTGAATTTAAGAGCAGTATTATATATGTATGTTCAGTCATTCATTCAGTCATACAAAAATAAAAACAACATTATAGTACCCCAGGCAGTAGATAATAAGTACAACCGTTCAGATCGAGGCAAAGTGGAATACATCTCCTAGGACTTGATTTCCAATTTTCATTGCTATAGCAATCAGTAGTATATATATATATATATATATATATATATATATATATATATATATATATATATATATATATATATATATAGTTCATTGTCAGTAGTACAACTCTAATTCTTAGACTTGTTAGTTCGGTGGAGAGAGAAAGGTGAAGGTGCCACTGTCTAATTTAGTAGTACATATATAGATAGTTCATTGTCAGTATTACAACTCTACTTCAATAGTAGATATATAGGTAGTTAATTGTCAGTAGTACTACAGAAGGACTGTGGTACTTGTTAGAGCATGTCCTTCCATGGATACTTGATGCAAATTTCAGTGCTAATTTCTGTGCATGAATAAGTAGTCTCACTCATATTGCCTGATGCATACAGTAGCTACTTTCAGCAATCATTTTCTAATGCAAACAACAGTAACAGTGACCATCCAGTATTGTCATACTATCAATCATAATTATTTTTTGCTTGCTTTACTCACATATGCCATGGATACTTGGTGGTATTTTCAGTGCTAATTTCTGTGCACAAAGAACTGGTGCTAATTTGAGCACAAATTGATGAACCTGATGACCAAATATTAATGCCTTGATCATTCGTGTTGCGTGATGCATCTAGGTGCTAGCCACGGCTCGCTGCCTCTAGGATCAAATGGCTGCACACATCCAGGGGGCTCCAGGTGATGCATCTTTTTTACATTCATTTCATATCAGACTTGGTTGTGGTACAGTAGTGAACTTCTTTTAGATAATTGTTGTGGCTGTTTAAAAATATCAAGTTCTTACTGCAGCCAATGGGGCAGAGTGTTGATTGATAGTTTGTATTAGTGCAACAGTTCTGTGGCACCTGTGGCTACTTGTTTCTTTAATTTTTATATCTGCTTGAATATATATCTACTTGTGTGAGCCTACAATTTCATTAACTACAGCAGAACAACAGCAGTTCTAATTTTTGTACCTTAAAACTTTCAATCTTTATCTTATTTTCTTTTTCTCGAGTAAGTTAGCAGTCTGCTTGTAGCCGTCATTATGTCCAGCTACTTATTTTGTTTTTTCTTTTGTTTATATGCAGGTTGCAGCTTTGCAACAAACAAGAGAAGTGAGGGACATGGTAGCTTGACCCTTCCTGACTTGACCCTTCCTGACTGTGTTTTTTGCGAGGTGCAGTTCTGCTTTGTGAGTTTGTGTTGAAAATTAGGATGAGACTAGAAGAGATGGTGATTTTAATACCACTGATGACATCAATACCCTTCGTCCTTTGCTTTTTAGTGGAGGAGGTCATTCCTTAACCGTAGTTACCTTTAAAATGATTCACATACCTGCATACTGATTCTTTCTGACTATATTGTTTATTAGTTATGACTTAACATAGAATAGAGTACTATAATATTCTGCTCATAAAGCAAACTATCACAGCTAGGCAGCCACCACTCTATTAAAATGAATAATAAATTGACCTGAATCTTGCTTTCATAAGGATGTGTATTTTTTAGCTGCAATTAGCACATCTGAGCAGTTAGCATACTTACTGTATTTACGAGGGAACAAAAGTCAATAACTAGCTATAACTCTATTCATTGTTTACTTGTGAAACATTTGATAGTTTTGTTCTAAAATTTCTGTTTACTGTAACAATGCAGGAAACTGAGCCTGCGGGTGACCTTTGGACATTCAGACATGTGAAAATGAGCCTGCGGATGACCTTCGGACATTCAGACATGTTTACAGATCTCATATATCTTCCTGTATGTGATGGTTCATGCGTTGGAACCTGCATGTGATAGTTCATGTGTTGGAAATGATTGAAGATTGTTGCAGATGTCTTATATAGGTAGTGCTATTAGGTATAGGTGTTTTACATAGGAAATTGTGTTGATAGAATATAATATACTTTAGTTTTGGTCATTACTGGAAAGTGACGATGTGTAATTATGTATTTGCTATGTTAATTTAATATATTGACATGGTCTTTAATATGGTGTTAAATGGGCTAAAACCACAATGTAAATGGGTTGAAAACAGATTAAATGGGCTAAAGTCAGATTGTAGATGGGCTGAGAACAGACTAAAAAATGGCCATCTTTGATATTAGCTTGTTAATAAATGGGCCAGGATGGTGACATCATCACCCACGTCATCATCCATGTAAGCATTCATAGTGATGTGGCAACTCATCCGTGATGGTTATTTTTCGTCACAGAAAATGGACTTGGGCTGGGCTAACTAGGCTTCGGGCTCAACGGTGATGGTTTAAGATCGTCACTAATTTTGTTAATCTGTGACGGTTTTCGACAAATCGTCACAGAGGTCAATCCATGACGATCTCCGAAACCATTACAGATGCTGTATAGTGACGATTTTTTTTTTTGATCCGTGACGGAAATTTTTCGTCGTGGATTAGCATGATTCTTGTAGTGCCCGCACGGTCCGCTCGTCCGCTCGCCTGCCAGCGTTGCCGCCGTTCGTCCCCGCGTGCAGATCCACCGCCGGCGCTGGAGCCACCACCGCCGCTCCCACATGCAAAGTGCCGGCGCTACTTTCATGCGAAGCGCCGCCGCGCCGTCCAGCAGTGCGTCGCCGCGATTCCCCCGTATGGCACAGATGGAGTAGTCCTGCCTCAAGTCGAACAGGAGCCGCTCTTCTCTACCACGACCCAGGTCACCTCAGATGATGGTGCCATTCTATATGCTGCGGAGGCACCCGGGATGCGCCGCCTCCTCCCAGGGGCAAGGGGCCTCGCCGCTGCCATTGTTGCCACGTTCTTCCGACAAGCCATCATCGCCACGATGGTCGTCGTACATGGCATCGCTGGATGCTTCATCGACACATCAAGTTGGAATTGGAATCGGAATCGAATCTCGAAGACACCCGTTCGGATTCCATGGTACGCTCAACATGAACTCCTTCCGTTATTTTCCTGTTTATAGAGATTTTGGTTGAAACTGAAATTGAAAGTTGTCATTGGGACATCCTGATCTCGGAAGATTCGTTGGGACATCCTAATCTCGCAGGCGACCAGACCTCGCCGAGGTGGACAACGCTCCTGACCTCACCGAGCACGATCAAGCAAGGTTGGCTTCTTACATGCCGTTTCTCCCTCTTCTCTCATTCTTATGTTATTATACTCATAATGTATTGACAAAAGTAGTAAAAGAAAGAGAGCGAAATTAACTGGGACATGTGATTTATAGTTCAAAATGTGCACATTATGAGTAAAATCAAGTAACTCAGTTGACAAATCCTAATTTGTAGATGGTGTTACCTTTGATTCTCTTACGATTTGCAGTTCCAGTGGCCATCCAGTGATATGTCTCTGAAGGACATGTACTTGGATGAAATTTATTTTCTGCTTTGGCTTATAGGATCTGATTTCTTCATGTTTTGCCTGGCCAATTTGACAAAGACGAGCACCAATCCAGGAGGATAAGCTCGACTCAGGCTCAATGAACTTCTGTCCAAGTGTGATTCCGAGGCAAAAAGATTGATCTTGGTGAGGTTGACCTCAAGACAATCATGGATGGGAGCAAGGAGCTATATTCAAGACAGAGGCTTTCTTTTTGTTGTTAAGATTTTGCTGCAAGCTTCGATTTTGGAAACAACGCCGACGGTTATCACTTTGGATTTCTACATAAAAACATATAGCTGTCAAGGGCGCTATGATCTAGAGTAGCTGGCCCTCGACTACGCAACTCGTAGTCTCGGTCCGTCGTCTTCTCCGGCGAGGTAACCCTGCCGCAGGCTTGGTCTTCTCCGGCTGGTTGCCCAGGCCGTAGGCTTAAGAGGATAACGAGGAAGATAGATTGATAATTCTTTTTTCTTGACCAAGCGTTCACCGATTACAGCAATATATATATGCGGCCATTGGCCCAACTAACAGGAGTAACAAATCTCCTTTGATTTAGGAACTAATAATAGAAAGCTATCTCTAAAACATCCTCAGCCACTAGCCACGCCCGTGTCTTCAGCTTCGTCTGTTGCGCGCGCCGCGCGCTCAGCGTCACGCCTGATGTCCCATGCGCGGCGACGCCTGGCGTAGTGATGTCCAACCATGACATCTCTCCCCCCCTCGAGTAGCAGCTCGTCCGCGAGCTGGAATCCGGGATACTTCGCGCGGAACTCTGCAACATCTTCCCACGTAGCATTTGCGGCGGTCTCGCCCTTCCAGTGAATGAGTACCTGATGCACGCCACGAGCCAGACGCGCACGCACCGCACGTTCAGGCTCCGGAATGACCGCTCCATGCAGCAGCGGTGGAAGAGGCGGGATCGCGTCGGGCGGAGGACCATGGAACTTCTTCAACAGCCCGACGTGGAACACATCGTGGATGCGGGCGCGTGGCGGCAGGGCGAGACGGACGGCGACGTCGTTGATCAGCTCGGTGATGCGGTAGGGCCCGAAGAAACGTGGCTTGAGCTTGCCGGTGACCGCCTGGGGAAGTGACGACGCCGTGCGCTGGCGAAGGCGAAGGAGTACCCAGTCGCCGACGTTGTAGACCACATGTCGATGTGCCTTGTCGTAGTGAAGCTTCTGCGTGGCTTGAGCTTGTTCCAGGCGGTAGCGAACATCAGCCAAGAACTGATCGCGTTCCTCCATGGACTTGGCAACGGCAGGCACCCGGGACTCGCCTGGCTCGTAGGACCTGATGCTTGGCGGGTCACGCCCATAGACGACGCGGAACGGCGTGTCCTTTAGCGAGGACTGATATGCCGTGTTGAATGTATATTCCGCCCATGGGAGCCAGCGGAGCCACTGTCGGGGGCGATCACCTGTAAAGCACCGCAAATACATTATGATGACGCGGTTAGCCGCCTCGGACTGGCCGTCGGACTGGGGGTGGAAGGCCGTCGTCATGTGCATCTTGGCGCCCACCAAGCGCATGAGCTCGCGCCAGAACGTCGAGGTGAAGACGGGGTCGCGGTCGGTCACCAAAGACTGCGGCACGCCGTGTAGACGCACGATGTCGGCGAAGAAGGCTTGAGCGACAGATTCGGTGGAGTACGGGTGCGCCAATGGAATGAAGTGGGCATACTTGCTGAACCTGTCCACCACGGTAAGGATGACGGTCTTGCCACGCACCCGCGGCAGTGCCTCGACAAAGTCGAGCGCGACATCCGTCCAGACCCCCTGCGGCACTGGCAATGGCAAGAGCAGGCCGGCTGGGTGTAGATGTTCCGATTTGTAACGTTGACAGACGTCGCAGGCGCGCACCATGTCCTGCACTAACTTTTTCATGTTAGGAAAATGGAAATCTCGGCGCAGGCGATGAAGCGTGCGCTGTACGCCTTCGTGCCCGTCCTGGTGCACCGCCTCCATGAGCTCCTGGACCATCGGCGACGTCGACGGGAGGTACAGGCGGCCAGCAAACTGGACCATGCCGTCGACAATCGTCCAGGGCGCCCCACGAGAGCCACCCGCAACCTCCTCCCGCAGAGCGACCAAGCCGGGGTCAGTGTTGTGTAGTTGACGCAGCCGTGCCAGGAAGTCGAAACGTGGAGCGGACAGCGCGAGCATCGTGCCCTCCTCTGGCGTGTCACATCGGGACAGCGCGTCCGCCACGACGTTGGCTGCCCCGGGCTTGTACTCCACCGTGAAGTCGAAGCCCAATAGCTTGCCCACCCAATGATGCTGTGGGATGGTCGCGAGTCGTTGATCTAGCAGATACTTGAGGTTGTAGTGGTCGGTCTTGACGACGAAGCGACGCCCCCACAAGTACGGCCGCCAGTGCCGCACGGCATGAACGAGCCCAATGAGCTCGCGCTCGTACGCCGCCAGAGCGCGATGCCGTGGAGCCACCTGCCTGCTGAAAAACGCCAAGGGATGCCCGTCTTGCACGAGGACAGCACCGAAACCATGGGAGGAGGCATCACACTCGATGAAGAACGGCTTGGTGAAGTCCGGCATGGCGAGGATGGGCGCCGAGGTCACCGCAGCCTTGAGGGCAGGGAACGCCGCGGCGGCCTCAGGGCCCCATGCGAAACCCTCCTTCGTGGTGAGCGCCGTGAGTGGTGCTGCCACCTCTCCATAGTTGCGGACGAACTTCCTGTAATATCCGGCCAGGCCGAGGAACCCCCGGACCGCGCGCGCCGAGCGGGGTACCGGCCAGTCGTGGATGGCCTGCACCTTTGCCGCATCCATGGCAACGCCGTCTTCCGAGATGGTGTGGCCGAGGTAGGAGATAGCCGTCACACCGAACGCACACTTGGAGCGCTTGATGAAGAGGTGGTGGTGACGCAACTCGGTGAGGATGGCACGGAGGTGTCGTAGATGATCCGCCCATGAACGACTATAAATCAAGATGTCGTCAAAGAAAACAAGTACAAAGCGACGGAGGAACGGGCGGAGTACATCATTCATCAGGGACTGGAACGTCGTCGGTGCATTGCACAGGCCGAACGGCATCACCAGGAACTCGTAGAGGCCATCGTGGGTGCGGAACGCCGTCTTGTGGACGTCGGCCGGGTGCATGCGCACCTGGTGGTACCCTGAGCGCAGATCGAGCTTGGTGAAGAACTTGGCGCCGTGGAGTTCATCGAGGAGTTCATCGACGACGGGTATCGGGTAGGCATCCTTGACGGTGAGGGCGTTCAGCGCGCGATAGTCGACGCAGAAGCGCCACGAGCCGTCCGGCTTCTTGACGAGAAGCACCGGTGAAGAGAACACCGACTCGCTACGACGCACGGTGCCCTGCTCAATCATGGCGGCGCATTGTCGTTCAAGCTCATCCTTGTGCGCCGTCGGGTACCTGTAGGGACGCACAACCACCGGAGCCGCACCTGGTTTGAGGACGATGCGGTGGACGCGGCCTCGCGGTGGCGGGAGTCCCTTGGGCTCCTCGAACACGTCGGCGAATGAGTGGAGCAGACCGTCGAGGAGGGGCTCGCTCGCGGTCGTCGTCTGCAGTGTGGGCGCAGCGGGCGACGCCTCGCTGGACCAGCGGATCCGCCGGCCGTTCTGGGTGAACGTCACGACCCGCTCGGTCACATCCCAGGCGATGGGGCTCCCGAGTTGCGCCATCCACTGTGTACCAAGGACGATGTCGTATCCAGCAAGGGGCATGACGTACAAGTCGACGTGGAACGCCATGCCCTCGATGGAGAGCGGTGCTCGACGAATGACGCCCGGGCAGGCGACCTTCTCGCCGTTGGCCACCGTCGCGGTCAGTCGTGGACGTGGCTGCACGTCGAGGCCCGTGCGCTGCGCCGCCGCCTCCCCGATGAAATTGAGGGAGGAGCCGGTGTCCACCAGGGCCACGAACGTCGCGGCGCCCAGCACCACCCGCAGCAGAATCGATCTGCCCACGGGCACGCCGGCCACAGCATGGAGAGAGAATACCGGGGCCTCCATCTCCGGATCTTCGTCGACGTCAGCGCCCTCGTCGTCGACACTGTCCAACAAGAACAGGCGTTTGCATACCTTGTTGTGGCCCCGGGAGTACTTCTCGTCACAGTTGAAGCACAAGCCGAGGCGTCGACGTTCCTCCTGCTCAGATTGGTTGAGCCGACGTATCGGGCGTCCTTCGATGGTCGGAGCAGCCGTAGCTGCTTTGTGCGTTGCGGCCTGGGGTTGGGCCGTTCGCGTCCCTGGCGCCGGCAGTACCGCCCGCGCGGCCGGGATGGCCAGGAACAGGTAGGGCTCCATCAGCTCGAATTGGCGGGCCAGACTCATGGCGGTTGCCAGATTGGGCGGGTTCTGCTGCTGCACCTGGAGGCTGAGTGGTGGCAGCAGTCCGCCCGTGAAGAGTTGCACTCGCTGGGCCTCATCAAGCCGTCCAGCGCGCGGGAGCAGGGCCTGGAAGCGGTCCTGGTAGTCCTCCACGGTCCCCGTGCGGCGACACGACGAGAGCTCGAAGAGGGGTACGGAACGAAGCGGTGGCCCGAAGCGCAAGTTCAGGAGTTCCTTGAAGCGGTCCCAGGTCGGCGTGCCCTCGGTTTCTTGGACGTGGATGTACCAGAGAGACGCGCCGTCTTGGAGGTTGTAGGAGGCCATCCAAGTACGTTCTGCCGGCATGACCCGCTGTTGAATGAAGAAAGATTCGCACTTGTTGATGAAGGTCAGCGGATCCGACTTGCCGTCGTAGCGCGGGAACTCCGGTCGCCAGTGCTTGGGCGGGCGATCTTGATGGTGCTCGCCGGATGGCTCCTTGCTTGAAGACGAGGACGACCGGTCCCCAGCCAGGGCCGCGATTGCCTGCGTGTTGGCCTCGAGCGCTTTCGTGGTGGCCTCGGAGGAGGCTTGAAGCGCGGCGAGGGTCTTGGCGAGGGCGTCCAGTGTCGGTTGGAGGTTGTTGTCACCCATGGAAGCGGCACGCGATGATGCGGTGGAGGGCGATGATGGTGCGGCGGCGGTAGGCGCGGCGTTGGAGGAAACAGAGGATCGAGTGGATCGTGATACCAGGTTGTCAAGGGCGCTATGATCTAGAGTAGCTGGCCCTCGACTACGCAACTCGTAGTCTCGGTCCGTCGTCTTCTCCGGCGAGGTAACCCTGCCGCAGGCTTGGTCTTCTCCGGCTGGTTGCCCAGGCCGTAGGCTTAAGAGGATAACGAGGAAGATAGATTGATAATTCTTTTTTCTTGACCAAGCGTTCACCGATTACAGCAATATATATATGCGGCCATTGGCCCAACTAACAGGAGTAACAAATCTCCTTTGATTTAGGAACTAATAATAGAAAGCTATCTCTAAAACATCCTCAGCCACTAGCCACGCCCGTGTCTTCAGCTTCGTCTGTTGCGCGCGCCGCGCGCTCAGCGTCACGCCTGATGTCCCGTGCGCGGCGACGCCTGGCGTAGTGATGTCCAACCATGACAATAGCCTACATAAAACAAAACAAAAAGAGACTGATTTCTAGATTTACCATTGTTTAGTATGTGATTATGGAATATTCACATAGACCTTCAGTATTGTTTTCCTTAAAAGATATATGCTCTGAACTATGTCTGCTTCTTTTCTTCTGAGGAATTGGCAAAGAGCAAGACGTTTGCTATTAACTTGTCGAATATAATCAATCTGATCCTCTTTGTCAGAAAAGTCATTGCCTCCTCTTTTTGTTAGAAAAGTCGTTGCTTCAGTTGAAACTGTATCCATGGCGTTTATAGCATCAATGCTGGACTGCCTATTGGACCTTCTGTCAGGGTTCATACTTTGGTTCATGGCATATACACTATGAAAAAGCTGAACAGTCACAGCTATCCAATTGGAAAGAAGCGCATGCAACAAGTGGTGCTGAACAATCACAGCTATCCAATTGGAAAGAAGTGCATGCAACAAGTGGTAAGGACATTGTTTATCTAACCAAAGTAATTTGGTTGATTTTATCATATATAAATTAAAGATGATAAATGTTCTGTATCACATAAGAAAAACCTACTTAGATCATCAGATGTCAGCTCTGAACTTTTGTGTTCTTGTACATTCTTCAGAATCAGTTTACTTCAAAAGGGTAGCTAAAATGAGTTACACACCGGCATATTTCTGAATTGCACAATTCTGAATTCCACAATACCTAGATCACCCAGTAAACTGAATAGTTTGACATTTGTTGCAGGGAATAATAATTTTCGCATTAGTAATGGGCACACTTGGCTTCCAAGTGCCAGTCGAATTAGGGCACCAACTCATAACTCAGGTACATCATCTGTGGCTCACATTTAGCATAACACCTAATATTAACTCTCACTTAGTTGATAATACTAAACAATGTGCGATGACCCGACAAGAGCACATGAAAATTTCAAGCGTCCTTCATTGCAGCCGTGAAGCTCTTCCTCATACTATACTGCTGAACGTTCAAGAACGAGATCGTGAGGCGTACGCTCAGGATCATTTCTTCGGCGTGATCACAAACTCCATAGGCCTCGCCATCCAATACATATGGCAGGGTAGATGGACCGAGTTGGTGTCATACTGCCATACTGGTGAGCACAATTGCAATACAATCATCTGAACATTGTGGATTATATAAGTAGAAGTGTAGAACAGTGCTGTCAGTATATAACTAAATATATATAATGAACTGTAAAAAATGTAGATTGCGCTCTACATTGACGTGGGCACAGTACTGATCGGCAAGTCTGCGCCAGCGGACTACCTGACGAAGCTCACATACCTGATCTGGAACCACCATGAGGAGATCTGGCACATGGACACGCTGCGAGCCTACACCTTCGACATGCACTGTTTCATGGAGTCCCAGTGACCTGCCATTCTGCCATGCACACGACATCGGTGAGTCGCTGAAGGAGAAGTTGGAGCAGCTGCCCGAGGTCTTGCGTGCCTTTGTCCACGTGGACTTCGAGTTCACAAACTGGACCTAGCACAAGGTTGATGTCTGATTGCTTAGTTACTTCAGATCCCAGTTCAGCCGTAATGCTGTTGTAGATCTTACTTCATGAGCCCACAACTCTTAAAAGGGCATCTAGATGTTTTTGTTGTTTGACGTCATGAAAATTGGAATACCATTTTGTATATAGATAGATAGCTATTCTCTTAGAAAGGAAAATCCAACTCCAGGTTATGCGATACACTATTTCAATCTCAGAGTATGTGACCAGCTCATAATTACCACTTGAGTAATGAACAATAAATGGTTGCCAGTAATGCTAATTCAAATGATGGCCTAACACCTGCACAAGCAAGGATGATGTCGCCCTCACAGACTTGCTCCGCATGACGCCTACCTGAGAGAACGTGGAGCAGAAGGCGACTGCTGTGGAGGATTTCAGACGATTCCAACTCCTGGCGTGAATACAACTAGGACAGGAGTTACGTTAAACACACATAAGTCCAACTCCCTGGCATGAATACAACAAGGCTAGATTATTGGCTTTGTAAGTTTGAAATTAATCGTATCATCACCCGTTGCAACGCACGGGCAATTTTGCTAGTCTATATCTATACATATATAATAATAAAAAGGTAAAATGTTAGGCTCTTTTTTTTTCGTCCATCCATTTTTTTGGTCCGTCTTCCTCTAACTACCGAACAACGAAGAATTTTTTTTGTCCGGACTTATATGACCCAAGATAGTTAGGAAAATAGATCTTTCCAAGCCTTAATAAACCGAATAGGAATAGGAATCCTAATTCAAATAGAAAATAAATTAGACAAAATATTATTTTACTTTCTATATAAGCGTCCACCAAAATTCTTTTCATCCATCCATGCGCTTTGGAATCTCCTGCTGTGATTTTTCCGTATTGCCGTCAGATGGAAACTTCTGTTTCTTATGTGAAAAATGTTGTGCCTGTCCGTGTCCTTTCCCAATTCCTTTTTTGTTTTTCTATTTTCTACTTCTGCTTCCTTTTTCTCTGTTAGTTCCGTAACTTTTTTGTTTCTTCTTTTTTTTTCCTCCCATTACCTTGTCTTCTGTTTTTTTTCTTATATATACAGAGAATAGAAAATAATAAATATAGTATTCTGATTCTTTGAACTTCTAATCCTTTCCTAATAAATAAGTATTTTGATCACTGAGGCCCGTTTGAAACGCGGGAATTTTTCCTAGTTCCTGAACTAATTCCTGTGAAATATCTGTATAATTCCTACGAAATTTATGTATTCCAAATAGGCTCAAAGTGGTTGATGTGAATTTAATTATCACTAAGGCCCCGTTTGGAACGCGGGAATTTTTTTATGTTCCTGAACTGATTGTTGTGAAATATCTGCATAATTCTTGTGTTCCAAATAGGTCCTAAGTCGTTCATGTAAATTTAATTATCACTAAGGTCCTGTTTGGAACACATGAATTTTCCCTATTCCCGAATTAATTCCTGTGAAATATCTGTATAATTCCTGTGAAATTCATGCATGCCAAATAGACCCTAAGTCATTGATGTACATTTAATTAGGAATAAAACTTAGTACTATTAGGCGATGGTCCAACTAATCAATCCTAAGTAGTTTGTCATTCAATCTATTCTATATCTATGTGTCTATCTATATTTGTATCTATTTCTATATAATTACAACAAACGTACCTCCAAGCTATACGCATATATCAGTACAAACCTCCAAGCTGTCTACATATACCAATGTAATCCTCAACGAGGACTGACATGTAAAAATTGAGAGGTCTCAATCGTACCCATCAACGAACAGATCAACTTTTGACATGACAACAACTAACCCCTTCCTGACTTAAGATATTAGAATTACATATTTAATTTTTTTATAGATCCACGAAAGAAGTTGTTGAACTTGATATCTAGCTCTACCAACACAAATATAGTATGAAACTAAAGTTATGATATATTTACGAGTAAATATTGTTATGCCTTACAACGGAAGAAATAATCTATCATGACTGTATTTTAATTCGATATAGAATTAATAGAACGATGTCATATTATTGCCAATAATAATATATTTTAGGGATTATCATAGTTATCATAAGATAAAGTATAGCCTTTAAATGTTATAAAAAAGATTTAAAAAAATAGATATGCAAAAAGATTAAATGTTATAAAAAAAGATTAAAAAATGTGCGCGTTCATTTGTGATCGACGCAGAAATCATAACAAGAATTCACAACAGCAAAAGTAGCACCTATACAATTAACGTGAGCTGTTCAGCAAGCTGAAGCAAACATGTCAAGCATTTGATAATATTTTTCTCCCATTGTAATACACGGGCATATTTGCTAGTAATAATAAAGAGGCAAAATTTATGATTTTTTTTTCATCCAGCTCATTCATTTAGTCTGCCCACTCACTCTCGCCCCTAGGCCCATCGCTAGGCGGCCCACCTGCGCTCGCGTCTGGCCCACCAGCGGCCCACTCGAACTCACCTGCGCAGTCCAGAAAAAAAGCCAAAAATGCTTTGCCACCTGAGGGATTTGATAATATTTTTTCTCCCAAAAACGCAGAAATCATAACAAGAATTCACAACAGCAAAAGTAGCACCTATACAATTAACGTGAGCTGTTCAGCAAGCTGAAGCAAACATGTCAAGCATTTGATAATATTTTTCTCCCATCGTAATACACGGGCATATTTGCTAGTAATAATAAAGAGACAAAATTTATGGTTTTTTTTTCATCCAGCTCATTCATTTAGTCTGCCCACTCACTCTCGCCCCTACGCCCATCGCTAGGCGGCCCACCTGCGCTCGCGTCTGGCCCACCAGCGGCCCACTCGAACTCACCTGCGCAGTCCGGAAAAAAAGCCAAAAATGCTTTGCCACCTGAGGGATTCGAACCTTGGTCTCTGGCAGTGAAACATTAGAAACTTACCACCACACTATACAAGCTTATGTGTTGTATAACGAAGTTTTTTTCTCTATTTAGCGTGAAGCGTTCCTAACACCTTCAATTTTTACATGACAACACTCTTATGGTCAGCAATACAAAAAAAAAAAAACCTATGAAAGTGTGGTATTGCATAATGTTGAAACTAAACTTGCTGGTTTACTCTAGATAGCAACGCCTTCAAAATTTTTTACATGACAATGCTCTTATGGTTAGCAAGACAATAAATAAATGAATAAAACTATGAAAATATGGTATTGCATATATTAATAATGTTGAAACTAGACTACCCAGTTTACATTAGATCAGTGGCGGAGTGTGGCATAAGAATAAGAGGGGGCCAAATTGATCTTTGCTGTGTCAAATCGCCGCCACTAACCCTCCGTGCTCTGCTCTCGCCGTCCCTCCATATTTAATTATTTATGGCAACAACCCCGCCCTGCCCCCATACACAAAGCCACCAGAGCCCGTAGCTTCTTCGTTCGTCTGTTACGTTCCGTCCGGTTCCCTCGCGCCGTGCGAAAAATGGCCGTGCCGGAGGTGGTGGTCGAAGGCGTCGTCTTCCCGCCGGTGGCCCGCCCGCCGGGCTCCGCCGTATCGCACTTCCTCGGCGGCGCAGGTGCGTTGCGTCGGTTGAGGTTCCATTCCGTGCCCGTCTGTGTCGTCTCTAGTTAATTGGTGGTGGAGAGTATGGCATGGCGCGCGCGTGCAGGCTTGCGAGGCCTCGAGATCGGAGGCAACTTCATCAAGTTCACGGCCATCGGCGTGTACCTGGAGGACGCCGCCGTGTCCGCGCTGGCGAAGAAGTGCGCCGGCAAGACGGCCGACGAGCTCGCGTCCGACGCCGCCTTCTTCCGCGACGTCGTCACGGGTGAGTGGGAACTATACTGAGAGTGCAAAAGGTGCCTCGTTCAGTTCTTACTGCCGCAGCGTGCCGCTCGTGCGCCGGCGCCGCCGCGACCGGCCGGCCCGACAGACCGACCGATGTGATTGCCGCTTTGCGGTGTGTGTTTGTCTCAGGCGACTTTGAGAAGTTCACAAGGGTGACCATGATCCTTCCGCTCACGGGCGAGCAGTACGCGGAGAAATTGACGGAGAACTGCGTGGCGTTCTGGAAGGCCGTCGGCCTGTACACGGACGCCGAGGGCGTCGCCGTGGAGAAGTTCAAGGAGGTGTTCAAGCCGGAGACGTTCCCGCCGGGCGCCTCCATCCTCTTCACGCACTCGCCCTCCGGAGTCCTCACCGTGAGTACCTGCCTGTTGTTATTATTATTTTCTTCTTTCGTCATTTCCGTGCCAAATCGGATGGTGACACGTACCGGCGCTGCTGTTCTGCCCCGATCCGATCCGTTCCGTTCCATCCAGGTCGCCTTCTCCAAGGACTCGTCGGTGCCGGCGGCCGGCGGCGTGGCGATCGAGAACAAGCATCTCTGCGAGGCCGTGCTGGAGTCCATCATCGGGGAGCACGGCGTCTCGCCGGCCGCGAAGCTGAGCCTCGCGGCGAGGGTGTCGGAGCTCCTGACCAAGGGTACCGCCGCAACCGCCGACGCGCCGCAGGCGGAGCCCGTCTCGGTCACCGCCTGAGCGAGCGGTCGAGCGAGCCGCGAGGAGAAAGAGAACCAATCAAGCCGCGCCTTGCTGCTCCGAACAGATGCCGCGCCGGTGCATCTGTCGCGCCGCGTCTTGTCTGTCCGTGCTGTGGCGTCGTGTTTCGACCTTTCTGGTCGCATGTAGTATGCCGTTCGCTGTTGGTCGCCAGGGTAACACTTGAATAAAAAACGCGGATATGTTGCACCCCGCCTAATTCCCCAGCTTGTGTGGATCAATTGACTCAAATCGCTCAACCAGAGACTTTAGTTTATTTGCATTAAAAACACAGACTTTACAGATTGCTTAGTAGTATACGACGGCAAAAAGATACTAGGGATAGTGCTTAGTGAGACTAGTCACGGTATCCGTCTCGTGCGCCACGTGCGCCAGTGGACTGGGTCCAGCCGTGCCCTTGCTCCTTTTTTTTTCCTGTTTTCCTTTTTCCCCTAAAATAACAAACTTGTAAATTATGTGGATATTATAGAAATAGAAAAATAAAAAAATAGCAAAACTATTTTTTAACTCCTCTGGACTAGGTTGACACTCTAGAATAAAATATTTGGTGTAATTATAGATCTACGTTTTCTTTCATGAGCTGATAGAGGATGTTTCCTTAGTCCTTTTGCAGTGAAATTTTTTTGGTAAAATCTTCTATAGATGTGTAATCTATGGTAAAATTTTTATATACAATGGACGGATATTGACTGAGTAAAAGTTTAAAAGAAAAAACGATCCAAATGAAATACAACGTATACTGTATCATAGCCCAAAATTAACGTCGCGTGGGGGTCGTTAAAAGTACTGAAATAACGTTGGAAGGTCGGACGTTAAAGATTAGTAACGTTCGGTCGGTCGTTATATCTCATTTTCGTAATAGACAGTCGGTCGTTATTGTTATTTCGCTTGACGGTAAGATGGTCTATCGTTATATCCTAGTTTTAGTGACCAACTGATTGTTGGCACGTAAGGGTGTCTTTGGCAGGGATTTTGAGTGCTCCGGATCCTCTAACATAAGCATTGTGTAGGTACTGTTGCTAGGATCTGTTTTCCTCTCTCCTCTTCCCCTCTCACACTGACACAGATGAAGCTACTGGAGCCAAAAAAAATTTAGCTTCTCCTGCTCCTACTTGGCCTGTGAGAGGGAGGGGGAAGAGAGAGAGTTTTGGCTCTGATCAACAGTGCGGTACAATATTCTTGCAGGTGGAGGCCGGAGCCACCCGGATCCATCCCAAACGGGGCCTAAGATTGGGCTCATGCGTGCTCAACTGCCCCAATTCCCGCCTAATATTTTGGCGGCACACTAGTCAGACCAAAGCCTAGAGCCAATTTCTTCCGAACCCAAACCATATCCCCTCCTGTCTCCCGCTTAGTACAACAACTGGCATCTGAATTTTTGGTCGCCATTTCAAGCCGCCATCACCAGGAAAAAATTATCGGCGATAAAATTTGGATAAACCCGATAATCCCATTTATCGCTGAGGTCCAATAAATTTTATTTATCACCAAGATTCCAAATTTCACTAGTCTACCTACATGAAAGTGTGATATTCTCTTATATCAATACTATTATGTGCTAGTTCTTAATATTAAGTGCTTTAGAGACAACTTATATAATTTTCTAGAGAAATTATGTATTTTTTGTTTTATTTTTGACCGAGAAATTTTCCGATAAATCCGATAAACCCGTTTATCGGTGACCTCTGGTATTTTTTTCTACCGGTAATGTGAACCACCAGTGCGCGACGGCAAGTGAGGAACCAGCCATTCCTGGGAGTCCTGACGAAGTGGTCGTCATCGTTGTCCACTCGTCCGTGCCGGCGAAGCAGCGGCACCCGGGGCACGACCAGCAGGTGCAGGTCTAGGGCACCCAGGGCAAGCAGCGTGGAGTCGTAGCATGAGTCAGTGGGGCACGGATGGAAAGCCGTAGGTGGTAGCCGGCCGCCGGCGTCATCTCACCATAGCGACGCAGCGTTCCAAAGCGTCGCCACCCATGCGGGAGTGGCTCCAGACCTCGCGTATACGCAGGTGGGATGGAGCAAGGTTTTCTCTACTGGTATTTTAAAAATCTCGGTAGTCACCGATAAACGGGAATATCGGATATATCGGAAATTTATCGGCGATAAAAATAAATTTTCGGAAGAAATTTAGACAAAAAATGACTTATTTTGTTCAGAAAAGCACATAGATCATTTCTAAACAATCTAACATAAAAAAACTAAATAAAACATATTATCAATTGCTTATTCAATGAGAAGGACAGGGATATGACTGGAGCGTGCTGGTGTTGCGGTGGTGGCAAACTTAGAAGAGAAGGGGAGAGAAAATTAAACATGGATTAAGGCTAGAGTATTGGGTGGGCTTTGACGCTTATTTAGATGACAAAATAAAAGAGAATATAAGTTGTGGAATATTGGATGTATTGCATTGGGTCTCATGAGCTGATTATGTAGGGTACATAGAACTAACACCTCACGTGGGTACACAATGTGGTACAATTCCTATTTACTCTAACATCCCCCGCAGTCACAGCGGGAGCGCTTGAGACGGTGAGACTGGAGAAGAAGCTGACAAAGCTAACATCTCCGCAGTCATAACAGTCGATGTGTCGCGCATGCTGTGGCTGGAGAAGAAGCCAATGACTCCTCATGCAAGGCGGTAGCCCTTTATGCCGATGTCGAGGTAGCCGAGTGTGAGGGTGCAGTAGCCTTGGTCGAAGAAGCCGTGCTGAAGATGGCCGAGGTCGACGTAGTTGTGGTCGGGTTGCCGTGTCGATGGAGCTGTAGGCGCACAAGGGGCGCCATGGTGATGACGGAGACGCGTTGAGGCAATCGTCGTGGGAGGAGGCGATGCCGAAGTCGATGCAGTCAAGGTCGTCGCGGATGTAGAAGAAAGGCGATGACGCAATCGAGGCAGACAAGGTGGGAACGGGAGGGTCGATGCAGTCAAGCCGCCTGAGCGCTGAGGCGAGGCTGGATTTTCCAGATCCAGCAACGTGTCGGGGATGAAAGCACGCGACGGTGTTGCTAATACCAGGCGTACAAGGGAGAGGGCCCCAATCGTGAGGTTGTGCTAGACGAAGAAGAATCAATGTGGGAGAGGACGCATCGGCGAGGACTCAGCGACGACACGATGCGGTGGCCGGACCGGCGAGCAGGGCTCAGCGATAGTGTGGGTAGGGGAAGCTCGATGACGAAGACCCAATCAGCAAGATGAAGACCTTGTGCAGACAGATAGTGCAACGGGGATTGGGCAGCACAGTGTCGATGCACAGGTGACGGCGATATAGATGCAACGGCGAAGCGGACACACGGGCGGCGGTGCTGCAGCCCGATGAGGCGACACAGCTGCAGCCCTGTTGCTCGGAGAAGATGCACGTAGTATCCGGCGATGGTGTTGATGACGAGCCAATGGGGCGTACAGCCGTGTGGGGACGGCAGATGCATAGCCGATGGCGTGCCAGAGTAGTACGCGTGAGGTCAACGGGCGATGGGCAACTCAATCCCGATCAGTGATCGAGCAAACCAAAAAGATACAACAACAGGAGATCGGATGTACCCAGCGAGATGGCAAGACAGCGGCGGTGTGACCCGATCGGGTGACGCGCGGGGTCGAAGGCGCCGACGCGGATCGACGTGGTGAAGATGGGCAGATCCGCCCAACAGCAGCGACACGCCAGATTCGGCTGCCTCCATGGCAGCGCAAGGTCGGGGCATGTGGCCGGGCCTGGCCGCCACCACGGTGGCACAGGATAGGGCGAGATCCATCTACCTCCATGCGACGAAGATCAGGTAGGTGTTGACGGCGACAGCCAGTGACGAGCCCGGGGACGAGGCGGCGGCAGCGCAGGGGAGGTCCCGATCTGCTACGCGACGACGACGATGGCAGCCGGATCAATTAGGATCGGGCGCCTAAACGGGGGCGCTGCCCCCGGCGGAGATCGACCTCTCCCCGAGGGTGCGTGGAGCAGAAGCGGTGGCGGCTAGGGTTAGGATATAAACCTAGGCGAATGATACCATGAAGGAGAATATAATTGGTTGAATATTGGATGTATTGCATTGGGTCTCATGGGTTGATTATATAGGGTACATAGGACTAACACCTCACGTGGGTACACAATGTGGTACTATTCCTATTTACTCTAACACAAAATTTTAAAAATATGAAAATTTCGGATGATAGAGGAAAAATTTCGGACCAAACCGGTAAACGGGATATCTCGGAAATTTCGGAGTCTACCGGCCGATGTTTTTTTCCCCTGCGAGGCGCGGCCCCCGACATCCCATTCCCGTAACTCTAAGCCACTGCTCTCCTCACCACCTCTCCCTAGCGCAAATCCTCCCCTAACCCCTCCTCGACCCTCACTGGAAGCGTAGCCATCATGAGTCCATGAAGAGCAGCAATGGGGCGAGGAGCAGTGGCGGTGTACGGCGAACACTTGTATCCCCTCCCGTTCTCGTACCTCCCCATCTCCTGCCTACAGGGAATCGCCGGCGGCAGCGAGAGCCTTCCTCTAGTCAACGCAAACGCCACCGGATCCAGATCAGGTGGGCGGAGATGCCGGCAAGACCCCTTGGTCTATGGCGAGCCAACACTGCTGGGAGAGCCCGCTGGCGATGAACTTAGCCAGCGGAGGAGAGGTCGTCGATGACTTCGGCAGGCTCAAAGGTCTACATCGTCGGCTCAGTGGAGTCCAATGCCGTGGTTTGAGGCTCCAAATCTGAGGTACCCCTCGTTTTTTACCCCTCTGAAACAGACTCGGTTGCACCACTACAGGCACTCGGCAAAGCCCCAAATACACTCGGCAAAGGCTTTGCCGAGTGTTTTTTTTTGCCGAGTGTTTTTTTTTCACTCGGCAAAGAGCTCCTTTACCGAGTGCCTAAAAAAATTGCACTCGGCAAACCACTCGGTACTCGGCAAAGAGCCGGTTTCCAGTAGTGACCATCGCCATGAAGTTGATTTATTAATGCCCTTGCCCTTTATGTCTCTGTTGTAGTTCCTTTATTGATTTATTAAGGCTCCATTAGTCTAAGTGTGTATCGTTCTATCTCATCATAATATGCTAATTTACACCGGATCCTGTATTTAGAAATTTCTGCATGATGATAAAGTTGGAATGTCTACCTTTATGATTAACTTTCCTGCTTAGGATAAAGAGATCTGTTCTATATTTTTTTGGATTAGTATCTGGTTTACATCATTTCAGAAATTTTAGTTGATTCGATCATCTTTTCTGTCTCTCATTTTATACTAAGCAATAAGCAAAGTAAGGTTTCTTGATGTAGGAGTCACCTATTAGGGGTTCATAAATACTTACCAGTTAGGGGCTCATAAACACTTGCAGTACTGTGGCATACGATTAGTCTTTTCCTGTTTGTTTTGCTTCGCGTGGATAGTTCAAGAGAATCTATAGCTTAGGTGAAATCCAAGTATAGCTAACCAGAAATATGGAAACTTGACTTATAAGACAGTTGCCCCCTCCGCCCTCCAAACTGATCAACCTGTTTTGCAATGTTGTTCTTGTTAAAGTTAGAATACCATGTTATAATTATATGGCATCAATTACCACATGTGTTCACAAGATAATTGCATTTGTTATATAAAGGAGAATATAGACAGCCCACATGCAGTTGTCCATATTTATTTGTTTATTTACTGTCAAGTTGTTTCAGTTTGTCCATTATTTGTAGTTTTGTCATATTTAAGTTTTTCAGATCTCGGAGTACAGGATTGTGCACCAAAACTTCTTTTGACTGATAGATGTATGTCTCTATGGGCTCTTGTGATAGGAACATACACGAGAATTTACTTGGGTAGAATAGAAAGAATGTTGCACCAATCATTTGGCTTTAGTCTAAGGATTCAGTTCAGGAGTTCCTTATAAATTGAGGTATGTAAAATTCTAGATGTGAACTACTGAGTAATTTTGAGGTTCTCCTCTGTTCCAAATTAAGATTAAAACTTGAAGCAAAACCACACTCCCTGAACAATTTTGCAACTGATTATTGTATTGACTTGTTTGCAGGTGACGTAAGCTGAATGGAACTGGAGAGACCGCGCAGTCCTGAATATGTTTGGTTTCTCGTGGCGCTGGGTGAAACTTGGAAGGTGAATGTTATGCACGGTTCTTTAGTGTCATCCTGTGATGTTTTTCCTCACTTTTTTTTAATTTTGGGTACCTGTTATGTGATGATGACTAGGGGAACTTGTTATGTGAAATTCAGTTTCTTGTGTACTTGAGTAAATTGATGAAGTCATACGGCTTTATGAATCCCAGTTAATTATTTTGCTTTTGTTTTTCAGGTCAAAGGGTGACGCAAGTGATCCTTTGAACAGCTTTGAGAGTCATGTTGGACCCAATAGCCTCCCCAATGTGAGCCTATGACTAAAAATTGCATCTAGCTGTTAGTACTAATGTATTTAGGCCACAACTGGTTGTTTTTCTTTTCATCACAGACCTGGTTAAAGTATAGGGTTCTATTTAGGAAGCAAGTTATATTGATAATAATACACTGATTGGCACAAATTTGCACTTGGGTCTTTTTTCTCATCCCTGTCAGCTTACCTACAGCCATCGCCTCTGCTTGCTTGCTTGCTTAGGTGTCCATCTCCACAAGACCTTTCTTTGTTTGCCTCTTTATTTGTAGTACAAGAAAAAAAATTACTGGTACATGGTGATGGAGTGACTTCAACATCAATCGAATCACACAGACACAGCTTAAAATATGATTGATGTGCTTTTGATCCTAAATTATGGAGTGATTTCTTTTTTAACTGTGCTTGCATATAGCTGGACTATTTTTCCATTTTCTAGGGTCTACACTAATGTATGCAGCTTTAATTTCTATGTTTTTCCAGTCCAACAAGTATGGAAGTTACTAGATGAGAGGAAAGGAAGATCAAAGGAAAATCAAAGTGCTCATAGTGGTGGTTTTGTTCCATGACATCCTAGAGATGTTTCAAAAGAACTTTATCGTTGTGCAAGCAAGACATATGAGTTATGTTTTGTATACGACAAACATCTTAGTTGTGTAGATACTTAAGTGATCTAGCTTGGTTGTGAGTATTTTGTATAAAACATTGTACAAGTACAAATGTTGATGGCTTCAATGGGAAATTGTGAGCATGGTTTACTCAGTTTTGTATTTGATGCTCAACACCAGTTTGGATGGATAATGTTTAAATGGCTGATGCTATATGGTTGTTATAAATATATATTGTCAGACAGTGTATCGTTATAAGTTTATAATAGGCATCAGATAGTCGGTCGTTATATCTCGTACACTTGGTCTTACAAAACTTGTGTATCTGCATCTCATTGCATGTGTGTCAGAAACAAGAATTGATAGGATGATCAGGATTCCATGGCTCGAAGGCCATGGCGGCAAGGCGACCGTGTGGTGTTCACTGAGTGCGATGCCATGGAGCGGCGACGCAGAGCCAAGCTCGGCAACTAGGGCTCCAATCTTTACAAGCTCAGTGGTCCTAATATAAGTGAAGCATCTGAAAGGACCTGACTAGAGAGGGGTGAATAGGCCTGTTTAAGAATAAACTCAACGGAAGTTAAATTCTAAGTGCAGCACTGCTGCACTAATGCTGCAGCACTGCCGCCCTTGCGCAGAGAGTCCAGCAACAGCTATGCCTAGAACCCAAACTTGGTTATATGCGTGGAGATGTCCAGTGGCAAATCCACTAAGTACTTGCACTCACAAACACACACAACCAAGTAGATCGAGTGGAACACAGATAATGCAATTCAAAATATAAAGAAACAAGACAAAAGATTTATCCCGTGATTCAGCTCACCATTAAGGCTTGCCTATATCCACCTTGTTGAGGAAGCCAATAAGGCTTGGGCTTTGAAACCCTTATCCTCATTCTCAAGTCGAGAGAGTGAACTCTTGAGATGAGGGGTTTTCACTAGATCAATGGGGTGATTACAAATTTTCCCGCAGCTCACCATAAACACGAGTGCTCGCCGGGCGACACCTAGCCGTTTAGGAGGCTTCACCTCCAAGAGTAACAAATGCGCAACGAAGATTGATGAAGCCCGACAAGTGCTCAAGGTTTTGCTTGCTCTAATAAGCTCTCTAAAACTTAATCAACCACTAATTACTCACTCTCACAAAAAGAGGGGTTAAAGAGAGCTCACAAATGGCTTGGAATGGGTTGGAAGTGAAATGGAAGCCAGTAGCATCACCAGGAGGCGTGGGACGGGTATATATAAACCCAATCCCAAAACTAGCAGTTGCAGTTCAAAAACTAGCCGTTATGACCTGTACAGGTGCGGCACTGCCGCTCTGACCCACGGCAGTGCTGCGGTGCAGTACTGCTAAGAAAATTCGCGGCACTGCCGCAGCTCTAAAAAACAACACAGGCCACCTCACAGAAAACGACGTAACCTTTTACTCTAAACTCCATTTTCAGTGATCTTGGACTTTCCAGAAAGCTTGTTTCGAGGGCTATCCACCCTAGCCAAGAACAAGCCCTAAGATCAACAAGTGCAACTGTTGTGCTAATGTGTTTCTCTCATGTTAGCACTTGAGTTCGATTAGTTTGAGCACTTGAGACTTGTCTATGATTCGTATTGCATCCCCCTTGATAGTACGGCATATCTATACTCAAGATCAAGAGAATATAACCATTTCAACCACTTGAGTCTTCAATGTCTTCATATACTATTTCTTCTCATTATCACTTCATAAGGGGCTGTAATCATCTTTGTCTCATCTCTTCGAGCAACATACCTTGAACATGTGATTTGAACTATTTTCATACATATGAGTTCACCTTATGATTTTAAGTCACTTCTACTAATGATTTGATCCTCAACACAATATGATTCCTTATAACTCGATTAGTTCCTCGACTCAATGCAAGTACTCTCTTCTTCACCTTAGCCATGGTACCTCGGTCCTCAACCCATCGCTTGCCCTTCACCTTCGCTTAGTCCCTCGAATCACTTTTCTAGTTATCTTTACCTTATCGAGCCATACTCAAGTCATATCATATTAAGTATTTATTGAAAAATTATTTCTTTAATATTATGATCCCTGCTTAAATATCTTCTAGATATGAATGTTGAGATCAATCAAGCTTCAGTTGAATTCACATAGATTGAGATATATGAATCAAAATCAATATGGTCAAGCCAATTAACGATTCCTTATGTCGTCTTCATTTTGGCTTCACTCCTAACACTCACTTTAATATCTATCTTCATACTTCTAGCTTGATCAAATCAATGCAAAGTGATTTCCAAATCTTTATCCATACAAGCAAACCAGCATAGAGACCGACTTATATCCAATATGAGTTGTGTCTTTTGTCATTTAATCTTTGCTTGGCATTTCTTCACTTATGCATTCTTGACTCATTCTTCAATCCTTGATCAAAGCTAATCCTTTATCATTGAAGGTCTTATCTACTTGAACTCCCCTTGCAGCAGGTTGCATGTGACTGATTTCTGTTACATTTCTCTGTGTACTAGGAAGACATCTAACAGGCGATCTGAGGGAGGTCTTATGCTTGAAATTCCCCAATATCCAAAGAGAGCTGTATCAACAAAATAATTTAGTAAGAACTGTGAAAACAAAGAGAAACCCATTTTAGCACAATAAAGCTTTGAGTTGTAGAAGAATATTCAGGAAAGCAAATAAAAATTCAAGGAACGGACTAACAGAACTTTAGATACATCATAGTGAGAATATGAACAACAGCTTACATGATCTGTTGATCCACTGTTGCATCTGAGATCTGATAATGCTCCATAAACACGCCGTTGCTTGTCCACATGAGCAAACCCCGAGTACAAGTCAGAAGTAGAACAAGAACGGGTCAACTACAAATCATTAAGATTTTTACCTTAAAATAAATTGCACGACTACCATTCAGACATGATGCACATGCCGCCATAATAATAATAATTAAAAACAGACCTGAAAATACACCGTTGCGGTTCTTGTCCCTAGATTAAATTCATGAATCACATGGTACGACCAATTATTCAGTCAAACTGTGATATCCGATTTTATTTTTTGTTTTCTCCCGGAATGTTTTGCCCTGTTAGTATTTCTCGGATAGACATTAAAACATGTGTGTGGAAAATAAATGGCAAGAAGCTTCGTCGCACTAACTCTAGCATGATGTTCCCTATTTAACGAGGCAACAGACAAACGATGCAAGCAAATTAAATTAGGCAACCTCCTCGCTTCCGCACTGTTGCTGTAGTTCTTTATATATATGTTAATCCGATCCTTGTGTGATGTCGTGCACGGTTTAGAGAGCGCGTGCGAGTGCGAGTGCGATTTGCGAACGTGGAGGGGTTACGATTACGAGTAATCAAATTAATTCTTGAAAGCGACTGCCCCCGTCCGTCCCCATGTGGGGCCTTGGCGTAGCATCGGAGCCAGAAAATTGTGCCGGGTCGTTGCGGACGAAGGCTGCTCGATCTCCGGCTGTCTCCCGTGAAACGCCGTGCTATTCCCGCGCGCGCCAAGTGATAGAGAGCCAGCCAGCAAGCATCGATCCAACATGCATGGATTTGTGTATGATGGCGAGAGAATGATGAATTAGTTGGGTCGACTCGGCCGTGGGCGCCGGCTGTTGCAGGGCAGCAGGCCGTGTCGATGATTACGCAACGAACTGCTCGTGGATCAGACGCAACGAGAGTGACGAACGACTCCGTTGAGCGCCTGCCTAGTCTCGATAAACAAATCATGAAGCTCGCACGATCGTTACTCTCGTCACCTCTACTCCAATGCCTCATCCACATTATGCATTAGAGTTTGGACTCTATACACGTTCAATGAGAGGCCAAAATTACCACGGTAGAAAAGGGGAAAAAAAAAGACAGAACATCCTAAGAGACATAGGGAAAACAGAAACGTACTTAGATTTTATATTAATTAGGAAGATTCGTATTCAGGTATTTAGGATCCCAAGAATCTATTTATATTAGAATTAGGATTCCTAATATATTTGGAGGATTCCTTTTCAGGTACTTATGATCCGAAGAATCTATTTAGATTAGGATGACGGTGGTAGTTAAATCGTTAGATTTTTTATTTTTGGCAAAACAATTCCTTTATTAACATAACCAATAACTGAACAAGGCCCAACAACCCAACTAATCTTCCACCAGCCCAACTCACCATCGGGCACCGGCTCTGGTTCGCGACTGTTTTATCGGACTCCCGTTCCCCAAATGCGACGGCATGGTCTCGGTGGTGTTGGTCTCCTGTCTTCGTCGACCGGCGGGTGGCGGTAGCCGGCTGCGGCGGGCTGGGGCTGGCGGCAAAGACGGGTAGACGTCAGCTCATGCCTCGCGAGAGCGCAGGGCTCGTGGCGTCGAGCACACGGGGCCATCGCGCGTCACCACCCCTGCCATATACATCTACATAATTTATTAGACAACAGGAGTCCTATTTTTTTTTTATTGGAAGGTGACGGACTAAGATCTTACGTATTACTAAAAATCCACAACAAAAATCCTACGACCGAGGGGGAAAAAAGAATATGCAGTTTGCATACGTGATTTAAAAAGGGAATATGAGACCTTTTTTTTGTTTCTTTTTCCTTTTTCTTCACGTAGTGTATCTCTTTTTTTTCTTTTTTCTATTTCTGTTTTCCTTTTTTCTGTTCTTTTCCTTTTTCTCTACGTTGTATTTCTTTTTATTTTTTCTGTTTGGTTTTATGTTCTTTTTTTTTCAGGATTTTCCAATACTCTTCGTTCTAACTTCTACTATTTTTCCTATAAAGATTAGGAAGCAATAAATACAGCATGACTTATGAGTCCAGGTCAATACACGACTGTGGGGGAACGAGATCCTCTGCCGTCGGCTACAGCGACTTAACTCTGCAGTCAGCTGATCCACACCATCCCCATGGAGGATCTCGTTGAGGAGGTTAAATAAAATACTTTTATTATCATAAAAAGACTGTGAAAGGCCCATTGAGGAGGTTAATTTACATGTTAGCAATAAAATTGTTAGTTGTTACAGAACATATCTTTCACACCACAAAAATCTTTGTTTTGGGATGTGAATAAAAAACACTAAATAAAATAAATGATTTAAAGATTTTTCTAAAGTTTCTCATACTTTGTTTTACTTTCATCAATTTGAATAATGAAAAGTGTGATATTTTGATAATAATTTATAATTAAGTTTAAATGGTTGGTTGCCGTGGTATTTATTTTATTGTGTGAAAAATAAATTTGGGTAATAATCGTTTAAGCTATGAATAGGATTCCTACTCTGTTTTCTAAGTTTCAAACTTTGTATTTTCAAAAGTATTTCTCAAAATGAGTTTAAGCTTAAATTTAAAAGGTCTTTGAAAATGTATTTTAAAAATATTTGAAGGTTTGTTTTAGAGAAGTGTTTAAATTCTCAAAATAGATTAAAGGCATATACCTCTCAAAAATAACCTTATGTTTAAAAGTAAGTCTAAAAAAAGAGTTCCAAAAGGGCTTATTTTATCCTTTAGAATTATTTTAAAAGAAGTTGAAAAACTATTTTGCAATAAGAAACCTTCAGACAGGTCATGAGGCAAAATTTCTGTCCAAAACCTCTCTTTTCCTTCCATCCCGGCCCATTTTGTTTTCCTAACAGGCTGAGCCCGTCTAACTACTTTTTTTTTTGAGAAACCGGGTTATATTTCACAAAGATTTCTGATAGTTTACATCGCACACCTTACAAAGACACCCTTGAAAGGAAAGAAAATTACAAACAAGTCCTTATTTTTTTTGAGCTAGTTGAAGTAAACCAATAACAATTTCTGATAGTGTAGCAGAATGCATATATATATATATATATATATATATATATATATATATATATATATTGCACACTCAAAAGTTCTACTTGTGAATGCACATTGGAAGGAAATGCTTCAACTAGCTCAGACAGAGGACATAATATACTAATTAATCCTACAATTTAATGGATCTTGCAATTCACACAATGTTTCGTTATGCACTATTGTTATTGGTTTACTTCAACCCATGAAGCAAAAAATTCTGAATGTGGGCTGCAATGACAGATAGAGACTGCAGTGACACCTGAGTCAAAGATGTGTTAGCGCTGCAAAACCACACAGTGACAGATAGGGCAGAACACCTGGATTTTTGGTCAGAAATTGAAGTAGACTGACAACAATAGATTACCACAATATCTAGACTTTTTCCACACTATACTAAGGGGTAATCACTTTCATTCGATTATTTTATTTAGTTACTTTCTCAGTCTTAAAATATAGAACACCACTGATCTTTTTTTGGTTTGTTTGACTACATATATATATTAATTGGTCCTTCTAATAAATATTGTGCAAACAGAGCAGTGATTGTATACAGCTGCTATGTAATCAATAACAGAGGTGACGATCAGGCTTTTTAGAGGCACAGAACAACAAATGGTATTTGGTACGCGTGCTACTTTGGCTCAGTATAGCAAGATGCAGATACTTGTGCAGGCCACTGATCGGTGATCGGTCAGGCACGGTAGCCAAACGATGGGACAGCTAGCGTTAACTCTAAAGCAGCAGCACAGAAATGGACTATTTTGCCATACATTAAAATTTAGTTCAGTTCGCTTCATGCTTGTTAGCAAGGACAGCATCTCAATGGTAATCGCCACTGTTTTGAATGTGATATCGCCAGCTGCAGGCCAATTGCCTAATCATGGCCGGCCAGTTCTACTTAGCCCATACAAGTGGAGAGTTTAAGTTGCTTCCACCACGAGGTCGTTTGTGTAGTCATATATATATGTGACGATGATAAGTAGTTAACTACCAGCATGCATGCCTTGCTCGACAAATTAAATATGATAAATCTTTTCATTCCCATACTGACGAAACTCACAAGCACACATTATATCGTGCCGTCAGCTGAGCCCTTCTTCATTCATTTCCTTTAGCTCACATGACATTGGCACTAGCCAGGCAAACAAAACACTGACAAGCTGATTATTCCGGAGTGCACTCATGATATATGCATGATGCCTAACATTTTTGGATGACTTGCACGAAAGATTTGCATGCTACTGATCGACTAATTGTATATACACCTACCCAATTAATTCCTAGCATGACCAAATGTTTGCAGCCATAGAGCAACTTGTGTTTTTCTTGTCAGTGGATATAGATATATGGGTGTCAATACTATAATATATTGAAGGGAACCAAAATACCATGTTGAGCCCACCTAACTTTGCAAGGCAAAGTACTCCTATTTTACAAAACCGTATCTTTAGCTTATTTAGAAAAGAAGGTCACAAAGCCAACATTTGACAAGACTTTAGTTAGTCCACGATACATAATGATAACATTAATTATTGTGTCAAACCTTTCAAAGCAAGCTATGAGGTAGTTTATTATAATTTTGTCTCTTGTCCTAGCCACAAAGATCTACTTGAAATAGACATTTGTTTTCAGTGACCCAAAGTGAAGTAAACTATAGAGGAGGCCAACTTGCCAAATTTTTATGGTTACATAGCTGACAACCTCAAAACATGGTTGCATGGAGCGGGCCACCAACAAACAATGAAGGCCAAAAGAAATGAAGGCCAAAAGAACATGACTAGGTGAGAATTTATTGTGCCACTGTTCTTTCAGTTGCGCAAATGGCCATGCATGCCTCTTCAGATAATTATTTATTTTCATCTATTTAGTTTCAAGATAATCCTAAGTCAGCATTATAGTTAAATCAGTTAATCATGTGGGTGTGTTTGGCTACATATTTTTAATCTCATTGTGCTAATTCTCAGATAACTTCTTTGTTAATTGTTTTTTTGTGCTACGTGAAAGTTGATCCATTGGATCATTGACTCAGGATGCCTCATACATGCATGACATCTTTTATGGGTTTAGATGGGCGGGTAGGTAATGACAGTTCACATTCAAGGATGAACGGTAATATATCTCAAAATATGGTTGAGCATGTTTCGTTGATGTCATTTATTCTTTGGTATTATTGCAAGGATAACATTCTCACATACATATATGTGTGCCCATTATTACAAGCCTTACGTTGATTAACAAAACTAGTCCATCAACCCATGCTCTCGCACGGGTTAAAATTTTAGGAGATATAAGTATTGGATACTATTTAACAATCACTTCATTCTAAATTATAAGACATTTTGGCTTTTTCTAGATATATTGTTTTTACTATGTATCTAAAGAATACATTTAAGTGTACAACAAAAGTTATATATTTAGAAAACTCAAGACGTCGTATAATTTGTAATAGAGGGAGTACATGTGACTAATAAAGAATCACTTATATTAAATTTTATATGTTTCTCTTTATTTAATTTCTAATATAATAGACACAGTAGATACTATGTAGTCAATTTCTAGCTACTATGACCTTATTAACTACTTTTTTTCAAGGAACTAATCTATATATTTTTTATCCATATTCATATTTTTTTTCTTTGCTTGGTACCTCTATACATTTTAAATATGATATTATTTTGAAACTTTATTATTAATCATGGTGGCTCTTGTTGCATCATGTATCTTATGACGCCACGACTCTAAATTTTGATTTTTCAAACTTTATCCTTATCAACTGCTATGGATCTTTTTATCTCCTCAAGTTAAGTTGAAACTCTTGTGTTTTTTTTATCTTTCACTAACTCTCATTTTTGCACTTTTTAAGATAAGAATTTATGGTCATAGAGCATGTTCTTAAGTATTACAATAGCACAAGTTATTATTTGAAACATGCACCATATCACTTAAGATAAGTAATAGAACTTCAAGTGAGATCTCGGATAGGAGTAGTCGTGCTAACCTCAATAGAATTTTAATACTTATACCTTATAATGATTGACTTCTTACTCTAAAGTATTCTTAAAGAGCTAGGAAAATATAGCCACCGGTATCACACACTTCTCAAGATGATTGAATTTTCCTATCAAGGAATTATATTTGCAGTTATGGTTATATTATCAATATAGACATATCAAACATTTTAGTGAAATTACATTAATATATCTAAAGTAACAATCCATATAAATTACAGGTATGGTTATATGGTCTAAATAATTTATTATCATTAGTATATGAGTTGTTCGAAAAAATATTTTTTATATGATGGAACATAACATATATATTTTATTAACTTTTTTACAATGGTTGAGGAGGCGTTAGATGTGTCTGTGATTGGTGGGCCCATATGAGGGAAGGCGTTGAGAGGCGTCAATGAGGGAGGCGTCGAGAGGCGTTAGATGTGTCTATGGTCGGTGGGCCCATATGCGCCGTAACGCCTCCCAACGCCTCCAAAGTTAAGAGGATTAGGACTTCAAATAAAAGAGTGACAATTCATTTTTTGTAGTTATTTTTTTAATCAAGGGTAAAATGGTAAATCCACAATTGTAAAACTAATGTTTTGAGTAGTATAGTTGGGATGTACAATTTAAGTACTATAGTTAGATGAATATTTGCTTTTAAAAAAAGATGAATATTTTCATCTTGTTAGGGTTCATTCACCGCCGTCTCTATATTCTCCGTCTCTGTGCCGCCGTTGTCCGCCGCCATTGATCCGTCCACGGGAGGACCTCGACGCTCAAGCATCGCTCCTACATCATCTCCGTCAAGATCCGGGCCCGACCCCTTCTCACCAGCCCTTAGCTCCCCAACCGAGCATGTGGAAGCCACGGTGGCGAATGCGCTCTCGGTCGTGGCGGCGGCGGCCGTCCCCGCTGCCCGGGGGGTGCGGGTGGCGAGGTGCGTGCATCCACGGACGTAGCGGTTCATGGTGGCGAAGCTGGAGGGTGGGCTCGGCAAGCCGGTGCCCACCACCAACTGTCGCGCCTGCTACGAGTACGAGCGCCGTGAGGGCTGCTGGCGCTGTGCAACACCCTTCCGTGCCATCTTCTCTTTCTTCTTCTCCGCCTAAATTGATTTAGAGATTGTACGGTCATAGTCTGATAGAGGCGAACGCTTCTTACGATCAGCACGTTGCTTTGTCTAGTGAGCGTCTACCGTTCGCCTTAGCTTCTCTGGAGGGATGCATAAGTATGGCTTCTCCGGGTTTTGCTTCGCTCGACTTGTAGCCCGGCAATGAGAGAAGAATTTGTCCACATCCATTTTCACAGAAGCATCCAGTTCCTCTGCAGTCTTCTCATATGAAAGCTTCGTCATCTGCGGAATAGCTGGTGTCCTCGCAGAGCCTTTCTTCTTCGGCGGAGGTGGGGCCGACCCCTTTGTTTGTGGGGCGGTCCTCTTGTTTCCCGGTGGGCCGGCCGGTGCCGATGAGGTGGCCGGTGTCGGCGCTAGAGGCTGCGGTGGCGGTGCTGGAGCCGATTGCGGAGGAGACTTAGCCGTTGCCGATGAGGCGGCCGGTGTTGGTGCTGAAGGCTGCGGTGGTGGCACTAGAGCCGATTGTGAAGGAGATTTGGCCGGTGGCGGTGTTGGAGGCTGCGGTGGCGGCGCTGGAGCCGGTTGTGGAGGAGATTGAACCGGTGGGGATGCAGCCGTGTCTTCCACTGAATTGTCATCGTCCGCAGCGCTGTGACCAAGTGGTGAATTGATAATTGGACTTAGGTTGGGGGAGGTCCTGCTGTGAAATCAATTAACGAGGTATATATGAGTAAACCGTAATTTAATCCAATACATAATTAGTGAAAAAAAGTTTCATTCACTTTCATCCGCACCTAGGGTTCGGTTGATGTTGAGGGGGAGGAGTTGACGCCCCAGGAATAATGATGTAGCGCTTGCGCCAACATATGAATGCCTTCTCCGCTTCTCCTAAGGTCTTCTCTCCATCACCACCTTCAATGTCAAGAGGCACATTGCTATAGCCTTTGACAACTCTATCCACCGAGATGCTAGCATATCCAAGTGGTATTACTATCGTGTGGATTCTTGGTGTCTTCGTAGGGTCGATAGGAGATACAACACCGGTTTTGAATGACTTGCACCAACGGTTTGCATATGCTTACAACTTGTTACAAGCTACAGATCAATACCAGTGACTTACATAAACTCATATATATCCAATGACCTGTGTGTCATTCAAAATGTTGCAAGAGATAAGTACAGATGCATAGGCTGAGAAACACGAATTCAACTTGGGTACTAATGCTATAGTGATATTTAGATATGAGGGATAAGAATAATTGAAATATTGGATGAAACCAACATACTTTGTAATCCACATCACTTGTTGTTCATAAAAAATCGAGAAGTCCCTCAGTGAGTCAGTCCCTTGAAACCCATTTGTGGAAACCTGGTGCCTCCTGACTTGTTTGGCAAGAAGAAACATTTCTATTTCTTGGCGTGTCCAATGCATAGCGGTTAATTGTTTCTTCGTTTCATCATTTGTATGTGTGGAAATGGACTGGATGGTTTTGTGGTGATTCTCATTTCCATTTGTGTGTTTCTCTTGTTTCTCTGTTCACATCCTCATCCAACCAGCAACCAAGAAATTTTCTAGTAAAAAATCTATGAATCTAAATGGCAGAATCTAGATAAAAAAAATTCTTTGAAGATCTAGATTTCTACCAAACATGGCCATAGAATCGAAGCATATAAAGCCAACACTACTACAAAAGTACATTTCTAGAATACAACCTCTCTTATTAACAAAACGTAATCATCGATTAATAAAGACGGTGATTTTAAGACGCCCACTGTCGGGTACCTAAACAAGGGGTACCCACAATCGATGACTAAGAAAGACAAACCCCTGAGAAAACCACGCCAAAGGCTCCACCCATGAAGGCAGAACGAGCCAAAACCACGCACGGAACGCCTCGACCATGTTCTGACTCACACGAGGCTTGCTCGACGGGCGCCTCGACCACCGGGAAATCTCTGACTCGTATGACCCTAGGTCAAGCCGGTCGACCCGCCTCACTCACCAACTCTCAGACAAAAGTCAAAGCATTTAATGCAACCGCCAACCACTTCCTACCCCTATGGCTACAGCGATACCAGCATGGAAGCAGTACTAGTGTCAAATCTCACTTTTTATTGCCCATCCCGGAATGGGCGGTGAAAGCCTATCACTGTACACGCCATGCCGGGCACTGTTCCGCCACTGATCCCCCTCGAGGCAGAATACGACGAGTGTCGTACCCCAAAATTCTTGGGGCTCGGCCTTATCCATTCCCCGTCGACCCACCTCGACCCGGCCTCGACCCGGCCTCGAGCAACCGCCAGTCAACAAAGAAGCAAGGCCCGCATGCCACAGGATCCAGGGTCTTTTCACTGTCTCATCCTCTACGTCACCATGGTGTCCGGAGATGGCCGGCCATTCTCGGAGCATGTCGCTACAGCGGTTTCCACAACGCTCGACAAAACTTCACTTCTAAGGCATCCTCCGGCGTCTCTGCATCCTCTTGACCCTATAAAAGGGAAGGCAGGGGACTCTATGAAAGGAGGGTGACAAGGAAAAATAAGTCATCATCTCACCATAGAAGATCAACATCTCAAGCAATCCCCTTTCTACTCTCTCTCTCTCTCTCTGAGACCTAGGATCAGCTCCCTCTCTCGCAGCTTGTAACCCCTACACAAGCACTTAGGTGCAAAGAAATACAACACTTCTCCCCCACCCCGCTAGACGTAGGGCCTTCTTTCGCCCGAACCAGGATAAACCCCCGTGTATTCTCCTTGCATCACCATCCAGATTAGGGACACGCAGCACAGATTCACTCGTTGGCTTAGGACCCTCGCGGGACCGAACGCCGATAGTTGGCGCGCCAGGTAGGGGCCGCTGCGTGCCAATATCGTTTTCTCGCCATTCTTCTGGATGGCTAACCCCGAACATCCATTTCCGTTGGCCACGGTGATCTGGTTTGGGAGCTTGGAGTTCATGTCTCTTGGCCACGGCTATGACATGGTCCTCCTCCCGCCTAGGCACCCAACCAACAGCGACCATGAGCTCTCCTAGCCTGGGGGAGTGCTGCGCCGGTACCATCGCTCTCATCAGGCACGTGTCGCCAGGCGATGGCGTGCCCAGCGCAACCACCATCATCGCCTCGCGGAGGGTGACGGTATCCCCCGATCCGGTGCCCCTCAGCCAGACGCCGACATGGATTTCCTCACTGAGGATATATGTAGGATGAGCTTGGCTGAGGGTAAGATGCCGACGAGGTGTCCCGTCGCTCCACCGCCCGACGCGGCACCACCACCAGCCAGTTCGACTGCTCCGGTACTGGGAACCATGCCCTCACTGGCATTCCCGTATGAACTAGACCTGGTTGCCCAGGCGTATGCTTCTTCTGTAAGCACCAACATGAGCGCTTACGAGGAACTCCTCAGACACCATCTATGTTCCACCCTCGACCTCGTCGCATCCACGCCAGCTTCCGAGTACCTGGACTCCACGGAGACCCCGGATATGGAGCTCCGTGCGACTGCCTTTCGTCGTCACAACCTTAGAGACGCACGACCTCACATGCACCTGTTATACTACTATTTCAGCACTCTAAACTCTGACTCTGCCGATGACACCTATGACCCGACTCGCGAATGCTTCAATATCGATGGGGCTATCGCGTCGAATTCGGAGGATGAGGCAGCCGTTGGAGGAAGGAACGCCACGCCACCTCAGGTCGAGCCACCTACTGCATAGGATGAAGTTCAATTTCTTGCGGACCAAGGAATGCAACTCGAGCAAATCCACGAATTGCAGGACAGGCTCGACGAGGAACGAGAAAATCTGTGCCTACTTCAACAAACCCTCGAGCACGAGGCGCGACACGCGCACATGGCAGAGGAGCTCGAGAGAGAGCTCACGACATCAATCGTCGCATCATCGAGGATCGGGCAGGCGAACCCTAGGTCTTCGGCCAAGCCAGCCAGAATGTTGTCGTGGCCGCCATGCTCCTTCGTAACATGCCCAAGCCATCGAACCCCGAGGCCCATCAGGCTCGTGATGAAATCTGAGGACTCCTCGAGACCGCTGCCATGCAGCAGGACGAGAGTTCCACCTCGAGGCGACGCGAGCTTTCCTCGGAGCAGCCTGCGAAGCCCTCCTAATAGGAGAGAGAAGCCTCGGTTCATCCCGATCATGCCCCCTAGCGGAACAAGGCGGCCTCTGTCCGTGAGCGCATCGTCGACAACCGTGAACCTCGAGATGCCCGTGACAACATCAACGAGCGTCGGAGGCATAAGAGTGGTGACGGTGCAGCTCGAGGCTACCACGAGCACAGGGGCGGGCGCTATGACAGCTCGGAGGATCAGAGCTCTTCACCCGAGCCACCAGGCCCTCGGATCTTTAGCAAGGCCATTCGTGAAAACACTACTTCTAGCTCGGTTCCGCACCCCCACGACCCTTACCAAGTATAACAGCGAAACCAAACCCGAACTTTGGCTCGCCAACTTCCGTTTAGCTTGCAGCTGGGTGGGGCTACCGATGATTGGGTCATCATTCGACAACTTCGCCTGTTCCTATCGGACATCGCTCGAGCCTAGCTCGAGGACCTCCTACCTCGACAGATCCACGACTGGAGCGACTTGGTGAGAGTGTTCGAGGGGAACTTCAAGGGGACCTACATTCACCCTGGCAACTCATGGGACCTCCGAAGCTGTAAACAAAAGTCGGGTGAGTCCCTCCGAGACTACATCCGGTGTTTCTCCAAATAGCACACCGAGCTTCCCAACATCACCAACTCCGACGTCATCATGGCCTTCCTCTCTGGTACCACCTGCAAAGAGTTGGTCCGAGAGCTGGGTCGCAGCACTCCCATCACTGCCAACGGTTTGATGGACATTATCACCAACTTCGCCGCCAGCGAGGAGGTGGTTGGTGCCATCTTTGGCAGCGACCAGGACAAAGGGAAGCGCAAGAAAGAGGATCCAGCGAGCTCTAGCTGGGGCTCGAAGAGGAACAACAACAAGAAGAAAAAGAATCAGCAGGGCAAACAAGAGGCCCTGGCCGACGACCTTGTCGTCGCTGCTGATCGTAAGAAACCTCGAGGACCCCCCGAAGGGGCATTTTCGACAAAATGCTCGAAGAACTGTGTCCCTACCACAAAGGGCCCACGAACCACAACCTCGAGGACTGCCACATGCTCCGGAGGTACTTTGAAAGTCTAGGCATCAAGAAAGACGACAAGAAGGAGGATCCTAAGGGAGATGACAAGGATGAGGGGTTTCCCGAGATTCATGACTGCTTCATGATATACGGAGGACCCTCGATGCGCCTCTCAACACGGCAACGTAAGCGGGAACATCAAGAGGTCTTCTCCGTGCAAGTCGCGACCCCCCTCTTCCTTGATTGGTCTGAGGTGGCCATCACTTTCGACGATGATGACAACCCAGACTATGTCCCTAATCCTGGAGTCTACCCACTCGTCGTCGATCCCATCATCGCCAACACATGCCTTACCAAGGTGCTCATGGACAGGGGCAGTAGTCTTAACATCATTTATGCTCAAAACCTCAACCTTCTAGGAATCACGAGGACGCACCTCCGACCCAGCATCGGGGGCTTCCATGGAGTCGTGCTAGGGAAACAAGCAGAACCTGTCAGGCGGGTCGACCTGCCTGTCTGTTTCGGTACTCCCACCAACTTCAGGAAGGAAACTCTCACTTTCGAGGTGGTTAGATTCCATGGGACATACCACGCCATTCTTGGGTGCTCCTGCTATGCCTGGTTCATGGCAGTCCCCAACTACACCTACCTCAAGCTCAAAATGCGGGGCCCCAATGGTGTCATCACTGTCGGGCCCTCCTATGAGCACGCCTACGAGTGCGACATGGAATGCGTCGAGCACGGGGAAGCCATCCTGGAGTCAGCAACCTTGGTGGCAAACCTAGATGGTTTGGCCAAAGAGGTCCCCGACCCCAAGCGCCATGCCGACAACTTCGAGCCCGTGGAAGACGTCAAGCTCGTACCCCTTGATCCCACCGGCCCGAACGGAAAGGCGTTGAGCATCAGCGCCACCCTCGATCCCAAATAGGAAGCAGTGCCCGTCGACTTTCTCCGCGCAAACATCGACATCTTTGCGTGGAGTCGCTCGGATATGCCGGGCATACCCAGGGAAGTCGCCGAGCACGCCTTGGAGATCCGGGCCAGCTCCAAACCGGTGAAACAATGCTTGCGCCGCTTCGACGAGGAGAAGCGCAAGGTCATCAGCGAGGAGGTCCACAAGCTGTTGATGGCCGGATTCATCAAGGAGGTTTATCATCCCGAGTGGTTGGCTAATCCTATATTAGTTAAGAAAAAGAATGGGAAATGGAGGATGTGTGTAGACTATACTAGTTTGAATAAAGCATGTCCGAAAGTTCCTTTTCCTTTACCACGCATTGATCAAATCATTGATTCTACTACAGGATGTGAAACTCTGTCGTTCCTAGATGCGTATTCCGGCTACCACCAGATCAAAATGAAGGAGTCTGACCAGCTCGTGACTTCATTCATCACCCCCTTCGGCATATATTGCTATGTTACTATGCCCTTCGGTCTACGAAACACAGGTGCTACGTACCAGCGATGCATGCAACACGTTTTCAGGGAGCACATCGGACCCACCGTCGAGGCTTACGTTGACGACATCATTGTCAAAACCAAGAGGGTCAGCAATTTGGTAAACGACCTCGACATTGGGTTCAAGTGTCTTAAGGCAAAAAACATTAAGCTCAACCCCGAGAAGTGCGTCTTTGGTGTCCCTTGAGGCATGCTCTTAGGGTTCATCGTTTCCGAACGTGGAATCGAAGCTAACCTAGAAAAAATCATGGCGATAACCAAAATGGGCCCTATCCAAGATCTAAAGGGCGTATAGAGGGTCACGGGCTGCCTCGCGGCCCTTAGTCGCTTCATTTTGCGCCTCGGTGAAAAGGCGCTCCCACTGTATCGTGTCCTAAAGAAATCGAAATACTTTTCATGGACCCTCGAGGCAGAAGAAGCCCTTACGAAGCTCAAAGCTACGTTGCCCAACTCTCCGATCCTCGTCCCTCCGGCCATAGGGGAACCCCTCCTGCTTTACGTCGCCGCAACAACATAGGTGGTCAGCGCGGTGTTAGTTATCGAGAGGGCAGAGGAAGGACATACCTTGCTCGTTCAAAGGCTAGTCTACTTTATCAGCGAGGTACTCTCAGAGACCAAGGTTTGCTACCCACAAATCCAGAAGCTGTTGTACGCCATCGTCTTGACACGGCGCAAACTTCATCACTACTTTGAGGGCCACCCGGTGACCGTGGTGTCTTCTTTCCCCCTAGGAAAGATAGCCTGGAACCGGGAAGCCTCGGGTAGAATAACAAAGTGGACAGTCGAGCTCATCGGTGAGACCCTCTCTTATGCGACACGCAAAGCCATCAAATCCCAGGTGCTAGCAGATTTTCTAGCGGAGTGGACCGACACTCAACTTCCTCCGGTTTGCCTCCAGGCTGAGCTTTGGACCATGTACTTTGATGGGTCGCTGATGAAAACAGGAGCAGGCACGGGCTTGCTCTTCATCTCGCCCCTCGAAGTCCACATGCGCTATGTAATCTGACTTCATTTTGCTGCCTCCAACAATGTCATTGAGTACGAGGCGCTCGTCGTGGGACTGCGCATCGCCGTCGAACTAGGGGTCCGACACCTTGACGTTCGTGGTGGCTCCCAGCTCGTGATCGACCAGGTCATGAAGAGCTTAAGCTGCCGTGACCCCAAGATGGAAGCCTACGGCGAGGAAGTATGGCGCCTTGAGGACAAATTCCATGGCCTCGAGCTCAACCACGTTGCACGCAGATATAATGAAGGTACCAATGAACTCGCGAAAATCATGTCTAGTTGAGCCATAGTTTCACCTGACGTTTTCGCGAGGGGTCTCCATCAACCATCCGTCAACAACAGGGCAGACGGGGGCCGACGGTCCATCACTCGATCCCCCACCTGAGGCGGGAGCTCCCCCGAACGGGCCTGAAGTCATGCAGGCGGAAGGCTCGACCCTACTAGCCAACCTCGAGCCCGACTGGCGTGTTCCGTCCCTCGACCATCTCACTCGAGGGGACCTTCCTTTGGATAAGATTGAGGCTCGACGGATCGCTCGCTGGGCCAAGACCTTTGTGATATTTGGTGACAACAAAGAGCTTTATCGACGCAGCCCTATGGGCATCCTACAACGCTTATCATAAATGAGGAAGGCAAGAACCTGCTCAAAGATCTACACTCAGGGGCTTGCGGTCATCACACGGCACCTCAAACCCTCGTCGAAAATGCATTCCGACAAGGTTTCTACTGGCCAACCGCGGTCTCCGACGCTATTAAGCTAGTACGCTCCTGCAAAGGATGTCAGTACTATGCAAGGCAAACCCATCTCCCATCTCACGTCTTGCAAATGATTCCCATCACATGGCCGTTCATCGTTTAGGGGCTCGACTTGGTCGGACCCTTGAAAAGGACAACTGGTGGATTGACCCACCTCCTCGTCGCCATTGATAAGTTTTCCAAATGGGTCGAGGCCCGTCCTATCACCAGCATCAGGTCTGAGCAAGCCATGCTATTCTTCACCGACATCATCCACCGCTTTGGGGTTCCTAACTGCATCATCACGGACAACGATACCCAATTTACTGGCAAAAAGTTTATAGATTTCTGCGACAACCATCACATCCGTGTGCTCTGGTCGACCGTAGCTCATCCAAAAACAAATGGCCAAGTAGAACGTGCCAACAGCATGGTTCTACAAGGCCTAAAGCCGAGAATTTTTGAAAACTAAACAACACGGCAAAAATGGGCCGTCGAGCTCCCCTCGGTCCTATGGAGCCTAAGAACGACGTCGAGTCGAGCCACGGGGTTTACTCCGTTCTTCTTAGTCTATAGATCTGAGGCTATGCTCCCAACCGATGTAGAATGTGGATCCCCGAGGCTGAAAGCCTACAATGAGCAAAACAATGACGCCACAAGAGAGAACGCCCTTGACCAGCTCGAGGAAGCTCGTGATGTGGCTCTGTTACACTCTGCAAGGTATCAGCAAAGTCTTCGATGCTACCATGACAAACACGTCCGCAGACAGGACCTCAATGTCAGTGACCTAGTGCTCCGGCGAAGCCAGAACAACAAGGGACGACACAAGCTTACTCCGCCATGGGAAGGGCCGTACATCGTCGCGGAAGTATTGAAGCCCGGCACCTACAAACTGTCGAACGAAAAAGGCAACATCTTCACCAATGCATGGAACATCGAATAGCTACGTCGCTTTTTTCCCTAAAGCCTCAAGGCTCTGTAAATTGTTTTGCAATCCCATGATAGAATAAAGAATACATCGGTGTTCAAAGCATTCTTTCATAAAAACCAGGAAGGATCGACCCTGTTTTCTCAGAGTCGAACCTCCCTCAGGGGCTGCAAGGGGGAACCCCCTGTGTCCCCAAAAAACTCGCATTTTTTAAAAAACAAGAGAACTTTTACATAAGTCGACGAGGCCGCAAGCGCACCCTAAGGTTCGAGGGCTGTCGAGCCACGAGATCGCCTACGCCTCTGAGCTATGGTACCTCCACTCACTCCCCCACGCCAAGGGGTGCAACCGCACGCTAAGTAGACCTAATAAAAGCTCATGATTTTGAAAAGGCTCACGTCTAACGTTCCCACATGCTTCGAATCAAGTTCTTACATAATTCACGAGGCCGCAAACTCACCCTAAAGTTCGAGGGCTGCTGAGCTGCGAGATTGCTTAAGCCTCTGAGGGTACGGTACCTCCACTCGCTCCCTCATGCCAAGGGGTGCAACCATGCGCTAAGAAAAACATGCAAGAATATGATTCAAGCAAGAAAGGGAAGAAAAGACTCGAACAAAAATGAACATTTAGTACACATTCACATATTAATGTTTCAGGGCCCCTGAGGCCATCACAGCGTAAGTCACGAGTACTAACTACCCTATTACATGGGCCTTCATGCCCAGGCTTGGCTTATAGGCCCTCGTCGTCGACAGGCGGGACCACCTCGACCTCGAATAGCTTCGCGAGGCGACCCCCGGGCTCTTCCGCGGCCTCGATCAGATCTAGGCAGGCTGCTTCATTTTCCTCATCAGTCTGGTCTAGATCCATGATGAAGCCATCAGTGATGAGGCCCATGTCATACTCAAACCTAGACCGGATGACCGCCATGGCCCTCTTCACGCCATGATGCAGCCCGCCTCGTATCTTCTCGCGGACGAGGCAACCTAGTGCCGCCATCTGGTGAACAAACGAGTTCCCTGGTGCATCCTCCTCGGTATCGGCATCGGGCTCAACCCCGAGGCCATCGCACACCGAGGTGATCGCACCCTAGAGCAGTTGAGTCTGCCCGGCCTCGGCCTCGAAGAGGTTCTAGAACGAGGTAGCCGTCGCCTGGGCCACGTGTTGCTGCTTCTTCAGCTCTGAAACGCAAACACCAAGTTAGCAAAGACTTGGGACCTTGAGGCCAAGGTCAAAACATGACAAAAGGTTTACCTTCAGCATGGGTCTGCCAACCCATGACCTCATCACGCAACTCCTCGCGCGCCTTCTCTACTGCCTGAAGAGCCTCATCCTTGTCGCGGACCGTCGCCCTCAACGTCTCGATCTCCTGACCGGTGCCTGAGAGAGCCTTGTCCCTCTCTCGGATCATCCCCTTCAACATCGTGACCTCGTTCTCTAAGGTCCCGACGCGAGCGGACGCCATCCCGATCTGGATGTTAAGGGCGTCGCGCTGACCGCTAACTAAAACGATGTCCTCCTCAAGCTCCTTCCTGCGCGCCAATAGCGGCGCGAGGTCCTCACGGGCCTTGGCCGCCTCCTCCCGGGCCTTGGCCGCATCTTCACGCGCCTTGGCCTTGGCTTCCCGAGCCTGCGCCGCCTCCTCCCTGACCGCTGCATGGACGACGCAAAGCTCGTCCACTTCGGCGCTCTTCTTGGATAGCCGCTTATTGGCTTCCTCGACTAGAGCCCGTTGACGAGCAAGTGCCGCCCATACGCCACTCTCATGACGAATGAAGAGTGACTTGTGGCGAGATCGCTCCTTGAGTTCCTGACCACAGCTAAACCTAAGATCAGAACCAAGGAGAAAGGGGGGGATAAATGCAAGAAAAGACAAACGGACCCGGCTCACCTCAAAGGCCTCCGGCATACCTCGCACCAAGGTGTCCGTGACCATTCACAGAGACTACACAGAGTGCTTATGGAGTCCCTCGATGAACTCCTAGTGCTGCACTTCATCCTTGTCGTCAAGGGCAAAGAAGGGCTCGGCACTGGGGTTAGACGCATCCCTGAACTCGAGGGTCGACCGACCCCAGCGTGGGAGCTCCTCCTCCGCCCGTGCAAGCCCAGCCCTGCGAAATTAGGCCACCTGGCAGATGCCTCGCCCACGTCATCCCCTGATGTCGTGAAAGTACCGGGCTGATCCGGGGCATCGACTATCTCGATGTCCGCCTTCTGCTTCCCCTTGTCAGAAGGAGGGTCATCGATGGTGAGATCGATTATAGCCGGAATCAACCCTTGGGGCGGGGCTGGCCTCTCGTCTGTTGGCGCCACCACCTGCACGTTGGACAGTAGCACGACCACCCCCATTCCGCCTCGGCTGCCTGCTCCGTAGGCTGGTCCTGCTGCGGCTACGGCCGTGGTTTCTCCCGCGCCGATTGCGACTCCAGCTGCGCCGCCTCTTTCCCCGCATCCGGCGGGGCTCCACCTCCTCTCTTGACTCTTCAACATCCTCCCGCCCCGCGTCGTAGATGGATGTTTCGGCCCCAATGGCCTCGACAGTCGCCTGGGTCCTCGCGGTCGACCCAGGCTCCGGCCCACCAACACCGGGCACGTCAAGCCTAGCACCGCCCGTGGCTGCCTCGACCGGCTCTGGCTCCCGCGTGGCGTCACCAAGTCCGGCGACCTCCTGGGCGCTTGCTCCCGCCTTGGTGGCAGCCTCCTTCGTCTTAAGCCGCTCCGTGGCAGCCTGGTACCTCACGACCCAGGCGGCATCATCGGCAGGCGTCCGCATCATCAGGGCGGCACTAGACTTGAGCGCCTTAATGGGAGTCGGAGCCACAAGCTCCACCTTGCGCTTGTGGCTGAGCAGTGAACAAACACATCAGAATAAAGAGTGAGATGACCTTGTCAGAAAGAGAAGGTGAGGTACTTACCCGGATAGGGGAATCAGGGGCCTAGACTCCGGCTTCCCTGAGCCACCCGATGGCTTCTGCGAGGGCCCCTCCGTTGAGCCTCTAGTTGGCCTGGTACTCCTCGGAGCTCGGGCTAATGGGGTGCCTGAGGTCCTCTACACCGATGAGGCTATCTGGCCTCGAGTCCTCACGCCCGACGACGGTGCCCTGGCCTCAGATGCCGACGTTGCTGCTCCGCCCGTCGGCAAAGTCTGAGGCGATCGGACTCGCGGGCGTGGCGCCACCGATCTCCCCTGAGGGACCCTAGGCGAGGTAGATCCCCTCTCTGAAGGCCCCTCTCGGGCTCTTCCTTCCGCTGGCTCTCCCTCCCCCTCGACGGGCGCCGAGACTTCCCTTGACACCTAGGAGGTTGACCCCCCGCCAATAGGCTCCAGCAGGGGCCGTACGTCGGGGAGGTGTGCTAGAAAAGTCATGGTATCGTACCGCGACCCGACGTCATCGTCGCCGCTATCCTCATCCTCCTCCGAGACCGTCTCAGAGGGGGATTCCTCGATAGGGAGACCATTGAGACTCTGTTGGTGGCGGCGCTTATTCAATGCCTCACGCTTGAGGGCCTTCCTGACCTGATGCTTCTTCGCGGCGTCCTTCTCTCCCTTCTTCTGGGCCACCGAGAGGTGTCTCGCCTCTCGAGCAGCCCAATCCTCCGGAACCGGCGGCCGCGATTCCTTTACTGCCGACAGATCCTGCACGGAGGCCTCGACAAACTTAGTCGAGAGAACTGAGAAGCAAAAGGACCTGAGGCTATCAGAACGATGCTCACCAGAGGCTCGAAGCCCTGGGTGGGTCGCATCGGGACCTTATCGATGTTCTCCTGCTTGAAGCTCCCCACCATCCACCGCGCGCGCCGGGCAACCTCGTCGACGGGGAGGGTCTCATGCGACATCCGACTCCCCTCCAACGACACCTCCGGCATTATCTCGTCGATCCGAAGTCGGCGCTGCATCAGCGGCAGCACTCTCCGATGGTGGAACGCGGCGGCCACCATCCCCGCGGTCAACCCGTGTTGTCGAAGCCTCCTTAACGCGTCGAGGAGCGGCTATAGCTTCGGCTTTTCTTCCTCGACGATGCCGTACGTCCAGTTGTCCTTGCATAACATCAGGACTTGCCCAGAAAACTTTGGCAGCCAGTCATCGTCGTTGCGCAGGTAGAACCATCCGTCGTGCCACCCGCTGTTCGACGATATGAGCTGCGCCGGGATGTACTGCTCGCCTCGACCCACCCGGACTTGAAGGGTGCAGCTCCCAGCATGCACCACGCGCCGCACCCCTCGCTCGCTCGCCTTCTTGGCAAAATGCTCTGCCTTGAAGGGATGAAGCCATTGATTCCAGTGCGGCTCCATCCCCAAATACCCCTCGCAGACCACCGCAAAGATGGCAGCCTGCGAGATGGATTTGGGGGTGAGGTGATGAAGCTCCACCTTGTAGTAGTGGAGAAGCATCCGCATGAAGCGGCTCGGCGGCATCCCGAGCCCCCTCTCATGGAAAGCGATGAAGCTCACCACGTATCCCTCCGGGGGCGTCGGCTCCCGGTGGTCGGACGGCGGCACCCTCCACTCTGGCTAGCTCCGGCTCACCCTTGGTCAGAGAAGACCGTCGCAGACCAACTCCTCCAGTTTCCTCTTTGTCACTGAGGAACGAGACCACGCGACCGCTGGAAGGATCTGACTCTTTCCCGCCATGGTTGTCGAGAACGGCACGTGGCGGCGACAGGGGAAGAGGTGATGGAGGTGGTGAAGAGCGGCTGAAGGGTGCACAAGGAGAAAGAGGGCAAATGCAAATGCCCTATGGGGGGCACACGGAACCCCGGACCTCATACTTATACCCTGATGGAAGACCAACGGGCAGAACCAGCGAAAAGGTTGTAACAGTTCCCGCATTCAATACCCTTACCTAACTGCTCCCTCGAAACCCACGGGTAAGGGCACGTGTCCGCCGTTCACTCCGTAACCGTCGCGCCACGCTGCCCACTACCGCACCGATCTCGTTTCTCCTCCTAAAAAGACGTGCCTGAACGGGTTGAAAGGGGATCCGCAGACAGATATTTCTAGACGAATGGATAACGGGCTCCGAGCCCAATATAAACCTCGAGGGATCGAAAGCTAGCCCCCAACCGGGGCTTGACAACTGCCCTCGAGTAACGGAGTCAGGGACAACTGGGGACGCGTCCATACAAGGCCAGGGCTCAAGCCACTCTCTCGAGGCACCCCCAGACGTATTCGAGGCTAGAAGAGAGGTCGATGGTGGAATCCCCTCGGAGGGAGTCATCGAGCCCTTAGATCCTATCGCATGGAACCAAGATCTGCATGACTACTCTTTGGCATTTTTGGAGAGCGCCTCTGTGGCCGCTAGCCGACTCCTACCGAATGGAGCACGGGCTCCCACTCGAATTCCCCGCTAACAGCTCACCGAAGATCGTCAAAACTCACCCGTTGAGGGTAGTACGACGTTCCCCACCCCTCCTCCTTTCCTAAAAGGAGTGTGAGGGTTGTACGATGAAGACGGGCAAGACCCTGATCGACCTCGTGCACACGAGGCTCGAGGGCTCGACCGCAAAAAGCTAACCTCAAATGAAAAAGGACCAAACACGCCATGAGAGCTCAAACGTGGGAGCACTCCTCGGTATAACGCACTAAAGACCTCAGAGGAGTCAAAACACTCCACCGAGGCCTCGGGGGCTACACCCGGCGGGTGCGTTCGCACGCACCCACCGAAAAAGCTACAACGCTACGACTCTAGTTCATGACTCACTAAGCCTCTGCAAGAGTGACCACACTCACCCAAAGGCTCGGGGGCTACTGTCGGGTACCTAAACAAGGGGTACCCACAATCGACGACTAAGAAAGACAAACCCCTAAGAAAACCACGCCAAAGGCTCCGCCCACGAAGGCAGAACGAGCCAAAACCACGCACGGAACGCCTCGACCACGTTCTGACTCGCACCAGGCTTGCTCGATGGGCGCCTCGACCACCGGGAAATCTCTGACTCGTACGACCCTGGGTCAAGCCGGTGGACCCGCCTCACTCACCAACTCTCAGACAAAAGTAAAAGTATTTAATGCAACCGTCAACCACTTCCTACCCCCATGGCTACAGCGATACCAGCATGGAAGCAGTACCAGTGACAAATCTCACTTTTTACTGCCTATCCCGGAATGAGCGGTGAAAACCTATCACTGTACACGCCATGCCGGGCACTGTTCTGCCACTAATCCCCCTCGAGGCAGAATACGACGAGTGTCGTACCCCGAAATTCCTAGGGCTCGGCCTTATCCATTCCCCGTTGACCCACCTGGACCCGACCTCGACCAACCGTCGGTCAACAAAAAAGCAAGGCTTGCATGCCACAGGATCCAGGGTCTTTTCACCGTCTCATCCTTTATGTCACCATGGTGTCCGGAGATGGCTGGCCATTCTCGGAGCACGTCGTTATTACGGTTTTCACAGCGCTTGACAAAACTTCACTTCTAAGGCATCCCCCGGCGTCTCTGCCTCCTCTTGACCCTATAAAAGGGAAGGCAGGTGACTCTATGAAAGGGGGGCGACAAGGAAAAACAAGTCATCATCTCACCGTAGAAGATCAACATCTCAAGCAATCCCCTTTGTACTCTCTCTTTCTCTGAGACCTGGGATCGGCTCCCTTTCTCGCAGCTTGTAACCCCTACACAAGCACTTAGGTGCAAAGAAATACAACACTTCTCCCCCCCGCTGGACGTAGGGCCTTCTTTCGCCCGAACTAGGATAAACCCTCGTGTATTCTCCTTGCATCACCATCCAGATTAGGGACACGCAGCACAGATTCACTCGTTGGCTTAGGACCCTCGCGGGACCGAACGCCGACACCCACCTCCATAAATTGATTAACATATCTAGGCATCTTAAATGCACGCCTCTGAAAATCACTATTAATAGAGACAAGTATTATATGGGTTCGCCTCTAGAAAAATCGATTAACAGAGACAAACATCTTCAAAAAGTTCACATCTACAAATACTTGCAACCAAAAAAATAGATCTAGATTAACATAAGATGAAAACGAACTTTATATCAAATTGTTGTTTCCAATACGATCTACAACTTTGTAGTTGAGAAATTTTTATTTGGAAATATTTAGTCCCAAAATATTATTTTTAAGTTCTAAGATTTTAAAATTTAGATTTTAAAATTTTCAAACAACCTCATATGTTGAAATGATATATACCAAAGTTGCATTATCAATACAATTGATAACTTCATAGTTGAAAAGTTTTTATTTTAAGTTGTTTAGAGTCCTAAATATGTGTTTCAATTTTAAATTTTAGAATCTTTAAACAACCTTGAATGCTCACGTGGTTAATACCAAAGTTGGAGTGCCCGGCCCAATCTACAATTATATTGTTGATATGTTTTTTTATTTAAAGTTATTTAGAGTCTTGAATATTTGTTTCAAATTTATAATTTTGAGATTCAATTTTTAAAATTTTCAAACTATCCCTGTAATTGTGGTCGTTAGCATGCGCCTGTGATTTACCACCACAAGGCTCGAATCTTAGGGTGTAATATAACCAGTCGGAGCCCACTAGCAGTCTAATAATCACCCAACAGCATAGGCCTATGTTTTTATTTTACTTCAGCCCAATTAGCAAAACATATTACTAGTAGGGAACACGAGCAAATAAAGTGAGAGGAGCTAGGCCGGCTTGAAGCTTGCCGTGTCCATGACCATTAGTCCATCTCGTACTATAACTAGACAGACAGTTGTTGACACATACACGTACGGCTACACCGCCGATTTAATTTACACCCGACAGACAGCAGATATGATGGTGAGAGATGGAACAATGAACAAGCACCGAATCAACTGACCGCGTGGCGTCAAATTTCCTACCGCCACCAGCGCTCACCTCTTTACATTCCTAGGGCGGCAAATTAAAACTGGCGAGACACACAGTAATTGGCACTGGGTAAATACAGCAGTCATATGCTTTCATGCCCCACGACACTGCCACCGGCCAAATACAACACTCATCACTGATCGCTAATGCATCATGCATGCGAAGGTTCTGGGAGCACAATCATGATAAACGAATGATTCATGTGAACTGTTTTGAATGACTTGTGCCATCAGTTTGCATGCTTAGAGTATAACTTACTACAAGCTAGCAATATCAATGTCGATGACTATTATATAAATATATACTGCTATACGAAGCACTAGCATGCCATCCAGAATGTTGCAAGAGATAGACACATGCACCCATAAACATGGTGATATTTATTAGATATATGGGGGGCAAACACTTTGAAATATTGGATCAAACCAAAATACTGTTGTATTCCACATAACTTGGGGAGCCAATCCCTTGAAACCCATTCGTGCAAATCATGTGCCTTCTTTCCAAGTCGTTTGGTAGGAACAAACATTTCTGTTTGTCAACCGAAATGGCAAAACGGCACCCAAATAGTTCTGATGTGAAGCTGCAAATTAATCAAACTATTCCTAGTACAGAGGATGTGGAGGAAGATCCGCCAAGATGAGAATTTCCAAACTCACTTTGCCACCTTGTGGTGTTCGAACAAAATTTGGCGCGATAAGTTGACTACGAAATATACTTGTATTGTTTCCTTTCCTCAAATAGAAATCAATTATCTTGTTCATGTGCTTCTGACTGAGATGACAATGCTTCACCAGCCATTGGAACAAAAAGTCCTCATCTTGATCACACGTATCAAATAGTTTATCAGCCAAAGCACTATCTACAAAAATAGTTGTGTAGGGCCATGCAAGCAATTATAATCTTTGTTTGCTTTTCCATTGTATGACATGCACTAGTAGAGAAACGACTTTCGGCTCGCACCTTTAGTCTTGGTTGTGTTGGGGTTCGGTATTAATGTGAGCATTAGTCCTAGGTCTAAATTTTACAGGCACCGAAGACCCTTTTATCACCAACCGGGACTAAAGGGTGACCTTTTGGTGTCACTAGTCCCGGTTGATGTCACCAACATGGACTAAAGGTCTCCCACCCCGGACTAAAGGTCTCCCACGGGTTAATTCAAAAGTAGAGCGTCCAGGACTCTGCCACATGTGGTGTGCAGTTGAGTTGGTAAGGGACCTATGCTCGAGGCAAGAGGTCTTGGGTTCGAATCTCACGCACCACAAGAGAGGTCTCCCAGGATTTAAACTATTTTTTTAGTTCCAAAGATGGACTTTATTCCTAGTTCTGTGACCCAGGATTAAAGGTCACGGCCAACCGGGTTTGAAACCCACCTATGCACTAGTGATGGCAATTGTAGTAGTATTCTCCACTTCATTTTTAGAACACCAAATGAGCGGTCGATCACATTGCGTAGTGATGAGTGCAAGTAATTGAAGACTTCTTTTTTTCCTTTTTGGATTGGGACCTTGTTGAAACTCTCATAAATGATACTTCTCTCCTTTGTATGGTGAAAAGGAAACCCTTCCGGTTTGGATAGCCTAAGTCAACAAGGCAGTACTTTCCTACACATGTAGCATATATGTTAGCACATTTATGTCAGATATAATAAAAACAAGTTGTTGTGATCTTTTTACCTTCTAGCGGAAAAGGAAACTTGACGTCATAGTTTTGCAACGCTTCATTAAAGACGCCTATGTCATGCACCAAACTAGGCCATCCAGCAACAACAAAAGGGCATCTCATATCAAAGTCACATACAACCAATACATTTTGAGTGATAGACATCTGCAACCGTCACAGAAGCAGGCACAATAACGGGGATATGGATTCCATCTATTGTTCCAATAGCGCCATCAAAATGATTATCTCAGTCTCCTTTGCATACAACCTGATCCTTATCCTTGCATACAACGCTTGCACTGACGACGGCGAAGATCATTTCACTACAGAGCGGCCAAAATCTATGGCACACAAAACTCATGTATGGTACTATCAGTTCCGCCCCTTATTCATTAACATAATAGGTAACACAACATTGGAAGCCGGGACCCAGCACATAAAACAACGTGTCATGAAAAGAGCTCATGCATCCAGAGTGCACTCATGATTGACTATTGATGCATAAATAGTTGTTGGATGATTTACACAATAGATGTTAAAGCTAGATTGAAGCCAATTATTTTCAGAACATAAAGATAGATAGGCCCAAGCCCATCCTCTCTACCCTTCTCAGCTTGGCCCAGCTAGCCGTTCTTTCTACCTGTTTTGTTGCATTAAGTTCTTTTTCCCTGGATTACTCTAAGCGTGTTCTCTCCATTTTTGGTTGCAACAGCAAGAATATAAAAGATCACGGACTGGAACAATGGTCTTCAATGTACCTACTGTTAGAATAGATCTCAACCGAATTGGCCCAACGGCCAACTCGGACCCTTTGACCGCGTCCTAATGGGGGATGCTTAACCGACTCCTAGTCGGTGGGCCCCTGTCGCGCAGCCCTATAAAGAGGAGGTGGGGGCCAGGGGCACACGAAACGAGGTTCACTGCCACTGCCGCCACCCACCGTCCTAACCCTAGCCGATCAAGAGGGGAGTGCTGTGAGCGACGGTAAGCAGCCACCAGACTTCACCGCGCCACTACCTCCACCACCGCTGGTCTCCACCGCTACTCCGACCGTCGCTACCATGCGCAGATCTTCATCGATGAACCAGCAAAGGCAGGGAGCTCCTCCGATGGTCAGATGCTCTCTCTCTCTGTCTTCTACTCCCGAAGGAAGCTCCAGCTCTTTTTGATTCAACTGATAAAGAAATCACCCACTGGATCCACACCTAGACGATCTAATGAGGCTAACAATGGTATTGGAGCTAGTTTTAGTATGGCCGTATGTGGATCTAAATCGGGGCAAAGAAAAGAACAGAACGGAGCTAGATCCGATTTGGATCGAAAGAAAAGAAAAACAAAGGGTTCATCGAACCCTAAACCCTAGCTGGGTGAAGACGGAAGGGGCTCGGCTTCAAGACTGCTTGATCCAAACCCTAAACCCGCGGCCAGATATCGGGGAAAGAAATAGAAAGAAAAAAATAGAGAAGTAGATGATTCAAAGTAATTAACAATGGATCAAGAAAGAGGAATCGAAACCCTAAATTCCCAGTCTAGTTCGTAGATCTAGATTGGGGACAGGAAAAGCAAAGAATAGAGAGAAAGGGGAGGGGTACCCGTAAACCTAACCCTAACCCTAAATGAACACAGTGAGATAGACGGAGGGGAGGGACCTACCTGGTTCTCTCGTCGCCGTTGCAACCGCCATTGCGCGGGGAGAAAGAGGCTCGACGGCGCTGCCGATCTCCTATGCGAGCTCGCTGCCGGTCCAGATCAGGGAGTTGCGCCTCTGCTGTCTTGTGCTCGCGCGCGCGCGAACTCGAACCAAAAGGGCGCCGGTCGCAAGGCCATTCGATGGGGCCACGCGTAGCCGCACGCGTGCACCGGCGAAGGGCCTCACGGCGGCGCCATCCTCTCCCACCGAACGCTCCTCTCCTGGCACCGGTATGTCGAGCTCCCTTGCAGTGGCTTGCCGGTGGCGTGAGAAGAGCGGAGGGAGAGAAAGGAAGACAGAAATGAGCTAGGGTTTAGGGAGGGGCGACCGGCGGGCGGGGTTTTGATCCCGCGGAAGTCACGCATGGCCGTCCGATCAAAATGAATGGCCACGATTCGCCGGGCTGAATGAGGCCCAGGCGGGGCGACGATTTCCTGGCCCAGGCCCAGGTTGTGGCCTAGGCGCGGGGGGGAGCGTTGCGCGCCAGGTGATGAGCCGCGGGCCGCATCTGCTAGCCCACGGGCCGAGCGCGGAGCACACAAAGCTGGGTCGCGGCAAAGCCGCGCGCAAATGGGCCGCATGCCACTTTTCTGAGGTGGGCCAAAAGAATAGAATTAAAGGGTACCTCATGTTTTTTTTGTTTTATCATTTTCAGAAGCAGATTTAAATGATTTTTGATCATTTTTGAAGGTTTAAATTTCTGGTAAAATTGCACCAACGTGTTAGATTTTCCAGAGATTAGAAAAATATAGTAAAATGCTTCTGAAAAGTAGATAAAGAAATTTTGTCAAGTTTCCGCGGCAAAGTTAAAGGTTTATTGTCTTTTAATTTGAAGAGCAGTTATAGTTATTCAATGAATGATGAAAAGTTTATCCTCCAGCTAAAATTGGAACTAACGAGAAATTTTTAATTGGAGTAATAATTGGTTTATAGTTAAGATAAATTATAATATTGTTATCTTCTGACCAACGTTGATGATAACAATATTATAAGTTTATTTATGAGTTTAAGTTTAAAGAAAATTATGATATTGTTATTTTCTGACCAACGTTGATGATAACAATATTATAATTCTATGAGTTTTATGTTTAAAGTTTAAATCTCTGATGAATTTTGTATCAAAGTGATAAATTTTTCAGAGAATAGATAAGAAACAAGAGATGCTCTAGAGCGAGCAGAATGTAATGTATTTTCATGTTTTCCGCTGCAATGATAATGTTGATCTTCAAAATTAAATTCGAACCAACGGGAGAATTTAATTTTGAATAGAGTTATAAGATAATAGAGTTTTCATATGTTAATTTCATTTCTATCCAACGGTGATGTGGAATTAATATAGAAGAATGTTGTTTTATTTTATTTCTGCCCAACGGTGATACAGAATAGAACATAAAGTTTTAAAAGTTTACTGAGCATTATTAATGATTAATGTTTTCAAATAAAGAACTTCATGCCTTTATTCTTGAAGGGTGAAAAAGAAATGAGCTGGGTACTTGTGACTCAGAAGATAAAAAGTGCAATTTTTGCAGAAAGAAGACCATTGTGTAAGGGACTGCGGTCTCTTTAAAGAATGGCTTCAAAAGAAAAAGAATTCTAGGATATTGATCCAAGAAAAGAAATAGAACAATAAGAGTTTAGTTTAAAAGATGTCTTTTATGTACTCCTTATGAAGAAGAATTTAGTTTTTAGTTTTTATCATCATGATATGAAATGTAATAAGTGACATGCATGTTTAATTTGACCAACGTCGGATTAAGCATGTGCGTTAAAGATTATTTGGATTTATTTCTAAATTTGATTGAATATGAGCCAATATTGACTTTTATGTCCCTTCAAGAAAATTATCTCGCATGGTGGGAAAAAGTTTGTGATAGTACCCGCATGATGGGAAAAGTTTGAGAAAATACCCGCATAGCGGGGTAAAGTGGGCATAGTACTTATGTTAATCAATCCTGCATGGTGGGAGAAATTTGACATAGTACTTATCCTGCACGGCAGGAGAAAGTTGTGATGACTCATGTGCTTGACAGTGCTCTTCTATTGTGTCATAGCAATTAAGCACTCAATGAGTTTAAGGAGAACAGAAAGTTACAGACGAACCTCGAGATAAGAATGACATGCAAGTGTGACTTGCGAAAGTATTAATGATAAAAAGACTATGTTGAGTTTTTGAAGTGAAATGAGGAAAAAGTACTCCCACACGAATTAAGAAATAATTTTATTTGCATGATGTAATCATGTGGGTGAAGTAAGTAATCAAAGTTTTCTCATTCACAAGAGTTCTAAATAGTTTTCGAAATTGTGGTAGAAAAGTTCATACCACATTTCGAGGGGGAGAATATGAGATCAATTAAGAAAGATACTTCCCCATACTTCAGATAATGCGATGCATTGAAGGCAAGAGTGATCTATAAAAGATGAATGTGATCTATAAAAGATGAATGTGATCGTCGGGGGAGTAAGACAGTCATAATAATGATATCCCAAAGTAAAGAAATAGCTAAATTCATGGACTTTTTACAGTCCTAATATAAAGATAGCATAGTCGGTCAGTATTCATACTGGACGCATTCAGAGTTATTAAGACGGTGTTAAACGCGCCATATGAGTTTTAGCAGATTAAACCCAAAATAAGAAAATTTAAAGATGGGACAATCTGGGGGAGCATGGTACAAAGAGACCTAACTCCACAAGGAGGATGAATAATATAAACAAGGATCTTGTTACACAGGACCTTGTAAAATCAATTGTCTTTTGGTAATAAAGATCAAGAAATGCTAGTAGCTAAGGCTCTAGAAAGTCTCAAAGAATAAGAAAATCAGATATTTCTGATGACTATAAAGTCTATGTTAGTGAAATTCAAATGGAGGGTAATCCCACCTCATTTTGAAGAAGCCATGAGAGACGTTCACTCGTCCAAGTGGCAAGAAGCAAAGAAAGATAAAATGAAATTGATGATACCAATAATATTTTAGGATTCAGAATAAATTCCTAAGGAACCAAAACAGTAGGCTATAATGGGTCTACAAGACAAAATGTGACTCCAAAGGGAATATGTAAAGAGGTAGAGCGCGACTTGAATCAAAAGTTTTGTGCAAACCGAATGAATAGATTACAATGAGTGCTAGTGGCACATTATGATCTGAGTTACATCAGATGAAAGTAAAGACAGTATTTCCCAAACGGAATTTGTATGAAAATGATTACGTGGCACAACCTAGAGGTTTTGTCATGGAAAGAAAAGAACGTAAGGGATGCCACCTGTAGGAATCTCTTATGGACTAGAGTAAATCTCTAGACAATGGCATTTAAAGTTGAAGAGTCAATTGAAAATTTTGGGTTAAAGAGAATGAGAGGACAATTGCATTTGTACAAAGTTATAGAATGGGAAATTTATTTTCTAATCATGTATATGTGGATGACATCTTACTTGTTAGTAGTGATGTCAATCTACTGCATGAGAAAAAGCTCTTGTCCTCAAGGTTCAATAAGAAAGTTCTCGGTGAAATGTCTCTCGTTTTAAGAATTGAAACTAACCGAGATAGAAGAAAAGGGGTATTAGAAATATCGCATAGGCATGCTAAGAAAAGTTTCTAAAGAAATAAAGTACCTATGCGGGCAAACATACGCCTGTTCCTATGGTCAAGGGTAATATTTTAGGAACTTTAGTGTTCCAAAAGGCAATATGAGATTGTTATAGATGGACGTCCTATATGCTCTAGCTGTTGAAAGCTTAATGAGTACACAGATAAGTTATTACCCTGACATAGTTCATATATCCGGGTTATTTTGGCAAAAGTCAAGTCCAGATATAGATCACTGGAATGGAGTTAAGAATGTCGGCCTCATGTTAAGAAAGAAAGAACAAGTACTCTCAAGTAGTTGTGGGTACAAATGTTAAATTTTGGTGAGATGTTTAGTGAAACCCACATAGTAGCTAACACTCGCAGTTGGAGTTTTATTGTGGAAAAGTTCCAAAGAAACAATTTTAGTATCATCAGTGATGCAAAGTTATAGTATAGCATGATATAAGGCTACGGGACAGGCAAAATTATTAAGAAACTTGTACCCGGAATTGATAATGGTTGTCTACAGCAATAACCATTTAGTAGTTTGCTCCTAAGATAACGGGTCAAGTGTACTGCCAAACACATTGACATTAAAGTTATACGTTGTAAAGGAGAAAGTCCGGAATCATACTAAAAGGTATCGAACATATAAGTAACAAGAAAGTGCTTGTGGATCCGCTTACTAAAGGCTTACCACCCAGTGTGTTCAGAGAACACACAGTCGACATGGGTTTATGGTATAGCCTATGATTTCCGAACAATAAAGGGCCCAAAGTTAAAGAATCTGTTTCAGATCAGAGATGTGTATTGTAGCTGTTAAATCTATCGGCGACTGACCGTGACATGAGGCATGCTCTATACACTGATTTGTGATGGAACAAATAAAAGTGAAAGCAATTAAAGTCAAAGTTTAAAGTTAAATGATAAGTTGAGATCAAGGGGGAGAATGTTAGAATAGATCTCAACCGAATTGGCCCAACGGCCAACTCGGACCCTTTGACCGCGTCCTGATCGGGGATGCTTAACCGACTCCTAGTCGGTGGGCCCCCGTCGCGCAGCCCTATAAAGAGGAGGTGGGGGCCAGGGGCACACGAAACGAGGTTCACTGCCACTGCCGCCACCCACCGTCCTAACCCTAGCCGATCAAGAGGGGAGTGCTGTAAGCGACGGGAAGCCGCCACCAGACTTCACCGCGCCACTACCTCCACCACCGCCGGTCTCCACCGCTACTCCGACCATCGCTGCCATGCACAGATCTTCATCGATGAACCAGCAAAGGCAGGGAGCTTCTCCGATGGTCAGATGCTCTCTCTCTCTGTCTTCTACTCCCGAAGGAAGCTCCAGCTCTTTTTGATTCAACTGATAAAGAAATCACCCACTGGATCCACACCTAGACGATCTAATGAGGCTAACACCTACACGTAAGATGAGGGGTGGAGAAAATACAGAGCAGGAAGGGTCCATGCAAGATGGTTTGCACGCGCCAAATAGAAGGGAGGGTCTTCAATGTACCTACACATTAAGATGGCTTGCTGCGTTGGTGTGCTATGCACCAGGCCACCCATTTGAGTGCTGTCGCGCTAGACAGGCTCCCCGGTACAGAATAAGTGGAAAATCCAAGGATAAGGATTTTTTTTCTATAGGAGTAGGGTTCAGAGTATCAGACATTGACAATGAACAACTATTTGTCCACCATCGTATTACTGTTTCATATTTTGTCCTCGGGGTCAGAATCAAACTAAAACAATTCACTTTGCATGTATACCAGTCTAATACATTATGTACGTCGGTGGAATCATGGTGATTATTTGCGGATTAATTCAGTGGGTACCTACGAATGTTTCAAACTTATTAATTAGCTGTTCCTTGAGCACAGGGATTTCACTTGATTCTCAATTCATTTAGCATCCTTCAATTCACGGGTCGTAGTCTGATCTGATAACTACTTTAAGAGCAGCAGAGTCAGCAACAACAGCACTAACGTGTGATGCAGCTCACTTCATGGGGGTTAGCAATGCAAATGAAGTGGAAACACCAAATTCCTGGTCCTGTTGATCAGTTCATAATTGGTAGCCATCCGACAGGTAAGATAGTTTGACGCTGCTGCTTGCTTGTCCATAGCCATCCATAGCCACATTGATGACCGTGGCGCCAGAAACCTGACGAAGCTCAAAACTAAAGCACACATATAGTGACATCGGTTCAGCCTCTTCTTCAATTCATTTCCTTCGGTTCACCGTTCACACGACATTAGCACCAGGTAGACAAAAAAACATGCTGGCTGCGCACAGGTAATTATGGATCGGATTGGACTGCACTCATGATAAATGAATGATACACATGAGTAGTTTTGGTGTTTTGGATGACTTGCTCCAATGGTTTGCATGCTTACAACTTACGAGCTAGATCAATACCAATGACTATTATATATACTCCTACTCCAATGCCTGGAATTCCATGGAAAACCTTATAGGAGATAGAATAACTTTGTTGTTTGGTAAAGAGTTGAGGCATGGAACTCTGAAATATTAGAGGAAACCAAAAAATCCATGCTGAACCAAGGGGCGGATGGCCTGGTATCAAGTTATAGCCACTCATCATATGTTGGGTTCCTTCACAGATACACATGTGAGTCGCTAGCCATCCTTTCCTGCCAACAAGTCCAGTCCACATGGATTCCGAACTTATTAGCTCATGCTTGTGAATAGCCATGCTTGGTCAACACCTATAAACTATTGACCTGACTAGCTTTGTTCATAATGCACTATACAATCCCATGTCATGTATGAACTATTCACATCATTTTAATAGGTCTGCAAGTGAAGTATGTGCAATGTCCTCTCAAAATAGAAAATAGGTAACATATTATTGGTGTATAATACATATGGATGTCCACATGCTCTACGATCTTTCATATGTCTGACACATGACATTGGCGCTCACTACTACTGTAGCTGGTCCTATGCAAGACGAACCCATGTGTGTTGTGGTCTAATTTAGTTCAACACGTAGGGATTATGTTTGCTGTTTGCTACGCTATCCTTCATTTCCTTCAACTCACATGACATTGGTGTATGATGGAATTTTGGCATGTTGTAAAAATTATGTAGCCTATTTAGCACGAGTCAAATGAGAACTATAAAATAATTTGAAAATGACATGATGCCTACGAAATATTGGCTATATAAATATTGGGCTTCAAAGATGACGTACGAGTTGCCTAATAACCATCAATTAGCACAAAAGCTAATTAACAATATTGGGATTCTGAATATGCCCATATCCAAATGGCACACGTGTGGCTTGCTCAGACTTCCAGGTCCATGATGAAGTTTTGGATAAGATAATTAGTGTATGGGCGTTACTAGCGCCTAGACATCCGGACGGATGCCCACTTCTGGACACCCATGGCTGCTTGTTTCCTGCGCGTAGCAAGCGGACGCCGCGGACCTCAGCTTGCTCCCAGGCACTACACAAGCATCGCACCGCCGTTGGCCCACTCGGGGCCACCACCTCCGCAGGCGTTTGCATGCTCGTTGGATAGGGTTTTCCACCAAGCTCGAACTACCACGGCGAGATTGAGGAAAGGAAAGGGATGGGAGGGAAGAGGACAGGTTGAAGCGTGCTACACGAGGAAGGCGCAAGGTAGGAGCCAAAGTCCTATGGCAAGCCGTTGTCTGTCAGCCACTGGTGCCATTGCAACATGTGCAACACCCGATTTACTTTTGAAACATCCAGATGAACATTTGCAACATATGTTTGAAGACAAATGAAACATTTGAAACATGCGTCTGAAACACTTGCAAAAAACACATGAACACTTGAAAACCTTTGCAACAAGTACACAACATCCAGACAAATCATTTGCAACATATGCGTGAAACATATGCAACTTTCGATAAACACTTGCAACATACGTCTGAAAAAACAGATGAAACATTCGGGACACACATTTGCAACATAAGTGTACAACCATTGCATATATGCAACATCCCGATGTACTTATGCAACATTCATACAAAACCCTTGCAACATACCTCTAAAACAACTAAAATATTTGAAAACATATGCTTGCAACACGTGCTTTTCAGCGCAATGTCACCTTGCTGCTTAAACGAATGGAGCTCGTCCTTGTGGAGCTCGACGTCGGCGCGGAGCTCATGCCATGGAGGGCTCAGAGGTCGCCGGTGCGAAGCTCGTTGGAGGCACAGACCTCGGGGGTGGCCACGGCAGGCGTATGGAACACGGCCACGACGGGAGGCATGAGTCCGGACGGCGGGTGGGCGGCGCAGGCGGGGGTGGCGTCGGTGAGCAGCGCAAGCAAAGTCTGTCCCGCGAGCGGGGGCAGCATGGGCGAGCAGAGTCCGTCCCTCGATGGCATGCGGCCCTGGCAAGCCACGCAGGCAGAGTCCATCCGAGCGGGGGCAGCGCAGGCGAACGGAGTCATCTCGCGAGCGGGGGCACACAGTGCAGGCGGGCATGCGACGTGGGCTAGGTCCATGAATGAGTGAATGGGGATAGATCCGTGAATGAGTGGATTAGGCTAGTCCGGATGGGAGTCATGGGACGGACGAACGGATACAAGCATTACCGTTAGTGTATTCCTAGTTAAGCCCATTTAATTATATCAAAATACATACCAAGTATGTGCACGTTTCATGGCTGAAATGGGTGAATGCACAAGCTAATTAATCCCTAGAAGAAGATGCATGCACGTGAGTTGTTTGACAAGCCGTGCATACGTGTGTATAAATACGTGTACAAATACAAGATTGTTGCGGCACACGTTTTGACTTGCCCAGTGCCCAACATGCACCATTTAGAGGCGGCAGCACATCACTACACATCCAGAATCCAGAACCTTATGGAGAGCACCGACTGAAACACACATGCATGAAAGAACTACAAATACAAGATTGTTGGCTGTGCTAATCTCCGAATTGGCCCCACCGATCAGTGAAGAGGTCTAGTGCAAACTCTTGTGGTCTTCGGAGGAAGATAATCCACGTGATGTTATTTTCAAATTCAAACAAAGGCGGCCAGCTGTGCGGTCAGGAACGAACGGGAGCCGGACGTCACGCTTGGCTTCCGACTCGCTGGCTAAGCATGTGTTTGGACGACGGGTTGGAGTGGGTTGGGATGAGTTGGACCTAGTTTTTGAGAGTGTTTGGTTGTGGGAGCAGGGGGTTGGGTGCATCCCCTGAAGGGAATATTCTTGCTAGATCCGGGTCGACCCCGTTGCTCCAAATTGAGCAGACGGGGTCGAACCGAGCGCGAGGAAGACCGGGCGGCAGCAGCGCGGGGCCGAGCAGAGGCAGAGCGAGGCGGCGTGGGGTCTGGCGAGCCGCGATCGAGACGCGGCAGCGCGGTAGCGCGGGGCCGAGCGGCGGCGCGGGGCATGGCGAGGCGTGTGGCAGTGCTGTGGCGCGGGGCCTGGCGAGGCACAGCCTGGGCTGGGCCGCCGCGCCAGAGTAGCTGTGGAGGAGGAACTGCGGCCACAGCGGAGTATATGCGAAGGAGGAACTGCGGCCGTGCCGGAGCAGCTGCGGAGGAGGAGGTGCGGCCGGGCCGTGCGGGTGAGATCCAGATGCTGTAGGTAGAAGAAGGGATGTGAAGCTGCCATGTGAGACCCACGAGTTGATGTCTCATCCCACTCATTCGGATCTTGCAAACCAAACACGAAACTAGGTTGAACCCAACCTTCTCAACCAAACACACAACTGGGTTAAACCCAACCCTAAAATTTGGGTTAGGTCCAACCCATCCCTCATAGCCTCCAAATCAAACACATGCTAACAGAGAGCAGATGCGGCGCTCGTCCCTCAGCTGCCCCCATCAACCATACCTTCGGCCTATAAAAGTAGGCCAACTCACTCTTCTCATAACACACTATTAGATTTAATATGGCTTGGCCCATATTTTATTTAATTAGATCAAATAAATCCTAGGCCCATATAATATGCTACGGTGTATTATAGTTTTATAATCCCAAGATTTTGACTATTTGTTGACTCGTACGTGACGTGCATGGGCTTGTTTCGCCGCTTGGGCTGGTGGGCTGGTTAATAAAGGAGTAAACGTAACCGATGGAGGTGCAATGGAGGATCTGTATTGGGTAACCTACGTAGTAATAATAACCGTTTACAGCGATTACTTCGTATTCCCATAATCGTAACACCAGTGAGCTGGTTAATAAAGGAGTAATCGTAATTGGGGAGGTGCAATGGAGGATCTGTATTTGGGCGTCAGTTACGAACGTTACCGGAGTAACCTACGTAGTAATAGCCGTCTACGGCATCCCCGTAAACTCGGCTGGTTAATATTCCGTAACTCAATGGGCTGGTTAATAAAGGAGTAAACATAATTGATAGAGGTGCAATGGAGCCATGGAGGATCTGTATTGGGGCGTCAGTTACGGACGTTACCACAGTAACCTATGTAGTAATAGACGTTTATGGCGATTACTTTGTATTCCGGTAACCCCAGTGCTAATTGCTCCTTACGGTGATAACTCTCTTCCTTCCGAAATCTCCTGCCATAACCTCCCTCCTTTGACCTTTCCCTCCGCTGGTCTTACTCTCTCGTACAATCTCTTTGTCGAGTTGCCTTCGAGTTTCCCCGTCCTAATCCTCTGCGCGCACGGAGAGCTGTCTTACTCTCTCGTACAATCTCTCTATCTAGTTGCCTTCGAGTTTCCCCGTCCCAATCCTCTGCACGCATGGCGAGTTAGGAGAGTAGGCCTCTGGAGACCCGTCTGCATCTGCGATACCTGCTCGGGTGGGCAGGTAATCAGGTTTTTGGGAGCGTCTCCGTGACTCTCACTAACTCGCCAATGTCGTCTTCTTTGAATCGTCTTCTTCCTGGTCGACGCTTAAGGGACGACACTGCGAACCTTTTCCGCATCAATTGTGGTCCACTACTTCAAGCAACACACGATGTCTCATGTGAATGGAGCCACTAATGCCTTGAGCATGGGTCCCTCCGCTGGGTATAATCTTTTTCTTGAATTTGTTACATTCAATATCTTTTCTGCATTGGTCAGCATGTTGTTCATGTTCATGTCTGCTACTACTGCAAGTAGTAATATTACACACGTGCACATATATGTTGTCACCAATTTGCTATGGTTTTTCTGATTAAATTTAACGTGAAAACTGCCTAAATTCCTAACGATAAAAAAACCTGATATTAGCTAATTTTCTGTTTGTGGTTTTGCTGCTGCTCTGAAGCCGAAAGATTTTGATGGGACACATTATAAGAGATGGCGTGATAAGATGGTCCTGTGGTTGACTGCTATGATTTGCTATTACGCCGCGCAGGAGAAGCCCGAACAATTTACTCCTGAGGAGGAGCCAAAGTTCGAGGCTGCCAATAACCTGTTTTGAGGCGCTGTGGTTAGCGCTCTTGATAACAAGTATGTGGACTCTTACATACCATACACGACTGACAAAGAATTATGGGATGCACTTGATGGAAAGTTCGGTGTTTCTGATACTGGTAGTGAGTTGTACATCATGGAGCAGCTGTACAACTACAGGATGGTTGAGAACCGTTCAGTAGTCGAACAGGCTCATGAGATACATGCACTGGCTAAGAAACTCGAGCAATTTCTATGTGTGTTGCCTGATAAGTTTGTGGCTGGTGGTATTATCGCTAAGCTGCTACCTTCTTGGAGGAATTTTGCTACCTCTCTAAAGCACAAGAGACGAGTTTAGCGTGGCTGAGCTTATTGGGTCTCTTGATGTTGAGGAAGCGGCGAGAGCAAAAGACACGTGGAAAAGGAGTTGAGTCTTCTAGTGCCAATATGGTGCAGAAGAAAAACTCAAATGCATCCCGTAAGAAGAAGAACAACAACAAGAGAACAACTCGAAACCTAAGCAAACAAGAAAAAGAACAAAGAAGGTGATAGCTTTGTTTGTGTGAGTGATGTGCATTGGGCAAGTGCGTGCCCAGACCCCAAATTTAAGCGAGAGAAGAAATCAGCAAACATTTGGGTTATAATAGGTATGTGCAGACCTCATTTTTTCCTTGCATCCCTAAGATTGACCCCTTCGAACTTACATCTAACCTCTAACACTATTAATGTAGACTATTTAACAGAGTTTATATATAAGTTTACATATGGAAGGTTCGTTTGCATTTTTACATTATCCTTACTAGCAAACATACCCGTGCGTTGCAGCGGGAGAAAAAACTACACGTTCATATGAAACAACAATGTAAACAGTACATATCTATGTATGTTTTATTCTTCTTACAAAATTTCAAATATGAAGCCATAAGCGACTGGATACATCCAATTGTGACTATCAACTGCTACAATTGTGGCCAAATGACCATTCCACCTTCCATTAAATATTGTAGCATCTATGCTCAAATGAGGCATACAACCTTCTAAGAAACTATCAATGCATGGTTTAAGAGCACAGAAAAAATGGTGGAAATATACCTCACCATCCACCTCCAGAACATCAATCTCAACAACACTCTTAGGGCTCCGCTTCATCACCTCGGCCTTCCACCTAAACAACAGCTCAAAACTTTCTGACCTTTTGCCATAAACCTCATCAAGAGCTCTTGCTTTACCTCGCCATACAGTGTCATATGCAATTTCACACAAGTTATCTGTCTCCAACCTCTTTTGCAGTTCATTAGCACCAACATTTGGTTCAGCTCTAAGTATACTCACAGCCTTGCTAGCTACCCACTTGCAATTTGGAGTTGTAGTTGTCATCCTCATGCTAGACACATATGTATGGTTATCGACTAAGACGGTTACCTGCAAAAAAAATAAATCAATGAGATACTGTGCACGGTTGCATCATGGAGCTAGTGGCTGTACGTACAGATGCATGAATCAATGAGATACTGTGCACTGTTGCATCACACACGTTTACTACTCCTATCGTCCTATCAAGCTATGTGCATGAATCAACTACTGCATGCTGCTGTCAAGTCAAAGTGCATGAATCAACGTACAGAGGCATGCATGCATGCAAAGTGCATATATGTATATATAGTACTACATGCAATACAAAGTGCATATATCTCTATCTCTACTATAATAATAGAATACTTGCCAAGGCCATCCCCTCTTTAAAATCAAGGGTCTAAAACATCTCTAAGAAAGATCTAAGCGCTACAATTAGATGTATAGTGAGGCTTCCCACTCTTCTCTCTCACCCACGTAATAAAAAAAGGGAAGCAATCTCTTCGGTTTCCCTTCTGCATGCGGACGTGGGCTCGCGATCTCGAATCAGTAAATCACGGAGGGAGTAACTGCTCTGCTGCTGCATGTACACGCGGTCCAACAGAAAGAGAATAGGAGAAGTCGAGTCGATCATATCGTCCAGGACAACGGCGGCCGGCGGCGCCTCTGCGGCTCTGCGTACTGGCGGACGGCCACGACTAGGCTTCGACGGAGCTCGGACCTCGGAGCTACGACGCGGGGCGGGATGGGCCGACGGCGACTAGGCAAGACGCACAGATCGATCGCTTTGGACGTCATCGGCGCGCCACCGGCCAGGAGACGACAAGCTGCGACGGCGACACTCCGACGGGCGACGGCGGCCGTACGTACTTGCAGGTATTCTGGTATTGTCGATCGTATTGATCTTCTTATTCGCTGAATCTGAAAACTTGTGTACTCGCTACTCATGTTTAATCTATTTATTTATGATTGATTTGTTCGTATTTCAGTTCGTGAGTTGTGACTTCGTGTTGGTGATTCAGTTCAGCGGAGCAGACAACCACTAATTAGCATCAATCCATTAAAGACAGCAGGTAGTCAGTATGTGAGTTTGTTATTCCTTTTCATTCATCAATTATTTCGTGACTCCATGTCTACATCTGTAATATCATTTCAGTTTTGTAATATGCCATATATACGACTTTATTATATGTCTACATCCGCGCTGGCGGGGACGAGGGGGGCGATCTTCCCGAGGAAGGCCAGGATGCGGTCGCGGTACGACGGCGAGAGGACCGTGGAGGAGGGCCACCTGGGCGCGGCGAGGAGGGCGGCTAGCGCGGTCGAAGCGGAGGCGGGGGATGGTGAGAGCGCGAGGAGCGCCGGGAGGAGGCCTAGGTGGCCCGCGGGGATGGCCGCGGTGATGGCCGCGGTGAGCGAGCCGAGGATGTCCGCGAGGTCGTAGGGCGGGAGCTCCTGGACGAGCGGCGCCGCGGCGGAGGGGTGCGCGGCGAGTCCGTGGGTGCGCGGTGGAGAAGGGGACACCGGCGAGGAGGAGCGAGACGGAAGGAGCGCTGCGACAGGTTGGGGAAGAAACTCGAAGCGGCCAGAGTTCGGACAAGAACTGGAACGGACGAGTTGATAGATTACGAACGGGAACGGACGAGTTGACGGATTCTTTTTTTTCCCTTTCTTTTCTGAGGGGAGCGTGGATAGGCCGGGTTATATCATGGGACGGAGAAATATGGTGGACTCTCTTCTAATGGGCCATTGTTTTTTGGCCTTTCCTTTTAATTTTTTTAGCCTTCGCTTCGCTTGACTCTCTGAAAAAGAAAAAAAACGTACATTACGGAACACAAGGTACGTAACTTACGTAAGTCCCTGATATTTTGGTCACCTTCGTTGCTTTCCATATATACTCTCTAGTGGGCTCTCTTATATTGGCCTTGACCGAGAGATAGAGATAAAAGGACATTCGCTACCTTGTCAAGCGCCGCCGAATCAGATTCAATCACCTCCGCGACCACGCCCGCCTTGACTCATATCCCTGCCGTATAGATCGCTGACGAGAGGGAGTCGTTGCACGTCAGTCCGATCATCAACGATTGCCGCCGGCAACAGCCGCGGGTATGTATATCCTCTGAGCGGATCGTTGAATACTAGCGGCAAACTGCTGTTGTAGAAGTAACTTTTCTCATATGACTGTTGTCGTCCAGATCAACTCCAGAATGGACGATGATGGTCATGCATATGTGTCACAAGAATCGGATCCACGTGAAGTAGAGGCATCCGGTCCTCAACACGGTTCGTTCTCATACTACCTACCAATCTAAATTTGCGACATATCAACTACTTGGTTATATACTTGGACCCGATGCTTCTATAACTATATTTGTTACGGCTTTTTCATGATGCATTCAGAAGAAAACACAGTGACACATGATATTGTCTTAGTTGACAATCCAGTAGCCGAAGAAGAAACTAAGGTGCCAGAACCATTTTCCAAGGGATCAGGTGAAACCATTCCCAATAACGGTACGTACATGTAATTTACCTGGTTTTTTAATTGCGAAAAATATGTATCTTCTATTTTATTTATTTATGATGATTTGTGCATCCATTTCAAAGAAAACGAGACCACACGTGATGGTGCCTCAGTTGACAAACCAGTACCAGAAGAGAATTCTAGCCTGCCAGACGACTCAGGTGAAGTCATCTATTCTTTTGACCTCTGTAATTCCTCCTTGTAGTACAGATTGAACAATGTTTATTACTCCTTTTAGTAAATAAAATTATGATTACTACATCTATACTATTTCTATGCTTTTATTTATTTATTATATGTCTATTATTTATTTATCTATTTAGGATATATGTATGTATTTATGCTTTGTTTACCTATATACAGGGGAAATTAATAAGAATCTAGAGAGCGAGCAAATGATGGAATCCTCTAACCAAAAAATAAACATTAAAGACAGTGCCGAAGTAATAGTATCGGCATCCGCGCCCTCAGGTGAGAAATAAACCATCCTCTATGTTAATCGTCCATCACCTAATATATCATGAACATCAATGCATTTATATATGTCAAGATGCTGATTTGGAAGATGGATTTTTGTCATGAAAAATTGCGAAAAGTACTTGAGTGTTGGCCAGGCATGCAATATCACATTGACGACTGTACCAGTGTAAGTTATGTTCTGTTTACTACTTTGTACAAGTACTTTATTTAATTTGGCATTTATACATTAATCTCTGTGTTTTAGATTCTACTACCGTACCATCAGGATGGATTCTACATTTTATTCGTGATAGATATGCAAAACAAAATAGTGCGCATTATGGATCCACTACAAGATCTACCATGTGCAAAGGGTTATAGTCAAAGTATGGTATATGAAACAATGCTCCATAATATTGGTAGAATGTTCAATCTCGCCATGGGGCTATCAAAATCAAAGAGGAACCATTTTATATATTCATGGGAGCGACAATACCCTGCATGTGTAACAAAGGTTATAGATAACAATAAAGACTGGTAATCACTTGTCACTTGGTTTAACTTTGTTATTACATAAACAATTATTAATTGAGTTTTGTACACCAAGTAAACAACTCATCTTGTACAGGAACTTGGGAGGCTTCCTTGTATACAATTTTATGAAGCTGTGGGACGGTGTGACATTGCCACCGATCAACAATGTAAGCATATTCAGTCTCCAACCATATTTTGTACAATACACAAATAAATAAATAAATAAATAAATAAATAAATAAATAAATAAATAAATACATTACATTACATTATCTACCATGGACAGCTATCAACATCACTGAGGACGGAGTTCTTGGCTGACATTTTGACAAGTCATGCAAACAAATCTTATGATAACATCCCCGAAGACATTCAATATTTGATTAAGAAGTTAGAGAATATGTAAATATTTCTACTTATATGCAGTGGTGACTCCAATATTGTCTACAGACTCAAATACAATTGTGCAAAGGTTAAACTCTGTAAAAACAAAATGGTTGATTATTATACAACTTTCCCTAGAAAAACAACCGTAGCGTTAGCACGGGCATTATACTAGTGTATATATAGTACTACATGCAATCAGAGCAAGCAAGATTTTCTTTCATCCAGGAAATTAAGCATGCAATTAACATGAAATTTGCAGCAAAGTAGAATGAATGAAATAATAAAAACATTATTCACCTCCATAATAGCGCTGCCTTTCATTTTCTTGCCATTTATCCTCCAAGGGCAAGGGCAACCTTCATCACCGGACTTGCAAAAAGCCCTATATATCGCCTTACATGACTTCTCTACTCCTAAATGAAACTCCTTGATGGCAAAGTGTAGAACTGTCAGCTTGAACTCCTCCATTGTTGGATACATTGTCCCTACCTCCATTGATGGGTTGTTCTTATCATATGAAATGACCATCTCACCTGGTACGGCATCACTAGTAGGAATGGTAGCACCATCAATATCTTCCCCAAGCTCATTATCATTCCCTTGTTCATCCATTCGGCAATCAGAGCCTTGTGTAGGTATATTTGTTGTGCCCTCATCTGTCAAGCCTAAAATCTCACACATCTGACTCACTCACAAGTTCAATTCGACCTTTATCATCATGTGTCTCCACGATTTGTAATGTTGCCCAATCAACTTTTTCCATATTTTTCATGTCATTTACTTGAACCTAAAAACAAGTGAAACCTAGTTTTACTACTGTCTACTACTGTACTGGTAAAAAATAAGAGATCTAGTGCATCCAATATATACCTTTCCACTTGAAGAACAGGAAGGTTGTACTCTATTGCCGGATGAGGAACAGTAGGCAGTAGTGCTCTTGCTAGGGCTACAACATCGAAGGGGGCCTCCACTGCCGGCTGTGGCAGGCCACCAGGCGCCGTGGCCAGGGCACCAGGTGCCGCCGCTAGACCATCGGGCGTCACCGCGGCTAGGGCAGCAGGCGCTACCTTGGCTAGGGCACAGGAGGCCTCGGTTGCCTTGATGTCCATGGCCCACGGCCCTCCATCGACACCTTCAGGCGGAGGCTCTCCATCCATGAAGAAGAGAAGGCAGCGTGGGGAGGGAAGGAGGGGCGGCGGGCAGCTAGCGGCGGAGTTAGGGCGCAGGCTGGCATTGAGAGCGTCGCATCTGTTCGTCGTACGGCCGGGTAGATGAATCGATGGCCGGGTAGATGAATCGATAGATGAGATTAAGCAGAAGGGCAATACAATCAATACGAGAAAATACATGTATTTGAGATGAGAAATATGATTAAAGGTATCAAAATGTCATGGAAAACAAAGTGTCAATGTTTTGGATGTCATTTTAGCGAAACGAACGTTAGGAATCCTATAATAGCGAAGTCATATGTTTTAGAGTCCTATAATAGCAATTTTCTCAGATCAAACACTAGGCTCATAAGCCCACAAACATGTCATATGCTACCACTAGATCAAGTCAAACATAGAAGCTATAGTGGTACCATACAAGCATTAAATTCATTTGATTTTCATGAATGAGCCTATAAGACATGAGAAATGACTAGATGCACTAAACAAGTCCTTAGCAAAGGATGTATGCATGCCAATCAACTTTTACCTTGGTAGCTCGAAGGAGAGGCATGTCATATAAGTGGGGGGTGCGTCAACACATATTTGAGAAATCCAATATGTTCAACTCATTCCTTAGCTTGCAAAACCTCTTCTCATCAAATGGCTTGGTGAATATGTTGGCAAGTTGATCTTCGGTGTCCACATTCTCAATGCAAATGTCCTCTTTTTATTAATGATCTCTTATGAAATGGTGGTGGACATCAATGTGCTTTGTTCTTGCATGCTGAACTGGATTGTTGGTGAGCTTGATAGCACTCTCATTGTCATATAGCAATGACACTTTCTTGAACTTGATTCCAAAGTCACTCAAGGTGGCCTTCATCCAAAGAATTTGTGCACAACAACTACTGACAAATATGTATTTGGCTTTAGTGGTTGATAATGCAACATTATTGCTTCTTTGATGACCATGAAACAAGTGATCTTCCCAACAATTGACATGTGTCAGAGGTGCTCTTCCTTTCAAACTTGCATCCCGCATAGTCGGAGTCCAATATCCAACAAGTTCAAACTTTGCTCTTTTGGGATAACACAAACTAACATTTTGTGTATGCTTCAAGTATCTCAATATTCTTTTTGTTGCCTTCAAATGACTTTCTCTTGGTAAGGCTTGAAATCCTACACACATGCATACACTAAACATGACATCCGACCTTGATGCAGTCACAAAGAGTAGGCTTCCAATCATAGACCGATATAACTTTTGATCCATCATGTTGCCAGTTGCATCGCTATCTAAATTTCCATTTGTTCCTATTGGTGTACTAATGGACTTGCTATCACTCATGCTAAACTTCTTGAGCAAGTCTTTGATGTACTTGCCTTGACTCATAAATGTACCATTCTTCAATTGCTTGATTTAAAGTCTAAGGAAGTAACTCAATTCTTCAATCATGGACATCTCAAACTCATTAGTCATCCCTTTCCAAACTCTTCACAAAAGTCTTGATTGGTTGATCCAAATATGATATCATCAACATAGATTTGCAACACAAACAAGCTTGGCCAATCTTCTTAGTGAAAAGAGTTGTGTCAACCTTGCCCATTTTGAACCCTTTAGAGAGTAAGAAATCTCTCAATCTCTGATACCATGCTCTAGGTGCTTGTTTCAAGCCAACAATGCCTTCTTCAATTTATACACAAGGTTGGGCTTCTTGTCATCTTCAAAACTAGGAGGTTGCTCAACTTAAACTTCTTCATTGATGTAGCCATTGAGAAATACACTCTTGATATCCATTTAATAGAGCTTGATGTTGTGGGCACAAGCATAAGCTAGCAAGATTCTAATTGCTTCCAATCTAGCAACCAGGGCATATGTTTCTCCAAAGTCAAGACCTTCAACTTGAGTGTATCCTTGTGCTATCAATCTTTCTTTGTTCCTAACTACTATCCCATCTTGATCTTGCTCATTTCTAAAGACCCATTTGGTTCCAATCACATTGTGGTTCTTTAGTCTTTCAACTAACTCTCATACTTGATTTCTAGTGAAAATTTTCAATTCTTCATGCATAGCATTAACCCAATCCATATCTCTCAATGTTTCTTCTATCTTCTTTGGTTGATACAAATGAGAAATACTCACAAAACAAAGCCAATTTTGATCTTGTTTGCATACCTCTAGAAATATCTCCAATTATAGTGTCCAATGGATGATCTCTTGCAATGTTGGTTGGTTGGAGTATTGGAACTTGATTGCTTGCACCTGCTTGATCATTGGGTTGAGATGATGTACTAGCCACTTGTTGATCTTGCACATTGTCATGAGAGCCACTTGAACATGCTTGATTAGTGTCAACTTGCACATTTGAGTTAGAGAGCACTTGCACTTGATCATCTTATTCATCATTCACTTGCCTAGGCCTCAAATGTAAAACTATGTTATTTTGTAATTATGTTTTGTTTATTTTGCATCTATTTTTAATTATGTCTTGTTTATTCTTTTTAATTGCAGGTGATTGGACAAAGATGACGGGCAACCGTCAGAGGAACATGTACTCGATTTACCAAAGAACACGCCCTACAGTGTCGACTGCAGATGAGGAGCCATCGGATAGGAGGAGGAGGAGAAGCAGCGGCCGCAGGAGGCATCTGTCTCCTACCACATCGCATGGGGACAAGGAGGAGGAGGAGGTGGTGGCCGGGGATGAGGAGGAGGAGGAGATGATTCAGTAGACGGATGAGGGGGAGGAGGGGGCAGACGAGGATGATGAGGAGGTGGTGGTAGGTACGGGTTCCGCTTCCTCTGGTTCGTCGAGTGTCTACTTGCGAGGTCCTGCGAGCCTTCCTCAGCGACCACTTCCTCATCAACGCCTAGTGATTCACCCTAAAGGGCAAAAGTAAGTAACTTTAGATGTTATCACTACTTCTTCATATGATATGTTGAAAATCAAAATAGAAACTAATATTTTTTCTTAATCACTTGTGAAGGAATTGGACGGTTGTGTCGAGTGGTGGTCACGCACGCCTGGTCAATGACATCCTGGGTCTTCTGTGCAAGCAACACTTTCCTAGCCTGGTTGAGTACGTTGGGAAGACAAAGCCAGTCTACACGTTTGACCACTACGCCGCTGCCCCCGATGTGGGTTGCGCCAACAAGGCGGCGTGGGTGAAGCAAGAGCTATGGGTAAGTCTTCCTCGCACTACATTGCTCAATACATCGCATTCATTGGACTTTTCTTGAAATAATAAATGGATATATTGCGTCTGCATGTAGGATTTTTTAGATGCGAGGAGGGATTTGAGGCCAGGACAGAGGTGGTGGCTACCAAATCTCGTAAAAAACTCGTCGTGGACATGAATTACAAGGCACGCCTCTAGGCCATCGTAACTTACCACGAGTCGATCCTTGGAGAGAAGGTCACCAAGAGAGACACAAGATAGATGACGCTGACCCAAGACCAGTACATTCAGGTAGATAAGAAACATTAATATTGATTCCTTTTGAGATTAAGTAGGCTTAATTTGATCTTCTTATATGTCAAATATTTGATGACGTGTAGATGATTCCCTGGTCGTGCGCCGCGTATCCCGAGTGTTGGGTCCAAATCGTGGACAAATTGTGCGGCCCCGAGTGGGCCGAGACGCACAGTGCTACCCAGGACCAGTGTTTGATGATGCCAGGTGAAACATTCTTGATTTCCACGAAGGGAAATCCACAGAAACGAAGTGTAAAATGACAAAGCATTCCGTCAATTTACCCAAATCTTAGTGATACACAAAGTCATACACAAATATCAGAGTACAATAGAGAGTTTTACATAAATTATTCTCTTCGCCACGTAGGGCGGAACACACTCACACAAGCATCCAGAACGACATCTGACATAGATAGCAGCAGAAAATGATCTCCTGGAACCAGCTCGAGCGCAGAACAGACCCCCTAGTCCTCCCAATCATCGCCCCCGTAGTCGTACTCGGGCTCAGAACCTGTCAAAAATCTATCAGTACACTTGGTACTGGCCACGCATCACCCACCCTATGCTTGCAATGCTTTGTGAAAAGTGGAATGCATTGAGGGAAGTAGAAAGAGACCTATTTAGGCTGTGGGTTTCCTATGCAAGTAGTTAGTATTTTAATAATAAGATATTCATCAGTTTTTAACCCATCTTATTCACACATTTTCCCCAATCCTATCACACACAACACTTCTCATCTCACTCTCTCTCTAGGCGACGAGATTGACTCCCGCTCAGATCTCGCCTCAACGGCCAAAGCCGGAATCCAACATGAAACCCGGGAGAAAGGTAGAAAGGACTCCTCTCTCTAATCAAGTGAAGCTTAGGTCATGGGAATGTCCATATCCGTGGATGTGGCTATACGTATAGATCGATCAACACTGCAGAGCGTGTACACCTGGTAATCCACAAGATCGCCATCCTCGACGATCCGGCTCGTCTAGGCTGATTCTGACTGCCTCCCAACCGGTACGGTACCACCCTACCACTCAGCCCTGGGCCACCCCGGTGTCCACCGAAACGCTGAGACTGTGAGACGTAGTATCGGGCCCCCAAGGTCACTACACTGTCTTAGGAGGGTGTGGGTCCCCATGCCCGTACCTCCCTACACTATCACCTTCCAACCTAGTAGTAGTGGTACCACCCTAGTCGGTCGGGTAATCGTCCCCCGCCCATCGGAAGCGAGTGGTGTCCACGAAAGTCCCATGGTTTCGGTTCTCAAGACATACCAGTCCTTAGGGGGACCGGACAGGATATCTTCTCAAAGGGAAAACACCGTCTTTCCCATGCCACGATAGCACCTCCACCAGGGATAACCAACACCCCAGTTCACCTCATAATATACCTACCACAGGTAACTCTCGTGAGGGATGCCCAAGTCACACCCCTCCAGCAAAACTTTCCCCAAAGACTCGTCGTAGGATCCTGTCCGATTGACTCAACCCTTGCCACTCATCCAAGACGCACACCAAGATCTCCCCAGTTCTATTATCAGGTTTACCAAGTTCTCGGCACTACGTGCCTTATACATATACGCCTCTCACTCATCGGCATCACATCACAGATATAATGCGAGCAAGAGTAAAAGCAGTAATATGTAACAAGCGAGCGTCTAGCCTAACAGCAGGGTGAGCAGGAGTAAGGTTGCAACAAGGTAAAGGGCTCAAAGTTAAGCATCTACCATGCAACCTATCATCATATTATAGCATAAAAAGTAAAGCACTAGCAATTCTATATTTGCATGTGTAATAGGTTCTACGGAAGTGGGTGGGGCATAGCACCTGGCAGGTCATCACCCAAGTCCTCGCTGTAGTTGGGGTCGTACTCCTCAGTCGGCAGGTCCTCCGGCTCTGTTAAACGTAACGTAGAGTCGCATTAACGACTCCTATAGAGGTGCACAAAGAAGCAACAAAAATTCAAAAGATACAAATGCACTCAAACACAAGCCTAAGTTGTAGAGCTCATTTTTAGAAAAATTTAGAAACTGGTTTGGTATTTTTCTGAGTTAAAATGAATTAGTTATGATTTCTCAAAGATTAAATGATTTTCTAGAAAAGAAAAAGAAGAGGAAAAACCAGATAGTGACACATGTCAAGTTCTGATTGGCTGGAACAGAGTGAGTCACTGACATGTGGGTCTAGGTCAACGGTCAGCGTTGATCGGTCAACGATCAACGTTGACCGGGTTGTGACCGGGTTCGGTTGGGCCTGGGCTGGGCCGGATTGGGCCCGCCACGTGGCGAGCTCTGGTGCTGCCACATCACCTAAATGGATTTTTGGATCAGGCTTGGGTCTATAAGGCCGGTCTATGGTAGACAGGTGGAGGCGGTTCACAGGCCGCAACAGTGTCTACGGTGGACCATGTCCACTTTCCCCCTCTTTCCTCTCGGTCCATGGTGCACTGGGTGTACCGATCATCTCGATCGCTCTTCCCCTACTCTGCTCTCACCGGAGCACGTCCACCGACGGCGTGCTTGCTCGGTGGCGCTCCACGGTGGCTTGGCTCAGCCGCTAAGGTCTCCTATCAATTCACGGCCGCAAAAGGAGCAAGAAGGTGAGGTCAAAACGACGACATTGGGCTCCAGCAGAACCTCCCGCGGCGATGGCAGCTCGACGGCTCCGACCGGGCGGAACACCGCTGGCCATGCCACCAGGGTCCCTCCTTCTCTTAAGGTGCGCATGGTGTGTCCTTCGCCAAGGCGAACCTATTGGACCTCTTGCTCATGCCTCTACCATGCTCACACGACGATGTCTTGACCTCGCCATGGCGAGCTCTAGACATGGCGGGCATGTCCCGTGTCGCGCCGCTCTCGGCGTTCTCTAGCCCTAGGTGCGCGACGCAAACTGTGGCTAAGCCTACCGAAGTGTGTGTGGTGGTGCTGGAGGCTTAGCCTTGGCCACCTCCGGTATGGAGATGTCGCGGCCACGCCATTGTGCACACGGTGGTGAGCAGAGAAAGGGTGGTGAGCGGGGCGGCTCACCTTGGGCTTGTGGTAGTGGGATGGCGGTGCGGTGGTGATTCGGAGTAGTGAAGAGCCATTGCCGTGCATTGCAAAGGAGCCCCTCGGTGAAGAAGAAGTCGAGCAACGCCTCCTTTGTCTCTGATGAGCTCAGATTGTGCCCCCGCGGTCCCGGTTCCTCCTTGTGGCTCCTCCTTTGCCTCCCTTTCCTTCTTCCCTTCCTCCTATCTGGAACGGTGCAGTGTGATGAAGCCACCAAGGCGGCGGCGTGTGGAGGATGGGAGGGGCTACAGTTCAGCTCGGGACTTTATAGTCCGAGCTCGTTAGTGGCGAGCGAACGGTGATGGGGGCATCCGAGCCACGTGGTGGTGATCCACGCCCCTTGGCTAGGATCCTAGGCGCGTGGGGTCGGCGTGATTCAAAAATGGTGGTGCCAGCTGTGATTCCGCGATGGTTTTGTGGTGTCAGAGGGCGGTAGAGCTCAGTGGGGGCCATGGCGCGATCACGTGCGGCTTCGGGCGCGCGCATGGGGTGTGACCAGCAAGCGCGAGCGGCTGATGAATGGGGTCGGGTTGCTCCTTGGCGCGCACGGTAGAGCAAGGGGGGCAGAGGGAATCTTCCCTTGCTTCTTGCGTGACCCTGTCCCCTGCTCCTCGCCATTTTTGGGCGAACAGAGGAAGCGGAAGGTTGGGGATGACCCTGCGGGTCCCGTCGGTCAGCGACGTAAGAAGATGGAGGCGCGTTGCTCTCTGGCGCTTGACACGGGCCGAGGCGTGTGCACGCGAGGCCGTGGCATGAAGCAGGCCGGGCCAGGCTGATTCAAGTAGCTGGGCTGGAAAGAAGTTTTCCTTTAATCCATTTAATTCTCATCTTTTCTATTTGTGTTTTCTTTTTCTTATTCCAACTAAGCCAAAACTCTCTTATGCATACAAGCCCGTTGTCACCACTTGGTATTCCAGTGGGGCCCACTGGAGGTATTTCAGGGTTTCAACTATTTGCCAAGGTTATGATTACATATTTATTTAATTTAAGCAATTCATTAAATAAATGTGACTATTTTTAATTAACAATACAAAGAACATAAGAAGCAACTCATGAATATATAATTAAATGCAAAATGTAATTAACTAGACTAGGTGCTACTTGTGTAACTAGGGTAGGTTTCCTACATGACACCTCACCAAACATAGGTTATTTTAGAAAAAAAAAATTATAGTTGTGATTTTTGTTTTCTGGAAATTTCTAGGTTGTTACACCAGGTGTAGCACACCATCAAGCCAGTCGCAGCCTCGCCGGATACAGACAAGCATGGGTACACGAAATCATTTATCTATTCTAACGCTCAATTTTGTCTGATTTCTAATCATCTTGTTGTCTTTCTCGCAGTTGGCGTCACATGGTGGCCAGCCTTGCTCCTCGTTCATGGCATGGGCTATGGCCCACAAGGGCAAGGCAACGTCCGACGTCTCCTACAACCCGGAGGACCCACCGGAGGCGTACACCAATGCGAGCGTCCACACCCATCTCAGTGAGTACACGTCGGCGACAAGGTTGGTCCATGGGCCAAAGTACGATCCGAGCACCGAGGACCTTGATGGAGAGATCGTCATGAGGGTGGGAGGAGGCAAGAAGCAAGGGCGGTTCTGGCTTGGCGACGGCGTCATCGACATGGCCTCTACTCCCTCTCTCTCTCTCTCCAAGATCTGAGCACGAAGCACGAGCTCAAGCCTAGCCATACGCCCACTGCCGGACACTTCACAGCACCGGGTCGACGCACTCCAGGTTATTCCTATTTTATTCATCATACATTGATCTTTACACACCTTAATTAGCTTTGCATTATTGTAACATTAGTTTTGCATTATTGTAGGCTGAGCTGCAAGAAGAAAGGAGGCAACGTCAGGAGCTAGAGGCGAGGACGGCGACCAAGCAGCAGAGGATGGCAGCCTAGCTCGAGGCCGAGCGGGAGGCCCAGCAACAGAGAGTACATGCAAAGTCTTGGGGCCCATATGGGTCTACCTGTGTCACCTGGGCTATTCGCTCCACCTTCGACTCCTCCTGCAGCTACTCCTGTGAGTACGAATGTTTATTGCTTTCACTTGTGCTTTGCTTGTACGACCTCTATCTTCCTAGATTAGCTATAGGCAAGTTGATAGGATTGTCTCTAAGTTGCAAAACTGTATTGTGTTGAGGGCAAGTTAGAAGACACTACAAAAACATGCAATCTCACTCATGCAAGTAATTCCTAGATTAGCTATCCAAGTAATCTTGTCTCACACATGCAATCTCTTCTCTTTTCTGCAGCCTCAATTAGTGGGTTCGAATAATCCAGCTCATGCGTCTCCAAATGATCCAGCTTTTCCTTCACCATCGTCTCAGTGGCCAGCTTGGTGATGATGGTTGTGAGTCGCACTTGTATTTGCATTTATGGTTCACTTGGTGATGCACTTGGATTTGTGGTATACTTGTTGTGATGCACTTGTGATATTTGGACAACTGTGATGGACTTGTTTGGATGATGTGAGAACTTACTGTGATATATGTGATATATATTGTGATGGATGTGATATATGTTATGGATGTGACAAATATGTGATATATGTTTGGATGGATGTGATATATATGTGATATCTTCTGTTTGTCATGATGGAATGTAAAAAATAAATAAAAAGACAGTTTTTGGTCACTTTGCCGAGTGTTGCACTCGGCAAAGGGGGCATTTGCCGAGTGCCATGGTCTAGAACGTGCTTTGCCGAGTGCCAAAGATATTTTTTTTAAAAAAAATACCTTCTTTGCCGAGTGCCTCGGCAAAGAATTTTCAAAAAAAAATTAAAAACCTTTGCTGAGTGCCGGGTCAGTGGGCACTCGGCAAAGAATTTTCACAAAAAAAAGAAAATGAAGACCCTTTGCCAAGTGCTGACTAGGTTGGCAGTCGGCAAAGGTGCCGTCGCCGGCTCCAGCGCCGTGACGGCGCCTTTTCTTTGCCGAGTGCCTGACAAATGGCACTCGGCAAAGGTGGCTTTGCCAATGATTTTTTTTCTGAGTGTCCTTTGTCGAGTGCCACACTCGGCAAAGCCTTTGTCGAGTGCCGCAGGCACTCGGCAAAGAACTCGTTTCCAGCAGTGCGTTTTCCTTCCATCCTGGCCTGTTTCGTTTTCCTAACAGGGCTGAGCCAGTCTAACTACTGCGCGTCCCTTCCTTGTTGCTGGGCCGGCTGCCCAACTTCCGTAGCTGACCAGCCCTCTGTGTTGCAACGTGACCATCCTCCTGCTCCTGCATGTTTCAGAGATTTTGCATGAGCATGCAGATACATATGTTAGGTAGCTGCTCAATTGCATGGAAGCATGTAGATTTTGCATGAGCATGCAGATACATATGTTTGCTGATCACTGTCTGGCATTTCTTATGTCTATAGGAACTTTGTTGTATACTGGTACCATTGGTTCAGCTCTGGTCCTTGACTCTCAAGCACGATAACTGACACCATATTTTCATTTCAAGATGGCAACAACTTACGAGATTCGGTAAATCATGTATGGTGCCATCAGGTCAGCTCCTTCTTCACTTCTTTTAGGTCACAGACACATGGCAAACAAAAACACCAAAACACCAATGCATGTCGAACTCATGGTTCTTATGAGGACACACTCATGAACGATGAATGATGTATAAGCAATTGTTGGATGAGTTTTACCAATGGATGCAAGCTTACAAGGAGGTTATATACACTCCCATGCCTTGGATGTCATTTTAAATATTACAAGAGATAGTAGCAAGTGTTTCTCTTCTGAGTAGGTATATACACATGTGGGCTATGGAACTCTGAAGTGTTGGAGGAAACTAAATTAGAGTTTTAATTTGTTTTGTGTAGCTGAATGTATATGGGTGTCAAGGGAACACCATGACAATTAAAGCAAGTTGCAGAAAATCAAGGATGAGACTAGCAGCGGGAGAAAGTACCTTGCATGCCTTCTTAAGCATTTTTTAAATTTTACACACATACAATTTTATTTTCCTTCCTCGAAGATCTTTTTGCTTGACATATTGCTTTCTATGTACATTCCTGGTTAGGCCTCACTTAGATCTCCTGCCGGTTCATTTTAAAAACAAAAGGAAAAAAGAAAACCGATGGGTTCAAGTTCAACCAATTCAGATAGTGCTGCTAGTCACGAGAAATGTAGAGAAAGCGCTAGGTATATTGTGATGGTAGTTAAGCCTATAATTTATACAATGTTTTGTTTTTGTATTCTGTACCACGAGCTATCGATTTTAATATATTATATTTGTATCAACTAATTCCTCCACTTTTAGTTATATGACACCATCTTTTTTTTTCTTTTGTTTTCACTTTGTCTTTCTTACACAAATAAAGCAGCCGCTCCTGCCTCCATTTTTTTTCTTTTGCACCAATATAGCCGTGCTTCTTACACAGCCGCTCCATGACTTTGAGAACTCCTTGAACTAGTACTTCTGAGAGCATCTTAAGAGTTTTTCTTAAACTCACTCACAAAATCATCATTTGGAGAGCTATTTGCATAAAATCGCTTTCTATATTATTTTTTCACCCTTCAATTGTTGTCTATATATTGTACAGGCTCTACAGAGCCAATCCCACTCTCCGTCTTTGGATAGTAAGAAAATCCAGAATATAGGACGCCATTATTTGGAGATCAAATTAAAGAACTGTTGGAGGCCATTTTTTAACTAAAAAAACTTTATTCCTGTCAGTAAGGAAGGATTATAAAGAGTTTATTGGAGTTGCTCTTCACTCCTAAACCAGAGGATGTCGATGAGAGGTGGATGATCATAAGAGGCATCCTGCCTGCGGAAGCATCTGAGTGCAGCGCACTTGTGGCAACCATTGCTGTGTTTGGACATTGGGAATTGCAGGCTTACTTCCAATTCTCAGTTCTCACGGTGACATAATATAAAAAGGAGAGAGGTTGGAAGATACATTAGGATTATGGAGGAACAGAGGAATTGGCGTGTGAAGAAAACAGTGTATGGAAGGATTGGATTGGATCGCTTTTAGGGCTCGTTCGGTTAGGCTCGTTCCTGGTAGGGAATTATTCTTGGTGAGGACTTGCTATATAAATTACACAAGTATTCCTGGTAGTAATGGTTCTAGAGCATCATTCCCTGAGAACCGAACGGTGCCTTAGTGGAAGTTCCAGTTATATTGTTCCATAGTTCTCGTCTCTCCTCTTCAGCAATAATCCAAGGGTGTTACATAAAGAGGCATCCCAGCTTCTTGGCCTCTTGGGCATCCCTGCTTCTTGGCCCATGCATGGAGACTTGCCAGAGAGAGGATTCGCGAAGGGGCTGGCAGGATTTCTGGGAGGTAGGATGATTTGTTGGCACTGCCAACGTGAGTCCTTCCTCTCCTGCAAGCATCATCTCCATTGCACTGCATTCGATACACGGCAGAACCAGCCACGGCTGCACATACGTGTTCTTGCTTGATCGGTTTTTTTGGGTGTCGGGCAATAAGCTTGCTTCTTCACAAGCTTATCCCCACCCTTTTCATGTCCGTCCCTACAAGCAGCAGTTTGGTCTCCCCATCTCTGCTCAACTTCACCTGTACTGATGCTCGATGACAATTTGGCAACAATGTTGGCCTAATTGCTTTGCTTCAGTGAATGTTACAATACGTCCTCGAAGGAGATGTCCTCATGTCCAGGGACTTATGCCTCACAGCTTTCAACAGACGTTCAAATCTGAAGTCTGAAGAGTTAACACAGGTTCAACACCAGAGCTTCGAATTCAGATTTTCAGAGTGCTCTCATGATTTTTACCTCAACTGATGATAGCATAATTTCTGATAGGATAATGTCGGGTGTACAATGTAGTTGCTTGGTATACAAATATTTAGGAAACATGAATATGCGTAGCACATTTTCTTCAGAACAATGAATGCCACAGCCAAAAAAAGTGACAATAAAAGATTCAGAGGTTACACACTTTTCTTTTATACAAAAGAATGGACAAGTCTAGCAGGCACACCCTTATGGGTCGCCAAAAAACCGAAGCGGTGAAGGGGCCAAAGTGAGCCCTCAATGACAAGACAGGATGAATATAATTTGGGGTCGACATTGCACGCAATAAGTTCCTTCACCTGCACTTCTTCTGCCATGACGCATTGGTGTCAGTATGTTGCTGATGATGGCTACTGATCTTTCCAGACATGCATCTTGCAAATCTTAAGAGATATTCAAGATTGAGTAGGTTAGGTCCATTCCATCCTTGCTTGTCTGCAATGCATCGGCAGCAGTAAAATTTCATTGTGGTTAACTTTTATGGTGACGCTGTGATTAATAATCAAGAGGAGGAAACTCCGCAATTTTGCATTTTGACATCGGAAATTTCTAGCGAAATGCTTTGTCCGTTTAACGCGAGAGTCTCCATACATGATGATGACATATCTTTTCATTCCAGAGCGGCAAATAAATTAAAGCTGAGAAGACTCGTTGTCACGCTAAAGGACTGTTGTGCTATCAGTTGAGCCTCTTATTCATTTTTCTAAATGAAGTTTGTAGATCTCGAAAAGTTATGAAACATTGTAGTTGACAACTTTTTGATTTGAATCATTTAGGGCCTCAAACAATCAATTTTCACTTGGTTTAGTATAATATTTGAGTAACCGAAACGACATATAGACGCATGTGAGTGTGTAGTGCAGGTGGCAGAGGAGGTATCACGTAAGGGAGAGGTCACGAGTTCGAATCCCGTCGACCGCGTAGCCACGAATTTTGCGCGAAAAATGCCGCGACTTGCCAGTGGGCCCCTCCCCCGATTAAAAAAAATTCAGGTTTTTTTCGCACTTTTTTATTTCACGCTTTGCCAAGCGTCAGGCTCTCGGCAAAGAAGCCTTTGCCGATCGGATTTTTGCCGAGAGCTGCGCTCAGCAAAGGCTTTGCCGAGGGCCTTAGAGGCTTTGCCGAAAGCCTGGGGCCCTCGGCAAAGCAGCCAGCTCCGATAGTGCATACTAATTTATCAGTTCGAGTATGTTTATATACTCAATTTAAGATACTTCAACTCTTACTACACGAAATTTTTTTTATAAGAGCCCATACTTTTTAATATATTACTGAAATACCACTATAATATATATAAAATAAGTATAACCATATACTCTACGTATACTTGCATACTTGACATACATACTACCGTAGATGGTCTAGTATGATTGTATACTTCATCTACATACACTTCGTCGGGTCATATATACCCTGAATCTAGAGATATACACATAGGAGTAGCTACACGCGTGTAGAAAGAAATTTCCCTATATATATAATATATATATGTGTGTATGTATGTATATATCGTGTGTATATATATATACTCAAAAAAATATATATAGGTAGGGGCCTCTGCTGACCCTTCAAAAAAAAAGTGGAGAGTTTAAGTTGCTGCCCCCATGAGACTGTTTGTAGTCATATATACATGACGATGATAAGTATTTAAGTACCACCATGCATGCCTTCCATGTGAAATTAAAGATGATAAATGTTTTCATTCCCATACTGACAAAATTCACAAGCACATTATATCGTGCCATCAGTTCAGCCCTTCTTCATTCATTTCCTTCAGCTCACATGACACTGGCACTAGCCAGGCAAACAAAACACTGATAAGCTGATTATTCCGGAGTGCACTCATGATAAATGCATGATGCATAACAGTTTCGGATGACTTGCAGGAAAGATTTGCTTGCTACTGATGACTAATATATATACACCTACCCAATTCCTAGCATGACAAAATGTTTGCAGCCATAGAGTAAGTTGTGTTTTTCTTGTACGCAGATATAGATATAGATATATGGGCATACTATAAAATATTGAAGGAAACCAAAATACCATGTTGAGCCAGCTAATTGTGCAAAGGCAAAGTACTCCTATTCTGAAAAAACATTATCTTTAGCTTATTTAGAAAAAAAGGTCACAAAGTCAACATCTGATAAGACTTTAGTTAGTGCATGATACATAACTATAACATCAATAATTGTGTCAAATCTTTCAAAGCAAGCTATGATCGATAGAGGTAGTCTATTGTAATTTTGTCGGTATGGCCACAAACATCTTCTTGGAATATATAGACATATGTATTGGGTGACCCAATGTGAAGAAAACTATAGAGGAGGACAAATTTGTTATTTTTTTATGGTTACATAGCTGGCAACCTCAGAACATGGTTGCATAGGGCGGGCCACCGACAAACAATGAAGGCCAAAAGAATTGATTGTGCCAGTGGCTACTAGGTCTTCCGGTTGAGCAAATGGCCATGAATGCCTCTTTGGATAATTGTTTATTTTCATCTATTTAGTTTTGAGATAATCCTAAGTTAGAGTATAGTTAAATCGGTTAATCGTGTGGGTGTGTTTGGCTACATATTTTTTATCTCATGGTGCTAATTCTCAGGTAACTTCTCTGTTAGTTGATTTTTTGTGCTACGTGGAAGTTGATCCATTGGATCATTGACTCAGGATGCCTCCATACATGCATGACATCTTTTATTGGTTTAGATGGGCAGGTAGGTTATGACTAGGTGACATTCAAGGATGAAAGGTAATATATCTCAGAATATGGTTGAGCGTGTCTCGTTGATGTCATTTATTCTTTGGTATTATTGCAAGGATAACATTCTCACATAGCCCATTATTACAAGCCTTGACGCTGATTAACAAAATTATCGAAAACAATAGCATATTCATATTGTGTGGACATTATGTTATGATGATCAGTGGGTAGGACCCTCAAAACTCCATTATCATGTTCTCCAAATTAATATGGTCTACATCAACAACTAATGTCATATTTTGAACAAATTAGCAGATAATATATATGAGGTAGGGATCAATTGGGCTAAATGGAGCCCACTGATATACTGAGGTCGATTCCGAGAGCCCATGGCAACTTTAGCACAGGTCGGCCCAGTCAATGTCGGCCTCTAGGTGATGTGGCGACATGCAGCATCAGTCGAAAACAGAAGGGAATAACACTATAACACCATCATAAAAAAAGTGTTCTATGACCAACACAATATTCTGATACAACTTGCTTGCGTGTGCACCATTGACCCGCACATGACAAGTGCACAGCAGGAGTGGCAAAGCTTCGGCGGAAGAACGGACCGGAGGCAGAAGATCAGAGGAGATGACGACCACCGAGCCGGCTGTGAGGATGATCGGCGCATTCGGCAGCCCGATCGTGCACAGCAAGGGAGTTCCCTACCAGCTCATCCTGGAGGACCTGATGAGCGACAAGAGCGAGCGGCCACCGAGGTAGGGCCTGGCGTTGGGCGCCACCTACTACAAAAGCCAAATATAGTCTACAAAAGACATCGAACAGGGTCCCCCGCGTCGCCCCCTTCGGCGTCACGGGCGGAACTCCGACGCCCGCGCAGCCAAGCCCCCTCCACTCCCACTTCGACTTCGCCGCTGCCGGAGCGTGCCGCCAGACGCGCGTGCGAAGGCAAGGAAGGCAGCGGCGGGGTTCCTCTTGCTCCCTTCTTGTACCTCCAGCTGGTGTTGCCATGAAGATGATGGCCATGGTGCCTGGGGTCGCTGCCCGGGCTGTGGAGGTCGCAGATCCGCCACCTACGAGTATGGATCCGGTGGTCCCTGGGCCGTATCTGCTCCGATAGAGCTCGTTGGTGGTGGAGGCACCGTGCGCGGGGGAGGCACAGCGGTGGCGCGGAGGCGCCGCATGGCTCCTTTGGCGGATCCAGCGATAGGGCTGGATCGGCCGCAGCGGTGGCCTCAGTGCGGCGCGGGCGAGCGTGCTGGCTACGGAGTGGTGCATGAGCCTCGCGAGCAGGCATGCCGGCGGCAAGGTGGCAAGCACGTGGCATGACGGCCATGGTGGTACCCACACATGTAGAGGATTTCTGGTGGCGGCGCTCCGGCCGGTGGCATTGCAGCTGTCGGCAGTTGGTATCGTGGAGGTGGAGACCAAGTCGACTACTTAAGAGGCAAGTGTTCTCGGCGGATGAAGATGGTCAGACAGAGATGTTGGTGCAGTGTTTGGAGGGCACGCCTTCCGGTTGGTAGTTGGAGGGCGATGGTATAGCGGCCGTGCGCCAGTAGTGACCGCGAAGTTGGCGAGAATGCCGGCGCAGAAGGAGGTGGCCAGCGGAAGCACGTTGCCGAAGTGACCTGTGCTGTAAAAGCTTCCGATGGCTATTGGAGGACCCGACTAATACTTCTGCTATCTTCGACAAGGTGGCTTGGTTGCCGAGTGCTACTATGTCTGCAGCTGGATCTCGGTGGACATGGTCAGTGTGGCGAAGGCTTGAGGCAGTTGCTTATGTTTTCGGCTAGACGGCTTGCAGCGGATTACGGCAACTAGTCCTACATGGCAGAGGCTAGTCTGGTGTGGGACAATGCTGTGAGGTGGCGCAAGCGGATCCGAAGGCGTGGCGGCTACACGGCTCGCAACGGACTGCGGCGACTAGTTTTGCTTAGCAAGGCTAGCTTGGCACTGGACATCGTCGGCGACGACAACGCAAGTGGTGGCGACGGGTTTTTGTCTTGATGGCTTTGTCATCCGGTCTTTTTTGGTGTTGCGTGGTGTCTGGCTGTCAGTGATGTTGTGCTTGTGGAGTGCCAGATTGGTGGTGTATATAGTTGGCCAGAATTGTAGTGTTGTGTGACGTGTTGAGGTCCCAGTCCAATCAGTCACTATTGTTAGAGGTCTCTTTGTTGCTTTGTCGTCTAGTTGTTGTATCATTGTGTCTAGTCTGTGCGTATCTTCTTTTTAATGTAATCGGCAACTCTCCTTCCTAATTTGTTTCAAAAAAAATGGTCTACAACAGCTAATGTTATATTTCGAACAAATTTAGCAGATAAAGCTTTGTGGCTCCAAAACTATCGAAGTAGAGTTAGGAAAGAAAGCAGGGTTTACAATAGTCGCATTGCATATGCAGATAAAGTCACTAATAAAGTTTAGATCGAGCACTAGCCCATTAACTGACAGCACTAAAGCCACAAAGAAGTTTAGGGCGCCCCACGCACTTGTCTCCTCATGAACGTCACCTTCTCCTTTTATCAGCTGGAAAACATGCAAATCGGTTAATTGCTGGCACTTTTTCAACCAAGGACCCATCTGTTACGCTACTTCTTCCTGTAATAACGTTACACGCCACGCGTGTTTGCAGTACGTGCTGCTCTTGTGCGACTTTGATTGCTGCTACATATATAACATGACGCAATGGGGAAGTTCCTCAACCCGTGCTCTGGCATGGGCTAAAACTTAACCGACAAAGACATTATTTCGCCAACTAATGAAATTACTTATATTACATTACACAGTTTTTCCATTTGTTCATTTTATAACACAAAGGCAAAATTATAGTGTACTAGTTATGATAAACTTATCAATTAATAGAGTGAGGCTAAAATTCACCCAGGCGCATTTTGTACTATGGTTACGCCCACCCAGCCGATTAATTCCACCTTATAGCACGGTTAGAACTAGTAGAAACCAGTCAGAACTAGTATCGTAGGTTGTAGCCTTCATATGGATTTTTCTAGGTTGGGTAGGAATATCAAATTTTGCAACAATATAAATCTATAGATGCACTATGGATGTGTATAGTTTCAATTTTTTTAAAAAAACATTTAGATATGTGCTTTAGGGGGATTTTCAAGATTGCACCGAAGAGCTGGTTTACATTGAATATTCCCCCTATTATCAATTGTGATTAGAGTTCAACTGAATTGATGGTAGGATGTTTATTATTTTTCTGAGAATTTTTAAAACTTATCTTTTTATAAAGCATTTCTTGGAATTTATCTTTTTTCTTTCTAGCGGTCCATTGGTGATTCTTTAGTAAAAAATTCTAATAATATATATTTTTTTAGTGTCATATGTATTTAGTTAAAACCTAAGCTTAATTTATATGATCTCTTGTTGCATCCTTTTTATATGACATCATGAGTCTATAGTTTAGCTTTCAACTTTTATTCTAGTTTTTATTATTCTTTTATCCAAATGTGTTTAGTTGAAGCTCTAGTGCTTATTATATCTTTTGTTCCTTCTATTTTTTATTTTATTAAAAAATTGTAGATTCTAGGTAACCCTCTTAGTTCTTACAATAGAACAAATAATCATTTCAGCTTTCATTGTGGCACTTAATATTGAATTTATTATATAACATAATTGTATATATATATATATATATATATATATATATATATATATATATATATATATATATATATATATATATTACTATTGTTTTATTATAAAACATAGAGTGGTGAAAATTAAATTATAAATATTGATATGACATAATGTTTTAGTCAAAATATATAAACTTATTTGAAATAGTAACTTATAACATTTTATTATAATGAAGTACTAATATAACTTGAAGTGGATTAACAGTGTCATTGTCATGTTGTTTGCTAAGGAACATCTTTCCAAGCTTGATAAACTACAAAAATATACAACTATCGTAACGTATATGTGTTTACTTGGTTTACATGGTAAAACATAGCATTGTACTAACTTTTAACTTGGTTGTAGAATTCTGTAATTTAGAATGATATATAGCGTACTTGATATATAATAAATTATTTCTCATAATAGTTTTTTATAACGGCTTTGATGCATATAATTTAGATACAAATTAAAATATGTTAGTACATAATGTCATATATGAGTGATTTGAATGATAGAGGTGGGTAATTTAGTTATAAAGTTAGGGGGTTATTTCAAGTTTTGTTTCATAATGACAGATCTGGGTACTTTAGATGTAAATTTAGAGTATTATTTTGAATTATCTTTCATAACGACAGATATGACTAATTTAGATATAAAATTAAGGTTTTCTTATGGCAGATGTGGGTTATTTTATGAAATATCGTAGATCCAATGGCTGTTATTGATGATGATTAGAGTTTACTAAATTAAAGAGTAGACATTTCTGATTGTTGTGAGAGTTTTAGGATTTCTTTTTTTAGCGTGTGTGGTGTGAAGTAACGTGGATAAGATTCCTACCATGTCATCTTATTAGCTATACATTCCCAAGCCTCTGATAAGTGCCCTGAAAATCAGCAAGGAAGCACTCCTTGGGGTCTAAATAATGCGATTCACTGGGAGACAGGTTAGTCAGGCTTGTGCTCACGGAGCCGACATGATCGGCATTTTAAATTATCTTTTATAACTGGCAGAGTTCGGTAATTTAGATGCAAATTAGAGGCTTATTTTAAAGTATCTTTCGATAATGGTAAAGGTGGGCACTTTATATACCAGTTTAGGGGGTCGTTTTGAATTATCTTTCATCATGATAGAGGTACAGATACATGCAAATTTAGAGGGTTATTTTAAATTATCTTTCATAATGATAGAGATGAATAATTTAAATACAAATTTAGTGGGTTATTTTGAATATCATTCATAACGACAGAGGTGGGTAATTTAGATGCACAATTAGGTGTTTCTTTTATATATTTTTCATAATGGTAGAGGTGGATAAATTTTTATATAAACTAGAATAGATCCAGTTAATGGTTATTATGGCCATTGATGATTATAGTCTACCAAATAAAAGGACATGTTTCTGATTACTTTAAAAATTTCTAAGATTTATCTTTTTTCTCCTAACACATCTAGTGACAATTAATGTACAGGCTCTATTAGGGCCTCCAATATGTAATAGTAAGACCCCATCATGTGCAGAGACAAGGGGTGGGGCGGGCAGGGGCCTGGCCACCCCTAAGGTCGATTAGTATATATACTAGTACTTTTTAATAGTTGTACTAATCCTAGAGATTATGGGTAAAAAACTTTTCAACTAATGTAACGAAAGGTCCAATTATTTGTTCTGATTGTATAGTTCCATATGGATAGATAAAATAAATATGATGTGAACCATTGGTTTTATGAACAATGTTCTTTTCTATCTTCAACCCGACAGAATTAGCACTTATCCGAGATGAAGAAAAATAAAGAGATTAAAGATGATTTGTTGTTTTTGAAGCCAACATTAAAATAAATAATTTTTGAAGCCGATATTAATGTTTGGCATTGGTATCCTAAAAATATTTTGTCGACACTTCCGAACTTGTCCTCCTGTATCTAAATCTTGGCTCCCGCCCCTAGATTCCATAGATCTTTTTGTTAGATAACATATGTTACCGTGTGTGTTTAGGGAGGTTGCTTGGTACACAGAGAATAAGAGTAATTTCTAGTTATACTACCTAACTTAATTTCACTCGAACAGTGTAGCAGATTATTTGTATATTCTAGTACTCTTTAATAGTTGTATAACCCTATATATTATGGGTAAAAAAAGTCATCAACTATATGTTCTGATTGTATATATAGTTCTATATGGATATGTAAAATAAATATGATGTAAACCATTGGTTTTACGAACAATGTTCTTTTTTGTCTTCAATCCGACACAACTAGCACTTATCCCAGATGAAGAAAAATAAAGAGATTAAAGACAATTTATCGTTTTTTAAGCCAACGTTAAAGTAAATGATTTTTAAGCCGGTATTAATGTTTGACATGGTATTCTAAAAATATTTTGTCAACACTTCCAGATTGCCCCCCTTATCTAAATCTTGGCTCCGCCCCTGGACTCCATAGATCTTTTTGTTAGACTATCTATCTATATATATATATATATATATATATATATATATATATATATATATATATATATATATATATATATATATATATATATATATGTTAGCTGTGTGTGCTTAGGGAGGTTGCTTGGTACGTAGAGAATATATAAGAGTAATTTCTAGTTATACTACCTAACTTAATTTCACTCAAACAACAGTCTAGCAGATTTGTACGAGTGCAACTATGCTTTCCCGTATGCGGCTCTCAATGTGTACATTGGAGTACGCTATGCTCAGGAGAAACGATTTCCGTCATGGAGCCGTGGTGGATGTGCTCGAGCTGTTGCTTGGTTCATTGGTGAAGCTTGCCTCGGGGTACTAATAGTTGCAGCTTCTGTCCTGATGCAAATCCTTGCGGTTTCGCCGCTGCTTGCCCTAGTTCTTTCGTTGGTCAGGCTAGTGGTACACAGCTATGGCAATGCTGGTGGAGATGCCGCCAATGCAGCCAAGCTCAGGGCATCCCTGCAGATCTTCTACTCTCTTGCTCTGGCGCAGAACACTCTGTTCGTCCTCTGGAGCATGTTTAAATTCACTGAGCCAATGAGAGCTGGGATTGTGAGAATCCGCTGCAGATTCGGGAGGTGGGCTACCGGCTTGGTTCTGAGGTACGCTAGAGAAACCGGAGACATATGCACCAAGAAAGGACAAGTGCCCCAGGGCAGAAACTTGGTCACCTTCGCCGTCGGCTTGCTCGGCTCTGAATCTCTCGATGAACGCCGTGATGCAGTCCGGCTGCTGGACAAGTTGGTGGTCAAGAAGGGGAGTGGCAAGACACAGCAGGAGGCACAAGAACTAGGACTAGGAGTAGGACCCAAGCTGGTACCTTGCAAGGTCCCCCTTGAGAACCTTCTGGAAGCGCTCGAGGTGGGCGATGTCCAGTCCAGGGAGCGTGCGGCGAGGGTGGTTGTGGCTGTCGCCAGCGACCTCCGCCACAACGATTGGTGCTCCCCCGCAGCGCTGCATCACATAGCCTCACTACTTGAAGTCTCCTCTGAACACAAGAGGAGACATCATGACCAAGCCTACTATGACTATGATGATGATCATCATCAGTTGCAGCACACAACTACTACAGCAGCACCAACGACAACGACGGCGGCGGACAAGCAGGACAAGAGTATAATAAAGCGTACGATACAACGTACGATAAAGCAGTTGAATGAAGAAGGGCGGAGCATCAGGGACGATAGTATGATGAAACTGTTGAGTGAAGGGCCCATATACTGGAGCATCCTATATTATCTCGCCTTCAACCGCATTTACTTGAACCACATACGTTTACGTGAGAAGATCAAGAAGAAGGAGAGCATACGTAGTTTACGTGAAAAGATCAAGAAGAAGGAAGAGGAAGCGGCGGCGGAGGAGGAGGAAGAAGAAGAAGAAGAAGACGACGACGACAAACAAGAAGACGATGACATCTCTGCCTCTGCTCAACGAAAACGGCTCATCACTCAAGGCCTGCTTATCATTGAGAGGCTCGCCCTGCACCAAGGCAACCGTGTCCACATATGCAACAACCATGTCCTGCTCTCAAGGCTCACGGCGCCACTATACTCCCACGCTCTCCTTGATGCGGAGTACGACAGCGGATGGGTTGACATGCTAGGCAGATCACTGAGGATCGTAGCTAGGCTGATCAAAACTCCCGGAGAAGCAAGCAGAGGACTGCGCAACGAGATCGCAAGCACCAAACAGGCTGTCCTTAACCTGACAGGGATTCTGGAGGACAACAAGTTTTGCACACTACTCAAGACAGCTGCCATTGAGATCCTTGCTGAATTGGCTGCACACAAAGACAAATCTGTGACAAGCCTGGGCGAAGATGACATAAAGAAGTTCATCAGCCAACTGTGGGGCATCTTCTTTGCTCAAGTGGATGACAGCAACACCATTGAAGAAGAGGAACAGCGGGAGAAGGCTAGCAGATTGAGGCAGACAGCAGGGGAAGCACTGGCACTGATGCTCTCTGTGTGGGATGCAGGTGCAGCTCCTCTGGAGATGTTTATACAAACTACTACTGGTTCAGAGCAAGTGCCGGCTGAAGAAGTGGGCCATGTTGTTGGCAAACTTATTGACATGGTAAATAGTAAGCATGAGTGCTCTCGAACAAGGGCGGCAGAAATCCTGGCGTGCTTATGTTCACACCTTACAGTGAACAGAGAACTTGCCAGCCAGTATGCGATCAAGATGTTGAAAAAGGTAACCATATCTAGCCGTTCTTCAAAAATACGCAAGCATATCCTCTTCTATTAATATTATGTTTCTCTACCGTTGCAGGTTCTTCAACTGATACTAATAATCCCATGTGAAAGCGAAACAACAAACAAATTGGAAATGGTAACCCCATCTCTTCATCCACATTTCATCATATTCCATTCAAAATGTATGGATGGTTACCCATCTTCTGTAATGGAAATTTTGCAGGATTTTCAAGTGATGATATCTTCCCCAGGAGAAACAAGCATTGGCACTGGGTCAGGACCAACCAATAAAGGGAACAAATCATCTAGTACAAAAGATGGTAGAGGTTGGAACTTGGTTCCCTTATCTAAGAAAGATGAGGAGCAGCAAGCAGAAAAGGGATTTTTGGTGGCCCTGTTATCACTTGCTGTGGTGATATGCAACAGGATGGTCGATGCGCATGATTTCGCCTGTGCCGCCCCAGAAGACATGGCATCGCTGGTGAAAAAGCTCAAGGACATAATACAGACGAACAATACAACCACAGTTGAGTGCCTGCAAACAGTGAAGCTTTCCTGCCAACTGGTTGTTTCAATGGTGCAGCTCAAACCCATATGCATCAAAGACTTCATAGAAGACAATTTCATGGAAGTGCTATCTGAATCTTCCAAGATATTGTCAGATCTCGATAACTGCCTCATGCTCTTTGATGTCAATTATCTTCAGGTGACAAAGACTGATAAGCCACTAGTTTCACTTGTGAAGCAAGCTCAGAAACTATTGCCAACAAAGCACAAGAAACAAGGTGATTGCTGGAACCTCGTTTCCATTATCTAAAAAAAAGAAACCAGGTGATGGACCTGCCTAGTCAAGGGGATAAATCATCTACTGACCTACTCTTCAACTCTTGTGTGCATGAAGCAGTATGAGGTTTACTTGTAAATCCAGTGCTGCATGAAGTGTGAAACTTAGCCTCATAATAAGGGGGAAAAGCATTGCATATGTTGGTCAACCATCTACAGTCCTGTATGAACTTTGTGTGTGGCAAGGCTACAATCAAATTGTATCGTAGAAAAATGGGCCTCTCAGTGTGTTTTCTGAAACAAGAATTTGCTCTTATTTCATTCTGAACTAGGATATCTAAATTCTTGTTGACCTCTGTTGCTGTCTTTTGAATCATTCTTCTCACGGATCGGAGACCTTCATGGATTTATATTTGTCAACAAATTCAATGAGAGATTAACCTTCCAATCAAAAAAATTGAAGGACCGATCGAGCAAGGCAACCAGGTAAGGGGAGAATGGAAGCCTAATCCAATTTTCTTTCGATTTCAGGCGTTGTCCCAACACCGTCCAACCAAGCGCTCAAAACACACACAAAAAACTCTGAGGAGAGAGTACACACATGTCAACTGGTGGCTACACTCAAGAGAGACCCGAGAACAACCACGGAAGCAAACAGAGATCAAAACAAGCAACCTTGGAAACCAACAACAAAAACCGGCCTGAGCAGCCCACTGAGGAGAAAAAGTCAAAAGCCAATCAAATAATTTTAAAAGGACTTGAAAATTGGTGGGGAGCTTAAGGAGAAGATCTCCATTGAAAATCAGCTCAACCGAGCAACTTGAAAAACCAGCCTGGGCCAATTTTCCAAACCGGCCTGAGCTGGTTTTCGCAGATTTCAGAGATCACCACAGCTGCGCACTCCGACATTGGTATCTCCATCGTCTCGTGCTTGTCCATGGTGTAGTTCGCCACCTCGCCGCACCAGGTGTAGGTCGCGTCTCGGCGGCCACGGCGCCGTCGATGTCCTGCTCCTGCATGCCGGCAAGGATGACCTTGGCACATTCTCAGAGGAACTCGCATTGACTTGGGTGTTGCACGTCAACGCCATCTTGCTGCACGTCATCGTGATGCTGCTGCTGCACTCACTCGTGAGCCTGCACCCGGCACCCAGGTGTTGACGAGAAGCACTTGAAGCGGCTGGTGGAAATGGGCATGAGAAACATGGGGCGCGGCGTGAGCTCAACATCGCCTAGAACTTGCTCGATGAAATGTATATGAGAGACTAAGGGCGAGAGAGAAAAAGGATATGGACATGAGAGGGTAGACGCACATGCGGCATGACACGGCATAAGTTGCATGTGTGGAGGGGTATGAATTTACGGTGCTGCCCTGTTCGCTTCGCTGAAAAAGCTAGACTGAAAAGTAATGTTCGCCGATTCGTTGTGGGAGAAAAATATTGTACCATTACTTTAAAAGTGTATGGTTCTAGAAATCCACTTTTGAAGTTGATGGGCCTCATTGAAACTCCCCCGCAAGTTAATGGACTTCTGGTTCATTTAACTCCTTTGGAAAGTATATTTTTACAAATAATTTACATATTTTCTAATCTAGTCATAGATTTATTATTGATACTTTTATTATCATAAAAAGACTGTGAATGGCCCATTGAGGAGGTTAATTTACCTGTTAGCAATAATATTGTTAGTTGTTATAGAACATATCTTTCACACCACAAAAATCTTTTGTTTTGGGATGTGAATAAAAAACACTAAATAAAATAAATGATTTAAAGATTTTTCTAAAGTTTCTCATACTTTGTTTTAATTTCATCAATTTGAATAATGAAAAGTGTGATATTTTGATAATAATTTATAATTTAGTTTAAATGGTTGGTTGCCGCTGTATTTATTTTATTGTGTGAAAAATAAATTTGGGTAATAATCGTTTAAGCTATGAATAGGATTCCTACTCTGTTTTCTAAGTTTCAAACTTTGTATTTTCAAAAATATTTCTCAAAATGAGTTTAAGCTTAAATTTAAAAGGTCTTTGAAAATGTATTTTAAAAATATTTGAAGGTTTGTTTTAGAAAAGTGTTTAAATTCTCAAAATAGATTAAAGGCATATATCTCTCAAAAATAACCTTATGTTTAAAAGTAAGTCTAAAAAAGAGTTCCAAAATAGCTTATTTTATCCTTCAGAATTATTTTAAAAGAAGTTGGAAAACTAGTTTGCAATAAGAAACCTTCGGACAGGTCACGGGGCAAAAATTGTGTCCAAAACCCCTCTTTTCCTTCCATCCCGGCCCGTTTTGTTTTCCTAACAGGCCGAGCCCGTCTAACTACTATGCCCTCCCTTCCTTGTTGCTGGGCCGCCAGCCCACCTTCCCGAGCTAACCAGTCCATCCGATCCCGTCTTCCTTTGTGTTGCAGCGTGACCATCCTCCTGCTCTAGCAGGTTTGAGATTTCGCATGAGCATGCTGATATTGTATCAGTCTGATATACATAGGTTAGGTAGCAGCACCAATCAGACAACATTCCAAAAACGAATTGAATATGAGTTAGGGGCAGATTCAAGCTCGGGAGCTTATCGAGTTCTCATCCCGAAATGGTCACCAATGGCGTCGTGGATGTTTGTCATCCGACATCCGTGCGGACTGCACGGAGACCAATCGTTGATCTGTCTGCCATCACTGTTCCCATGGTGCCACGTGGATTTTTTTTTTTATCCTTCACCAGGCCCTATGGCCCTATATTAAGAGACTAAGCATGGACAAAAATTTGAGGATTTAATAAAGGAAAAGTCTACATTATCTCCCTCAACTTTTGTGAAAGTCTGTTTTTTCTCTATGAACTCTAAAATTGGGTAAACCACCTACCTGAACTTTTAAAACCATTCGTTTTACCTCCCTGACCGGTTATAAGCGGTTTTATCTTTTTTATTTATTTATTTCGGCTGAATCTTTGAAAAATCATAGTAAATTACAGAAAAATCATAAAATAAAAAATCTAATTTTGTTGGACTCCACATGAGTAGATCTACACAGTGAACATATAATACGACATGCTTTAGTACAAATTTTTGTTGTGGCTTTAGATCTATGTTTTCTATAATTAATACATAGCTGCAGTTTCTATGGTTTAGTTGTGGTGAAATTTTTATGGTGAGCTAAATATTATATGCTTCAACTGTAGTAAAATTTCATACTCATTGGATCATGTATAACTTAGTTATAGATTTATTTAGGTGTATACTTGTTAAAATATATTTATAAATCTATAATTAAGTTGTTGATCATTTAGGTGTATAGCCCCGAGAACGCCCGCAGATCTGTGGCCTTAGAGGACACTAGCTAGCAGAGGCACGGAGCGCGACGGAGGAGCCAACCTCAAATGCAGTGTTGTTGATCATTTGCGTGGCCGGGGTGGTTGAGGCCGACTGATGGAGAAAGAGGAGTATGCCAACAAGGCGATGCCTTAGAACGTTGCCTTCTCTTCCTCTGTGTTGCAACGTGCCCATCCTCCTGCTCTTGTAGGTTTCAGATTTTGCATGAGCATGCGGCAGATAAATATGTTAGGTAGCTGCTCGATCGCATGAAAGCATGCATCGGACGTCCATTCGACGCGGGCACAGTGACCCGGAGGGAATTAGCAATGCACCAGGTACAACTCTTTCCGCGCATGACGGAGTGACACGCGAACGCGATAGCTCTGGTCCTTGACGCTCAAGTACGATAACTGACACCATATCAAAGAGGCATAGGGAAATGATCGATTGATATTTTCATTTCAGGATGCATGGCAACAACTTACGAGATTCGGTAAATCATGTGTGGTGCCATCGGGTCAGCTCCTTCACTTATTTAGGTCATGGACACATGGCAAACGATGAATGATGTATAAGCGGTTGTTGAATGAGTTGCACCAATGGATGCAAGCTTACAAGACTGTTATATACACTCCCATGCCTTGGATGCCATTCAAGATGTTACAAGAGATACGAGTAACCTGTGTTTCTATTCTATACATTGGGCTATGTAACTTGAAGTGTTGGAGGAAACTAAAATAGATCGAGATTTAAATTTTGTGCAGTTGAATGTATATGGGTGCCAAGGAAACACCTTGAAAACTAAAGCTGAGTCCCAGAAAATCGATGATGAGGCATGTCTTCTCCAGCATTTTTTAGTTTTTACAAACATACAATTTTCCTTCGCTGAACATTTTTTGTTTGTTTTGTTGTTTTCTCTAAACATTGCCGGTTATCCTCACTTAGATCTACCGGTTCATTTAAAAAAAAAAGAATCAGTGGGTTCAAGTCCAAGCAACTCCTCAGATAGTGCTAGTCATGAGAGAAATGTAGGGAAAGCACCGATCATATTGTGATGGTAGTTAAGCCTATACTTACACAATGTCTTTTTACTTTGTATCACATGGGACATTAGATTTCAATATATTGAGTTCAAGCAACTCCTCAGATAGTGCTAGTCATGAGAGAAACGTAGGGAAAGCACCGATCATATTGTGATGGTACTTAAGCCTATACTTACACAATGTATTTTTACTTTGTATCACATGGGACATTAGGTTTCAATATATTGTATTTGTTATAAAACTACTTCCTCCATTTTTAATTATAATATTGTCTTTCTTAAACAAATAAACAAGTCGCTCCTGCCTCTGTTTTTTTCTTTTGCACCAATAGAACCGTGCTTCTTACACAGCCTGCTTCATGCCTTAGAAAACTCCTTCAACTGGTCTGGTGCTTCTTAAAACATCTTCGAGAATCTTTTTTAAACTCACTCCCTAAATCATCATTTACAGAGTCATTTCAATAAGATGAAGATGTGTGGAGAGCATTGTTCTTTTCACCATGTAATATTTTTTCTATATCTTGTGCGTACCTTAGAGAGCTAACCCCGCTCTCCATATATATTTGGATAGTGAGAAATCCATAATATCATATGTCAATATTTAGAAATCTATAAGTAAAGAAGCTATTGGAGGGCATTGTTTTGAAAAAAAATCTCTATTCCTCTCATTAAGGATATAAGTCGATTGGAGTTGCTCTTCACTCCTAAACCAGCTGATGTTGGCTATGAGAGGTGGATGATCATAGGAGGCAACCGTTGTTGTGTTTGGACGTATGGAATTGCAGGCTGTAAGGTCCTAGATGGCTAGAGGGGGGGTGAATAGCCTATAAAAAATTCTACAAGAACCACTAAGCAAACTTGTTAGAATAACAAACGGCGTAAAGCGAGTTTTGCTTAGCCTACGGTTGTGATGCAAGCCTCTTATCCACAAGTCTAATAGATTATGATCTCTAGTCCATACAAGGGCTAAGTCACTAAACTTACACTAGTGAGCAAGCTAATAACTACTAGCAAAGGCTACCACTGGAGCTACACAAGATAATCTAGTAAATATAAAAACGAGAGAGAGGATTGTGAATCTTATACCGACGGTGGAGTGAAGATGTTGCCAATCACCAAGATGATATACAATCAATCAATATTGATAACAATACAATATGAAGACCAACGACCGGACGCGCTCCAGGTAACGACCGGACGCGACAGTGCCAGCGTCCGGTTAGAGTCCAGTAAGCTCCCTCAACGACCGAACACGTCCGATCGCATGTGACCGGACGCACCGCGCGTCCGATCATCCTTGCGAACTGCAGTTCTCTCTGGGCGACTGACCAGACACGCCGGTCCCGCGAGTAACCGGACGCGCCGGTTGCCAACCCTAACACCCGCGCGCCTGACTGCTGCGTTGAACTGACCGGACGCGTCCGGTCATACCATGACCGCGTCCGGTGCAACGTCCGGTCACCTCTGTGACCTCCGTTCGCCTCCGTTTCTTTTTTGACTTCTGGCGTAGTGGAAAATAGGCATTTCAACTCCTCGAAAATGCCTGAATCCCATGCTCGCAAGCTCGGCGGGAGGGAGAGAGAGACCCAAACCCTCTCTACCGCTCAAACTTCAACGCCTTCGTAAATATGCCAACACCAACAAGTGACCACCACCTTGTGCACGTGTGTTAGCATTTTCATAATCATTTTCGAAGGTTTTCCAGTTAGCTCACTAGGCCCTATATGCAATGCACTTCATGAATTCACCTAGTGGCACCCGTGCATCGAATAACCGATAAGACTTCCCCTCTTAATAGTTCGGCTATCGATCCTAAACCACTCACACCCTCTATGGTGTCTTGAGTGCAAAACAAAATGGCCCTATGTTTATACCTTTGCCTTGAGCTCATTTTGTTTTTTCAAAAGATATGATCCACTTCATATCATCATATGACCGCCTCGATCCATCGACCTTGACTTCACTTGCTCTTCACCATTGTATCGGTCCGTTGGTGCCAAGTCTTGCTCAAGCTTCACCATCGCATGGTCCTTCACTTCGAAGCATCGACTTGCCCTTCACCTTCACAACCGGTCCATCGAGCCAAGCATCATCTTGGTCTTCATCATCTTGGTCACATGAGTCAATGTCATGTTTCATATTCAATGACCACCTTTATCTAAATCATCCACTTAGATACAAAGGTTAGTCCTAGGTTTCATCAATTAGCCAAAATCAAACTAGGGACTTTCAATCTCCCCCTTTTTGGTAATTGATGACAACCCTCACAAAGATGATTTTGATAATAAAAGTTTTAAACTTGTCATACTTGTCCAATCATTTTGCTCATAAGTAAAGTTTGGACAATTATCACAAGCTTGGTTTTGGTAGCATTAGCTCTCCCTACATATGTGCATAGAGTTTAGATTGAAAGCTTTGCACATATGTATGGATAGAAGTGTTGAGAGAGTAATTCTACCAAAATGATGCTAAGGTGTAAGAAATGGACCTTTGAAGCGTGATACCAATCGGAGTTACCTTTTACACCATCCTTAGCATCATGAAGTAACTAGACATCCATCACAACTCAAGAAACCTGTGAGATCAACATTATATGTAAAGGTTCTTGGACCACTTGTAAAGTTTAAGGCACGTCTAGATACCACATGTAAACTATTCCTATGCATGCTAGTAGATCATTTCATCATTCAAGTTCTATACTAGCATTGCACCACATAAGCATGTATATTGAATTTAAATACATGTGCAATGAGCAAGTCATATGAGAATGCACAAACAAATGCAACAACTTTGTTTATGAGCTTTCTCCCCCTACTTGTGTCCATCAAAATTTTATTTACCCATTTATCATGTTGAATCATCTTTTTCTCTCCCCCTTTGTCAACAACTTACCCAAAAATGGGATCAAATTGTGGAGAGAAAAACAATGTTTGATGGAGTAGGTTAAAATTTATCAAATTTGGTTCAACCTAGAACACTTGGCAAAGATATTTAATTCGATTTGAACCAAAGACAAGCTTCTTCACACCTCATAATAAGGGTTATCTTGCCTATGTTGAATTAAACACGTATAGCAAATCTTCTAGATTCAACACTAGGTTTACAAGCTCACAAATATGTCATATGCCACCACTAGATCAAAAAAATATAGAAGCAATAGTGGTAACATATATTCATCAAATTCATTTGATTTATCATGAATGCTCATGCGTACCACTTATTATGTCTACATGCTCTAGCAAGTCCTTAGCATAGGATGAATGACATGTCAATCAACTTTACCTTGCAATGTCGAAGGAGAGGCATGTCAATAAGTGAGTGGGGTGCATTCAACTTATGTTTGAGAAATCAGTAATGTTCAACTCATTCCTTAGCTTGCAAAACCTCTTTTCATCAAGTGGCTTGGTGAGAATATCGGCAAGTTGATCATCAGTGCCAACACTTTCAATGGCAATATCTCCCTTTTATTGATGATCTCTAATGAAATGATGTATTATGTCAATATGCTTTGTTCTTCCATATTGAACCGGGTTTTCTGTCATCTTGATTGCACTTTCATTATCATATAGCAATGGCACATTCTTGAAGTTGAGGCCATAATCCTTCAAAGTTGATTTCATCCATAGCAATTGTGCACAACAACTCCCCGCACTCACATATTTGGCTTCGGCGGTAGAGATTGCCACACTATTTTGTTTCTTTAAGGACCATGACACAAGTGATCTTCCAAGTAATTGACATGTGCCACTTATGCTCTTTCTATTGATCTTGCAACCCCCATAGTAGGAGTCCGAATATCCAATCAATTCAAACTTTGACCCCTTGGGATACCATAGTCCAACATCTCTTGTTTACTTCAAGTACCTCAATATTCTCTTTGTGGCCGTGAGATGACTCTCTCTAGGTGAGGCTTGATATCTAGCACACATACAAACACTAAACATGACATCTGGCCTTGATGCGGTGACATAGAGTAGACTTCTAATCAAAGACCGATATTCCTTTTGATTCACCATTTTGCCATCAAAATCACTATCCAAATTGCCATTTGTACTCATTGGAGTTGAAATTGGCTTTGCATCTTGCATTCCAAACTTCTTCAACATGTCCCTTATGTATTTTCCTTGACTCACAAACGTTCTATTCTTCAATTGCTTGACTTGAAGACCAAGGAAGTAGCTAAGTTCACCAATCATAGACATTTCAAACTCTTTGGCCATCATAGCACCAAATTCTTCACAATATGCTTGATCGGTTGATCCAAAGATGATGTCATCAACATATATTTGCACTATGAAGAGATCATTCTCAATCTTCTTGATGAATAGAGTTGTATCAACCTTGCCCATCTTGAATCCCTTAGAGAGAAGAAAATCCCTTAGCCTCTCATACCATGCTCTAGGTGCTTGCTTTAAGCCATATAAAGCCTTCTTCAACTTGTACACATGGTTGGGTTTCTTGTCATCTTCAAATCCGGGAGGTTGCTCAACAAAGACTAACTCATTGATGATTCCATTGAGAAATGCACTTTTGACATCCATTTAATATAGTTTGATGTTGTGTGCACAAGCATAAGCCAATAGAATCCTTATTGCCTCCAATCTTGCCACGGGAGCATATGTCTCATCATAGTCAAGACCTCCTACTTGAGTGTAACCTTGAGCAACTAGTCTTGCTTTGTTTCTCACCACAATGCCATCTTGATCTTTCTTGTTTTTGAACACCCATTTGGTTCCAATCACATTGTAGTCATTTGGTCTTTCTACCAATTCACAAACATCATTTCTTATGAAATTGTTAAGCTCTTCTTGCATAGCCATGATCCAATCGACATCCCTCAAAGCTTCTTCTATTTTCTTTGGTTCTAAGGTTAACACAAAAGATGCATGCTCACAAAACATAGCCAATCTTGATCTTGTTTGCACACCACTTCTAATATCACCAATAACACTATCAATGGGGTGATCTCTAGCAACATGTTGTGGTTGGAGTACTTGCACTTGATTGCTTGAGCTTGGTTGATCACTTGATGTATCTTGATGAGATGAACTAGCACCATGATCTTGCACTTGAGAGTCACTAGCTAGCTTGAATGGAGAATTGAGCACTTGATCTTTATCATCATCTTGAATATCAATTACTTGCTTTGCTCTAATGTCCCCAATGTCCATGTTCTTCATTGCTTCCACCAATTGAGTTCCACCAACATCATCTAGATTCTCTTCTTCATCTTGTGACCCATTGGTTTCATCAAATTGCATATCATGGACTTCTTCTAGAATGCCACTTGAATTGTTCCAAACTCTATAAGCTTTGCTTGTAGTTGAATAACCAAGTAGGAACCCCTCATCACATCTCTTGTCAAACTTTCCTAATCTAGTGCCCTTCTTCAAGATGTAGCATTTGCAACCAAACACCCTAAAGTAAGAAATATTAGGCTTTCTTCCATGAAGTAGCTCATATGGGGTCTTCTCTAGCAATGGATGACAATATAGTCTATTGATGTAGTAACAAGCGGTATTGATTGCTTCATCCCAAAATGATTGACTCATGTTGTACTCATGAAGCATTGATCTAGCCATATCAACCAATGTTCTATTCTTTCTCTCAACTAGGCTATTTGATTGTGGAGTATACTTGGCCAAGAATTGATGTCCAATGCCATAGTGATCACAAAGTTCTTCAATTCTTGTATTCTTAAACTCACTTCCATTGTCACTTCTCACTTTCTTGATTCTAATCTCAAACTCATTATGAACTCTAGTGAGGAAGGTCTTGAAGGTGTCAAACACTTCACTTTTATTACTAAGAAAGAATACCCATGTGAATCTTGTGAAGTCATCCACTATGACAAATCCATACTTATTACCACCTAAGCTTGAGTATGTTGTTGGGCCAAATAGATCCATGTGCATCAAATCAAATACTTTGCATGTGCTCATTGTACTCTTCTTTGGATGTGAGCTTACAACTTGCTTCCCGGCTTGACATGCACTACAAAGCTTATTCTTCTCAAATTCAATATCTTTCAAACCATTGACAAGATTGTGAGTTGTAAGCTTCTTCAATTGTTTCATGCCAACATGACCAAACCTTCTATGCCAAAGCCAACCCATACTTGATTTGGAGATTAAGCAAGTTGTCAAAGAAGTTTCTCTAGCATTGAAGTCAACTAGGTAGAGATTCTCATATCTAAACCCTTGAATGCCACATTTAAACCATCCATACTAATGACTTCCACATCATCAACCCCAAAGATACATTTGTAACCAAGATCACATATTTGTGCCACGGATAAGAGATTGAAATCCAAGCTTTCAACTAGCAACACATTGGAGATACTCAAGTCATTTGATATTGCAATCTTGCCCAATCCAATAACCTTGCCTTTCTTGTTATTGCCAAATGTGATAGAATCAACACCACTATGATTGTCATTGATTGAGTCAAACATTCTTGATGTACCGGTCATGTGTTGAGTGCATCCACTATCAATAATCCAATGCCTTCCTCTGACTTTGTAATTGATCTACAAGCAAATCAATGAATCTTAGGTACCATTTTTGCTTGGGTCCTTGTAGGTTAGCAACTAAGCTCTTTGGTACCTAAATAGCCTTCTTCTTTGGGCCAACAATGGGTGTACCAATAAACTTAGCTTTCACACCCTTCACACTCTTGGTAAGCACATAGCAAGAATCAAAAGGTATAGCATTAACAAGTTTCTTGCTTTGGTTCTTTTTATTGCAATTATGCTCTAGGTGCCCAACTTGCTTGCATCTATTGCAAAACCGACCATTGCCCTTCACAAAGCTAGGCTTTGGAGTTGCAAAGGCCGACTTGCCTTTCTTGGGGGTGTAGCCCAATCCCTCTTTGTTAAGAGAGAATCTTTCGCTACCCAAGCACTTAAGCAAGCGGGCCTCACCACCGTAGGCCTTGCCTAGGGCGTGAGTGAGCTCATCCACCTCTCTCTTGAGAGTCTCATTCTCAACCATTAGTGAGGCATCACAAGTGAAACCATCACTAGTAGTGGAGATAGAGTCGGTGGTGGTGGATGAAGAGCTACAAGAAGGGTTAGCATTTGACATGATGATAGGTTCATAAGAGGATTCATCAATTATATCACATGTAACACCTATATCACATGATACAACAATCTCCTTCTTTGCTTGTTGCTCAAGTAGCAATGAGTGAGCCTTTTCAAGCTTGGAATGAGCCTTACCAAGATCCTCATGGTCTTTCACTAGACTCTCATGAGTGGTCTTAAGCTCACTAAGAACTTTCTCAAGTATTGCTACTTTCATTGAAAGCTTCTTACACTCCTTGTCCTTGGTAATAGCTATGTCTCTAGTTTGTTGCATCAAGTCATATAGTTGTTCTTTAGTTGGTTCATCATCATTATTTTCATTATCATTATCACTATCATGAACATATTCTATTTCACTTTCATCATCACTATCATCATATAATACCTTAGCTTCTTTGGCCATGAAGCATGAAGAGGATGAACCAAATAGTGAGGGCTTCTTGTTGATAGCAATGGAAGCAAAAGCCTTGTTGGATGATGATTCTTCTTCATCATCATCACTTTCCCAAGTGACCACATAGGCTCCATTCTTACCCTTCTTGAAAGTCATCTTGGCTTCTCTCTTTTTCTTCTCAAACTTTCCCCTCTTGTTCTTCTTCTTGTCATAGGGACATTCGGCTTGAAGATGTTCGGTGCTATCACAATTGAAGCACTTCCTTTGTTGCTCATTGCTCTTGAAATTGTCATTTCTCTTTTTGAAGCCTCTTCTCTTAATGAACATGTGACCCATTTTCTTGACTACAAGAGCAAGTGCCTCATCATCAATTTCAAAATCTTCACCTTCATTATTGTCTTCTTCTTCTATGATGATAGCTTTGCCCTTGTAGGAGATGGCCTTGAATGCCACGGTCTTCTTCTTTTCTTCCTCCTTCTTCTCCTTCTCATCGGCATCTTGATCATACTTGTCATATGTCAATACCTCTCCAAGCAAATCATTAGGCTTCATTGTTTCAAGCACATCTCTTTGTAGCATCATGATCAACATTTTGAATTTTCTTGGTAAGCTCAACAAGAACTTGTGGCAAAAATCTTGGTCTTGTGTCTTGTGCCCTAGGCTCTTGAGATCATTCACAATGACTTGCAATCTATAGAACATCTCCAAGATTGTTTCTTCTTCTTTCATCTTGAAGTTCTCAAACTCACTCTTGAGCCCATATAGCTTAGCACTCTTCACAACCTTAGTGCCCTCATATGTTTCACTCAACCTTGTCCACACTTCATTTGCCAATTTCAAATCCTTGATGCCCTCAAATACTTTGGTGTCAATATTATTGTAAAGTGTATTGAGAGCCATTCTATTGCATGTTCTATTTGCTCTATCTTCATCGGTGAGATGATCGGGATCAATGATAGCAAAATCATTCTCGGTGACTTACAAAACTCTCTCATGAATAGAACCAAGGTACATTGTTATTTTTCTCTTCCAATGAGCAAAAGAACTAACACCATCAAAGAATGGTGGCTTGCCCCCAACATGATTGAACACAATTTGAGCCATTTTTCACACCGAAGGATGTTAAGCCTTGATTAGAACGGTGACCACTGCTCCGATACCACTTGTAAGGTCCTAGATGGCTAGAGGGGGGGGTGAATAGCCTATAAAAAATTCTACAAGAACCACTAAGTAAACTTGTTAGAATAACAAACGGCGTAAAGCGAGTTTTGCTTAGCCTACGGTTGTGATGCAAGCCTCTTATCCACAAGTCTAGTAGATTATGATCTCTAGTCCACACAAGGGCTAAGTCACTAAACTTACACTAGTGAGCAAGCTAATAACTACTAGCAAAGGCTACCACTAGAGCTACACAAGATAATCTAGTAAATATAAAAGCGAGAGAGAGGATTGTGAATCTTATACCGACAGTGGAGTGAAGATGTTGCCAATCACCAAGATGATATACAATCAATCAATATTGACAACAACACAATATGAAGACCAATCACCAGAAGACAGGAGACACAATATTTTTGTTCACCCGGTGTTCACTTGTGCACCGACAAGCTACGTCACCGGTTGTGTCGACCAACACTTAGATGGTTCCTCGGTGTGACCCTCAAGTCACCTGCCCCACAAGACACGCCCCGCAAGGCACCACAAGACACCACTTTCAAGTGAGGTAACTCAATGACACGTGCAATCCAATAGAGTTGCTTTTAGCGCTCCGTCGAGGAAAGCACAAGAACCTCTTACAATCAACCAGAGGTGGCCAAGAACAATCTCCTTCTCTTGCCAACGCCTCCAACAATCTCCAAGCCGGCTAGAAGCGGTACTCTCCAAGAGTAACAAGAAATCCACCGGCTAAACCACCCACAAGTGCCACTAGATGCCCTCAAGCTATGCAATGCACTTTGGGATCACTCAATCTCACTTATGATTTGCAATCAGGCAAGAGAGATGAGTGGGAGGAGAAGCTCTAGCTCAAAGGATGCACAAGAATGTTAGAAATCACGAGTTGCCTCCCCAAGGGCCGGCCAACAAGTATTTATAAGCATCCTAACGAATAGAGCTGTTATACCCCTTCACTGGATATTTTTCGGGACGACCGGACGCGCCGGTCGAAACTGACCGGACGCGCTCAACCGCGTCCGATCCTCCAACGGTCACTACGCCAACGGTCAAATGCAACGACCGGACGCGCTGCTCAAACGACCGGACGCGCTGGTCGCACAGTACCGCGCGCCCGCGAAGCAACGACCGGACGCGCCGATCGCACAGTACCGCGCGCCCGTGAAGCAACGACCGGACGCGCTCCAGGCAATGACTGGACGCGACAGTGCCAGCGTCCGGTTAGAGTCCACTAAGCTCCCTCAACGACCGAACGCGTCCGATCGTCCTTGCGAACTGCAGTTCCCTCTGGACGACTGACCGGACGCGCCGGTCCCGCGAGTGACCGGACGCGCCGGTTGCCAACCCTAACACCTGCGCGCCTGACTGCTACGTTGAACTGACCGGACACGTCCGGTCATACCATGACCGCGTCCGGTGCAACGTCCGGTCACCTCTGTGACCTCCGTTCGCCTCAGTTTCTTTTCTGACTTCTGGTGTAGTGGAAAATAGGCATTTCAACTCCTCGAAAACGCCTGAATCCCGCGCTCGCAAGCTAGGCAGGAGGGAGAGAGAGACCCAAACCCTCTCTACCGCTCAAACTTCAACGCCTTCGTAAATATGCCAACACCAACAAGTGATCACCACCTTGTGCACGTGTGTTAGCATTTTTATAATCATTTTCGAAGATTTTCCAGTTAGCTCACTAGGCCCTACATGCAATGCACTTCATGAATTCACCTAGTGGCACCCGTGCATCGAATAACCGATAAGACTTCCCCTCTTAATAGTTCGGCTATCGATCCTAAACCACTCACACCCTCTATGGTGTCTTGAGTGCAAAACAAAATGGCCCTATGGTTATACCTTTGCCTTGAGCCCATTTTGTTTTTCCAAAAGACATGATCCACTTTATATCATCACATGACCGTCTCGATCCATCGACCTTGACTTCACTTGCTCTTCACCGTTGCATCGGTCCGTCGGCTCCAAGTCTTGCTCAAGCTTCACCATCGCATGGTCCTTCACTTCGAAGCCTCGACTTGCCCTTCACCTTCACAACCGGTCCATCGAGCCAAGCATCATATTGGTCTTCATCATCTTGGTCACATGAGTCAATGTCATGTTTCATATTCAATGACCACCTTTATCTAAATCATCCACTTAGATACAAAGGTTAGTCCTAGGTTTCATCAATTAACCAAAACCAAACTAGGGACTTTCACAGGCTTACTTCCAATTCTCACTTCTCATGGTGTGGTAATATAAAAAAGGAGAGGGCTTGGATTTACCTTAGGATTAGGATTAGGTAGGAATAGAAGAATTAGCAGATGAAGATGTGTGGAAGGATTGGATTGGATTGGATCGCATAGTGGAACGAAGAAGTTTCAGTTATATTGCTCCATAGTTCTCTCTCCTCCTTCCTCTACAGCTATCTATAATCCACCGGTGTTACATAAAGTGTTGGATCATGATTAATAAATAGTCATTATTATCCAAAACCAGGGTTAATTAATTTGCCAAAAACATACGCAGACGATATGTCAACCACCAGTGCCCAGTTTGCCCCACCTCCATATATCGGGCGAAACCCCAAAAAGATCATGCGCACCCTGATTATTTGCACGAAAATCGCTTTCTATATGTTTCAACTCTCCAGTAGTTTTTCTATATCTTGTGCCCAGGCTAGAGAGTCATTCTCGCTATCTATTTTTAGCTGGCGAGAGATCCGGAATAGAGGTATATTTTAGATAATCAATTAGAGAAGCTATTATAGGCTTTTTTATCAAATTTTAAAATCTCTATTCCTAACAATTAGGAGAGATAAGAGTCTGTTAGAGGCTCTAATGCACCCGTGGCTGTGGCTCCATCTTGTTGTCCTACATCTTGGGCGTCCTTGTTGCAACCTAAGAGAGGTGCCGCTTTACATCATTCTCGCGATACACAGAGGAAGCACCAAGCCGCTGGGGATAGCATCAGCCCATGGAGACTCGCCGAACAGAGGATTTGCGAAGGGGCCAGCAGGATTCATAGGAGGTAGAATGATTTGTTCGCACTATCGACGTGAGTCCTCCTGCAGTCATCTCCACTGTCATTGCATTCGATGACATTGCAAAACCAGCCACAAATCCATGACTGATGACCGATGACAATTTGGCAACAATGTCGACCGGATTGCTTTGCTTTAGCGAATGTTACGTACAATACCAGGGAGGAAGGGACTTGTGCCTCACAGGTTTAAATCTGAAGTCTGAAGAGTTCAACATCTGAGTCTCTAACAAACACTAGAGCACTGTAATGCATGGGCCTGCATTTCTTCTACCATGATGTGTTTGACGTCAGTCTGCTGCTGATGGTGTCTACTGATCATTCCAGACCTGCATCTTGCAAATCTTAAGAGATCTTCATCAGGATTCAGTAGGTTATGTCGATTCCATCCATACCTGACTGCAATGCATAGGCGGCTGTATTTTCATTGTCATTAACTTTTATGGTGACACTGATGAGATGAGGAAATGCTACTATTTTGCATTTTGATATCACTGACTCCTAAAATACCTTGCCCATTTAAGGTGAGAGTCTCCATACATGACGATGACATATCTTTTCATTCTAGGGAAGGAAATTAAAGCTGAGAAGACTCACACTGTCACACGAAAGCGCTGTAGTACTATTAGGTCAGCCGGTTATTCAATTCATTTCCTTCATGTTTCACATGACACTCACAGCAAGCATACAAAACACTCGTCATTGATGAACACTTAATTCATGATGGTTCCAGAGTGAACACATGAAAAATGAATGATGCATGAACATTAGTTGAATGACTTGCATCAATGTATTGCATGCTTACAACTTACAACCTAATGGATACAAGGATTGTTATAAATACTCATCATTAACATCTGTCTTGGCATCGAAATTTTACATGAGATAGAGTTACTTGCATCCTGTTTCTATATATGGGGGCAGGCATGCAACTCTGAAGTATTGGAGGAAACTAAAATAGCACACTTAGTTTTGACTTGTATAGGAAAATAACTTGTGAGTTGATGCCTGTCTGCATTGTGTCGAGTTGCATTCCTTTCTGGGTTGGTAATAACTTGTGAGTTGATGCCTGCCTACAAGGGTTCATAATAACATGTGAGTTGATGCCTACCTGCAATGTGTGGAGTTGCATTCCTTTCTAGGTTGGTTAACGACGACGACAAAAATGAAGGTCTCTTCCTCCTGGTCATGATAGGTGTTCCCGTGAATTGCAGTCGCCATAGAAATCGGTCCAAGCACATGATGCTCTTCGTATTTGGGGATTCCTTTGTCGAGGCTGGGCAATAAGTATTCAACTTTTTTTTTAGAAAATGGAAATAATACGACCTCTGCATCTGCACACAGCCAGTTCTTACAAGATTTCTACTGGGAAATTGGAAAGGGAAAAGAGCACAGCCAAATAAAGAGAAATCAAAAGCGAAGTCTATTATTGTGTTGACCCATGAGGAATGTTCTAATGAATCTTTTTCCCAAAATTTTAAGAGCCTAATTATATTCACTCGTTCTCTTATAACACAATGTCCTTATTGTGACATCACTATTGAATATTGATTAAGACCAAATCATGAATTTTGGACCCTTTGAAGAATTGTGATCAACCTCTGGTTCCTCTTGATTACGCTGATGTACCAACCTCGGTTATGTTGTAATTAAGGAAGTGGTTTGGGTGGGTGATGTGGTCATGCATCCTAACCATCGCCATTTGAGTTTTTATAAACTCGATTTTAGGTGCATATTTTTCTTCTTGATGCAAAAATGCCTTGTTCCTCCTATGTTGGTATCATTTTATTTTTAACATGTGTTACGTTGTTACTGCATTGCCGGATTAAGTGTAGCAGCTTGCTTCCCTTAATGCAATGAATCCATGGTCGTCTGAATTGAGAATGCTAGGGGCCATTTCTGCCTTTGTTATTCCTGCTAGGCTGCTGCAGCTTGCAATAGCAATGAAGGAAAAGGCTTGTGAGGAGGCAACACGGACAGCACGGTTTTCCCATCAAAATTATGGCTCCCTGGTAGAACGTAGAAGTGGTCCAGTATCGATGGGTCAGGTCATCAACAAGGCAGCAAAAGTCTGCATTGGGATCCATTTGCACACCCTGGCCGGCGACTAGCACCTGAGCAGGTGACAGAGATGATAGAGATCTAGGAAACATGGACATCTGCTCTCCCGACTGGAGTGGGGCATCACGATTCATCTCTGCTTTAGAGCTCGGCCATCTTACGACTCGGTTCAACACATCGGAAAAATACCAGTTTTTGTATATATTTTGATATATACTGCCAAACTCCTGTCCAAATGCCTAGTCCTACTAACTTAGTAGGACTTAGAAAGGATGTCGCAATCTTTTATACCTAAATAGGAGAACCCCACTGCCTGATTTTCCTAGCTTCTTATGCAGCCACGTCATCAACTTTCAATAGCCACTTTGCCTCACACCCCTGACTCGCGCTTCACCTCGTGCGGCATTGCCTCATGGGCTCCTGACTTGTGAATCCGTTACTATTATATTATGAATGCCGGTCTTGCAAAGGTAACCCGAAGCGTCCTCTCCATCCAGTCATGCACAATATTCGTTCACATCCTGGTGCACGAAAACTGAGCAGCCGTTTCAAAAAAACTGAACAGTCATTGCTCTCCGTCAGCCAATTCCTCCGTCTGTCTCGCTTCTAAACCCACCAAGCGCCATCCAAGCCATCCATTTATATTCATACACGTTTCCATAAGGTTGCATATGCCCTCCAGTGCAAAAAAAAATCATATTATTATTAGTAATTTTTAGATTCCCATATACTTCTTGCGTTCATATTTTAGGTATCGTTTTCCTTCTCATTTTGTACTTTCATGTCATCAGGTGAATCCGTGAATGATTGTCCTAGCTCAATAGTTCTCAAGAGAAAAATGACAAAACTGAAGTAACGGTCACCTTGATAGCTTTTTTTCCCCTCACAACATCCTACTTTTCATCAGTTACTGAATATGGATCATTGTCTTCCAGTTTGAGATTTTGATCTAAAATCAGGAAGAAGCCACAATGAGGCCAGGACCCAGGATATATCTCACTGCAGGTACAGAAGAGATGCTCATTCTGATAGTTTTTGGAAATGCCGTCAGAAATTATCACTACCCCACCTTCATATTTTAGTGCTAGCAACATAGAAGCCCACAAAATGCCGTCGGAAATTATCACTGCCCCACCTTCATATTTTAGTACTGGCAACATAGAAGCTCACAATTTTCATGTAGTTAATAGCGCACAAGCTGCTACAGGTGCCCAGCCTGTTAATGAAACCAGGTATAACATCATTCCCATATGTGCTGAATTTTCCAACATACGCTTTGGGTTTTGTAACTAAATCGAGATGAAGTTTGTATAATGGTTGTTTAAAAGTTGAACCGGTAACATTATGTTATTCTGTCATTTCATTTCATATTATTCTCCATTGTTTATCAGAATTTTCCCTCAATCTCACCTCGTCATTTTATTTCATATATTTTTTAATCTAAATTTACGACCCTCAGTTTCTCCACAACTTGCTATGATATCATTGTGAATGGTAAATATAAATTTATCCCTCCATGATTCCCCACCCTTTGTGCAGCGCTACAAATCTCCGCAACAACGCGCAGGGTTTTATTTAGTTTTCATAGAGATAAAGCCACAAGAATGAACTTTATGGAGGGTTGTCGACGCTTGGAAGTCATGTTAATTGAGGTGTTTGAGAATTTTGGTTGGAAGTTCTCGAATAGATTGAAGCTAGTCTTTCTTTGTTTTGATGATAAAGTTCTTTGGAATGTTGTAGTCAACTCGTGTATGAGTTGTGAGCCTAAGTGCTTTTGTGGTTGTTGTAATTGGCTGTGTACATCCAAAACAATGTAGAGGCTGGGACCTTTGCTCCGTTATCTAAAAAGTAGGACTTAGGAGCTATCCAATGCAGTTTACCGCTCTTGCAAAGGTCATTTGCACTTTGTTGGCAATAAGATTGTTACAAAGCATATATGTCACACCGCAAAATCTCCTATTTGGAATGTGCACAAAAAAATACTAAATAGAATAAATGATTTTAAGATTTTCTAAAGTTTCTCATGCTTTGTTTTAGTTTCATCAATTTAAATAATGAAAAGTGTGATTTTTTTACAATAGTTTATAATTTAATTGGTTTTTTGCATTCATGTACTGCATTTATTTTATTGTGTGAAAAATGAATTTAGATAAGAATTGTTTAAGCTACGAATAGGTTTCTTACTCTATTTTCTAAGTTTCAAAATTTGTATTTCAAAAACTATTTCTCAAAATGAGTTTAAGTTTAAATTCAAAAGGCCTTTGAAATTTTATTTTAAAAAATATTTGAAGGTTTGTTTTAGAAAAGCGTTTAAATTCTTAAAATAGATTAAAGGCATATCTCTTAAAAATAAGCTTATATGTTTTAAAGGGAGGTTTTTTTAAAAAATCGAAAATATCTTATTTTATCCTACATAATTATTTTAAAATAGAGACATAGTTTCAACGGTTATAAAAAAGGGTTTACAGAACAAGTTTGAAAACTAGTTTCCAATAAGAAACCTTCGAACACGTCATGGGGCCAAAATTCTGTCCAAAACCCCTGTCTCTTTTTCCTTCCATCCTGGCCTGTTTCGTTTTCGTAACAGGCCGAGCCCGTCTAACTACTGCACCCTCCCTTCCTTGTTGCTGGGCCGGCAGCCCAACTTCCCCGGCTGACGAGCCCGTCCGATCCCTTCTTCCTCTGTGTTACAACGTGACCATCCTCCTGCTCCTGCAGGTTTCAGAGATTTTGCAAGAGCATGCAGATACATATGTTAGGTAGCTGATCGATTGCATGGAAGCATGTAGATTTTGCATGAGCATGCAGAAACATATGTTAGCTGCTCACAGCTCTCTGGCATTTCTTACGTGTATAGGAACTTTGTTGTATACTGGTACCATTGGTTCAGCTGTGGTGCTCGACTCTCAAGTACGATAACTGACAACATATTTTCATTTCACCATGGCAACAACTTACGAGATTCGACAAATCATGTATGGTGCCATCCGTTCAGCTCCTTCTTCATTTCTTTTAGGTGACGGCCACATGGCAAAAAATACAGTAACACACTCATGAAAAATGAATGTTGTATATAAGCAGTTGTTGGATGAGTTTCACCCATGGGTGCAGGCTTACAAGGAGGTTATATATATATATATATATATATATATATATATATATATATATATATATATATATATATATATATATATATATATATATATATATATATATATATATATATATATATACCCATGCCTTGGATGCCATTCAAAATATTACAAGAGATACGAGTAGCAAGTGTTTCTCTTCTGAGTAGGTATATACACTTGTGGGCAATGGAACTCTCAAGTGTTGGAGGAAACTAAATTAGAGTTTTAATTTGTTTTGCGTAGGTGAATGTATATGGGTGTCAAGGAAACACCATGACAATTAAAGCAGGTCGCAGAAATTAAGAATGAGACATGCATATGGTTTATCAACGAGAGAAAGTACCTTGCGCGCCTTCTCAGGCATTTTTTTAGCTTTTACATGCATATGATTTCATTTTCCTTCTTTAAAGATTTTTTTGTTTGGCATGTTGATTTCTATATACATTGCCAGTTAGGCCTCACTTAGATCTCCTGTCGGTTCATTTTAAAAACAAAAAGAAAAAATAAAACTAATGTGTTCGAGTTCAACCAATTCAGATAGTGCTAGTCACGAGAGAAATGAAGAAAAGGCACTAGGTATATTGTGATGGTAGTTAAGCCTATAATTTATACAATGTTTTGTTTTTGTATGTATTCTGTACCACGAGCTATCGATTTCAATATATTCTATTTATTTCAACTAATTCCTCCATTTTTAATTATATGAAACCATCTTTTTTTTCATTTGTTTTCACTTTGTCTTCCTTACACAGATAAACCTGCCGCTCCTGTCTCCATTTTTTTTTCTTTTGCACCAATAGAGTAGTGCTTCTTACACAGCCGCTCCATAGCTTAGAAAACTCCTTAAATTGGTGCTTCTGAGAGCAACTCCGAAAGTCTTTCTTAAACTCACTTACTACATCATTATTTGGAGAGCTATTTGAATAAAATCGCTTTCTGTATCATTTTTTTCACCCTCTAATTGTTTTTCTATATCTTGTATATGCTCTAGAGAGCCAATCCCGCTCTCCATCTTTGAATAGTGAGAAATCTGAAATATAGGATGCCAATATTTGGAGATCGAGCCAATCCCGCTCTCTCTCTATCTTTGAATAGTGAGAAATCTGAAATACAGGATGCCAATATTTGGAAATCTAATTAAAGAAGTTGTTGGAGTGTATTTTTAACTAAAAAAACTGTATTCCTATAAGTAAGGAAGGGTATAAAGAGTCTACTGGAGTTGCCCTTCACTCCTAAACCAGAGGATGGTGATGAGAGGTGGATGATCATTAGAGCATCCTGCCTGTGGAAGCACCTGAGTGCAGCGCACTTGTGGCAGCCATTGCTGTGTTTGGACGTGGGGAATTTCAGGCTTGCTTCTAATTCTCACTTCTCACGGTGTGGTAATATAAAAAGGAGAGAGGTTGGAAGATACGTTAGGATTAGGTAGGAATAGAGGAATTGGCGGATGAAGAAAACAGTGTATGGAAGGATTGGATTGGTACGCTTTTAGTGGAAGTAAGTTTCAGTTATATTGTTCCATAGTTCTCCTCTCTCCTCTACAGCAATAATCCAAGGATGTTACGTGAAGAGGCATCCCTGCTTCTTGGCCTCTTGGGCATCCCTGCTTCTTGGCCCATGCATGGAGACTTGCCGGAGAGAGGATTCGCGAAGGGGCTGGCAGGATTTCTGGGAGGTAGGATGATTTGTTGGCACTGCCAACGTGAGTCCTTCCTCTCCTGCAAGCATCATCTCCATTGCACTGCATTCGATACACGGCAGAACCAGCCACGCCTGCACATACGTGTTCTTGCTTGATCGGTTTTTTTTGGGTGTCGGGCAATAAGCTTGCTTCTTCACAAGCTTATCCCCACCCTTTTCATGTCCGTCCCTACCAGCAGCAGTTTGGTCTCCCCATCTCTGCTCAACTTCACCTGTACTGATGCTCGATGACAATTTGGCAACAATGTTGGCCTAATTGCTTTGCTTCAGTGAATGTTACAATACGTCCTCGAAGGAGGTCCTCATGTCCAGGGACTTATGCCTCACAGCTTTCAACAGACGTTCAAATCTGAAGTCTGAAGAGTTAACACAGGTTCAACACCGGAGCTTCGAATTCAGATTTTCAGAGTGCTCTCATGATTTTTACCTCAACTGATGATAGCATAATTTCTGATAGGATAATGTCGGGTGTACAATGTAGTTGCTTGGTATACAAATATTTAGGAAACATGAGTATGCGTAGCACATTTTCTTCAGAACAATAAATGCCACAGCCACAAAAATAACAATAAAAGATTTAGAGGTTACACACTTTTCTTTTATACAAAAGAAAGGACAAGTCTAGCAGGCACACCCTTATGGGTCGCCAGAAAACCGAAGCGGTGAAGGGGCCAAAGTGAGCCCTCAATGACAAGACAGGATGAATATAATTTGGGGTCGACATTGCACGGAATATGGTCCTTCATCTGCACTTCTTCTGCCATGACGCACTGGTGTCAGTATGTTGCTGATGATGCCTACTGATCTTTCCAGACATGCATCTTGCAAATCTTAGGAGATCTTCAAGATTGAGTAGGTTAGGTCCATTCCATCCTTGCTTGTCTGCAATGCATCGGCAGCAGTAAAATTTCATTGTGGTTAATTTTTATGGTGACGCTGTGATTAATAATCAAGAGGAGGAAACTCTGCAATTTTGCATTTTGACATCGGCAATTCCTAGCGAAATGCTTTGTCCGTTTAACACGAGAGTCTCCATACATGATGATGACATATCTTTTCATTCCAGAGCGGCAAATAAATTAAAGCTGAGAAGACTCACGTTGTCACGCTAAAGGACTGTTGTGCTATCAGTTGAGCCTCTTATTCATTTCCTTATGTCTCACACGATACTCTAGCAAGCATACAAATTAAAACACTAGTCATTGATAACACTTAATAATGATGGTTCCAGAGTGAGCACATGATAAATGAATGATGCGTGAACATTAGTTAAATGAGTTGCATCAATGTTTTGCATGCTTACAACTTAGAGCATAGGTGCATAACAGATACAAGGACTATTATAAATACTCATCATAACCAGTGCCTTGAATGCCACAAAATTTTACATGTGATAGAGTTACTTGCATTCTGTATCTATACATATATATAGGGGGCATGAAACTTTGAAGTATTGGAAGAAACCAAAACACCACACTTAGTTTTCTGAGTTGATGCCTCTATTTGGAGCATCAGCATGGATGTCAATCAAGTCATGGATTTTCTTGTTAAAAAATCGTTCAAGGTCAAAGATGCTCATTTCTCTGAAACTACAGTGTATTCCACCTTTAGCTTCCCTATATGGTATCTTAGTCATGGCTGTTTTTCATGTCATAGGTTGTGTCATGACATGAATTCATCAGCATCAATTTGAAGGAAGCCAAGAAGCAGCTAGCCCAATAGCACACTACTAGAAACCAAAATTTTCCTATGCGTCCTATGTTGTTTCAGTTAGTGGTGACACAAAAACTTACAAGTAAATAAGAACTAAGCAGTCGATTAGGTAGATTATTATAAGTTTTTTGTTGAACAGACAGGAATATTAATATTTTCATGCCGGTTTACGAGGAACTTACACTAAAATTAGCTTTGTAATTCCCTATGAGTTTTGCTGATTTTTTTCAGATCCGAACATACATGGTAATTTAGACCCCTCTCGCACTACTTTTGCCACCTATATTTTGCTATGCACGCCTTTTACATTTGTTTGCGCCTCTTGTGAATCTAGCAACAAAAGAGTAAAAGAAAAATTAAAAAACTAGAAAAATCTTATCCTCTCCGAGTCCTCCCCCAGACGCCCATAATTTTAGTCCACGCGTTCAAGTATGAGCACCTTGAATGATGTTGGAAGGTGGTTGAATAGTTAAATGAGTTGCTATAATATTTCTTTGAATGGTTAAATTACTAGTTCCTATAAACGGTAAGCTTCTGGATGCAAACTGACATGGAGGTTTTTCCATGACGGAGGTGTGCCATCAGAAATAGTAAAACTGTGATGGTTGGCAGGCTTGACGGGGATGCCAAACTTTTTTCTGATGGTTTGACCAGTGGAGAATGTTTAAATTGTCCATGATGGTTTAGTGATAGACGGGAAAATTCATTCCGTCCCTGTAAGTTTAGTGGCCGACAGGAAACCTTCCCTGACAGGAAGCCCAGCAACCGATGTTGGATGTATCATGGGCTTGGCCCATATAATATTTAATAAATTAAATAAACTCTATGGCCCGTACTAATGCGCGATATATGGTTTAATACCATACCGGATTTTGACTAGATGTTGACTCAGTTTATATGGTTGGACATTGTCTATAATTGAGAAGCTGAGAAAATGACGTAGGTGTGCCACGCGGCGCGCCGCCGCCTCCGCTAGCCGGACCGGGGCGCAGGCAAGACGGGGATTGGTATTGCCATTCAAATCTTCATAATTACAGGATACTTCCTTTTATGTGAGTGGCGGCCGCGAGCTTATAATCGGCTTCATGGTGGAAGTTTCGCCTGTTACTGCCGTCGCCGTCCTTTGATCTCCTCCTGCGCCCGTTCATTTCCCTGGCCGCGAGCTTATAATCGGTTTCATGGCGGAAGTTTCGCCTGTTACTGCCGTCTCCGTCCTTTGATCTCCTCCTGCGCTCGTTCACTTCCCTAGCCACGAGCTTATAATCTTGTCTCCTCCGTCAGTCATTTTTCTTCGCTTCTGGAGACAACCACATATTCAGCAGCTCTCTGGTTCTCCTGGCCGCGAGCTTATAATCTTGTCTCCTCCGTTAGTCATTTTTCTTCGCTTCTGGAGACAACCACATATTCAGTTGCTCTCTGGTTCTCCCCGTCCCGGTTCCTGCATGCACAGGGAACTGGGAGAGTAGGCCTCCGGAACGTCTGCCGTCTTCGAGTTCACCTGCTCGGATGAAGGGCGGCAATCATGTTTTTTGGGGAGTGTCGCTGGTGACACGACTACACGCTTCATCCTCTACTTCCACATTTTTGGGGAGTGTCGCTGGCGACACGACTACTCACTTCATCCTCTACTTCCTGGAGGATTGCTGGTGATCGGCATAGCTTCTCATCTGCACTGCATCGAGCGGGACGACTACATCGACAGACACTGTGTCTTCGAGTGCATCCGGCTCAGCCGCTGGGTATGTTTCTGGAACAAACCTTTTAAGGTCTTGGCTATCAATCCTTAGTTTGAGTATCATCTACATGCTCGTCACGGTTAAGACATACAAGCACATATATGATGTCACCAACATGTTCATATTGTTTACTGTCTTTTTCTGGATTAAATTGCTACTAAAATTGCCTAACATTCTGACAATTCAAAACATAACAGGCAATTTTCGGTAGTTGGCTTTGCGGATATGCTGAAACCGAATGTCTTTGAGGGCACTCATTACAAGAGGTGGCGGCAGAGGTGCATTTTGTGGTTGATTGCTATGCACTGCTACTTTGTTGCTGAACCTAGGTCGGTTGGGCCGCATACTCCCGAGGAGGAGCGTGCGTTCCAACATGCGGACATGAGGTTCAAAGCGGCAATACTTAGCGTGCTAGTAGACTCCATTGTTGATGCATATGTGCCGCTGCAGTCTGGTAAAGAGATGTGGAAAGCACTTGTGGCCAAATATGGAGTGTCTGATGCTGGTAGTGTGTTGTATGTCAGGAGCAGTTTCATGACTACAGGATGGTCAATGGCCGTTCTGTAGTAAAACAAGCTCATGAGGTACAAACACTGGTAAAAGAGCTCAAAATTTTTGGTTGTGTGTTGCCTAATAAGTTTGTGGCAGGATGTATCATTGCTAAGCTACCACAGGCATAGACAGATTTTGCTACTTCTCTGAAACATAAGAGACAGGAGTTTGGTATTACCGAGCTCATTGGCTCTTTGGATGTTGAAGAGAAGGCGAGAGCAAAAGACGTCAGTGGCAAGAAAACTGTTGAGGGGAGTTCTAGTGCCCATGTGGTGCAGATAATCCTCCCAAATCTTACAAGAAGAAATTCCAGTAAAAACTCAAACAAAAGTCCACCACTCCTTTTAAGAATAAGAAAAACAAGGAAAAGGAAAATTGTTTCACTTGTGGTAAGCCTGGACACTATACTAGAGAGTGCGAGGAGGCTAAGTGGAAGCCGAACAAGAAAACAGCAAACACAGTTGAGACTGATGCAAGAACTACGGGGTATGGTAATTTATTGCCTATTGTTCTTTCAGTTTGTCATTCACCTGATTGGTGGGTTGATACAGGAGCAAATATTCATGTGTGTGCTGATGTTTCTTCGTTTTCTTCTTAGCAGGTCAGGCGGACTTCCTCCTTGTTGATAGGGAACGGGGCGCGTGCGGATGTACGTGGTGTTGGTACGGTCGATCTGAAGCTTACTTCGGGAAAGACCGTGCAGCTGAAGAACATGCATCATGTCCCCCTCAATAAAGAAGAATTTGATTAATGGTTCTTTGCTTTGTCGTGATGGTTTTAAACTTGTGTTCGAATCTAGTAGGTGTGTACTTTCTAAGCATGGAACTTTTGTTGGAAAAGGCTATGAGAACGGAGACTTGTTCTGCTTGTTTTTGACTGATACATGTTTTAATTCCGTGAACCATGTGAGCCACGATAATGAGACAAATATTTGGCATTCGCGCTTATGTCATATTAACTTTGGTTGCATGACTCGTTTAGCTAGTTTAAATTTAATTTCAAAATATGATTTGGTTAAAGGTTCTAAGTACCATGTTTGGGTCGAATCACAGCAACCTTGCAAGCCTCGCAAGGTTGTTGTGGCGAGAAACTTGGCACCATTAGAACTAATCCATTCTAATGTGTGTGAGATGAATGACGAGTTGACCAAAGGTGGCAAGAGATATTTCATAACGTTCATAGATGATTGCACTCGATTTTGCTATGTGTATCTATTAAAATTAAAAGATGAAGCGTTGCATTATTTTAAGATCTATAAAGTTGAGGTAGAAAATCAACTTGAGAAGAAAATTAAACGTTTGCGGTCTGATTGCGGGGGAGAATATTTCTCAAACGAATTTTCTAAGTTTTACGCGGTACATGGCATTATTAATGAGAGGACACCACCATACTTACCACAGACTAATAGGATTGCAGAGAGAAAGAACCACACTCTAACTGAGTTGGTTAACGCCATATTAGAGACTGCAGGACTATCTAAGAGATAGTGGGGTAAGGCAATTTTGACAGCGTGTCATGTCCTGAATATGGTGTCCACAAAGAACAAAGAAATTACACCATTCGAGAAATGGGAGAAGAAGAAATTAAATCTTTCTTACCAGCGAACATGGGGTTGTTTGGCAAAGGTGAATGTGCCAATAAACAAAAAGCGAAAGCTTGGACCAAAAACGGTTGATTGTGTCTTTCTCAGTTATGTTATTCACAGCGTAGTCTATAGACTTTTAATAATATACTCTGGTGTTTCTGATATAGTTGTTGGTACAATTATGAAATCTAGAGATGCGACATTTTTTTAGAGTGAATTTCCCATGAAAAATACACTTAGCACTTCTAGTCATGAATCTATTTTTCTACCTGAGACACATGAACCGGTAATACACGCTGATGTTGAAACCCATGAAGAATTTTCTGAGGAGGATAATAATATAGTCACTCAAAAGAGTAAGAGATGGAGGGTTGCAAAATCTGTTGGTTAAGACTATATTATATACCTTGTGGATGACACTCTCATAATCATAGCTGAGGCATATTCATATATTGACACTGACTTGTGGATGGAAGCTGTTCAAAGTGAGATGGACTCTATTATTTCTAATGGAACTTGGGAAGTGGTTGATCGTCCTTACGGATGCAAACTTGTGGAGTGTAAATAGGTCTTCAAAAAGAATCTTAGGCCTAATGGTACTATTGAGAAGTACAAGGCGAGGCTAGTGGCTAAAAGTTATACACAAAAAGAAGGTGATCACTATTTTGATACATACTCACTAGTTGCCCGTTTGACGACCATACACGTGTTGCTTTCCTTAGCTGCTTCACTGTAAGGTCCAAATGACTAGAGGGGAGGTGAATAGCCTATTTAAAACTTCTACAAGAATTACTTAACCACAAGTTAGTACGAAAGGTGGTGAAGCAAAAGCACTAGCTCTAACTGTAACAGAACCGCCCAATTATATGAGATTAAGTAGGAAATCATCCAACGGAAGGACAATTTAACAAACTTAAGCCCGTATAACCCGGTAGTCCGTGAAATCTCAACGGATTTCAAACCATTTTCACATAACAGCCAAGATCGTACTAAGTTTAACGGTTACCATCATAAGTTACATAAATGTTCGCGGCATAAAATACATCGGAGTTTAAACATAGTTATTACAAAACAGGTTCGAATAAAAGTAGCGGAAGCGGTAGTTCAAATCACGCACACACACAACATTTTGAAATAAAGTGCCAGCTTGTGATCATCTCCAGCAAAAGCATCAGACTAGAAGTAGTGAATGACCATTGCCCATGGTCCTAGGCTTCGCCCATTGCAGGATAGAGACAGTTGATACAATAGCCGTAGTACATCTGTCCATCTGCAACAAGTGGGAACAAAGCCCTGAGTACGAGAAGGTACTCAGCTAGACTTACCCGTCGTAAACCAGAAATAAAAGACACCAAGGAATCATGATAGGCTTTCTGGTGGGATAGCTGACTCATTTGCAAAAAAAGGCATTTTTAGCATTTAGGAAAACCTTTACAAAAGCTTTGCATCAAGTTAAATCTTTATTAACCTGTCAACTACATTTACACCTGTACTAAAGTAACATGTAATTAAACAGGTAATGATAACCAATGATCATTAACAACTTTCATTATGTCATAATTCATATAACTGTCCAAGTGTTCCATCAATATTACTACGATGAAGTAGCTCAAGTCAATTGTTCACTATCCAGTGAACGATGGCGATTCGAATCGATTATTAACCAGCTGGTAAGTTATTCCTCACACAAACCTCACTCACCCGCTAAAGTGAGGTGTTGGTCGCCGAGTCAACCATTCAGGTAAAGTCGCGAGCTTGCCAGGAACCACTTGTACCCGGGGGCCGCCCGACTGCTCTTTGGCCTTATCATCGCGCCCCCGTATCCTGCCACTACTGCTCCGGTATAGTGCGTTGCGGGCAATCCACTCGGCCCGAATAATCTCCCAGTTTCGCGGTCGGAAGGTACTTTATCCGGCCAGCTAAATGTGAGGCATGCGTTCAACATGACCCGAGGGACAACAACGGACGGTCCTTAATCGACACAGACAGAAAACACTACAGTCCGAAACCCTGCAAGTTTCCGCCCGGTCTCAAATTCATTTCACACTTAGTTATACCATGACTTCATAGTCATTCAAGCAGATCCAGGTAACCACCTATAGCTCGCAGGTGACAGGAAATCACCCGACTTCTACTGGTCTAAGCCAGCTAAGCATTGACTCGACTGCGGATACCAGGGTAACAAGGATATAGTATAACAAAGGTAAGCAAGGTATAATGCAGCAACGTTTGCAAACAACTCCTAAACATAATGCATCAAATTAAGTAAAGTTAATAATAAATTATTTGCAAACCGGAAGAGAAATGCTCCGGGGCTTGCCTCTCTCAAAAGAGCTCGGACGGTGGTCGGGGCACTCGGGGAGCTCTTCACCGACCTCCTCTTCGGCTTCTGTCACCTCCTGATGCTGCACCTCGAGCTGCTCCTCTGGCTCCTCGGGTAAGACGACTGGGTTCTCGGTTTGCGATCCTGTATGATGCAATGCGCGTAAGTGATTATGCAAACGTGCATCGAAGGAGATGAATGCAATGAATATGTTGAAATGCAAGGTAGTCAACATCATCCAAGAAACTATACACTACAAGCACATGTCATCTACTGCATTCTCTTCTACTACTAACATGTCAAGTTAACATATCTTATGAAATGCTTCAAAGATACACCAAAGCTTTACTAATTTCTTAATCACACTTAAAGCAACACTTGCTTAAACCCTAAATAATAATAGGTTTGAATAGCAACATATATTTCTGATGCTCCTAAAAATCTAAGAAAATTACAGCAGCATAATACTACCCTAAACAGACTACCATAAAAATTTCATGGCATTTGGATAAGTAAACTATCCTATACAAAAATGACAAGCTCTAGCATAAAAATGAGTATGAAATTACTTTGTACTATGAAAAGTGTCAAACAACAGAATTAATATTTTTCCTAAGTTCTTCATGAAATATAATGACTGTACAAAAATTATCACATGCATGTTTTATACAAAGTTTGCTTTCTAGCAAAAATAACAAAAATCAGCCATTAAAGGCACTTGAACTACTTCTCCAAAGTTTTCCACAGCACATGTATGAAACATATTTTTCCTAGGAAGTACATGATATAAGAAGATTAACAAACTTGAAATCATATTTTCTGATACATATAGGATTTACTAACCATTTTACAAGATATCAGCAATATTAAGAATTAATTAAAGATCTACAGAAAAGTATCCCAAAAATGACATGCAATATTTTTAAATCATAGATCTGGTTCCAATGAATTCATAGAAATTTATTTCACAATTTTTGGAGCTCAAATAAATACAAAAACATTTTCCACAACATTTTTCATCATGAATAATAAAAGAAAACAGAAAACGATTTTTATTATTGAAACTGGGCCGGCCCGTGGAAATAAACCGGCCCGCGGCCGTTTTCGGCCTGAGTCACGCGCGCGGGGGAAAACGAGCGAGCAGGCCCGCTCGGAGGCGCGGCCCACAGGGCGGTGGCCCAGTGAAGCCGACGGGGAGGAACAGAGGGCGACCTCGCCGGCGCTCTGGACCGCGACGGCGTGGCGGTGGCCGACGGCCAACGGCCATCTCTGGCCACGAGCTGACTAGCGGGCGCGCGCACAGTGTCCGCGAGGAGATGGCGAACTCAGGAGAGGGGCTCACGGGGATGGAGAGGGAGCGAGGACGACGAGGGGCGGAGCGCGAGCTCCGCGGCCCTGTCGTGGTGGCGCGGCGGGAAGAGCTCGATTGAGCCTTACCGGAGGCGAACAAGGCAAACGGAGGTCCGTTCGAAGGAGAGGAGAAGGTGGCGGAGCTTCGTGCACGACCAATCGAACTGCGGTGGACTAGCGTCGCCGGAACACGGCGGCGGAGGCGGAGGATGGCGGTGGTGAGCGGCGCTCCCGCTCGGGTTCTCCGGAGGAAGGAGAAAGGGAGCGAGCGAGCGGGCGAAATGATGGAGGCTGAGCGCACGCTGTGCTTTGAGGTGAAATGCGCTGGGCCACGCGCGGCCACGCGGGGTGGCGTCACCGGCATGCGGCCGCCACGCGGCGAGTGTGTTCTGCCGCGGCGCCAGCGAGCCGCGCGCGCGTGGGAGCGGGTGGGGGAAGAGAGGCCGGCTTGGGCCGGGCCGAGGCGGCGGCTGCGGCGCGCGCGCGGGGTGGCGCGGGCCGAAAGCGAAGCGGCGGCCTGCTAGGTAGGATTTGATTTTTTTTCAAATTTCTAATTTCAAAGAAAATTCAAATACAGTTTTCAAACCCTATTTTGAACAAGAAAAAGACCTTTTTTGGAAATGACCCAAAAATAAAAGTTGCTTAGAATTTAATTCTCTACAACTTTGATTAAGGGGCCGACTCAAAATTCTCAACAGATTTTGAATTTGAGAATAAAAGCTAAATAGGGAGTATTTTTTAATATTTTCATAATATTTTTGAAACCAGTTTTTGACAAAACTTTGAGTAATTTAGTTGCTCCAAAAATTTGACCTATAATTCTAAGTGATATAAAATTTTTAGTTGCACAATTTTGATGAAATGTAATTAGCACATTATCACAACATGTTATGCAATGCTAGTTTCCACATTTTTAGTTTATTAAAGGTACACCCTAAGCACATATGATTATGAATGCCATGACATGTTATGCTCATGATTTGCAATGCAAATGCTTGCGTAACACCGGAGTGTTACAGCCCTCCCCCCTTATAAAAATCTCGTCCCGAGATTTGGGTTACGAACCATTTATTATAAAAATCTTCATATGCTTTTTTGTAGGTATTCACCCGTTTCCCAAGATGCATCTCCCTCATCATGATGACTCCATTGTATCTTATATGTTTTCACCACACTATTTCGAGTAGCCCTTTCTTTGGAATCCAAAACTCGAATTGGCTGCTCACGATACACTAGGTCTGACTTAAGTTTTATGCCTCGAGGTTCAATTATTTCCTCTGGAACGCGCAAACATTTCTTGAGATGTGATACGTGAAAAACTGGGAATATAGCATCCATTGATTCTGGTAACTCCAATTTGTAAGCCACTGGACCCTTCCTTTCTAAGATTTTGTAGGGTCCTACAAATCTGGCGGCAAGCTTTCTGCGTATTCCAAACCGCTTCTTCTTCATTGGCGTGACTTTTAGATAAACATAATCACCAACTTCGAACACAAGCGGTCTCCTTCTCTTATCCGCATAACTTTTCTGACGTGACTTAGCTGCTCTCATATTTTGCTGAATGATATGAACTTTCTTTTCGGCTTCTTCCACGAAGTCAATACCATAATACCTTCTTTCCCCTGGCTCAATCCAGTTTAAAGGTGTTCTACACTTTCGGCCATACAGAGCCTCAAAAGGTGCCATCTTGATACTTTCTTGATAGCTATTATTATACACGAATTCTGCTAAAGGTAACCACGACTCCCATGAACCTCTGGAAGACAACACACAAGCTCTTAACATATCCTCTAAAACAGTATTAACTCTTTCAGTCTGACCATCTGTTTGAGGATGATAGGCAGTGCTACGAATCAGACTAGTTCCCAAACCTTTGTGCAAATGCTCCCAAAAGTGAGCAGTGAACTATGACCCTCTGTCAGACACGATAGTCTTCGGTATGCCATGCAATCTCACAATCTCTGCAATATACTTCTCGGCATATTGAGGTGGTCTATAAACTGTCTTGACAGGCAAAAAGTGGGCTGTCTTGGTAAGACGATCCACGATTACCCAAATCGAATCATGGCCTTTCTGAGTAGTGGGCAAACCTGTGATGAAATCCATACTTATATCATCCCACTTCCAACTAGGTACTGACAAAGGTTGCAACAATCCGGCAGGTTTCATGTGAATAGCTTTCACTCGATAACATGTGTCACATCTGGCTACATAAGCTGCAATTTCCTTCTTCATCTTTGTCCACCAATAGCGAGGCCTTAGTTCTTGATACATTTTACTACTGCCAGGATGAATGGACAACTTAGAGTGATGAGCTTCATCCATAATTTTATTCTTAAGCTCTCTATCCTTTGGGACAACAAGACGGTTGTCGAACCACAACACGTCCTGCTCGTCCACTCTGAAGTGTTTTGAAGGTTCTTCTTTAATTTTCTTTTTGATGTGGAATATCCCTTTGTCTGCTTTCTGACCTTCTATTATCTTACTCTCCAAGGTGCAACTGATCTGAATACTATGTAACACGACAGGGTGCATTAGATTAAAACCATCTTCGAGTAAGGGTTGCATATTCAGACAATGCGACTTTCTACTCAAAGCATCAGCTACCACATTGGCTTTCCCAGGGTGATACTGTACATTCAAGTTGTAATCTTTAATTAGTTCTAACCATCTTCGCTGTCTCATGTTCAATTCTGGTTGGGTGAAAATGTACTTGAGACTCTTATGATCGGTGAAAATGTTGCACACATTACCAAGTAAATAGTATCTCCAAATCTTTAAGGCATGCACTATGGCGGCAAGCTCAAGATCATGCATCGGATAATTGATTTCATGTTTTCTCAACTAGCGGGAGGCATAAGCAATGACTCTTCCTTCTTGCATCAGAACACAGCCAAATCCTGTTTTTGATGCGTCACAGAACACATCAAAAGGTTTCTCGATGTCTGGCTGTGCAAGAACTGGAGCAGTGGTCAACAGTTTCCGCAAGGTGTGGAAAGCTGTCTCACACTCCTCTGTCCACACAAATTTGTGATCTTTCTATAACAAACTTGTCATTGGCTTGGCAATCTTCGAGAAGTCTGGGATAAAGCGGCGATAGTAACCAGCTAACCCTAGGAAACTCCTGACTTCTGGCACTGTGGTTGGAGTTTTCCAATCCATAACCTCTTGCACTTTGCTCGGATCTACCGAAACTCCATTCTCAGATAGAATATGACCAAAAAAAGGAACTTTCTTTAACCAAAATTCACATTTGCTGAACTTAGCATACAACTTATGATCTCTCAGTCTGGTCAAGACAATTCTCAGATGCTCTTCATGATCTTTCTCATTCTCAGAGTATACTAGAATGTCATCAATGAAGACAACTACAAACTTGTCCAACTCTGACATGAAAACCGTATTCATCAGATACATGAAATATGCAGGAGCATTTGTTAAGCCAAAAGACATAACAAGATACTCGTACAACCCGTATCTGGTAGAAAAAGCGGTTTTCGGGACATCTTGTGGCCTGATCTTTATCTGATGATACCCTGATCTTAGGTCTATCTTAGAGAACACCCTAGCTTTAGCCAACTGATCAAACAAAACGTCGATATGAGGCAATGGATATTTATTCTTGATAGTTACAACATTAAGAGGTCGATAATCCACACACATTCTCAGAGTACCCTCTTTCTTTTTCTTCACGAACAAGGCAGGACATCTCCGTTCAGACTTACTCGGTCGGATAAACCCCTTCTTTAGCAATTCTTCCAGTTGCTTCTTCAGCTCAGCTAACTCATCCGGAGGCATCCGATAGGGTCTCCTCGAAATAGGAACTGTTCCGGGGATCAACTCAATTCCAAACTCAACATCTCTATCTGGAGGAAGGCCAGGTAACTCTTCTGGAAACACATCCAGAAACTCACACACTACCGGGATCTGGCGGATAGGAACAACTTCCATGGCACAGGTCACACTCACAAGGTCTGTTCTTTCGGGCAATGGTACCTGAAAAGTACCCTCTGCCTGCAGATCCTTAAGGGTAAGAAACTGACTGCTTGTATCTATGACTGCCCCCCAGTTCTTCATCCAGTTCATTCCTATTATTACATCCAAAACTAGTCCAGGCATAACTATCAGGTTTACTCGGAACTTCCGACTACCTAACTCAAGGGTTGCCCCTCTAACCATCTTATTGGTTAACACATCAGCCCCGGCTGAACTTATACGATAACCATAACTCAATTCTGTGCATAGTTGTTCATGCTTCCGTGCAAATGCTTGACTCATAAAAGAATGCGAGGATCCAGAATCAAATAGAACAACTGCAGGGTGATGGTTAACAAGAAACTTACCGGCAGTTACAGGCTCTCCCTCAGGAATCTCATCAACGGTGGTATGGTGTACACGGGCAGTATAAGTCTGTTGCTTCTTTTTAGGCGGATAAGGGCAGAACTTTGAAAAGTGGTCTGGCTGACCACAATTGTAGCAGGGCCCCTTCACTGTACCAGCAGATCCTATAGCTCCCTTGGAGTTGCTCTGTTCTGCAGCTGCGGTGATCTTTGCTGGCGGCACGGCCATCTTGTACGGCTTCTATGGTCCCCTGTAGTTCTGAGTTTTATGCTGTGGAGGCCTGAACCTTGCACCAGGTGCGGACGGACGATAAGAAAGACGATTTGCAGTGACAACTCTGGACTGGGATGGTCCTGACTCAAACACCCTCTTGCGATTCTTGGATGCAGTGTAGGCGTTGTTGTTCTTTTCTTGTTTCAAACAATCACTGACAAAGTCATTGAATCTGGCACGGGTATTGGTACCCACATGCTTCATCATCTTCAGACTTAACCCTCTCTTGAAACTAGCAATTCTCTTTGCATCTGTGTCGACCATGTCTGGAGCATAGCGGCACAAGCTATTAAAGGCATGCAGATACTGTGTTACAGTCTTGGTACCTTGATTTAAGGCCAAGAACTCTCCGAGCTTCATCTCAACCAACCCTGGGGGAATATAAACTCCCTTAAACGCTTTAGTGAATTCTCTCCAAGTAATCTGGGCATTGGGAGGAAAGGTGGTGCGGTGATGCTTCCACCATATCCCTGCCGGTCCTTGTAACTGATGTGCAGCATATTCTGTCTTCAGAACTTCTGTCAGTCTCAATACACGGAACTTGTCCTCCATAGTGTTGATCCATTCTTCAGCGTCGAGTGGCTCTGTTGCTTCCTTGAAAACTGGCGGCCTGGTGTCCATGAAATCCTTGAAATTGCTGTACTGGTTCACCCCATGGCCACCACCTTGATTATTTCCCCTCTGAACATTTTCAGCGATGGTACGCAGAAAATCTTCCATATTCCTTTGTGACTGCTCAGCGTTGCGCTGGCTTCCAAGGAACTGTGCGAAGAATACCTCTGTAGTGAGCGGTGGAGGAGGGGGCAATTGTGGCTCTGGCTGTGGCTCCTGGTGATTGACATTGTTTGCACCACCCCCACCAGCCCCTGCACCGTTGCCACCAGTTTCAGCGGCCTCATACGTGGCACGGCGAGTGTTTGCCATCTGCATATTTCAGCAACAAGTAATAATTGAGCGAAGTGGTAGTAATTGTATTCGAATGAACAATCATGCCATACTGAATTTATTGGAGAGAACAAGTCATGCAATAAAACAGAGGCGCAATAATCATATTCCAATTAAAACAACATCACTAATCAAATTACTTCGAATGCAACATCGCGTTCCATACAACCACGTTGCCAGCATACATACATTGGACTTTTATGCGTTCGAGCATCGCATACACAACCAAGATTCAAAAGATCGCCAGTCTCAAGATCGAACAGGATACAACACGATACATGGAAAATCAAAAGAAGGCCATCGTGACAGAGCCTATCACTAACACAAGGCAACTAGCCTACTCCTCGGGGCCGTCGTCGAGGTCGGAGGCGTCACCATTGCTACCATCAGTAGCGGCGTCGTTGTCGACGTCCATCTGGGCGGCGTCCGGAGGAGCATACGGGCCCATCCCATTGTAGAGGGCATGGAACTCTTCATGCAAGTTGGCATTATACCCTTCTAGCTCCTCGACTCTCTGCCTCAGAAGGTCCCTCTCATTCCAGGCTTCATTCCTTTCCTGCACTAGCTGTCCCATCATGTGGTCTGCATTTCTGTTGGCCTGAGTCAACGTCTGTACCCGCTGCATAGCACTCTCACCTCTCTCGAGAGCCCGATCTCGCTGCAAGCTCATGTCGGCCAACTGCTCCTGCAAGCTAGCTATAGCACGTGCTTGCTTCTTCTTCTGCTTCCTTGCTTCAAGCCGGTCATTGCCACGCAGACCAGTCAAGGTCCAATAGGTACTCTCAAGACCCTGGTATGCTTTGATGGCTGCATACATGGCACTCATTGTGTGGTTGTCGCTAGCCCGTCCTTCACTTGGGCCTCTAACCAAGGCACTTCCTTGCGGTTGCACCCAAATGGCATCACGAGGATCATCTCTCGGGAAAGTACCGGCCAAAGCTGCTGCCAACTCATTAGGAAACCTGCTCATTATGTCTCGGATGACGTGAAAGGCTGCACCCTCTGCACCCTCAACTGGAGTGCGTCCTTCAAACTCCAAATGCCAACCATCCCATTCTAGCGCATCACCAAGAGCAGGGATGGTGATTTCCACTACCGCAAGTCCATCCTCAGCTAACTGGCTCTCACTCCAGGAGTACACCGGCTCTTGACCCTCTGGGTACCCCACATCATGGAGCACTCTCCAAAGTAAGGTGGGCATGCCAAACTCACTTAGAAAAGTGTCCGTGCTGCGGCGCTCCCGCGGGGCCATCTGGTGACGGGGTGCTCTTCCGCTAGTGGACTGACGAGCAGTCTTCTTCGTGCGGGCCATCTATAGCACAAGTTTTAAATTACCCGGTGAGAACATATTTTAAGTTGATGTCACTTTTATCAAACTGGGATAATCCTTTTATAAGGGGAGGAATGCATGTTATGAATGAAATGCATAGGCAATATGATGCATGTGCGAGTCTTACGTTCTCACAAACTTAGAAAATAAAGACATCTAACGATGAATTCGGTGGCATACAACGATCTCTCATATACGTAACTAATTTGATCTACACGATAAACGTTGTTATGTACCTGCAGAAAATTCATTTCAGCCCATTCCCCATGAATGCATGAAAGCAGTAAATCTACCTACACGCTCTACATGAATCCCCAGATGCGTGTACAACGGTAGTAACTACCCAAACACATCGTCCTATTGATGGCATCGCCTCAACGGACGGAACACCCACACATGCGATACTTTCATAAAAATATGTGTAAAACATGTAATTATTCTAGTATCATATAAGCACTTTTCCTAGATCAGCGGTGTATCCGATCATGCTCTCACAGCTCACACTTACCAAAGCGTAGAGGTAACTGATCCATACATTACCACTCAATTAAGTGGCACTCATACAATAGCACGCTGTATGAGCAACGAAAGAGAAATATGGTGCAAAAACCCCAAGTTAGTACTTAAATAGCCACCTAGAGTCCTTAACTGGGCATACAGGATATGACCACTGGCACACCTTTAGTTTTAAAATCACACTGTTTAAACATAATTTTGTTTTAAATACACTTATAAACAGTAATCACGTTAAACCATGCTCCGATGCCAGCTGTAACAGAACCGCCCAATTATACGAGATTAAGTATGAAATCATCCAACGGAAGGACAATTTAACAAACTTAAGCCCGTATAACCCGGTAGTCCGTGAAATCTCAACGGATTTCAAACCATTTTCACATAACAGCCAAGATCGTACTAAGTTTAACGGTTACCATCATAAGTTACATAAATGTTCGCGGCATAAAATACATCGGAGTTTAAACATAGTTATTACAAACCAAGTTCGAATAAAAGTAGCGGAAGCGGTAGTTCAAATCACGCACACACACAACATTTTGAAATAAAGTGCCAGCTTGTGATCATCTCCAGCAAAAGCATCAGACTAGAAGTAGTGAATGACCATTGCCCATGGTCCTAGGCTTCGCCCATTGCAGGATAGAGACAGTTGATACAATAGCCGTAGTACATCTGTCCATCTGCAACAAGTGGGAACAAAGCCCTGAGTACGAGAAGGTACTCAGCTAGACTTACCCGTCGTAAACCAGAAATAAAAGACACCAAGGAATCATGATAGGCTTTCTGGTGGGATAGCTGACTCATTTGCAAAAAAAGGCATTTTTAGCATTTAGGAAAACCTTTACAAAAGCTTTGTATCAAGTTAAATCTTTATTAACCTGTCAACTACATTTGCACCTGTATTAAAGTAACATATAATTAAACAGGTAATGATAACCAATGATCATTAACAACTTCCATTATGTCATAATTTATATAACTGTCCAAGTGTTCCATCAATATTACTACGATGAAGTAGCTCAAGTCAAGTGTTCACTATCCAGTGAACGATGGCGATTCGAATCGATTATTAACTAGCTGGTAAGTTATTCCTCACAGAAACCTCACTCACCCGCTAAAGTGAGGTGTTGGTCGCCGAGTCAACCATTCAGGTAAAGTCACGAGCTTGCCAGGAACCACTTGTACCCGGAGGCCGCCCGACTGCTCTTTGGCCTTATCATCGCGCCCCCGTATCCTGCCACTACTGCTTCGGTACAGTGCGTTGCGGGCAATCCACTCGGCCCGAATAATCTCCCAGTTTCGCGGTCGGAAGGTACTTTATCCGGCCAGCTAAATGTGAGGCATGCGTTCAACATGACCCGAGGGACAACAACGGACGGTCCTTAATCGACACAGACGGAAAACACTACAGTCCGAAACCCTGTAAGTTTCCGCCCGGTCTCAAATTCATTTCACACTTAGTTATACCATGACTTCATAGTCATTTAAGCAGATCCAGGTAACCACCTATAGCTCGCAGGTGACAGGAAATCACCCGACTTCTACCGGTCTAAGCCAGCTAAGCATTGACTCGACTGCGGATACCAGGGTAACAAGGATATAGTATAACAAAGGTAAGCAAGGTATAATGCAGCAACATTTGCAAACAACTCCTAAACATAATGCATCAAATTAAGTAAAGTTAATAATAAATTATTTGCAAACCGGAAGAGAAATGCTCCGGGGCTTGCCTCTCTCAAAAGAGCTCGGACGGTGGTCGGGGCACTCGGGGAGCTCTTCACCGACCTCCTCTTCGGCTTCTGTCACCTCCTGCTGCTGCACCTCGAGCTGCTCCTCTGGCTCCTCGGGTAAGACGACTGGGTTCTCGGTTTGCGATCCTGTATGATGCAATGCGCGTAAGTGATTATGCAAACGTGCATCGAAGGAGATGAATGCAATGAATATGTTGAAATGCAAGGTAGTCAACATCATCCAAGAAACTATACACTACAAGCACATGTCATCTACTGCATTCTCTTCTACTACTAACATGTCAAGTTAACATATCTTATGAAATGCTTCAAAGATACACCAAAGCTTTACTAATTTCTTAATCACACTTAAAGCAACACTTGCTTAAACCCTAAATAATAATAGGTTTGAATAGCAACATATATTTCTGATGCTCCTAAAAATCTAAGAGAATTACAGCAGCATAATACTACCCTAAACAGACTACCATAAAAATTTCATGGCATTTAGATAAGTAAACTATCCTATACAAAAATGACAAGCTCTAGCATAAAAATGAGTATGAAATTACTTTGTACTATGAAAAGTGTCAAACAACAGAATTAATATTTTTCCTAGGTTCTTCATGGAATATAATGACTGTACAAAAATTATCACATGCATGTTTTATACAAAGTTTGCTTTCTAGCAAAAATAACAAAAATCAGCCATTAAAGGCACTTGAACTACTTCTCCAAAGTTTTTCCACAGCCCATGTATGAAACATATTTTTCCTAGGAAGTACATGATATAAGAAGATTAACAAACTTGAAATCATATTTTTCTGATACATATAGGATTTACTAACCATTTTATAAGATATCAGCAATATTAAGAATTAATTAAAGCTCTACAGAAAAGTATCCCAAAAATGACATGCAATATTTTTAAATCATAGATCTGGTTCCAATGAATTCATAGAAATTTATTTCACAATTTTTGGAGCTCAAATAAATACAAAAACATTTTCCACAACATTTTTCATCATGAATAATAAAAGAAAACAGAAAATGATTTTTATTTTTGAAACTGGGCTGGCCCGTGGAAATAAACCGGCCCGCGGCCGTTTTCGGCCTGAGTCACGCGCGCGGGGGAAAACGAGCGAGCAGGCCCGCTCGGAGGCGCGGCCCACAGGGCGGTGGCCTAGTGAAGCCGACGGGGAGGAACAGAGGGCGGCCTCGCCGGCGCTCTGGACCGCGACGGCGTGGCGGTGGCCGACGGCCAACGGCCATCTCCGGCCATGAGCTGACCAGCGGGCGCACGCACAGTGTCTGCGAGGAGATGACGAACTCAGGAGAGGGGCTCACGGGGATGGAGAGGGAGCGAGGACGACGAGGGGCGGAGCGCGAGCTCCGCGGCCCTGTCGTGGTGGCGCGGCGGGAAGAGCTCGATTGAGCCTTACCGGAGGCGAACAAGGCAAACGGAGGTCCGTTCGAAGGAGAGGAGAAGGTGGCGGAGCTTCGTGCACGACCAATCGAACTGCGGTGGACTAGCGTCGCCGGAACACGGCGGCGGAGGCGGAGGATGGCGGTGGTGAGCGGCGCTCCCGCTCGGGTTCTCCGGAGGAAGGAGAAAGGGAGCGAGCGAGCGGGCGAAATGATGGAGGCCGAGCGCGCGCTGTGCTTTGAGGTGAAATGCGCTGGGCCACGCGCGGCCACGCGGGGTGGCGTCGCCGGCATGCGGCCGCCACGCGGCGAGCGTGTTCTGCCGCGGCGCCAGCGAGCCGCGCGCGCGTGGGAGCGGGAGGGGGAAGAGAGGCCGGCTTGGGCCGGGCCGAGGCGGCGGCTACGGCGCGCGCGCGCGGGGTGGCACGGGCCGATTCGGCCAGCGGGCCGAAAGCGAAGCGGCGGCCTGCTAGGTAGGATTTGATTTTTTTTTCAAATTTCTAATTTCAAACAAAATTCAAATATAGTTTCCAAACCCTATTTTGAACAAGAAAAAGACCTTTTTTGGAAATGACCCAAAAATAAAAGTTGGTTAGAATTTAATTCTCTACAACTTTGATTAAGGGGCCAACTCAAAATTCTCAACAGATTTTGAATTTGAGAATAAAAGCTAAATAGGGAGTATTTTTGAATATTTTCAGAATATTTTTGAAACCAGTTTTTGACAAAACTTTGAGTAATTTAGTTGCTCCAAAAATTTGACCTATAATTCTAAGTGATATAAAATTTTTAGTTGCACAATTTTGATGAAATGTAATTAGCACATTATCACAGTATGTTATGCAATGCTAGTTTCCACATTTTTAGTTTATTAAAGGTACACCCTAAGCACATATGATTATGAATGCCATGACATGTTATGCTCATGATTTGCAATGCAAATGCTTGCGTAACACCGGAGTGTTACACTAACTAATTTAGCAAGCCACCTACACAAGTCTAGTACAAGGCTATCCACTAAACACAACAACAACTACAAGCTAGAAACAAGAAGTAATACGAGAGAAGGGCTTCGAGTGATTATACCGCCGTGTAGAGATAAGAAGTACCAATCAATCAATCACACAAGAGAAATCCTCGGGAAGAGAATGACACAAGAATTTATCCTGAGGTTCACTTGCTTCCCGGCAAGCTACTCCCCGTTGTGGCGATACACCCATTTGTCGGTTCACGAGCTAATAGACTATCAAGAGTTGAGCCCTCTGTGGGTGCTGCACAACCGCACATAAGATGAGGATCCTCTAAGCCACGAGCTCCACTAGAGTATCCAATTTGCGAATCCTACGGGGAAGGATCAAGAACCCCTTACAACACTTGGTGAGGGCTCCAACAATCTCCAATTGCGAGCTCAATCACCTCCGCTGCTCCAAGCCGTCTACCGTGTCGGGAAACACAGAAGAGTAACAAGAAATCCGCAGCAACTCAAAGATCAAGTGCCTCTAGAATGCAACTCTCAAGCAATGCACTTGATCTCACTCAATCTCACTCAAGATGTGCAACTATGCAAAGAGATGAGTGGAGGGGTTGTTCTCTAGCTCAAAGGATGTCTCTATATCTCAAAATATGCAAGGGTTTCCCTCAAACCCCGGACAACCTCTATTTATAGCAAAGGGGTACGCAGCTAGCCGTTACCGGACGACGCAGTTCAAAACGGGATGACCGGACGCACCGGTCAGGGTGACCGGACACGTCCGGTCACTACAGGACAAGTGTGAACAGTGCGCGTCAGAGGTTACCGTTGCTATGACCGGACGTGCTCTAGCGAATGACCGGACGCGCCCTAGCGAATGACCGGACGCACCGCACCCCGCGTCCGGTCGGAGTCCAGTAAGCTCCCAGCACGACCGGACGCGTCCGATCGTACGTGCCCGGACGCGCCGCGCGTCCGATCATCACTCCGCTACGCTCTGCCCCTCTGGACGTCTGACCGGACGCGCCGGTCGCGCGCTCTTTTCTTCTGTGCATAGGAGAACTGACCGGACGCGCTGGTCAGGCCAGACCAACATCCTGTCACAAACCCTCGCGCCTGACAACTGCTGAGAACTGACCGGACGCGTCCGGTCAAACCGCGACCGCGTCTGGTGCAGCGTCCGGTCACCATAGTGACCGCCGTTCGCCTCTGTTTCTTTTCCGACTTCTGGCGCAGTAGAAAATAGGCATTTTATTTCCCCAAAAAGCGTCGAATCCTGCCTCGCAAGCTCGGCGGGAGGGAGAGAGGAACCAAAACCCCTCTCTACCGCTTAAACTCCACCGCCTTCGCAAATGTGCTAACACCACCATGTGTAAATCACCATGTGCATGTGTGTTAGCATTTTCACAGTCATTTTTTCAAGACGTTATGTTAGCTCTCTACTATATCCTAATGCATATGCTCAAGAAATTGATCTAGTGGCACTTGATTCCCGAGCTAACCGTGATTGCCCCTCTTGATAGTCGGCTATGTATCCTAAACCCGGTCAATCACTTCTCTACTCATCTTAGACCGGTAAAAGGAAAACCCCTATGGTTATACCTTTGCCTTGCGCTCTTAATTCTTTTCCTCCACTTGATCATCATATCCTTCATTTTATGTGCATCTCCACCATGATCATCATCTCATGTCCATGCACCATCTCTTTGTGATCTTATGGCCACCACTCCTTGCCACATACACCTTCATCACATATGTTGCTTATGCCTAACTCAAAACACTTAACACATGGCATTAGCAACTTGGTGTCATTAATTACCAAAACCAAACTTGGGCTTTCACTCACACAGTCTTCTCGTTCATCAAATGGACATTAAGACAACTTTCTTGAATAGAAAGCTTGAGGAAGATATCTGCATAGATCAGCCTGATAGATTTGTAGCAAAAGGTCATGAGGGTAAGGTTTGTAAATTATTAAAATCCTTATATGGCCTAAACCAAGCTTCTAAGCAGTGGCATGAGAAGTTTGAAAAAACTTTGATATCAGCCAGCTTTGTTGTGAATAAAGCTGATAAATGTGTCTATTATCGGTATGGTGGGGGAGAAGGTGTAATTTTATGCTTGTATATGGATGATATTTTAATTTTTAGAAATAATATTAATGTGATCAAGGAAGTGAAAGATTTTTTGTCTAATAACTTTGAAATGAAAGGCTTGGGTGAGGCTGATGTTATTCTTAACATAAAGCTACTGAGAGAAGAAAATGGTGGGGTAACACTTGTACAATCCTACTATGTGAAAAAGGTGCTAAGTTGCTTTGGTACAGTGACTGCACGTCTGCTCCAACTCCTTATGACCCAAATGTGCTATTAAGGAAAAATCGCAGAATAGCACGGGATCAATTGAGATATTCTTAAATTATTGGCTCACTTATGTATTTGACTTGTGCAACCAGGCCCGATAACTCGTTTGCTGTGAGCAAACTTAGCCGGTTTGTTTTAAATCCAGGAGATAAACACTGGCATGCTCTTGAGAGGGGTTGCGCTATCTGAAAGGAACCATGAGCTATGGTATTCACTATACCGGGTACCCGAGGGTACTAGAGGGTTACTGTGATGCAAATTGGATATCTGATGCTGATGAGATTTACGCCACAAGTGGATATGTGTTCTTACTTGGAGGTGGCATTGTTTCATGGAAGTCTAGCAAGCAGACCGTCTTAACGAGGTTAACAATAGAAGCAGAACTCATAGCATTAGACACCGCCGGTGTTGAGGCCGAGTGGCTTTATGAGCTCCTTATGGATTTACCGGTGGTTGAAAAACCAATACCGGCTATCTCCATGAACTGTGATAATTAAAGTGAACAGTTTTAGGGATAACATAAAGTCTATAAGGCATGTAAAGAGGCAGTTAAAATCTATCAGAAAATTGAGAAACTCCAGAGTAATTGCATTGGACTATGTGCATACATCTAAGAATCTGACAGATCAGTTTACAAAGGGTCTATCACGCAATGTGATAGAAGGTGCATCGAGAGAGTTAGGCTTGAGACTCACTTGAAGTCATTCCATAGTGGTAACCTATCCAATGTGATCGGAGATCCCGTGAAGTAGGGTGGCGAAACAATCTAGTAGTTGACTCAGGGAGAGACCCCTTACGTTAAGATCCGAATCGTTTGAGATGCACTGTTTCTCCTATGTTGTATGGCAGGATGGTTAATTCTTTAATGTGATCTGAGTGACTTATTTAAGCAGGGATGTTGTCCTACAGAACATCCTACAAGGAACACACCTATATGAGTTCGATTGCTAGTCATAATCTATGAGATGTGGGTAATCTCTAGATACTCATGAAAGGCCTTAAAGTGTGACTTATATGCTTCAAATAGAGGGGAAGCTTGTTGCAGCTTAGTACCAGTAAGAACTTTAGTGAAACTTACCTCATACAAAACTGTCAATTCAAGACATAGTCCATTGTTCAGTTGTGACTGAGTGTAACTACTGCTCTAGATAGATGTTCAACTTAACAGTCTCCATTGAAACTCTGGTATATCAAAAAATGTGATTTTGAGACTATTTTACTACGAACCCTAGAGTTTGGTGGGGATTGTTGGATATATTATGGGCTTGGCCCATATAATATTTAATAAATCAAATAAACTATATGGCCCGTATTAATGCGCGATATATGGTTTAATACCATACGGGATTTTGACTAGACGTTGACTCAGTTTATATGGTTAGATATTGTATATCTATATTGAGAAGCTGAGAAAAGGACGCAGGTGTGCCATACGCGTGCGCGGCGCCGCCGCTGGCCGGGCCGAGGCATCGGCATCGGCGAGGCAGGCAGGCGGCGAGCGGACGGGACGGGGATTGGTTTGCCATTCAAATCTCATAATTATGGGAGCTACTTCCTTTTATGTGAGTGGTGGCTTCATGGCGGAAGTTTCACCTGTTACTGTAGTCTCCGTCTTTCTGCGCCCGTACGTCTTCTCCGTCCTCTGATCTCCTCCTGCACCCGTTCACTTCTCTGGCCGTGAGCTTATAATCTCGTCTCCTCCGTCAGTCATTTTTCTTCACTTTTAAAGACAACCACAAATTCAGCTGCTCTCTGGTTCTCCCTGTCCCAGTTCCTGCGTGCACAGGGAACTGGGAGAGTAGGCCTCCGGAACGCCTGCCATCTTCGAGTTCACCTGCTCAGGGTGGCAATCACGTTTTTGGGGAGTGTCGTTGGCAACACGAGTACTCGCTTCATCCTCTACTTCCACGTTTTTAGGGAGTTTCGCCGGCAACACGACTACTCGCTTCATCCTCTACTTCCTCGAGGATCGCTAGTCATCGGCACAGCTTCTCGTCTGCACTGCATCGAGCGGGATGACTACATCGACAGGCACTATGTCTTTGAGTGCATCTGGGTCTACCGCTGGGTATGTTTCTGGAATGAACCTTTTAAAAGGTCTTGGCTATCAATCCTTAGTTTGAGTATCATCTACATGCTCGTCACGATTAAGACACATAAGCACATACATGATGTCACCAACATGTTCATATTGTTTGCTGTCTTTTTCTGGATTAAATTGCTACTAAAATTGCCTAATATTCTAACGATCGTCCATTCAAATCTTTCCTGACAGTTCCAATCATCAGAAAACAATCCGTGGGTTTTTCATCAGGAACTGACGAACGGCCAACGTTCCCTCACAGTGCAAAACACTAACCGTCGCGGACGGTGATCCTTAATGGTACCTAGTACTTTCCATGATGGTTCAGGTTGCCATAGAAAAAAACTGCCTGGTGCAAGCATATTATCCTCCATTAGGCGGAGCTTGCTAGGTGGCACGATGGGCCATTATTGACCACACCGTAGAATTCGGTCCACTAAACCTATAAATATGATAGACGTGCTCCCTAATATCGTGAAGATGGGCTCAGCTATGGTAGCCATTTATTTAATTAGATCTGACGGTTATGACAACTTGTTACCTCGCAGGAGGTAATAGTTAAAATATATATTTATTTAATTTTTTATTTTATAAAATAAGATAAAGAAGGAAAGTTGTAGATTAAAAAATACATTTGTTTTAGATCTAATTGATACATGCATGCATAATATGTTGAGCGTGCCAAATCTTTTTGTTTGGAACTTTGGACGTGACATACATGTAATGTGTACTTTTCCTTTGTAAACCTTTTTGATCCATCTAATTAACGTGTACTTTTTTGTGCATCAATATACACTTTTTGATGCATCATCGTTGCATTGCCATTGGAGACCTTCGTTGGTGTTATATACCACGGAAGCGGACATTATAACAAAAAAAATTTAAATATGAGATTGTATAACATGTTTTTTTATTTATGTGTCAGAATGTCAGCTAGTAAAATCCATCGTGTCAATGGTCAAATTCCAAATACACGTTAGCATGCATCAAAACGAATTTTTAATTAATGCCAAAGACTGTTTGTTGCTTCCGTGACGTGTGCCACGCCCCCGCTCGCTGGCTGGTGCACACGAAGAAAGGAAAGCTACCTCTATCCGATGACTAAGGGGATTGGGGAGATTTGTTTTTCCTTTTTTTAGATTATTATTTATTCATTCATTCATTTCATTTATTTTATAAAATTCAATAAATCAATGGTCAGATTCATTTGAGTTATTACCTCCTATTAGGTAATATTTGTACCGTAGCATTGCCCCGTGAAGATTGCATATAGATCACCTATGATGTGGCTCATTACATCTAGATGGACTATAGTTGCTTTATATCATAGCTATGCAGTCCATCTGATCTATCTTCAGGTTCAGTCATAAAATTCAGTTCGCTTCATGATTCTGGGCAATAGATTTGAAGACAAAACACCACTTTGCATTTTTGGTATCGCTGACTCCAAGCCAAAAGTCTTGTTCCGTTCCTACTTGATAGCCATCCTGTCAGGGGCGGATCCAAGAACGGAGGTTTGCCGGGACTGGGACAAGTGTACATTGATATATGATACGAAGCTTCTTGACCTGATTTGGAGCTAGATTAGCTGAATTCCACTGTGTATAACATGAAGTACAGCGCATATCATGGAATGGACCAAGGTTGCAGCATATACCTATAGCCTGGGTCCTAGATCCGCCATTGCATCCTGCCCGTCCAAGATGAGAGTTTGCAAACCCCCACAAGGTCATCTGCAGCCATACATGACGTTGATAACTATCGTCAAATATGACAAGTTGATATACACCTTTTCATTCCAGGGTGGCAAACAGAAGAGACTCACACAAATAAAGTCTGCATATAGTACTATAGTGCCATACTGCCATTAGTTTAGACATTCAGCCCATTTCCTTCAGGCCACACGATCGACATGCATGGCACCAGGCATACAAAACACCAATAATAACTGATATTATCGTGGTTCCGGAGTACATTCATGATAAATGAATGAATGATGCATGGCTGATTCTTGAATGGCTTGCATCAATGGTTTCAAGCTCGCAACTTACAAGCAAGATCAAAGGGGCTAATATATGTACTCGTACCACCATATGCATTAGATGCCGTCCAAAATGTTTGAAACTGATAGAGTAACTTCGGTAGCTATAAATATATGCATGCAGGGAACAAACTCTCAAGTATTGGAGGGAACCAAAATACCATGATGAGCTTCAGCTTGTGAAATCTAGATACTACGAAGCATATAGTCTTCACAATTTTCATTGCTGAAAAGCACTCTTAATTGATAGAGTGGCAATAGGAAAAACTAGTACTAGCTTGAGAAGGAGATAGACCAAAGGAAAAGCCACATGTTTTTTTTACCCACCAAACCCAGCGAGATGTGATTGCCTATCAAATTAGCCACATAGACAAATAGGTTTAAATTAAAGCTGATGGATACTAATGTGCAAGCAGTCATGCCTATATTGTTAAAAGTCACATAGATACCTGGCATTGCATCTTGCTTGAACAAAAGAGCACGTTCTTTACTGCAACTGAAGAAGCAACACAATGCACAAACTGTTTTGAGTTCAAATTGTATAGCTGAAAAAAAATACCCTAAGACCTCGCAGTTCATACTCCATCGTTAACTACCAATTGAAGATTGGGTATCAAAACTTACCCCGGTGCTTGAGAGACAGGAGATGAGCAGAGAACTTCTCTCTGGAGATTGTCGGCAAGTCGTCACTCGTCAGACACTCAGGCACCCAATCGACAATCACTGCCAAGAGGATTTGTGCCGTGGGAAGTTGAGAACCACAAAGTGGAGAGGGCGACCAGCGCCAGGCTGTAGCAGAGACCAGAGGAAAGGGCAAGGCAATTAGGCAACGTATGGCCATCTGGGCTGCTGATGCGAATGGATCAGTTGATCACTAATGGGTTGGGAGACGATGAGATGGACTTGCTGCAGTAGCCTGCTGGGCTGCCAATCCACCGGGGTCCGACATTTTTTTACTGGAGTCCATGCTGGTAAAAACATCCTGGGTATTAAGAGCGACCGAAAAACCGTTGGGGTCGGCCGACCCTGACGAGTCCACGTAGCTTCGCCCACCATGTCCTTCAGTGCTTGCGGACATTCAAATTGTTCTTTTCCACCTATCATGCAAACTTCGGCCAGTCTCAGTGGAGGTTTCATGGCCCAGATTTCAACACACTCATATTTTGAAAATGAAAGCATCTAGGCCCCGGTGTTGGTTTCGGCAATTGATGACAACGCATAATTACCATGACTAACGTGTGTTTTGTAGAAACGTTGGTAAGTTAGGTCATGGAGATGATAACTGCTTTGGGCAATATGGTATTCATGTCCCTTGATGAAATTCGTTTCGGTTTTCAAAGGATCAACGATTAAGATTAAGGACGGTTAGTTCCGGATGTCAAGGTGTTGAGTTACATCTGGAATAGTCGTTAGGATCTTTGTTTCTTCCTTTGACCGTACTATAAAGGGGGGCATGAGCGAGTAGCTTGACCTAGGTAAGTCTTATGTTTAGGTGTGGTGCACACTTATCAAACTTAGCACTAGGTAGCTCGAGAAAATCTCAGAGTTTAGTTGGAAGCAACTTAGTTCAAGTTGCATCGCGTTTAGAAGACGTTTGAGCCGTTTACCTATGACCGGACGCGGTCCTGGTCATGACCGGACGCGTCCGGTCAGTACTAACACTTCACTGCGGTTTCAACTGATCGACCGGACGCGGTCCTTGAGAGGACCGGACGCGGTGGTCAGTCTGACACGTGTTCCAGAGGGTAAACAGCGTAATCGGATGCGACTGTGAAGTGATCGGCGCGTCCGGTCACGTTCCAGTAAGGTCCCGTGGTGACCTGACGTGTCCGATCACCTATGATTGGACGCGGTCGTGCGTCAGGTCATCTTTCCAGTAAGCTCTTGCATGATCGGACGCGTCCGGTCATCCCTGATCGGCGCGTCCGGTCATCTCAGACCGGCGCGTTCGGTCATCACAGATCGGCGCGTCCGGTCACTCAGCGTAGCTTTCGGTTTTCGACCGTTACACCAGATCGGCGCGTCCGGTCATGTCGACAGGCGCGTCCGGTCAGTGCGCGTTTTGCTGATTCGAAAGGTAACGGTTGGATTTGTCTGAGGGGTGTATAAATACATCCCCTCCACCTCTTTTAGAGGTCTCTTGCTCATTTGTTCAGCTGAGAAACACCTTTGAAGTGCAAGTGAGTGCAAGAGCCCTAGTGAGGATAGAGATTTGCGAATCAAAGTTTGAGAATCCTCTCTAGTGACAAGAGTGTAGCAAGTGTGCATCCATCTTCTCATTAGGCTTGTTGTGGTCAAGTGAGAGTTCTAGCTTGTTACTCTTGGTGATCGCCATCACCTAGACGGTTTGGTGGTGATTAGGAGTTTGGTGATCATCCGATGAGATTGTGGGTGACCTAACTCAAGTTGTGAGCGGTTTTGGGTGATTCGCCGCGACGGAGCGTCGAAGAATCAATCCGTAGAGAGCACTTGATCCTTGCGCGGATCAAGGGGGAGCTACACCCTTGCGCGGGTGCTCCAACGAGGACTAGTGGGGAGTGGCGACTCTCCGATACCTCGGCAAAACATCGTCGTGTTCCTAACCCTTACTTTCAAGCATTTACTTTCGTGCATTACTTTCATTGCTTGTTTACTTTCCTAGAATTGCCATGCTAGTCTAGGATTGGAACTTAGGGTGCAAAACTTTTATCGATAGAATCACAAGAAACACTAGTAGGCACTAGGGGTGAAGTTTGGCTTGTAGGATTTAATTCTTGCAATTAATTTTTAGAAAAGCTCAATTCACCCCTCTCTTGGGCATCTTAATCCTTTCAATTGGTATCAGAGCCGTGTTGCTCTTAATTTAGGCTTCACCTCCTAGAGCAAGATGTCTAATGGGGAAGGACCACCTCCCACTTTTGAGGGAGATGATTTTCCATATTGGAAAATTCGTATGGAGGTGTACCTCGAAGCCATAGATGTTGGGTGCCTTAGAGCCGCAACCGAAGGGCTTCCTCCTATAAGGAATCCCGCCAACCCAAGTGGTGACGAGGAGAAGTACGACCGGTGGAATGCAAAGGCAAAAAATGCACTCTACCGGGGCTTAGGCAAAGATATCTTCAATCGTGTGCGTAATGCCAAAAATGCTCATGAATTGTGGGAAAATCTTTGTGCTCTCCATGAGGGAACTAAGAGTGAGCGTGAGGAACGCTATCATATTGCATTAAAGAAAATCAATTCTTTTGAGATGCTTCCCAAAGAAAGCGCTAATGAAATGTACACTCGTTTGAATGTTCTTGTAGAAGATCTCAATGCTCTTGGACTCACTCAAATGAGCCAATCGGATGTTGCAAGGAGGATCTTGAGTGTTCTCCCCGTTAAGAAGTATGGACACATTGTCACCGTACTTCACCAAAGTGATCTATCCGCCGCAACACCGACTCAAGTATTGGAAAAGATCAATGCTCATGAGATGTACATGCATATCACTCCAGAAGAGGGCTCATCATCTTCCAAGAAGAAAGACTTGGCCTTCAAAGCTAGCCATGAAAAGAAAAAGAAGAAGGGCCAAGCCATGATAGTGCAAGAAAGCTCAAGTGAAAGTGATATTGATGATGCATCACTTGCACTCATGGTGAGAAGAACTACCAAGATGCTAAAGAAGCTCAACAAGAGTGGCATCAAGTTCGATGGCAAGAAGAAGAAATTCTTCACTAGTAGCAAAAGGAAGCCAATCTTTGAAATGGATTGTTTCAATTGTGGAGAACTTGGCCACCTAGCTCACCAATGCCCGAAACCTCCAAAAGACAAGTACAAGAATAAGTACAAGGGCAAGAAAGATGACTCAAGTGATGAAGAAGATGAGAAGAAAAAAAACAAGTCATACAAAAAGAAAGATGGCAAGAAAAGAGAGTTCTACAAGAAGAAGAAGAGAGGCAAGGCTTATATTGTTGGTGATTGGCTCACCGACATTGAATCATCATGTGAGTCCTCCGGCGATGAAAGTGATAATGAAAAAGAGAAGATCGCCACATTTGTGATTGGGCCATCATCATCTTCACCGACATCTTCATCACCACCTTCACCGCCACCTTCACCATCATCTTCCGCTACTCATCTATGCCTTATGGCTAAGGGTGATCGAAAGGTACAAAATAGTGATAGTGATGATGATGATAGTGATAGTGATGATGAATATAATGCACCTTCTTATAATGAACTAGTAAAATTGTTGAACAAATACTCTAAAATCATAAGAAGAACTAGAAATGAAAATGATGAGCTTCAACATGAAAATGAATCACTCACATCCAAGCTTGAGAATGCAAATAAGACTAGTGATGAGCTCAAAGATCAAAATGAAACTATGTCTTCCTCTCTCAAAGAGCTCAAAACTTCTAATAAGGAGCTTAGAGATAAACATGATAAAATTGAGAAGAAGCATAGTGAACTCATCACTAGGCTAAACTTGCTAAAAGAATAATATACCGCATTGAAAATCAATTATGATACTCTTATTGTTGCTAATGAGCTTGCCCTCGAGACACATGATGCTACTAACCAAGTTAAGATTGATATAGCTACATCATGTGATGATTTGATTGTTGAGAACTTTGAGCAAGGCTCTAGCGGAAAAGGCAAGAGTGTGGTTGAGGCCAATAACTATGATGAGTATGTCAAGCTCAAGAGTGAGAATGAGATGCTTAAAGTTGAGAACAAGAAGTTGATGGCTCTTGAAAAGAAAACTTCAAATGAGTCACTTATAGAAGAAAATAAGAAGCTCAAGCAAGAAAAAAAGCATCTCAAGATCGTCCTAAGCAAGTTCACAAGAGGCCAACATTTGCAAAGTGAGCTACTCATGAACACCGTCATGAAGATGGATAGGAGTGGCATTGGCTACTTGGCAAATCAAGAGAAGAAGGTCAAGGCTAAACAACAACAATGCAAGACAAAGACCAAGCCAAAGAGATGTGTTGAGTGTGGACAAGAAGGCCATTTTGCTCATGAGTGCAAAACTCCACCACCACAACCCTTGCCCAAGCATGCTGGACCCTTTGCCTTCAATGCTCATTACATGCTTAGAAAGGACTCAAATGGAAAAATGAAAGTCATGTTCTTGGGTCCCCCTAACAAGAATAGGCCAAAGAAAATTTGGGTTGCCAAGTCACTAGTTGAGAAAGTTAAGGGTCCCTCTCAAGTTTGGGTCCCTAAACAAAAGGCTTGATCTCTTATGTGTAGGTGAACTACAAGACCGGTGGATCTCATTGGGTGATTGATAGTGGTTGCACACAACATATGACCGGTGATCCTCGTATGTTCACCTCACTTGAAGAGGATGGGGTATGTCAAGACAAGATCACATTTGGGGACAATTCAAAGAGCAAAGTCAAGGGTATAGGCAAAGTTGCAATATCAAATGATCATTCTCTCTCAAATGTGCTCTATGTTGCTTCATTGAGTTTCAACCTACTATCCATTGGGCAACTTTGTGATCTTGGCTACCAATGCTTGTTTAGTCCAAATGAAGTGGTTGTTACAAAGATAGATGACAAGCAAGTGATTTTCAAGGGCTTTAGATATAATAATCTCTATCTAGTTGACTTCACCTCCGAAGATGCTAACTTGATGACATGTTTATTCACCAAAACCACACTTGGATGGCTTTGGCATAGGAGGCTTGCTCATGTTGGAATGAACACTCTCAACAAGCTATTGAAGAAAGAATTAGTGAGAGGTTTGAAGGATGTAAAGTTTGAGAAGGACAAACCTTGTAGTGCATGTCAAGCCGGCAAACAAGTTGCAAACACTCATCCAACCAAAGCTTACATGTCAACATCAAGAGTACTAGAACTTCTACACATGGATTTGTTTGGTCCTACAACTTACAAGAGTTTGGGTGGAAATCTTTATTGTCTTATGATTGTGGATGACTTCTCAAGATACACTTGGACCTTCTTCCTTCATGACAAATCCGAAGTGGCAAGTTGCTTCAAGAAGTTTGCAAAGAGAGCTCAAAATGAATTTGAAGTCAAGATAAAGAAGATTAGAAGTGACAATGGAAAAGAGTTTGACAACACCAACATTGAAGCTTATTGTGATGAAATTGGAATCAAGCATGAAGTGTCATCAACCTACACTCCTCAACAAAATGGTGTAGTTGAGAGAAAGAACCGGACCTTGATCACTCTTGCAAGAACAATGTTAGATGAGTACAACACACCGGAGAAATTGTGGGCCGAGGCAATCAACATCGCATGCTATGCTTCAAATCGCCTTTTCCTACAGAAGTTTCTTGGCAAGACCCCCTATGAGTTGCTAAATGGGAAAAAGCCAGACGTCTCATTCTTCCGGGTGTTTGGTTGCAAATGCTACATCTACAAGAAGCGTCAACACCTAGGGAAGTTCCAAAGACGTTGTGATATTGGTTTTCTTGTTGGTTACTCATCAAAGTCCAAAGCATATAGAGTATTTAACCATGCCACCGGTTTGGTTGAAGAAACATATGATGTGGAATTTGATGAATCTAACGGCTCCCAAGGAGCAATTGAGAATTATGATGATGTAGGTGATGAACCATTGAGAGAGGCCATGAAGAACATGCCGGTGGGAGACATCAAGCCTAAAGTTGACGAAGACGATGTACAAATTATAAATCCACCATCTTCATCATATGTGCCTCAAGATGATGACAAGAATGAAAAAGTTGAAAATGAAGATACTCATATCTCTCATCAACAAGCCGAGGCACAAGCACAAGATGTCAATGCTCCCCACCCTACTCCTCAAATGGTTGATCGAAGAAACTCACCCCTACTTCAAGCACATCCACAAGATCTCATCATAGGGAGTCCTACAAAGGGTGTAATGACTCGATCTCAAAAATTTGCTTCTTTTGTTGAACATCACTCTTTTGTCTCTTGTCTTGAACCTAAGAATGTAGAAGAAGCTCTTCAAGATCCGGATTGGGTGAATGCCATGCATGAAGAATTGAACAACTTCGTCCGCAATCAAGTTTGGACACTTGAAGAGCATCCAAAAGATGCAAGAGTCATTGGAACCAAGTGGGTGTTCCGCAACAAGCAAGATGATCAAGGTGTAGTAGTAAGAAACAAGGCAAGACTAGTAGCAAAAGGGTTCTCTCAAGTTGAAGGTCTTGATTTTGGAGATACTTTTGCACCCGTTGCAAGACTTGAAGCCATTCGTATTCTTCTTGCATATGCATCACATCATGATATGAAACTATATCAAATGGATGTGAAAAGTGCATTTTTAAATGGCTTCATAAATGAACTAGTCTATGTTGAACAACCTCCCGGGTTTCAAGACCCTAGATATCCTAATCATGTTTATAGGTTGTCCAAGGCACTATATGGGCTCAAGCAAGCCCCTAGAGCGTGGTATGAGCGCCTCCGGGACTTCCTCATTGAGAAGGGCTTCGTTATTGGGAAGGTTGACACCACACTATTCACCAAGAAGTTTAATGGAGAGATCTTCATTTGTCAAGTCTATGTTGATGATATTATCTTTGGGTCAACAAATGAAGATTATTGCAAAGAATTTGGTGAATTGATGTCAAAAGAGTTCGAGATGTCAATGATTGGTGAGCTAACATTCTTCCTTGGGTTTCAAGTCAAGCAAATGAGAGAAGAGATTTTTATCTCTCAAGAAAAGTATACCAAGGATCTTCTCAAAAGATTCAAGATGGAAGAATGCAAGCCAATCAAGACCCCAATGCCAACTAATGGACATCTCAACCTAGATGAGGGAGGTAAACCAATCGATCAAACTCTTTACCGTTCTATGATTGGTAGCCTGTTGTACCTTACCGCATTTAGGCCTGACATCATGTTTAGTGTGTGCATGTGTGCTCGCTTTCAAGCGTGCCCTAAAGAACCTCACCTAAGTGCCGTAAAAAGAATCCTAAGATATCTTAAGTATACCCCAAGCATTGGACTTTCGTATCCCAAAGGAGCTAGATTCCAACTAGTTGGCTACTCCAATTCAGATTATGCCGGTTGCAAAATTGATAGAAAAAGCACATCCGGAGGATGCCATTTGCTTGGGAGATCCTTAGTATCTTGGTCATCTAAAAAGCAAAATAGTGTGGCTTTGTCCACCGCCGAGGCGGAATACATTGCCGCGGGGGCTTATTGTGCACAAATCCTATACATGAAACAAACCCTCCTAGACTATGGAGTTGTTCTTGAAAAGGTGCCGCTTTTATGTGACAATGAAAGTGCGGTTAAAATTGCTAATAATCCGGTACAACACTCTCGCACTAAGCACATTGATATCCGCCACCACTTTCTAAGAGATCATATTGCCAAAAATGATATATCACTAGAAGGTGTAAGAAGTGAAAATCAATTAGCGGATATCTTCACTAAACCTTTAGATGAGGCTACTTTTTGTAGGTTGAGAAGTGAACTAAATGTGCTTGATTCAAGCAACTTTAAAAAATGAGCTTGTATTGTCCCTTGCATTGCATTGTATTATTTGTCATGTTTAGATTTCTGTAATGCATCTAGAACTTGTCTAACACGGTTATGATAAACCTCCTTTGGAGGAGTGAAAAAGCCTAACCGTGGATCAAACTTGACAAGCAACTAGTCTACCTTTCTCGTGTTGCATTGCATATACATGGTTATTGCTTTGTCGTTTCTTTTCGGTTAAGCTTTGAGCAACCTCTATGTTCGTCCATGAATAGAGAGAGCATTTGAAGCTCCCAAGGGTTCATAAACTCTATTGCATGGTCATACGTTGCTCCTCGGGTGTTTGTTGAATATTTTCTTAAAAATAATACCAGCCAAAGGCAAAATACTTTGAAAATTTTGAGGGTTTGAGTGAGGTCACTCATATCAGGTTCCAATTGGTGTTTATTTGAGTCTCTTTGAATTGGAACTTGATTGGGAGAAGTCGCGTCGAAAAACGGTTTGAAAAAGAGCTTTTTACAGCGACCGAACGCTGGACCGGACGCTGCATCAGACGCGGTTTAGTTTCACCACCGCGTCCGGTCTTAGCGTCCACCAGCGCGTCCGGTCATTCCTAAAGTTTTTCTTTGAAATCTCTAACCGGACGCTGCACCGGACGCGCCCCTGTCGACCCCCGCATCTGGTCCCGGTAACCACCACCGCGTCCGGTCATCCGTTCCAACTTTCCGGGCTATGTCTAACCGGACGCTGTCAGCGTCCGATCGTGGATAATCGGACACGTCCGGTCATTCTAGGAGCTTACTGGAATGTGACCGGACGCTGCCTCCACCGCGTCCGGTCATTCGACCACCGCGTCCGGTCATCACGCGAAAAGCGGATCTCACCCCTTTTTTAACCATACGGTTGGATCTCGATTTCTTTTCTTTCATCATCGCCGTACTCACCGTTTTCGTCGAGATCCCGAGCACCACCACGCCATTGCCGTCGCACGCCCTTCTCCTGCGCCCTGCAGCCGCGCCTTCCTCGCTCTCACGCCCGCGCTGCGCTTCCTGCTCGCAGCCGCGCCGCGCCGTCCTCGCTCGCGTGCGCACGCCGGACCTCCATAGCGCCGCCGTGCCCGCACCCGCACCCGCACCGAGCCGCAACTGCGCCACCGCCGGAGCTGCGCCGCAGTAGTCGCGCTCAAGCCACCACTGTGCCCTAGCTTATGTGCCCTAGCTCCTCTGAGCTCTCTCCTTGCCGCGCGAATCCAGCTCCGAGGTCCTCGTCCACCTCCACCGAAAACCCTAACCCTAGGTCGCGAGTTTTCCGTCTTCAAAAATCTTCTCCGTCTTCGCGATCGTCTCTGTCTCCACGAGGTGACGTTTTCTCCTTGGATTAGGGTTTACCGTCGATTTTTTGGTGAATTACTAATTCAATTGTTGATCGATCGTCGATTGTATTCCAGGGTTTCGGTCGCCGTCTTCGGGTAACCCTAATACGTCGAGATCGTCTTCCAGTCATCGGATCATCGCTCGTCGAGGTAGCCATCACGGTCATCTCACATCTTACCTCACCTGCTTGCTCTTATTAGGATCTCACTTACCTTTTAGATATATATGTTGCTTATAGTAGATCCATCTATTCTATCATTTCAGTTTGTCCTGTCAGTGCTAAGTGGTTCAGGTGATCAGCTATGAATCCGAGGCCAAGCCTGCGGATACGGATTGAGGTCAAGCCTCACAAGCTTCAGTACATCATCTGTCTTGTCAGTTTGTGTCAGTTCAGCCGCTTGTCAGTATGGTCCGTTGCAAGAACGCTGGCGGGGCACCCAGTGATAGGGATGACAGTCCTCCCAGAAGGACAGAGATAGCTCGCGGGAAGCGAGTAAATATTGCTGCAAAGAAAAGGAAAAGAACTCTTACAGAGGCAGAGACAGCTCAGGCAGTTGCAGATGCAGCAGAGGCAACAGAGAGGGGTGGCAGGAGCAGTGGTATTCGCATTAGAGAGAGTCACTTTCATCTTGAAGGTCGACAACTCGGCACAGAGGCTACAGAGGAGATAGTAGAGGCTACAGAGGAGACAGTGGATGCCCCTGTAGAGCAGCCTACAAAGAATCCACAGGAGACTGAGGAGCAGACAGTACAGACTCCACAGCGTCGTCGCTCAGGACGTACGCGTGCTCAGGTCACTCCCAGGCCAGAGGGTCAATGTCATGGAGGTCGTCCACCTCCCAGGGCTAGAGGTCACCCACCTGTGGAGCACTTTGACCTTAGGGGTGCTACAGCCAGACAGGTCCAGGCCCTCAGGTTTGTTGAGGTGTCTCGGTGGTTCCCACCCCAGCGGGATCCCCGGGCGTCAGAGGGCTTCTACACACCTCTGCACGAGGATTTCTATAGGGCCTATGTCGACAGTGGAATAGCTTTCAGACCACAGAGAGTCTGTCGACTAGAGGCACTAGTTGAGGTGGTTGGTGAGCAGCTTCGTTCACATCTGTCTTTTTTGCCTGGACTATCAGATCTACTTGGACGGACTGGAGCATACTGCGGAACCTGGGTCAGAGAGTTTTACTCGTCACTATGGATCGACCCTGCACATCAGTTCATTCACTTTGCTTTCAGAGGTCGTGACCGCAGGTTATACAGCACCAGGGTACGGGAGATTCTCAGACTCCCCGCTTCAGAGACCAAGATCCATCAGTTGTGCTTCGGACAGACTGCTCCTCTGAGACGCCCTCACGGCGGGACAGTGCCTCCTACTGACTTGATTTGACCCTGCTTTCGTGAGCCTTTTGGCGAAGGGTCTCGACGCACGCCAGCCAGCCTAACACTCATAGCGAGAGTGCTAGATGCTATAGTGAGGAGGACACTTCTTCCTAGACTTAGATACAGAGAGGGTCTCACTCGCATGCAGCTATGGGTGATACATCACCTCGTCTCACATACCCCGTTTGACCTTTGGGATCTGATGCTTTGTGAGATGGAGGATACCTTGGCAGAGGGGTTCAAGGGACACAGGCAGCTACCATATGCATACTAGATCTGCTTCATTATTAGGACTGCCTGTGAGTTGCCTGCAGAGATTAGAGCTGAAATTTCTGATACTACCACAGCCTTCCCAGAGTATGACATCCGCCAGCTGTGGGCATCAGTGACTAGAGAGCAGGCACCTGGCCCAGGACAGCGACAGAGGCCAGAGGTACCAGAGACAGCCGCTGAGCAGGACGAGACCATTGAGGGTCTTGCCGAGGCAGAGCTTGCAGATTTAGATGCTCAGCCGGCTGATCAAGCCGAGGATGTGGCCACTGACAGCACAGATGAAGACTACCAGCCCATCCCCTGGTACCGCTCTCCTCGGCCTCACGACCATAAGGCCGGTGGCTCTGGCTCAGCCTCCCGCTCAGATCCAGCCATGGTGGCTATCCTTGAGAGGTTGACCCAGGCCCAGGAGAGACAGGAGATACAGATGCAGCAACAGGCACAGGACTCAGCTGCAGCGTTTGTACAGATTCAAGCTCGCCAGGACGAGCTCCAGAGGCAACAGCTCGAGTTTCAGCGACAGCAGTTTGAGATGCAGAGGCAGCAGGCAGCCACTCAGCAGCAGTACTTAGAGCTCGTGCGCCACCTTGTCACTGTGGGAGTACCGCCACCACCGTCTGTCCTGACTCTAGCTTTACAGTCTAGTGGACCTCAGAGTCAGGGGCAGCCGAGTTTTCAGTACACCTCCCCTCAGCAGCAGATACCGCAGACATTTTAGTCTCTGAGCTACACGCCTATCCAGACAGGATTCACTCCACCAGCTCAGTCGGGACCTCACCGACTTCCAGGCACTGTATTCCCTGACTTCAGTGCTACATACAGTGAGCTGACTGGACAGCCATCACCGTCATACACTACTCTTGTGTCTACCTCAGAGATGTCGGCTTCAGAGACTGCTACGTTTCTAGTGACAGGGGCTCCTACTACAGACACTCTGTCTTCCTCAGTTGCATCTACAGATCCTCCCACTCTATGTGTCTTTCAGGCTCAGGCGACAGTGACCGATCCGATAGTTGCTTCTACACCTTCAGTCACTGCACCTCCTCTACAAACCCATACTACTTCACTGCCACGTTCAGCTTCAGAGGGTCAGCCTGACAGTTCAGAGTCTGAGGAGGACACTTCACAGTTCGTGATCACTCCACGCTCCTCGGCACCTGACACGACAGCTTCTGTTCCCCCATCAGATCCCCAGATTAGTTTTTTGGCGGTTGATGCCAAAGGGGGGGAGAGAGCATAGATTCAGGGGGAGTGGTGATAGAGGGTTTTGTTTTTCGTATGTGCTACTTTCATGCATCATGTTTACTTTTCTCGCCCTGCATTGTGTGACAATAACTTTGTGAGACTACGTCTTAATCATTATGTCACTTATTGGTTTTTAGTTCATAAGGTTGTGCTTCCGTGCCTTACTCCGATTTCATATGAGCAATGTTTTATGTGTACTAACTCTTCATGTTTTATCTTATGAGTACACTCAGTTGGCTTGGAACACATAAGCAATGACTAACCCTTTGTGCTTACAGCTTTTTGCTTATGTGAACCAAGCATGATCAAAAACCTCAACTCATATCTTCTGAATCTAAGTGTTGTCATCAATCACCAAAAAGGGAGAGATTGAAAGCATCTAGGCCCCGGTGTTGGTTTCGGCAATTGATGACAACGCATAATTACCATGACTAACGTGTGTTTTACAGAAACGTTGGTAAGTTAGGTCATGGACATGATAACTGCTTTGGGCAATATGGTATTCATGTCCCTTGATGAAATTTATTTCGGTTTTCAAAGGATCAACGATTAAGATTAAGGACGGTTAGTTCCGGATGTCAAGGTGTTGAGTTACATCTGGAATAGTCATTAGGATCTTTGTTTCTTCCTTTGACCGTACTATAAAGGGGGGCATGAGCGAGTAGCTTGACCTAGGTGAGTCTTATGTTTAGGTGTGGTGCACACTTGTCAAACTTAGCACTAGGTAGCTCGAGAAAATCTCAGAGTTTAGTTGGAAGCAACTTGGTTCAAGTTGCATCGCGTTTAGAAGACGTTTGAGCCGTTTACTTATGACCGGACGCGGTCCTGGTCATGACCGGACACGTCCGGTCAGTACTAACACTTCACTACGGTTTCAACTGATCGACCGGACGCGGTCCTTGAGAGGACCGGACGCGGTGGTCAGTCTGACACGTGTTCCAGAGGATAAACAGCGTAATCGGACGCGACTGTGAAGTGATCGGCGCGTCCGGTCACGTTCTAGTAAGGTCCCGTGGTGACCTGACGCATCCGGTCACCTATGATCGAACGCGGTCATGCGTCAGGTCATCTTTCCAGTAAGCTCTTGCATGATCGGACGTGTCCGGTCATCCCTGATCGGCGCGTCCGGTCATCTCAGATCGGCGCGTCCGGTCATCACAGATCGGCGTGTCCGGTCACTCAGCGTAGCTTTCGGTTTTCGACCGTTACACCTGATCGGCGCGTCCGGTCATGTCGACAGGCGCGTCCGGTCAGTGCGCGTTTTGCTGATTCGAAAGCTAACGGTTGGATTTGTCTGAGGGGTGTATAAATACATCCCCTCCACCTCTTTTAGAGGTCTCTTGCTCATTTGTTCAGCTGAGAAACACCTTTGAAGTGCAAGGGAGTGTAAGAGCCCTAGTGAGGATATAGATTTGTGAATCAAAGTTTGAGAATCCTCTCTAGTGACAAGAGTGTAGCAAGTGTGCATTCATCTTCTCATTAGGCTTGTTGTGGTCAAGTGAGAGTTCTAGCTTGTTACTCTTGGTGATCGCCATCACCTAGACGGTTTGGTGGTGATTGGGAGTTTGGTGATCATCCGACGAGATTGTGGGTGACCCAACTCAAGGTGTGAGCGGTTTTGGGTGATTCGCCGCGACGGAGCATCGAAGAATCAACCCGTAGAGAGCACTTGATCCTTGCGCGGATCAAGGGGGAGCTACACCCTTGCGCGGGTGCTCCAACGAGGACTAGTGGGGAGTGGCGACTCTCCGATACCTCGGCAAAACATCGTCGTGTTCCTAACCCTTACTTTCAAGCATTTACTTTCGTGCATTACTGTCATTGCTTGTTTACTTTCCTAGAATTGCCATGCTAGTCTAGGATTGGAACTTAGGATGTAAAACTTTTATCGATAGAATCACAAGGAACACTAGTAGGCACTAGGGGTGAAGTTTGGCTTGTAGGATTTAATTCTTGCAATTAATTTTTAGAAAAGCCCAATTCACCCCCCCCTCTTGGGCATCTTGATCCTTTCAGAAAACAGTACATAAGAGTTTCATTCCTACGAAACTATCTCTAATTTCATGAAACTTTTATCATCTCTCTCTTAATCAATGCAGTGCGATGTTAGCGTATTTAATGCCCACGAAACTCTATGAAACCCCATTAAGATTGGCCTTAGAGTCAATAACCAGCTACTTGTTACAATTTCCCTAATTCTTCTTCTATAAAGTAGCATGACCTATCAATTTGCAAATTGCTCCAGCAAGCACCATTAGTTTATCAACAGCAGGGCCGTCCATTAGCGGGGCAGAATGGGTGACCACACATATATAGAACCCCAAAAAATTTAGATACTCCAATTGTTGATTACATAAGAGCAACTCCAAATCAAGGTCTTTACTTTTGATTTGAGAGCTTCCTTTACTTTTAAGGGTCTGGTTTTTTTTTGGCATCTACTACTGTAGGAGCCCACAAACCATGGCCCTCAACTCAATCTATTTCAATAGACATGGGTATATGGGGCCTACTTTTCCCTAGCTATTCTTCCTCTCATCGACTGAGCTACGCACGCTGTTGTCGGGCAGAGAAGCCGCACCAAGAGAGGTGGCGAATGGTGAACTAGAGAGGGAGAGATGGCTCAGGCAGTCTTGGACCCTAATCCAGCGATGATGCTTCTTCCCTGTTTAGATAGATGGACACGGAGATGGAGGATTGTAGGTGGCGGCATGGAGGGAGTAGTAGGGCGGCAGCGCATGAGAGAGTTGGGTAGAAACAAAGATGCGCCGGAGGGAGTTGGGTTGGGGGAAAATTTTCCTGCAGAAAAAAAATGTAGAGTATGGAGCTTCCTATGCACTCATGGAAGATGGGGTTGAGAGGGGAGATTTGGGGCCTCCATAAAATAGGGACTTGAGTTGGGGCTTTGTTGGCCTAAATTTTTTCACTCTGGCCCCAAAGGTAGAGTATAAGTGATCCCGTTGGCGATGCTCTAAACACTAAGTATGCTTAATTAGCGGCATAATTAACCCATGTCTACACTTGGAAGCAAAAAGTTTGGCAGACCAATCTGTTTACAAGTTCAGCTTTATTTTTATTGCCTGAAAAAAAATGTAGAATTCATGTATTGTTTAAATCATTAGTTACTTCTTTGATGAAAAACTATGGGCGAGTTCGCCACAACACTTCATTTTCTATTTTTTTTTATTTACAAAGTACAACATATGTACACTGAGAAAAGAGAACTGCAAAACACAAGCAAATCTAGTGATCTTTTATTTAAAATGACTCTCTAAATGATGATTTAGGGAGTAAATAAATTTTAAAATTACTCTTGGAGATGCTCTTAGCCTCCACTGCAGCTAGTCGTGGTCTCATGGGCTCATGGCGGCTACCACGCGTGACAGTTGCTGCTCAGTGCTCACCCGGACGTTGGGGACTCGGTAGTGAACTAGCATAACTAACGTGTACATAGGGACCGTTTTGGAAAAAGAAATCAGGTCGCAGTTAATAATTGCCATCCACACAGACACAGCCACACCACGAAAAAAATGCTATGTACCAGTTTGGAAGCGAGCTGCGAAGAAGAGCCGGTGAGCTATCTAAAGACTGTGGCCGGGCAACTTTTTGGGCCAAGTAGAGGCCTAATAGGTAAATAAATGACTGATCGGGATCCCCGGCCGCGTACCGATCAATCAGGCATGTGTGCAGCGGCGGCAGCTGGCAGTCTCAGAGCTAATCAGCTAAATGACCTGATGAATTACTGACTTTGAAACAGCAGGCAAACTTGGAATGGAGTCTGATTTGTTCCCCATCCAGCATCACGCATCATCCTCCATCATTTAGCTCAGGTCGTGTAACACCCCTGGTGTTACGAGCTTGCTTAGCACCCAAATAGGATCAAAAGAAATAAAGTAAGCAAGTTCTCGGGTTTAAAAATTTTACTTCACATGATTGATAAACAGATAATGTCGCTTAATTGGGTCTACGTGAGGTCATGCTAATGAGATTTAAGTTGTTTGAATTAATGGACATGAAAAACAATTTTTGTAAACAAAAATAAAAATACCACCGTATGTAGTACTTAAAAATTTGGAGTGCAAGTCGAGCAGATGAAAATACAACTTTTAGTTGGAAAATAAATATTGTTAAATAGTGTTTTGCAAACTCAAAAATCGAATTCGGAAGTCCATCCGACCTCGACTCTAGATCTCGTCTAAGTTCGAACCGACGCTAGGCAATGCCATTTTGGCATTCGAATCCTAACAAAAATGATTAAAACCTAAAACTCTAGGTATCATCTATAACCGAAGGGAGTAATGACAATGTCGTTTTGACATGTAAAATTGAAAGAAATAACGAAGCACTAGCTACATGTAGTGGTACCATCGGTTGCATCTAAGTGGGCGTGTGAGCTTGGTATAGGTTGTTGGCATGTTGGGGGGGTCACGTTGCTCCCGTAAAAATTTGCCAAAACTACCTAGAGCACACGGTGAACCTTGTTCCTTGCTCTGTTCGCGAACTGGCACTTGGCATGACGAACGCATCTTGGCACCTTCCCATCTTCTCCTCGGGTCACTCTCGGGCCGTGTCGATGGCTTCGATAGGCAGTTGTTGGTGCGACCGTAGGTGCACAAAACTAGTTGAGCCATGCTCCGATGAATCGATGATTTTCTGCTCTGCTTTAATTTTCGTGCTCGTCAACTCTTGCTAGTGTTCAGCCGGCGTCTGCTGTCGCCTCGCGTGCACGCTTCCGTGCGTGGCCGCGCCTGGCCACGGTCGTGTCAGTGGCCCACTTTGGCCGGCTGCTGGCCGTCCGCTGCTGCCTGCTCCGCCTTAGAGCCATCGCGTCACCTTGTGCGGCGCTGCGCGAGGCCGTGGCCCCGTCCGGAGGGGCGCGTGTTCGTCCGTGGTGCCGCCCGTGGGCGCACTCTCTGGCAGCCAGCGCGCGTCGCCAAGGCGTGGACTAGCCAAGGGCCCCGGTTCCCGTCTCCTCTATTTTTTCCGACCGGCGACCCCACTCGCCGAATCCGGCATGGAGGGGTCACCTCGGCTCAGCTCAGCATGGCCAGCGCGTCTCTCCAGGGCCCGTTATCGCATCAGCTGTGCGCGTGCTGGTAGGCCGCTGTCGGTCGGAGCCGCCCCCCCCTTTATTTGCTCGACCCACCGCATGACCTCCCCCGACCGCACCGCGCTGTACCACCGTCCCTCTCCTTTCCTCCCTAATCACCAATTTGTGCTTTGCAGCGTGATTCATCGCGCCAGTAGGTGGCATGGGGAGTCGGCTAGGTGCCCTTTTCGCCTCGAGCTCGGCCATGCTTCACCGGCCGCCTCTTTCGCTTGCTCCTCGCCGCCGGTCACGGGTGCCGCCAGGTGGGTAGGTTGGGCAGTATGGCCCGTGTGGTCAATAGAAATCCAATTGCCTGTGCCCCTGAGCTTACCGCGACCCCCTTGTCCCGATGCTCGTGTTGTCTTGGCCAGGCCGACCGTTGGTGACAAGGTGACGCAGGGATGCCCGGCTCGGAGTGCCATCGCACGGTGCGGGCGCACGTGGCCGGAGTTCCTCGACCTTCCTCCACCTCAATCGGTTGCACGGCCGTCCTCACGGTGAGTCTCTCCTGCCTCCCCACAACCTCTTTTGCCTCGTTAGCCAGTAGGGTCGCCGGAGCGTGCCCGCCGCTTTGTCGGTTGGCCGCCTTCGGGAGCAGAGCGATAGGGTCCACGATGCGCTTCCGAATCATCGTCTAGGGTTTTGTCTCGGCTCCGCGGTGCCCATCGGCTCACTTGTTGGGCGGGTATTCGCCCCGTTGGCCGACGTAGGTGCAAGGTGCCGTCCAAAGTTGCACCGTCGGGCGCGGTGGTGTTGGGGACCGGCCATTGGTGAAGATGGTTTTGCGTGGGGTGCTCGGTGCAAAGCGCGTCTCTGGTACAATAGTGCGCTGGAGCGTCTCGTAATAAACTGTTGGTCTAGGGTCTCTTTTGTTAAATTGCGGATGCGAGTGCGGGCTCCTCGTCGCGGGCCGTCGGTCGGGCCGGCCTGCGGCGCGCGCAGTCGTTCCCGCGTGGGCCGCTGGGGCTGGCGGGCTGGGTTGTGGCCGCCGGCCCTTTTCGAATGTTAAAGCTTTTTCCAATTAGCCCTTTAGAGTAAACTTGTAAATTCAATATGAAATCTGGTAGGAGTCCAAAAATTGTGAAACAAGTTTTGTTTGGTTTCTAAAATCATTCTCTATATGTTAGTGCATTTATTTCACATAGTCGTATGATGTTTTCAGAAGCTCATTAATTAATTAGAGAGAATTAACATTTCTGGACTATGAACTTGTACGAATTTCCAAGGTCAATCTGTACCAGTAATAATTCTATAAATTTCACAGTAGGTTCCTAACATTATTAAGTACTCACTAGCTTGGGTAACTCCAGAATACTAGATGTTTGAAAAGCTAATAAGCCCTAGTTCGAATATAGATTTAATTGAAAAATGGATAAAGCAACACCTCGGGTTGTTTTACAACTTTTGTCAGGAAAGTAACGTCTGGACCAACGACGTGGGTACATGGCCTAGTGCGTAGTCATTAGAGTCAGCTCGTTAGCTTGCGAAGTGTATCGTGTTCTCCTAGTTGCAATTACGGTTGTCCATTTACGCCTTGCATCGCATCCACAGATGTCTTAATAGGAGCGTTGATGGATTGCGGAGTCATCTGGAGCAGCAGAGAAGGTGGTGCCTTGAGGATCGTGTCATCATGTTGGAATGCTAACTCGGTTAAATTCTACCTAGGCAAGCCCCGGTGCATAACCCCTATTATTCTGCACTTTATTTTATGCTTGTGCATTAAGTTTAAAGGAGTTGAATGAAACCCACTTGCACATAAATATCCTGATCCCATGAGTTGTACTAGCATGTCAGGATCGTGTAGATTGCTATGCTACAGGACTCCGGTAGAAGTCGAGTGATTTTCTGTCACTCGCAAGAGATAGGAATTATAATATTGTTACTATCATCATGATACTATCACGTGAAATACGAATGTAATTGGATAATTGGAGACCGAGCGGAACGGATTGGATGGACTTAGATCTGGTTGGGCAATAGAGCGGGGCTTTGGTTGCATTTGTTCCGCCTGTGTCAATTAAGGACCGTTCGTTGCATGGACCCTGGTCAAGTCACAGATTTATTGTCCCGAGCATATACTTGCTTATGGGAGCGGGAAAGCTTGTTTCTCTCTTGTCATGGGTTCCGGCTCTTTTCGGACCGGCTTTTTAGGGTGGTTATATATATTGGGTTGAGGAGGTCTAAGCACCATACTGAGGTCGGGCCTGCAGTGTTGGGGGCTTAGCGTCCGAGCTTGGACGAGGACCTAGACCCCTTGACAGGAGTGGAACGAATTGGTCTTGCTTGTGCCCGAGGTATAAGCGAGGCGTGTGTTTTCGGGGCACCCAGCTGGGCATATTGATTCGCGAATCGCCGTTTCTGCGTGACGGTACGGCTTGACTACGCTATGGCATCATAGTAAGAATTGAAATATGAAGGGTGGAAAAATAGTTCTGATTGCTCAACCCTTGCTTGGTTATAGACTAGGTGCTTACGTAGAAGGTTGGATAAGAAATAAAATACGGTTATTGAAAGTAAGAAATTAAGGACACACTCTTAGCGCTACTTCTCGCAAACAAGAAACCCATAAGCTAAAAAGCCTTGCATAATCCTTGGAGTCTATTTACTTCCTCCTGACGGGTAAGTCTTGCGGAGTACAATTGAGTACTCAGGGTTTGTTCTACCCTGTTGCAGGTGGCAGGTGCTGATAAGCTGACACTTGTGTGTGGAAACCTCCTGGTGGGCTCAGCGAGGATTTTCTTGGCGATGCGGAGTAGAGTTATTTATGAAACTCTCACCAAAAGTTTTACAAGGGAAAAATACTATTAACTTGTTATCATTCATGCATTTAAACGTTCTTCATGTTAATGTTTAACTTGTCATTAAATGGTTTTATTTCCGCTGAACTCTGATAATATTTGATATTCCGTTGTTATAACTACATAAGGAATTACTCTGATGTTGTACTAAAAGTTATGTAAGAAATGGTAAGGATGTTGTAAGCTTTACTCTCTCATTTGTGATCCTGATGTAAAAATGTGGATCTTCGAGTTCTCCCTTGCGGTGTGCTCGATGGAATCGCGTAGTTTAGTGTTCTCCCCGAGGTACTTAGTGTCTAATGGAAGACGAGTACTCTTGGGAGGGCATTAGATTAGGCGATTCTGTCACAGGTCGCTTCATGGCTGTCAGCAAAGCGTCTAAAGAGGAAACAACACTGCTTTGCATTATTTTTTCTTTTATATACCGTCAACTCCACGACTGTTCAATTCGTACTACATACATAATATAAGAGAGTGAGCCTAGCTCAAATGGTTGTGTGGGAACCACCTTTGTTCGAGCCCTCTTCGGCTCAAATGCTAATGCTCCTGTGAGGACGTCCGTCTGGCGTGTCTGTCTGGACGCCTCGTTCCGAGCCTATGCAGCGATCGAACCCAACATCAACGGGCCTGTGGCCTCTCCAATCAATTCCGCTCCTCATCTTATCTATTTGCTCTCGTCTAAAACACTTCCCCACTCCCGACCATCACAGACCTTTCATCGCACTGTCCACCCATAGCGGCCGCGTCCACGGTGCCATCCACTCGCCGCGGCCATCCCCTGCCGCACCCCATCCCATGTCGCGCCACAAGGGGCATGCGTCCCCTGCCACACCCCCATTAACCTCACTCATCGTGGCCATGGCGTGCACCGCGCCACCACCACCCTAGCGCCACCGGGAGGAGGTTGCCACCGGTACTGAAGCTCCCCACCAAGTAAGCCGTGATCGCGCGGGCAAACGCTGTGTTTCAAGTTTTCAAGCGTTTCAGACTTTTGTTTGAAGTGTATCATCTGGATGTTGCAAAAGTATATCTCAGATGTTGTATATGTGACAATGACAAAATATGCATGTTGTAAGCTTATGTTTTAAATGTTTTAGGCGTTTCAGACTTTTGTTTCAAATGTTTCATCTAGATGTTACAAAAATAGATCTCGGATGTTGCATATATTACAATGACAATATACGCATGTTGCAAGCGTATGTTTTAAGTGTTTTATCTATTTCAGACTTATGTTGCAAATGCTTAATCTGGATGTTTCAAAAATAGATATTGATTTTGCACATGTTACAATGGCTACACACGCATATTTCAAGCACATGTTTCAAGTGTTTCATCTGTTTCAGACTTATGTTGCAAATGTTTCATCTAGATGTTTTAAAAGTAGATTGGGTGTTGCAGGCTGCCGTCCGCCTACTGTTGCTAAGGCGCCGCCATGGTTCGTATGCGGGTGCCTGAGGTGGCAGACACCTCCGCGGCGCACATCTGCAGGCGGGGCAGGTGGGCGCGGGGTCGTGGTTCTACCATGCGGGCATGGGATGGGCGCTGGCCACGGTTCCACCATGCAAGCGCAAGATGCGCGCGCGGCACGTTTCCGGACGCTAGCGTTGGATGTTAACAGGACGGGGCACATGAGATGCAGTGCGGGCATGGGCGAGGGTGCTACGTCCGGACGTGAGCCTGGGGCCAGACGTCCGGGCACTAGCCTTACCGCGGCTCAAATTTTGGCACCTATTTTCTTTTTATCGACGATGAAAACCCACCTAGTTCCTCTTAGTTTGATCTCATTTTTTATTCGGACTACATGACCATGAGAGTTTGCCGACTGTGACTATAAATATTTTCATTCCAGGGAGGCAAATTGAAGTTAATGACACTCACACGAAAGTTAGCACATGTAGTGCTAGCAGTTCAGCCCCTTTGTTCTTCATTTCCTTAATGTCTAACGCATTGGCACCAGGCATACAAAAACACTCGTCACAGATGACATCGATGCATGATGGCGTTCATGCGTATACTCATGATAAATGAATGATGCATCATCACTTGGTTGTTGAATAACCTCCTCCAATGGTTTTCAAGCCTACGAGTTACAACCTAAATCAATACCAAGTACTATTATATATTCTTCTACCCCCATGCCTTGGAAGTCATCCAAATATTACAAGAGATAGTGTGACTTCCGTCGTGTAGCTATAAGTGTACGAGGAGGCAAACTCTGAAATATTGGAGGAAACTAAAATACCATGTTTCAGCTTTCACGCTTGTAGAACTGAGTGCATCGCCAGTAACATGGCAAGGAATGTGACCATTGAAGGAGGACACAAAGACAGCTGAATCAGCAAACATAGTGCATTTACATGATTAGTATTCGTTCAATCCCTGAAAGAAATTCAGGCACCAAATCATATACCACGTAAGCACTTTAGCACATTCCTGCTATTATGTTGTTGGCACATCTGGAAGCAGCGCAACAACATCATTTTCAGAAACGAAAGGACTACTCTTCCGGCCACCCTAGTTGCTTGCAACTCAAAAGCTTATCTGTGGGCTGCTCAACTGTCACGTGAAGATGCATCTATTGCCTCGAACTGGTGCTCCATTTTGGCAAACGCTATGTAATACTTAAGCAGCCTAGAAACGATATGTTTGTAAACTACCTGGCTATATGAGGGCCACAATCAATATATCTACCAGGTGGGGGATTCTCTCACCCCGTCGAGTTATCAAAAAAAATGTAGCAATACAAGAGTTGAGGTTGTTATCCAAGAGCTTACTGCCAGCCTCTAGGCGATGATTTTAGTGTTGGATGCTCCTAGAGTCTAAGGTAGACTTGAACTTAATATGGATTGTGCCCACAGTCACCGGGAACGTGGTACGATGCCATGTTCCGCGTCCCGAAATGTGTGTTCCGGGACGCAAACGTGGAACAGTTTTGCCCCGACAGTGAAAAATCCTTTCTCAAGGAGCGTTCCGGAGCATACTACGTTCCACAATCCCTGTTCCACGACCCAATGGTTCCAAGAACTATGTGACTGTGATTGTGCCTCCAACTTGGCATGGACGCCCATAGTCTTCCCTGCCTCCATATATGCCTCTCACCAAGTACATCCTTTACCCCCCATAGTTACTAAGAGTAATAATATCACTAGGTAAACCGGAGAATAAATTCTCATGCTCTAACTCTAATAATATTGTCTTGCATGGCAACTTGAGGAGTGTAGTGTGTATCGGAATGAGTCAAATAAACCATATTGACATGCATACGCCTAGCCTCCTCACGCCCATTGCTCGCCCCTGACTCCTGCAATCTTCCCACGTTTCGGACCACCTAGATCATGCGCTCTCACAACCGGATATCCAGAATAAAGGGACATATATTCGGTACTGTTTTGAGAGGATATCCAGAATAAAGGGACATATATTTGGAACTGTTTTGAGAAAAAAAAAATTGGATAATCGCGATCCACACAGACGTAGCCACTCTTCTACCGCTTGAGTGCTACTGATAGGCATGCAGTCAGCACTAATAATGACATCATTAGGCACAATCAAGGGAATGCTATGTAGCAGTTTGGAAGCGAGCTGTGAAGAGGAACCGTTGAGCTATCTAAAGACTGCGGCCAACTTTGAAGCGGTGTGTGCAGCGGTGGCAGCAGGCAGTCTCGTAGCTAAATGACCTGAAGCTACTGATAACTTTGAAACAGCAGCGCAAGCTTGGAAAGGACGCTGATCCGTTCCCGATCCAGCATCAAGCATCATCCTCCATCTCCTATTCAGAGTTCAGTAATGCAACTCAGTTCGCTTCATGGCTGTCAACAAAGCGTCTGAAGAGGAAACACCACTGCTTTCCATTTTTTATATACACAGACGGGCAATGCTAACTTGCTCTGATACAAACTTTACCTCCGAGGAGGTAATATTTCAAATTGATCTGAGCCATTTCACATTTTATAAATTACTTAATAAATTAAAAAAATCTAGAAAAACAAAATAAAATCTCGCCACATCCCCTAATGATGGGAGGGAAATCCATGAAGACATGCATGCCGACTCCCCCACATGCAAGCCGATTCCCCTAATCATGGACTAATCACGCGCGCGGCAGCGATTCTTTCCCTCTCCATGTACACGCTAGCTAGCTCCTTCCTTCCGTGGAGACGTGTTTTAAATTTGAACATGCACAATCATTTATTCTAATAAAATAATAGATAAGTAAGTGGATATTTGTTGTCTTCAAAATCAAGTTGATCTCCAAATATAAATTTAAATTTGAAGTATTCGATTCATATACACATATAATACGTGTGATGTTTCCAGCGAAATATCAATAGATTAATATAGTTTTTATCAGTATTAGAGAGCTTGCAGCAATTAAACGAAATGTCATTAAATTAATATATAACATAGAAACTTTTATCAAATCCTAAAGTTACAAACATATCTTTTTTTATCAAATTCTAAAGTAACAAATGAAATTACGTTACAGGCACTAATAACACGTTACACACTCACCTAACACGCATACACAGGCTAATAATATGCATGCATGTCACGTATCCACTCACCTAAAATGCATACACACACTAAAACAAGCACGCACATGCAAATCATATTGCACATAATAAAACTTTAATGTGTCACGCAAAAAAAAGGGCGGTTCTAGCGCCCAGACGCATGGGGCCGTCCGGACGCGTCTAGATGGTGCGCGCGCTCCGCACGGAACGGCTCCCCCCACGAGAAAAAAAAAAAGGCCCCCGCTCCGCCCGCAATGTGCGCGGGATCCGCTCCATTGCTGACCTCGCCCGCCATAGCACCTCCGCACGCCCGCCAACTCGTTCTCCAGATCCCCCCAGCTTGCACGGGTCCGCCCATCGCCATCCTCGCCCGCCGTAGCACCTCTGCACGCCTGCTAGCTCATTCTCTAGATCCCACCCCCCAGCTTGCACGGGTCCAACCATCGGCGACCTCGCCCGACCCCCAGCACCTCCACACAGCCGCCATCTCGTTCTCCCGAGGCCACCCCCCTTCCCTTGCCGCTGCAACGGTAGGTGAAGAAACTGAAACAACAGAGTAACACTAGTGAAACATCAGCTGAGACCCTATTGCAACATCAATTGAATATTTGTTGCAATAAAGAAAATTGCTTGTTGAAACACCAAATCAGAGCAAGTGCAACAAACAAAACAAAGCTACTGAAACTTCCAAAAAATAGTAATGCATACATGTTGGAACAAAGGGACTTACTCGTTGAAACAGCAAATCAAAATAACTGAAACAAACATAACAAAACTACTGCAACATCCGGGAAAGTGCTAATGCATACTCGTGCAACAGCAACCCAAAAGCTACTGCAACAAATTGCAATGCAAGAATGAAATATCAGCAAAAAAACTAGTGAAACAAAAAGAAGAAAAAGCTTGTGCAACAGAAAAAAGACGCTACTGCAACAACATAAACAGGCCTGGTGCAACAAAAAATCGCCACAAACCCTAGCCCCACCGCTGCGTCTTAGATCCAGTGGAGGAGTGAAGGAGTAGGAGGAGGAAGGCCATATCCAGAGGAGGAGGAGGGAGGAGACCTCAGATCTAGAGGAGAACGGGGGGAGGAGGAGGGGATGGCTGCAACATCAGAGAAATCGTGCAAAAGCATTTCACATCATCTATTGCGTGTAGATCCGAATCGCCACAAACCCTAGCCACCATCAAAACCATAGATCCAGAGAGGGGAGGGAGGAGGAGGAAAGAGGAAGAGGAGGGGGAGTAAGAGGAGGGAACAGATCGAGAACCAGAGGGGAAGGAGGAGGAGTCGTGCCTCAGATCTAGATCCCTCCCTACCTACCTCGTCGGAGCCCATGGAGCTAGCGGCGCGTGAGGGCGAGAGCACCAAGGATGGAGGAGGAGGTGCGTGGGCTGACCGAATGCTGCCGCCGTCGCCCCCAACTCCGGTGGCGAGGAGGGCGTGCATGTCGCATCAGTGGGGAGGAAGAGGGGGAAGGAGGGGAGGGAGGGAGGGAGGGAGGGGGAGGGGAGGGAGGAGGGGAGGCTCGCCACCAGCGCAGACGCACACGGGGGAGGAGTGCGTCGGCGTGGCGCTGGAGGAGCGCGCACGGGGGAGCGACGGAGACAAAGAGGAGAGAGAGAAGGCGGAATGGATAATGCGGGGAGGAGGCGAGCGAGTCTGCGAGTGGAGGCAGGGAGGAGGCGAGCGAGTGAAGGCGGGGCGTCCGGCGTGGGTCGGACGCCCTGTATGTATCATTACCGGAAAAAAATTGCATACACAGTACGGTAAAAATCATGTCACGTATCCACTCTTACCTAAAATGCATACACACGCTAAAAATTTAATGCAAATCAAAATATATCAAGTCCAAAGTTATAAAATAAAAAAGATTTACCATATCTATCAGATCACAGATGTATTAATCATATCTTAGAAAATGATTTTCTATACCTAAAACATTCCTTATTTATCCTATTTTATAAAATTAAAAATTAATAAATATACATTTCATCTATTACCTCCTAAGTGGTAATAGTTTATCGTGACCATCCGATCGAAATCAATGAACGGCTCATAGTCATTCGGGGTACCGCAGCAAAGCCCTAAACAGACAACTCCAGGCAGTGTCGTCCTGTTCAATTCGTACTACATACATAAGAAAGTAGTGTCGTCCTGTTCAATTCGTACTACATACATAAGAAAGTAGTAAGCCAAGCTCAAATGGTTGTGTGGGAACCACCTTCCTTTCGAGTCCTCTTCGGCCTCATTTGCTCAAATTTGTGTGTCTATTTTCTTCTTGTTAATGAAAAACACCTAGTTTGTCCTAGGTTGATCTCATTTTTTTTATTCGGACTACGTAACCATGAGAGTTTGGCAACTGTGACGATAAATATTTTCATTTCAGGGAGGAAAATTAAAGCTAATGACACTCACATGAAAGCTAGCACATGTAGTGCTAGCAGTTCAGCCCCTTTGTCCTTCACTTCCTTCATGTCAAACGCATGGACACCAGACATACAAAACACTCGTCACAGATGGACATTGATGCATGATGGTTCCTGCGTATACTCATGATAAATGAATGATGCATCATCAGTTGTTGTTGAATAACCTCCTCCGATGGTTTGCATGACTACGAGTTACAACCAAAATCAGTGCCAAGTACTATTATATATACTTGTACCCGCATGCCTTAGATGCCAAGAGTAACTTCCATCGTGTAGCTATAAGTATACGATGAGATAGGCAAACTCTGAAATATTGGACGAAACTAAAATACCATGTTTCCGCTTTCACTTGTAGAACTGATTGCTTCGCCAGTGACATGGCCAGACATGTCAAGACGGGGATGGTGCTGTTCGACCCATCGGTTCGGCCAAGCAACCCATAAAAACAACTCTAATTTGCGCCTCCTCCAATCCACAAAGTTCTCTAATGGACCCCTCCTCCAATCCAGAAAGGTGCTTAGTTTCAATGGATCAGAATGCATCAAACCTTAGGGTGTAGTCGTTCGACCCACCTCTGCTTCTCGTGACTCGTCTATGTGGCGCCAAGGCACCGCAACTCGCCGTCCAGCTCGATCTGAGATGCCGTCATTGAGCATCGTCATCATCTCGATCCGAATAACTCGATCCACCTCCTCTGCCACTCTGTGCCATCGCCCACTGCACCAACAAGTGCACCTCCTCCGATGCTTTACCCCATCGGCAACCCCATCAGCAAACAGTGCGGTCCATGTGGTGGCGTTGGCTGCCGCATCCGTCGTTCGTGTTTTTCATCTGTGTGAGGGTTTAGCCATTTCAAAAGGGTTAGTTTCTAGATTTAGGCGGGGATTCGAGCGGAATCACCTACGAAAGTTATGTTGGAGTGTTCCTCAGCTTTGTCTTATGAAGTTTGGTATAGTATTGTGTTTTTAGCTATCATTGTTGCGATTTTGGATGACTTTTATGTTGCGGTAGTGTAAGATTTTGTCCCTTGGCAATTCAATCTGTGAGGATTTATGTAGGATTTGGGGATAGACTAAGAATTCAATCAGTAAGGTTCAGATCTTGATGCACATGAATGGATATTGTTTTGCTTGGATCAATTTGTTGTTCAGACCATCAACATTAGTTTGTGCATACTTACTCAAAGTTTGCTTAAAGTAGCTGTTTGGTCACACTCATATGAGCACCACGTGTCCTCGTCCATTTGTGCTGGGAATGTTGGCTGTCGTGGCTGCCCCGGAATGGTTTGACCCACGCGATCACTGGAGCACCAGATCATAGCAAAATAATATAGGGTTTTTTTTGGATTGGTACCATTATAATTTTTGAACTTTGGAGAATTACCATTACTATTCACCTATTTCGAAGAGTACCATTACAACTCTGCATCCCTTAGACGAACGCCATAGTCTACGCTCGGGGACGACTTGGCCCAACTGCAGGTGTATGCCATGGCGCCGTATTTCCGTATGGATGCAGATGCCCTCGGTTCAATTAGATCTAAGGTCCACGACAGCGCTGGATGTTAACAGGACAGGGCACATGAGATGCAATGTGGGCATGGGGTGAGGTAGCTACGTCCGGACGCGAGCCTGGGGCTAGACGTCTGGGCACTAGCCTTAACGCGGCTCAAATTTGGGCACCTATTTTCCTTTTATCCATGATGAAAAACCACTTAGTTCCTCTTAGTTTGATCTCATTTTTTATTTGGACTACATGATCGTACCTTGAGAGTTTGCCGACTGTGACTATAAATATTTTCATTACAGGGAGGCAAATTAAAGTTAATGACACTCACATGTAGTGCTAGCAGTTCAGCCCCTTTGTTCTTCACTTCCTCAATGTCCAACGCATTGGCACCAGGCATACAAAACACTTGTCACAGATGACATCGATGCATGATGGTTCATGCGTATACTCATGATAAATGAATGATGCATCGTCAGTTGGTTGTTGAATAACCTCCTCCAATGGTTTGCATACCTACGAGTTACAAACTAAATCAATACCAAGGACTATTATATATACTTCTACCCCATGCCTTGGATGACAAGAGTAACTTACATCGTGCAGCTATAAGTATATGAAGAGATAGGGAAACTCTGAAATATTGGAGGAAACTAAAATACCATGTTTTAGCTTTCACTTGTACAGCTGATTGCTTTGCCAGTAACATGGCAAGGCATGTAGAAACGACTCTAATGGGCTTCTCCTCCAATATGCACGAAGGTGCTTAGGTTCAATGCATCATAATGGCTAGAGCCTTAGGGTCTAGTGGGTCAACCCACTTCCTCCGCCGCTCCCTGCCATCGGCCGCCAATAAGTGCACCTCCTCCTCCACTCTGCCCATCGGCAAACCGTGCTGTCTGCGTGGATCTGCATGGTGCCATTGGTGAGCCGTGTGGCTGCCGCTGCCGCATGAGTCGTTCGAGTTCTCCATCCAGTTGGGGGTTTATCCATTTTAGAGGGATTAGTTTCCAGATTTCCCTTTGCTACTGCTTGTGCTCATGTGGCGATTTGGGCGGGGATTCGAGCAGAATCACCTTTGAGAGTTCCATTGGAGTGTTCATCAGCTTCATCTTAGTGAGTTTGTTCCTCAGCTTCATCTTAGTGAGTTTGATATAGTATTGTTTTCTAGGTGTCATTGTTGCGACTTTGGTTGACTTTTGTGTTGCGCGTGTAAGATTCTGTCCCTTGTCAGTTCAATCTGTGAGGATTTATGCAGCATTTGGGGTAGACCAAGAGTTCAAAGATAGACCTTGATGCATATGACAGGATATTGTTTTGCTTGGATCAATTTGTTGTTTAGATTGTTGGTGTTCAAATTTCAAACTTGGAGGACCCTTTTCATACGATTGAAGCTACCAGATCTCAGCTTAATGTTTCCTTTTTCATGGAGATTATTATGTTGATGTGCTAGAGTATTTGGACTGTCAGAAATGGACATATCTTCAGAGGTGAAGCAGTATCGTCGAACACCACTTCAAACACCACTTATCTTCAGAGGTGAAGCAGTATCGTTGGATAGGTGCAAACACCACTTCAAAGAAGAAGCACTTCCCCTTAAATGTTTCATGGCTAGAGCACCTTGTGTAATTTGCATGATTTTCTTTACTTCCTTTTTTGTTTCTTGAAATTTTGTCCTCGGCTGCTCCACTCTGCTCTTTTCTCTGTTCCCCTGCTCTTTTCTCTGTTCCCCTGTACTTGTCCTATTGGTTTCGTTTAATATATTTCAGTAGGGATCAGCCTCTAATCCCTCCTGTTTCCTCAAAAAAAATTGTTGTTCAGACCATCAGCATTGTTGGTTTGTGCATATTTCTGTCAAAGTTTTCTTAGAGCAGCTGTTTGGTCACACTCATCTGGGCACCACGTGTCCTCGTCTATTTGTGTTGGGAACGTTGGCGTGCTGCCGTGGCTGCCTCAGAATGGTTCGACCCGCACGATCCATTGGAGCACCAGAGCAGAGCAAAATAATATATATGGATGGACTGGTGCTCCATAATACTCATTTGGTTCGATGGCCACATCCAGTTTGCTCCATGGAGAAACCATCCCCATCTTATGTTTTTTTGTGGAACAAAAACTTTATTAATAATTAAGGAGTATCATTACAGACAAGAGATAAAACAAACTCAGGAAAAGAAGCAAAAAAGACCTCACTACAACCCGACCTAATTGCAAAATGAGCAAGTTCATGCGCTACATTATTTTGACTCCTACCAATTTTAACAATGTCTAAACTACTCAACTCCTCCATAGCAACCTGTGCTTCATGCACCAGAGACCAGCCCACCGAATGGTCTTGAATAGTGTTCTTTAACTTTGCGGCCACCATAGCACAATCAGTTTCCAACACCATATGAGTCTCTGGCCACCGAGCAGCAAGTGTAATCCCTTCGCGGCATGCAGCAGCTTCCGCCCAGCTTCCGCCTCTGCCCCCGAGCTAGGGATGAAGGCGCCATTGACATTAATCTTCAAGGAACACAGCGGTGGAGGGTTCCACCGTTTCTGAACCTGTCGATCAGCTGCAGAGGGGCACCTGTTCCCCACAAGTGCACACTGCTTCCCCTTAGTATCATGTTGCGAGTTTCCCTGATAGCATTGTAGAAGACAGTCCATTTATCGTGTCAAGAAAACGATGGACCCCTCTATAGAAATCTTTTGTCCAGCACGCAGGACGCTGTTGCATACACTCCAAACCCTCCATAAGAGCATAAGCAAGTTTGCATTCACCTCTGCCTTGAATCTGCTCATGAGGACTAACAACCAATCGGGTCCAGTAAACACCAGGTCCTCCTCAGCCGGCAGCGCCCAATGCTCACTCATAGCGTGGCGAGGGCAACGGCATGAGGGCATTGCACACAAGCATGGAAACAATCTTCACTCCAGTGACCGCACATCTCACAGGTAGCCTAGGGAGCAATATGTCGATAACACTTATTAGCTTGAGTAGGAATCCCATTGTTGGCAATTTTCCACGCGAAAACTTTGACTTTTTCAGGGACATTAAGAGACCATAAGGTCTTCCACGCCTTTCTCCCATTAGCAGGGGTAGAACTGTTGCTGATCTCCCCTTCACCATGCTCCCTTCTCATAGCCAGTCTATATGCACTTCTCACATAAAATATACCGGTCTTTTCAAAATTCCAAGCCACCTGATCTGGACAAGCATTGCGGGGAATTTTAATCTTCAGTATTTCCTCAACATCACTGGCATAGAAATATCTCCTCACCAGCCTTTCATCCCCATCTTTAAAGGCATGTGACCAATGAAGGAGGACACAAAGATGCATGATGTGATAAACAAAGTGCATTTATATGATTAGTGTTCATATATAGCAGTAGAAGGATAGAAAGTCGAGGTCGTTAGCCAAGATCTTATTGCCTGGCCAAGTAGCGCTATTTCACCTATGCACATGCATGATGGAAAATTTTAGGGCATATGTAGAATGCCAAAAATGAAGTCACTGTACAGCGATTTTAGTGTTGGGTTACTCCTAGAGTCTGAGGTAGACTTGAACTTAATTTGGATTGGGCTTCTAACTTGGCGTGAATGCCCATGCTAGTCTTCTTCACCTCCGGCCTCTCCCAAGTTACTTCATTTACCTCTCCACTAGGTAGCAATTTATTATTGTAATCATAAAAAGGAGTACACAGAAATGAGCTCAACCGTCAGCCCTGGGCAAATTTAACCGAGAACTGAACCGAAATAACCAGAACCGAAACCGAAAGAACCAAAACCGAAAAATTCAGTTCCTTATTCGGTTCCTGATAATGAGGAACCGAAATAACCAAAGAAAATTTGGTTCCTACTCTCTGGTAACCAAATTAACCGAAATAACCGAACTACATGGATTATACTTCACTTATTTGTATTTTTATAAGATTATGTTTGGTTTATGTGTGGTGTTTTATATTTGACTTACTATATATTTATGTTACTATATTGCTATTGTTTTCTTATAAATTATTATTAGTAAAAATTAGTATAGTGTTGCATGAATTTGCCTTTACAACACGTATATTTATTGTTGTCTTGAGGTCTTATGAAAAGTTCGGTTAGAACCGGAACCGAACCGAAATAACAAAAAACCGAAATGATCGGTTCTGAGATTTTTTTAGAACCGATCGGTTCTTATTTTCTAAGAACCGAATTTCTCCAAAAACCGAGCTGAACCGAAACTGAACTGAGAACCGAATGCCTAGGCTTATCAACCGTAGAATAAATTCTCATGCACGAACTCTAATAACTTGTATTTGCATAACAACTTGAAGAGTGTAGTGTTTATCCAAATGAATAATGCTCTCATCACCATATAGCCGATAGGTGCTGTTACAGGTGCAAAGGGCATGCTTGGTTCCTTCATGTCTGTTGCGAGTAACAGAGAGAACAAATGTAATGGCAAAAGTAAACTCGGTGTTTATTTCATTGATCACAGGGATATTTATATACAATATCGGGAAAGGCTACGGGGAGGAAACTCTTCCATCACACAACCACGACGCACGTCTGCAGTAGTGGGGGAACGTCTTGTTAGAGACGCGGTCTTCACGGGAAAGACTTCCCCACGTACGGAGACATCGGGGTCATGGAGATATGACTGAAGGATTATCCGAGGAATCTATTGACATCATCTGTTGAGATATTTCTAACACTCCCCCTTGATCAAATTCATCCTTAAGATCAATGAATGGTATTATTCCTCCAAAAGTTCCTGTAGGATAAAAATGAGGAAAAATATGGGTGTATATGCTACTAAAAACTCCTTAAAACCGCTTGGGAAAAGGAGAAAGTTATAACACATATTGATTATTGCCTCATTGTAAACTAATATGAGAAAAACCTTTTCAGGAGAAAACTCAGGTATAGTTTAGAGAACAATTTATGTCTTTGATATCCCTTTAAAAACCCTTGTGGGGAAAACAAGGAATATGACATACACTTAAGTTAATATTGCCTCATTGAAAACTCTCTATGAGAAACCTTGTGAGGGAAAAACTCATGAAGAGAAAAGACTGTAATATGATGGTTTGAACAAGCTATATCTAGGGAATTTCTCCCCCTAAACCTTGTAAATCTCTAAGTCGTAGCATACCAATTCCTTTAACGCATTTTTCAAATGAGGATGTTGGTAGGGACTTAGTGAACAAATCAGCGAGATTGTCACATGATTTGGTTTTCAAGATATCTATCTCCCCTTATGTTGTAATTCATGATGATAAAACAACTTAGGAGAAATATTCTTGTTGATATTGCTTTTGATATAGCATGTCTCCATCTGCGTAATACAAGCTGCATTATCTTTATAGATAATGGTTGGTGCTTTAATAGCACCAAGACCACAAGACTGTTGTATGTGGTTGATCATTCTGCGAAGCCAAATGCATTTAGTGAAGCCTCATATAATGCGACAATTTCAAAATGATTCATGAATGTAGTTACCAAAGTTTGTTTGGAAGATGTCCATGAAATAGCGGTTCCATTGTGTAAGAACACAAAACACGTTTATGATCTGCCATTGTGGGGATCAGATTGATATCCAACGTCAGTGTATCCAACCACATCGGAACTTGGGCCCCTTTTGAAGAATAGTCCAAGATCTCTTGTGCCATTCACATATCTGAGGATCTGTTTTACTCCTGTCCAATGCCTTTTGGTAGGAGCAGCACTGTGTCTTGCTAGCAAGTTCACTGCGAATGCAATGTCAGGCCTGGTGCTATTTGCAAGATACATCAGTGCTCCAATGGCACTAAGATATGGAACTTGATGTCCTAGGGTTTCCTCCCCCTCATCTAGAGGTCTGAATGGATCAGTCTTTATTTCTAAAGACCGAACGATCATAGGTGTTTTGGAAGGATATGCTTTATCCATATTGAATTGCTCCAATACTTTCTGGACATAGGCAGTTGATGCACAAAAATTCTAGTCAAAAGGTGCTCAAGCTGTAGGCCTAAGTAGAATTTGGCTTTACCCAAATCCTTCAACTCGAACTTCGTCTTTAGATGTTTGCATGCCTCATCAATATCTTGTTGGTTGCCAATGATATTCAAATCATCAACATACACAGATATAATGCAAAACCCTGTTTAGGATCTTTTAATGAAGACACATGGGCAATCATCATTGTTAGTGTATCCCTTCTATAGAAGGTATTCATTAAGTCGGTTGTACTACATTCTTTCCGACTGCTTTAAGTCATAGAGTGACTTTTGAAGCTTTACACAGTACATGTTGCGACTTGTATTTTGATTCAGTATAGGAATTCCATCAGGAACCTTCATATATATATCCGGATCAAGTGACCCATAAAGATATGCAGTCACTATGTCCATCAACTGCATAGATAGATGATTTTGTATGACCAAAGATATAAGATATCGGAATGTTATTTCACTCATAACTAGAGAATATGTCTCATTAAAATTAATGCCGGATCTCTGCGTGAACCCTTGTGCTACAAGTCTGGCTTTGTATCTCACCACCTCATTGTTCTCATTCTGCTTGCAGACAAAAACCCATTTGAATCCCACAGGGAATACTTTTCGAGGTGTAGGTATTACTTGAGAGAATACCTGCCTTTTAGAGAGCGAGGATATTTCTGCTCAGATTGCATCCTTCCATTGATTCCAGTTCGAGCGCTTTCTGCACTCTGCCATGGTCTTAGGATCTAGATCATTTTTGAGGATTTCAGCAATCATTACAGAGAAATAAATATCGACAATTATAGTCTTTCGATCATGCCAAAATGGAAATTTTAAGATAATTGATGGAAATTTTATGTACCCTTTGTGATACATCTTCATCTCCCAAAATGGTTGCTTCAGGGCATTCCGATGTCACAACATTAGTAATTGAGTGCACTGTTGATGTGGGATGTGAAGGTTGAACCTCCATAGGGTGTTCCTCAACTTGGGGTTGAGTTGCATTTGCTGAATTAGAAGATTTGTTCTTCTTTTACCTTTGCTTGCTAGGAGCTGCATCCGTAGAAATAGTCATACTTCTCCCCCTCTTGCTTGGGAGTTGAGTAGTTTTCTCTGGTACCTCTACTCTTTTCGGTATATTTCTCGCTGGATTATAGAATTTTGTAACACCCTTATAATCAGTAAATGCATCTAACGTGTTATTTGCAATGTGTTACAAATTGATGATTTTCTGAACTTGGAGTTCAGTCTCTGAAGTGCGTGGATTAGAGTTGGAGATGTCTGTGGCATCCTAATTGATTTCTTAGCATTCTCTGTGGTATTGGAAGTCTCCTCCTAATGCCGGAAAATGATCGTCATTGAAGATACAATCAGCATACTAGGCCATGAAAAGGTCCCCTGTGGTGGGTTCCAGATATTTTATGATCCACGGGGATTTATATCCCACATAGATCCCCAATTTTCTATGAGGGCCCATAGTTGTACGCTGCGGTGGTGAGATCAGTACGTATGTAGCGCAACCGAACTTTCGCAGATGGGAAATATTAGGAGAATTTTCACGTACTAGTTGCAACGGTGAGGTTGCATGGTATGCAGTTGGATGTAATTGAATTAAGTCAGCAGGGTGTAAGACTGCATGACCCCAACATGAAGTTGGTAAATTGTAATTCTGTAGTAATGGTCTTGCAATGAGTTTGATCCTCTCGATGAGAGATTCTGCCAACCCATTTTGAGTATGGACATATGAGACCGAGTGCTGAATTTGAATTCCTAAAGTCATACAATAATCATTGAAGACACGAGAGGAAAATTCAGCGGCATTATATCCATCCTAATTGACTGGATTTGATGTTCAGGATGTTGTGCTTTAAGTTTGATAACTTGAGCGATAATTTTAGCAAATACATAGTTCCATGTCGAAAGAAGAGACACATGAGACCATCGTGTGGATGCATCTATTAGAACCATGAAGTATTTGAATGGTCCAGACAAAGGTTAAATGGGACCACATATGTCACCTTAAATGGGACAACGGTTCGGCTTGTATTTTGAGGGAGGAGGGCCTCAAAATTAATTTCCCAGTGGCACATGCGGTGCACGTATAATCCGAAGATGACCAACAAAATTACTTGTAATTTTCCTCATCATCCTTATGCCAGGGTGACTAAGACGATCATGCCAAGTTTGGAATGCATTGACATTCTGAAAAATTACTTTGTACGCAACATGTTGTATGGGTTTTATATATGTATAGTACAATCCAGACGGGAGTGGGGGTACTCTTTCAAGTGTATGTTTGCCATATCCATTGTGCTTTGTAATGAGAAGGAACTCCTCATTATTTTCGTTATGGGTTTTAATATGAAACCCATTTTTTGGATATTTCTATAATTCAATAGGGTGCGAGTTGAATCGGGGTACAAGAGTGCTCCTCGATTATTATCGATGTACCCATAAGGAGCACAATAGTGGCTCGTCCAGAGCCTACTATTACGGCATCGCGTCCAGTGATTGATAAAACATTTCCTCTATTCTTATTAAGAGTTTGGAAATATTTTATTTCCCTAAGTATAGAGTTAGTGGTACCCACTAGGCATAATTCCTCATCCATTGGATGGACTCTCGTACAATCTATATATGAAATGAAGAATAAAAATGAAATTCTCAACAAATATATATAGAATATTTACATAGCATAGATATTAAATGTGCATAATACAAGAAATATCAAATGTGCTAGATGAAATAAAACAAAGTGCAATAATTATTACAACCCATGGGTATAGTGATAATATAGATCTCAAAAGACTAAAAGTCTAATTGCAGTCGCCAAACAGATCATCAGAAGTGTATTCTATGATCATGTTGTCGGTGTCATCTATGTTGCCATCAAGTGGAAGAGGAGCTTTGGAGTTGCTTGGGTCCGCTGGGGCGGAGTTGGAACATCCTGGGGCTGTCAGTGCATTGAAGTGCGCTTCAGACTGTTGTCCACCTTGGTTGGAGCGTCCTTGGTTGGAGCGTCCATGTCCCACGGAATTTAAGTATAAATCCACTAAGTGTTTTGGGGTGCGACATTTCTGAGTTGGGTGACTGTAACAACCACACTTAGCACAAGTGCTAGACTTGTCTTTGTTTGACTTAGAATTGTTGCCCTTTCCCTTAGCACCTTGAGACTTACAGGTTCTCTTGCGCTTGTTTTTGCCTTTAGAGGTTTCAGGATTGCTATTTTTATTAGCATCCTTTTGTGGTTTCTTCTGAGTGGTTGCATGTACTTATGGCAAAGGCTTGGCACTAACAGGGTCTTGATTGGAGTTCCAAATTAGGAGCTCAGTGTGCCTCTCTGCCTAAAGCAATGTTTTAATTAACTCAGAATAAACGGTGAAACCCCTTTGACGGTATTGTTGTTGAAGGATCATATGAGCAGGAAGCATGGTAGACAAGGTCTTTTCAATTTTCTCCACATTAGTAAGTTCCTTTTCACAAAACTTCAGTTTGGAACTGAGTTTGTGCATAGCATGGTTGAACTCTCCTACGGATTTGAAATCCTGTATGCGAAGGTGGTTCCACTCATGGGTAGCCTGCAGGAGGATGACTGTCTTTTGCTGTTCATACCATTGTTGCAAAGCAAGCCAGAGAGCATGTGGATCCTCTTCCATCAGATACTTAGCCTTGAGATCTGGATGGATGTGGTTCCTTATTATGAATAAGGCATGATACTTGGTTGGTTCAGGCAATGCAGCTTCACCATCTTTGGGAGCTTCAATTGCCTTGAACATTCCATGAAACGATAGACTCACATTGAGATCCATCGCCCATGTAGGGAAATTGTGTCCATTGAGAGCAAGTGCATCAAACTCTTTCTTTGATGAGATTTGCGCATCAAACTCTCGGGTGGTCATGGTTCCTACATGTGTGTTGCCATAGATTTAATTAAATATCAATAGCATGGTTGTAATATTAAATTACTGTAATTGTGTAAATAGCAACGTAAACTTGATTAAAATAAAAGGGATTTTATCTCATTTTGTGGAACTTAGGTAGTCACGATGGAGGTGTAGACCTTATTTATTTTAATTGTTTCATGTCAAGATGTGTTCCTTTTATGTTTATAGTCAAATTGGAAGAGCACTTTGAGGAATAAATCTCGTAGTAGTATGCGGTACTACCTTGTGTTTGCCAATTTGATAATAAATCGAGGTGACATCAGTGAATCAAGTTCCAATCGGGAGAAAAATTGACCATAGTAATTGCATAGGTACATGTAATAGGGAATCGAAAGGAACAAAATACATTGAAACATGTACAGAATTTGTATTTACAATGCATGGTAAAAAAAGGGGAATATTTACAATGCAGTACATCAGGAGTCTAACTTGCAGGTAATTAGACTAACTAAAACTGATGTAATTAGGGAAGTGAATAAAATACTATGCAATTTAATCAAAATAACTGCAAGAAATAAAAAATGCAGGATAACTGGCCCAGGCTGAAAGCTCGCAGGCCCCAACCTGGGCCTGGGCCGCCAATTCGGCCCAATTGGGAAGGGGGGACATATATAAGCTGGGAAGGCTAGGGTTAGAAACCCTAACCCCCAACCTCCAGCTGCCGCCACCAGGAGAGGGCGTGCTAACCCTGCACTTGCCCGCGTGGGCCCATGGGCCCGCCTCGAGCCGCCTGGACGTGGGACCGCGCAGGGGAGTGGACGCCGTGTCGAGGGCCGTGCAGCCACACGGGAAGGGCCACCGCGCCGGGCCGCGCAACCGCGCGCGAGGAGGGTCGCGCGCGGCGCCAGGCTGGACTACGCCACGTTGCCGCCCCTCCCCCTCTCCCACCATCGAGGCACTTAGGCCTGAGGGCGCGTCCCTCATCCTCGCTGGAGGAGAGGTAGCCCACACCGCCACAATGCCCGTTCGGGAGGTGGCCGTTGGGGAGGTTGCGAGCCGAAGGCCCATGGGGGATGTTGATCCACATGCGGCGGAGTCCGGGGCGCCGATTCGCTGCTGCTATGGCGTTGGCGCGCACACGAGGAGCAGGACCGGCGGAGGAGGAGGTGGAGCAGTGAGAGCGGGATCGACGGCCGGCGAGATGCAACGACGTGCGTACGCTAGTAGCCGAGTCAGAGTCGACACGTGCGCCGCTATCGTCAGTGGTGATGGTCGACGCGGGGACGGGCTGCGGACAGCCCGCACCGGAGACGGAGTCGACGTCGGGTACCGGATCGGCAACATCGGCTCGACGCCCAATGACAGCCATGGCTGGCCGGATGGGCCAACAGCCATGGATGCCATCGGCCCCGGGCTAGCTCGGGGTTGGGCATGGGTCGTCGCCGTGCAGTGGGCACCGTGGTGGAGCCGGTGCCACCAGTGCAAGGACCGGTGCCGGTGCCGGTGCCGCCGATGTCGCCGGAGCTGGAGCTACGGGCACCTCCGGAGCTGGGACCGGTGGTGGAGTTGGCGCCCGTGGAGGTGGTGCCGCGGATGACACCACCGAGCGCCGGGATGGTGGTGCGGCGACCACTACGTCAAAGCGACGGCATCCTCCAAAACGTCCATGACCTCGCATCCTGTCGAGGCTTCAGCGTTCACCATGGAGGCGATCACCGAGGCGCTCTCCAAGAGCATCGCGGAGGTCCTGGAGGAGCTCGCCTTGGATGCGATGGTTGCCGAAGTGAATCCCCAACGTGCAGGCATGATGGAATGCCATCATGACCAGCAGGAGAAGAAGAGCAACCGAAGGAACAAAAGTACGATGAGGGTACGACATTTTTTACCTTCGGATCGGGCTTCTCACCGCAACAATGGTCTAACCAACTGAGCTATTCTCTCCGTGGGGGAAAGAAGAGTGAGGGTGCTGATAACATGTTGCGAGTAGAAGTTGCGAGTAACAGAGAGAACAAATGTGATGGCAAAAGTAAACTCGGTGTTTATTTCATTGATCACAGGGATATTTATATACAATATCGGGAGAGGTTACGAGGAGGAAACTCTCCCGTCACGCAACCACGACGCACGTCGGCGGTAGTGGGGGAACATCCTATTAGAGGCGCGGTCTTCACGGGGAGGACTTCCCCACGTACGGAGACATCGGGGTCGTGGAGATATGACCGAGGGAGTATCCGAGGAATCGGTTGAGATCACCCGTTGAGATATTTCTAACAATGTCCTCATCTTTTTCATCGATTTCTTCAAGCCTTCATCGACGATTTCCTCCCAAGAGTTGGAGACTTTCTTACCCAGGGTTTCCACATGCCCTCTCGGTCATGTTTTTCTATCATTGTTTAATCCCCACGGACGTCGCCAATTGTTGGGGAATTTGGACCTGCTCAGTAATAATGGGCCCTCGAGTTGTGACCAACTCCTGAGAGCTTTTCGGAAATGGATGCAAATAGAGGTTCAACTTTGGTCTATTCTCAATCTATCTGGCCTTACCCCTCACCTAGGTCAAGAGGGGGTATTTATTTATAGGGCATCCTTCTGCATTTTCCTTTGCTAAAATTATCATGTGTAGTTTATATAGAACTTGTATATGTTTTATCAATATGTGGTTTGAGGCTTAATTTTGGGAAAAATCGGTGGGACGATCTCTATAGTGTAACCATGGACACCTGTCACGGATTCACGATACGTGTCCATACATATGCATCCACCTCATGGAACTGCTATACAAATTCAGGAAGAGTTGAAAAGAAAACCTAGAACCTTGTCATATTATGAATCCATGATAGGTGCCCACGATTTCCCTATGAGAATTGTCACTAGAATTTTACCTAATTGTTAGGAGCCTAATTAGATTCACCTGTTAACTTATTATAATGTCGCTACTGAATATTGATTAAGATCAAGTCATGAATTTTTGGACCTTGCAAAGAACTGTGATCAACCTCAGGTTCGTCCTGATGACGCTGATATAGCAACCTAAGTTATGTTGGAATTAAGGAACTCCTAGAAGTGGTTTGGGTGGGCGCAGTGGCGGAGGACGAAAAATTATTGAGGTATGGCGAAGTTGAAAGTGAAAGAGCCACAATTCTTTTGTGTTAAGAAAAAGAGCCACAAATCTACTAACCCAATTGAGTAATTATCCACAAATTAAACAAATAAGTTAACGAAGTGATGAAGCAAACAACCAATGAATAGACACAAGTGTTTTGGCCATTAGGCCTTACTTTGAACGAGTCGAACGATGCTCAGCCTCTGTCGTTGCATCAGACTTTGTCTGCATACTGCTTGTCTCCGTTGTTGCCTTTGTCTGCACACTGCTCGTCGTGCTGAACTGCCGACGTGCAGCCGTTGGCTTCAGTTACGTTGCTTCACGACATCGCTCATCGGCAACGCGAATCAGGGCGGACTAGCAGAGGATTACATGAGCAGGGCTACACGGGTTAGCAGCTTGCTTGTTCGCCGTCCGTACAACACCGGCGAACTAACGATTGGGCTGGTGCTGGTTTACGGGGAAAATAGTAATAACGGACGGACTGCAGACAATATTTCTGATGCGGGCCAGCCTATATGGTCATACGCGGGCCAGCCTAGAGTCGCAGTCCACAAGGCCCAAATAACGATTCGTTATCTCCTCTGCGGCTCAGCGCTCCGTTTATCTTCAGACTCCGTACGACGTTATCCATGGCAGACAGCAGGCAGCAGGGGACGATTTGAAGTGGGGATTCGCGGCGGAGTTGCCATACCTTCCCCTACCGAGTCCTCCGCCCCTGGGTAGGCGATGTGGCCATGCATCCTAGCCATGTAGATTTGAGTATTTATTAACTCGATTTTAGGTGTATACTTCATCCATTCCGAATTATAAGACATTTTGGCTTTTCTAACTACATAGTAAAAACCATGTATTTAAAAAAAACAATAATTTGAAATGGATGGAATACTTTTCTTATTCTTCATGCAAAACTGCCTTTGTTGGTATCATATTATTTTAACATGTTTTTATGTTTGTTACAACATGCCAGATCAAGTGTAGCAGTTCACTTCCCTTAGTATGCAATCGATCCATGGCTGTCTGAACTGAGATTATATTGGCTTTGTTATTCCAGCTAGGCTGCTTTTGCAAGATCTATTTTTTTTGTGAAAATTGCAAGATCTATTTTTGAACGAACAGCATGGTTTTCCCATCAAAATTGCGGTTCCCTGGTAGAAGTGGTCTCTGCCTCTCAGTGGTGGGCCACAGTCCACGGTTGCCGGCGATCATGGGATCCATTTGTACACCCTGACCGGCGACAGATCGAGCTAGGTAACATAATAGCCATCCAAGGCAGTTTGCCGCTCTTGAAAACGTCGTTTGCACTTTGCAGCCGTACATAGCGGTTGTAATCTTCCAATTTCAGGGCGGCAAAACTTTTACAACACTCACACTGAAGCACATATGGTGGCATCAGTTCTGCCATTCTTCATTTTCTTTATTTGGGTCACACGAGATTGGCATCAGGTAAACAAAACACTCACCATAATTACCAAACACTAATCAATGCATGATGATTTGAAAGGTGCACTCATGGTAAATGAATGATGCATGAACAATTGTTTCATGACTTGCACCTACGGTTTGCTTGCTTACATGTTACAAGCAAGTCAATACTAAGGACTATTATATATACTCATGCCCCAAGTCTTGGATGTCATCCAAATGTTGCAAGAGATAGGGAACCAAACTCTGAAATACCGAAGGAAGCCAAAATACCTTGTTCGAGTTTTGATTTGGATGGCTCATTGCATCCCCGGTAACATGACAAGGCACGCGGACATGTTCTTCCATGCATAGCTCAACTGGTTCTGCATTATTAGTTTGGGGTTGTCTATTTCATATACTTGTGTCTTGTTGCCTTTCGACAACCGGTAGTTGCACAACGAAGAAACAAAGCAACCATACGGTGAAAATCAAGTGTTTTAGTGGTAGCAAACACACAGTTCTTTCTTCCTCAGATCTATAGCAACAGAGAGCAAACACATGGCTTTTCCTCCCTCAGATTTGTAAATAACAGATCGATGTATTGTGTTGTTTCTACTATAGTAGTTTGGAATTGCCTGATGCATCAACAGTTCCTAGGCCTTATGCCCTATGCTTTTATGGCCAATTGTTAATACGGATGGTTGTTGGGCCATGGATTAAAGCATAACAAGTGGGCTATTGATAATACAAAATGGTATCTTCAATCAACAACAAGATCAGACGACTATCTTCATATAAAAAGTTGAGGCTGCAGAAAAAAAAAAACCAGGCGTCATGCTTTGCCGCCTGACATGCCTAGGGAGCAGCCCAAACACGACCCCAGTCATCGAGCTGGGCTAGCCCAGACAGCCACCATCGGGCTAGACCGTGCTTGGGCCAGGCTAAAAAAGTAGGCTTCATGCTTGGCTAGCTAGCTGTGCGGGCAAACGGAAGCTTTAATGGAGCTAGTGTTCATATATACTCTCAGTTTGCAGCAAATGGAAGCTTTAATGGAGCTAGTGTGAATGTGTGATCGATTTGTAGCCGGCAAGGAATCAATTTAAGGCATGGTGCATCTAGACGGACCTGTATATGTTTCTACATTTTTGCAATGCACTTGCAGATGAGGAGGCGAGGAAACAGTGAAACAAACACTAATTAAATAAATAAATAATACACACACAATACATATAATAATATAGCTAGTTGGCATTTGGCAACCCGCGAATGAAGATATGCCACAGACGACAGCCTGTCCTGCAGCATGATTAACGAAACGCGGCGCCTGCTCATCGTTGACGACGCTACGTAATTATAATCGCAGCACGCACGAGGGCTCGAATCATTATCATCCTCGGCTCGTTCCCTGCATATTTATATAATTTTTTATTCTTTCTATGTTTTATATGTTCCACGGGGTTAGGAATATTCCTGCGCGTACGTAGTGCTTAGCTAGTACGTAATGGAGTACTACTAGCATATACAATTCTAACTCTATATTTAATCGGGCTCTATCTAAAATTTAACCAAAATTATAGGGAAAAAAAGAGATATCAATACTTACGACACAAAATATATCTCCTATAAGAACATAACGACTCCGATGTATATCATAATAAATGTTAAAATTTTGCACACTTTGTTATTAAATTTAAAATAGTTTGACCTGGCTACTATATACTAAATTCAAAGTAGTGTGATCCAATCATATAGTAGCACGGTATATTGGGTCCTTAGCGATTCTCATTAATAAATTTGCAGCACGCATCTCCACGTTCTTCCCTGTACTAGCTAGCTTAGTGCAGAGGAAATTAAGAAGAAGAAGAAGAAGAAGAAGAATGAAGTGGCCCTTCGAGATTTCAGCCTTTCAGGGGGCGCTGCGCGGAGCTTTGGTGGTTTTACATGCCCCACGATGACCGATAGTATCCATGACAAAAAAAATTTCCCGCTACCGCGTGCCACGTATTTCGTTAGGTGGGAGTAGAAAACATTACAAGGCATGCAGCAGTAACCAGGCGGTTATCGAAGCAACTGTCCAAAACAACTGAAAGAAAGAAACAAAGTCTGATACTTGCTATTACATAAGAGTTTGTAACCGCGAGTGTCTAAAGCCTGCCTACATGTTTGCGAGCTCAAGCCCGTCGAGCAGGACGACTTCCTCCAGGTTCGCTCCTGCCGGTAACAACGCCTAGATGGCGGCACGCTTGCATGCTGACAAAGGAGCCCCAAATATGGCCTGGTATTCATCTAACACATTGGCATCAGTTGGCGTATACTGAGAAGACTGGCGCTGCAGTCCCCACTTCACCATCATGACATTCTACGCTTGCACCATCGGGTTGGACACCCTAAACTTGCTCTTCGCTGCAAGCCTTCCACTCCTCGGTGGCGACATAATTCGCCCGGAGGATTGGCGCTTCTTGGCATCACAGCGGCCACGGCACCTCAGAGAAGATGGGGGATTGTATGGGTACACACACCTTAGTAAGGGTATCGATGACAATATATATACACACATAAGATGTGTGTACATCAATATCTCGCAAAAAAAAGAAAACAGGAATGTATACATCAATAATGCATAACATCCTAGTATAGTTTTGACTGGTGCATTATAGTAGAGATGTAATGTACAGTTGTACACGATGCAAATTAAGTTAGTAAATAGACCCGGCAACAGTTAGCCATGCACATACGGCAGCAATGCACATATTATATACAATGTCATGTCTGTGATGTGCCGTACCAGGACCAAGCATCGTCGCGATGAACACCACGGATGGGTGTGTGTGTGTGTGTGTATATATATATATATGTTCATCATCCTCTTGCTTAGTTATTGTCTTCTTCCTCCGTGTCCATGGAAAACAACGTGTGCACGAATTGACATGATGCTTCTCGTGACGTAGTAGTATACGACTAGTTCTGCCATCACCCAACGACTCGCAGTAGTTGTTCGGATGACGGTAGTTTTTGAAGATATATGGTATCATAAAACTGTAATTATAAGTCTCATAGAATAGAAATACAAAAATTGTGGTTAAAAAAACATGTAGATACTGCGAACACAAGGTTGATATGTGTCCTTGTGGTTTGTTTTGTAACGAGTGATTGTCAACGTGATCCACGACCTAGGTTGAATTGGTGACCAACCATAGCGTGAGTTGGTGAAAGGTCCTTGTTTGGTTTTGGTAATTGAGTGACAACCTTAGGTGGACTAATTGTGTTTATGTGAGATACACAGAGAATTAGTCCACAGATGATTGTGTCATGAAGGAGCTCATTGCATATGAGACATGACATGGAGTCATGTGACCAAGGTGGCGAAGATCAAGATGAGGCTTGGCTTGATGGACCGGTTGCAAGTGTGAAGGGCAAGTCGGAGGCTTTGGAGCGATGGACCGCGAGGCGGTGAAGCTTGAGCAAGACTTGGCGCCGATGGACCGACGCAACGGTGAAGAGCAAGTGAGGTCAAGATCGATGGACCAAGGTCACATGATGATATGAAGTGGATCATATCATTTGTGATATGGTTGGTGCATGTGTTGCATCAACATCGGAGGAGATGGAGGGGAATGCGCAAGGCAAAGGTATAACCTAGGGCATTTCCATTTCACCGGTCATAGGTGTGTAGAGAAGTTTATGACCGGGTTTAGGATAGATGGCCGTACTATCAAGAGGGGCAAACTTGTTTGCATATCGATCATCTAGTGCCACTCGTGTGATCTAACTATGCATCGTTGCTAGGATCGAGTGGCGTGGCAAGTTGAGTGGTTAACTCCTTCGGTAAAATGTTTGTGAAAATACTAACACACGTGCACAAGGTGGTGTTCACTTGTTGGTGTTGGCACATTTGCGAAGGCGTTGGAGTTTGAGCGGTAGAGAGGGGTTTGGGTTCCTCTCTCCCTCCCGCCGAGCTTGCGAGGCGGGATTCGGCGCTTTTTGGAGAAGTGAAACGCCTATTTTCTACTGCGCCGGAAGTCGGAAAAGAAACGGAGACGAACGGAGGTCACAGAGGTGACCGGACGCTGCACCGGACGCGGTCATGATATGACCGGACGCGTCCGGTCAGTACAGCGCAGACGCGGGTGTTAGGGTTTGTAACCGGCGCGTCCGGTCACTCGCGGGACCAGCGCGTCCGGTCTTGCGCCCAGAAGGAACTGAGGTTCGCAGAGGATGATCGGACGCGCGGCGCATCCGGTCACACGCGATCGGACGCGTCCGGTCGTCGAGGGTGCTTACTGGACTCCGACCGGACGCTGGCACTATCGCGTCCGGTCGTTGTGAGGAGCGCGTCCGGTCGTTGTTTCGCGGGCGCGGGTGCTGTGCGGATCGGCGCGTCCGGTCGTTGCGAGGAGCGCGTCCGGTCATTGCTTCGCGCGCGCGGTGCTGTGCGACCGGCGCGTCCGGTCGGTTGAGCAGCGCGTCCGGTCATAGCGTTTGACCGTTGGCGCGCAGTGACCGTTGGAGGATCTAACGGTCGCATTTGAAATTTGAGGGACACGTGGACGTCGCAGGGCAACCGGACGCGGTTGAGCGCGTCCGGTCAGTTACGACCGGCGCGTCCGGTCATCCCGAAAAGAACCCAGTGAAGGGGTAACGGCTCTATTTGACCGTGGGGTTATAAATAGATGCCTTGGCCGGCCATGGCCGGTAGCTGAGCACACTTTGGCCTTGGTGGCTTATGTGGTAGTGCTTGGAAGCCCTCTAACTCACTCATGCTTGATAGTGTTCATCGGATCGAGTGAGAGAGCGATTCTAGTGCGTTGCATCGAGAGGATTGCATCGAGTGGCACTAGGTGATCGTGTTGCAAGCCGGTGGTGCTTGTTACTCTTGGAGGTTGCCACCTCCTAGACGGCTTGGTGGCTTGCGACTCCGTTGAAGCACGCGTGGAGATTGTGCGTGGCTCCGGAGGAGGATTTGTGAGGGGGATTGTGCTCACCCCGCGGGGATCGCGAAGAGCAACTCTAGTAAAGCTCGTGGCTTGGAGGATCCCCATCTTGAGAGTGGATGTGCGGCACCCGCTGAGGGTTTGACTCTTGATAGTCAATTAGCTCGTGATCCATCAAGTGGGTGTATCGCCACAACGGGGACTAGCTTGGTGGCAACCAAGTGAACCTCGGTGAAAAACCGCCGTGTCAACATTGTGTACATCTTCTCGGTGGTTTGCTTTCGATTCACAAGCTTGTATTTACATTCATATACTTGTGCTTGTGTAGTTGCTCTTGTAACTAGTTTGCTTGTGTAGTTAGCTAGTTACCTTCTTGCTTGTGTAGCATAGAAGTAGCTCCCGTTGCGTGGCTAATTTGGTTTGTGTAACCTTGTTAGTCATATTGCTTAGTTTGTGTAGCTAAGTAATTTACGCTCTCTAGTTTGGCATTAGTTGCCTTGCTATTGAGCATTGCTAGTGAGCATAGGTGGCTTCGTGCTTTTGCTTACTAGAATTGTGTAGGAGCTCCCCGGCTTTGCTAAAGTACTAGTGCATAGGTTTGTGTGACCTTGCTCTAGAATTGTTTAGGAGAGCTCTTGCTAAGGAAAGCACCTTAGTTACTTATTTAGGATCTTTGTGAGGTGCTTGTGAACTTAGATAGAGGGGTGTAGTCTTGGCTAGACCGATAGTTTTAGTTCCGCATTTGTTTCGGTTTGCCGACGTGATTATTTTTAGAAAGGACTATTCACCCCCCCCTCTACTCCGCCATCTCGACCCTTCAGTTGGGTTGTGCGACATGTCTCTTGGCTTGTGGTGTGCAGGTGTTGGAGCTCGGAGACGGTGGTCGACGGCGAGATGAAGGTCAAGTAGGGACGTGCCGTGTCGATGGACCAGGAGCGGTGAAGGACGGACGTGAGGCTTGGACCGAGGGACCAGGAGGCCGGGTGACCAGCCGCGGTGGTTGACATCTGGGACATCGACAAACACAAGTGTACATGAAAGTGACCGTGTTGACCGAATCAAGACGGCGGACATGCGAGTCGAGCGGGGCTCAAGAGGACTTGGTGGACGGCCGATCGAGGACAACGGTGACACGTGTCGAGTGGTGGGGGACACGTATGGAGTATGCTACTCACGGGCGGTTTGGTGGTTTGGACCTCAAAACCATCAGTGGCCGGTTTACGGGTTTGGGTCTCAAAACCCGGACGAAGATTCCGGGGAGGAACGAATGGCACGTGGCGACATCGAGGAGTTCGCGTCAAGGTAAAGCTATCTCATGAAGGGCATGGTGGCCGTCGGATGAAGATTACCTCGGGTTGGACCATAGCGCCCTCGAGTTAAGTGGTTCGACTCAAAATATCTATGGACAAAACTGGAATTATGTAATAGTACTATTAAATATGATGAAGGAGCCCCCATCTCCCTCACCTCTTTCATTTTTCCTTTTCTTCCGTCCTAGTTTCCCCCTCCCCTTAGAGTTCTTGTGAGAGAGGTCCACAAATTGAGAGATTTGTGTAAGAACTCAAGATTTTACTGCGCGAATGGTGGCCCTTACCACCTCATGTCCTCCGGGATTTGATTTGTGATGAGCTGCTTGTGATTCGCGTTTTGTTCTTCGCGTTCTTCCTCTTTCCCCTTTCGTTCTTGTCTCCATTCATCACTTTGAGAGCGTTTTGACTCGTTCTTTTTATCTGAGATGGACTAGGACGTGAGTTGATCTCTTCCACCGAAGGATTTCATCTAAATCCTCACAAGTTCATAGATCAGGGCGAATCAAGCTCTAGGGTGGAAGAACTAGGGTTTGTTGTAATTTTGTGTTTTTTTATTGATTGATTTTATCTCGGGCAATGATCTTCTTGGAGTAGCCTACAGACCTCGTGTTTATCCGCAAAGTTTCAAGTCATTCCGAGGTGATTTGATCGAGTTTTGGGCTTGAAATCGATTTTTCCCGAGAGTTGCTCGTAGTATTAATATAGGACGTGTCCGGTATTTCAAACTTTCAAGTTTGGAGCTGAAATCTGGTGGAGACCTTTCCCATGGTGTCTAGTAGCTATATTTAAATTCTCATAATTTTTTGTCACCATTTATTGTGGTTTTCGATTTTTCTCACAAAGTTAGTTTGTGTTGTCCAGCATACCGGGTATTTCCGGATGTGTCTAATTTCATACCGGACGTGTCCAGTATTTGCTGACTGCACTCAGTTCAGCAGCAGTTTCTTCCGCGGTTTGTGCGTTTGAGCTCCATTTTACGTTCTGTTTGTTGCATTGGACTTCTACCATTTCATAGACCCTATCTAGGTGCTCTTGTCGCCGGTTGGTTTGGGTATCTGAGATTTGGGACCTTACTTCTTCTCTATAGAAGTGGACTGTCTCGTTTTCTTGTCTTTTGGTTCGGTGCTCTCCCATTCTTTGTTTCGCTTGCTTTGTGGTGATCCACTTGTTCCGAGGGAACATCCACCCTTCTCTAGGGTCGTGGTTATCACAGTGTCTATGTTTGCTTCTTGGGGTTTGATTTTGGGACAGCGGTCAAAAGTTTCGAAAGAAATTTGAGGTTCTCATTCACCCCTCATCTAGTCGCCGTTTCCGGTCGTTCAGATACAATTTCTTAAACTTCAGAAAGCCTAGGCTTAAACAAAACTATGGTTTTTATCTCTACCTATAAATAAAAGAGCGAAGAGTTTATAACCTGCTTTTTTATTCTAAAAAAATACCCTTGCGCTCTCGGTATCTTATATGCGACCCGGACTCGTGGTCCATTACTCATACGAGTTAGGACAACTCGTGTCCAGTTTTAAGACGTATTAGATTCGTGCATGGATACGTTTGCCAGTAAACTACGAAGTCTTTGTATCCAAACACCCATCTAGCAACTTTTAAAAATCCAAGTGTTTAAAAAGCCATTATATTTAACTAATACTTCGAAAATACTTTGTACCTGAACGTAGGTGTAATCCCGTATTTAACGGGCTGAAAAGATCTGCATCATATGCGATCGCACGAACCACAGGATGCATGCTTAGCTCGAAAGTTGCAGGTTTGGCCCTGCGCCAGCGTCCATACATACACAGAGATCTTGATAGAAATGGACAACACGTTCATATCCACATCGACGACGGATGCTGTAGCTAGGCTTTGCCTGGCCGATACAAGCTGCCCCGTCGGTGTTACTTCTTGCAACATCGATCTCTCACTCTACTGTCTGCTTGTTGTTTGTATGTAGAGTAATCCATAATTCCAGATGACTGTGTATAGTGATGTAGGATAATGACTTTGACTATGTAAATAACGTAACTGTACGTTGTTACTGCACTATCTGCTCCGATAGATCCTCCCGTTCCAAACTATAGTTTAGCTTGGTTTTACCATTTCTAAATGAAATTTCTTTAACTTTGACCAACTTCGTCTTATAGCTAGGCCCAGTTTAGATGCAAAAAATTTTGCAAAAGAACAGTAGATTTTCCGTCACATCGAATCTTTGGACGCATGCATGAAGCATTAAATATAAATAAAAAATAAAACTAATTACACAGTTTAGACAAAATGGACGAGACGAATCTTTTAAGCCTAATTAGATCATAATTGAACACTAATTGCCAAATAACAGCGAAAGTGCTACAGTTGCATTTTGCTAAAATTTTTGCCAACCAAACGAGGCCCTAGGAAAATATCTCGATATCTATGACTTCAAATAAATGCTCTATTAAAATATATTTCATGAAGACTGTAACGGAACTAGTTTGATGTGTGGATTTTGGGGAATATAAATCTTGTCAAAATTAAAAAAGACAACAAAATCAAAGTGAACTATAACCCATGATCTGCGATCCGTGTCTTTGTGACTTCTAGGTGGCGGTTCTGATTATCATTAGACCAACCTAATAGTGAAAATGCAGCATGCAGTCGACTTCAAACGAACATTTTCCATTGTTAGTGTTTTTATGAGTTATTTTCCATTAGTTAGAGTTTCGCAAAAAAAAAATTCCATTAGTTAGAGGGTGCATGAATCATTACGATGGTTCTTTCCAAAAAAAAATAATCGATGATGATAAGGAAGCAGGCTCAGCGTTGAGTCGTGGCCGTGGATAATGAATAACCGGCTGTGGTGGGCCTCAGCCCTTCTGGTCGCCGGCCGGCCGGAGCTGGATCGGACGGCGGCCTCAACAATGTTCATCAGCCAAAGTCCAAGTCTAACCAGCAGCTACAAGCCAACCAATGCTACGGTTGTCACGTCATCTATAACACAAAAATTATCACCATGTTCGCTTCTGCTTATCAGCGTTTATCAACCGGTTATTTAATAGTATTTTTCTCTCACAATAAATTAGCATCAGTCAGAATCAGTCAGCCAGAAACCATCCACTAACATGATGTATATATCTTTACAATTTACAACTACGAGTAGCATTTATCCATCATGCATGTGGAGAATATATAAAATATTTGCATGTGTCTAACTGAAACAAGAAAACGAGGCCTCCACACGCATCCCTAGCCAAAAATATTTATATATATTACTACCATAGTATTTTTTGTATTGGTTTTGGAACGTTTTTACTCAACTACTGTCAAAAAACCATAATAAGTTAACCAAAATAACACCTTGTTCGCTTGAACTTATTAGCTAGAATCAGCTAGCCATTTAGTAGTATTTTTCTCTCACAACAAATCAGCATCAGCATCAGCACTAGCACCGACCACTATCCGTATAAGTTAGTTGGCAATGTATCAGGTGGAAACCGGACCACCTGTGCAAATTTGAAAACTTTAAATCAAGACCACAGGATGTTGATCTAAGGAGCGCAGGAGGATTGAGTAATTTTGCGCTTAACCGCCCGCTTCTAATCACACTTTTGCAAAATCCTCCCTCCTACTTTCCCGTGTGCCCCCTTGATCAACATCGTGTGGCCTACATTAAAAGTTTCTAAGTTTGCACAGGTGATCCGGTTTCCACCTGATACGTTGCCAAGTTATAATATGCCTGGTGCGGCTTTTAGTAGCTTTGGCTGCAAAAGCACTGTTGTAGGCTTGTATAGCACTATAAGAAACCAAAAATAATAACTATGAAACCGGATAAACCAAAGAAGCTGTGGGATCTGCATGGCGAGAGCCAAAAGAAGCCCCCTCCAAACAAACCTTATAAAACACGGACCATACATGATTTCAGTGTGCCCGAAAGAAATCTAATGTTGCTTTGGATTTGCATCTACCATGGATGAATGAATATACATATATAGAAGTATTTCCAAAATGTTCAGGTCTACCCCGATATCAATAATGTGACCCAAGAGCTGCTTGTAAAGCAGACGGTGAAGCTCCCAGGCTGGGAGCTGGCCGGCCAGGGATCGATCCCTGGCTCCTGCAACCGGACTCTAGACCAAAAATGGCTAGAGCAAGTTGCATCCAGAGACCGGGTTTGACTCCCATCGGTAGCGGTTTTGTGTTACCTGATAAGTATTTCCGTTCAAAAATAAATAGGAATAGAGAATTTCTCCGGAAAAAAAAAATCAATAATGTGACCCACAAATTTTCAAATGCGAAAACAAAGTTGCTACTCTGCCCAGCTACAATTTCCTATAGCATCATCTAGAAACAAGAATCTCAAAGCTGTAACAAACCTATTTAAATCCAGCATCGTGCAGCGCGGGCGCACGGCAGCGCTCCACACTCCATCCGGATTCCGGAGGCCGGAGCCAAACGCCGTCCAAGATTCAACGAACGCCGTCGGCCTCCGCTCCGTGCCAAGTCCACGTGCACCAGCCATCGAAGGCATCTCCTCGTGGGGTCCCACCTGCATTGACACGGCTCACCTAGGACCAGGCGCCCCGAGCTGCTCCTCTGCGCCAGCAGCCTCGCCTGCATAAAGCCACCAGCCAGCCAAAGTTCTCCAGCGGCTTCTTCCAAAGTTCTCCAACCCCCAACTCCGACGAGAGCCGCCAGTCCGTCCGCGAAAGAACCACCCCCCCAGGATTTCTGCGCCAAATCCGTACGTTTCCTCTCTCTGTTCTCGCCAGTTCACGGAGGGAACCAAACCAAACCAAACCAATTGGTGTGTCTGTCTTGGATAAGTTCTGATCTTTCTTCCCCCGGTCCCTTGATTTTTCAGCTTCGTGACCCAATGGCAGAGGCCTCGCCGTCGATCGCCAAGGACGTCACCGAGGTGAGCGCCCACCCATTTCCGCCGGTTTCTTTCGGGGGGCGGATTCGGTTGTTGCTTCGATTTCGATGTGGCCCCGTAAAAGCTGAATCTTTTGTGATGCTGATGCGCAGTTGATCGGGAACACGCCGCTGGTGTACCTCAACAAGGTCACCGATGGCTGCGTCGGCCGCGTCGCCGCCAAGCTCGAGTCCATGGAGCCCTGCTCCAGCGTCAAGGATAGGTAGCGCTTCTGATTCTGAAGGAGCTCTCTCACTTCTCACCCCTGTTGCTGTAGCATGAGGGGTGCGGTTCTTTCTGCTTTCTCTGACCGAAGCCTCTTTTTTTCAATTTCAGATCGATGTTTTGCTTCTGTAAAATTTCATATTTCTCCTTATTATTTTGAGTATATTTTAACTTCAGGTCGATGTTTTACTTGAGTAAAATAAAATATTAGATGTTTTTGAGAGAAATAAAATATTAGATGTTGCACCAATGATTTTAACTTTCTTTTCCTTATTCTTTGACTGAAAGTTCGGTTCTTCCGTTTACCTTACTTCAGTATTCTTTGACTGAAAGTGCGTGTTGTATTTGTGCAGGATTGGCTACAGCATGATCACAGACGCAGAGGAGAAGGGGCTGATCACTCCAGGCGTGGTGGGTGACTGAACCGTTTGGAGCATTTCCTTTGTTGTTCGTAGGGAAATAGCTTGGTTCTTGATTTGCCCAGTGCCCACTGCCTTATTATATTCAATTTGAATGCAAATTTTATATCGCCGAATCCAGAAGCATGTGCTAGCTGCCATTTTCGTCCTCAATCATCAAGCTTGCATAAGAAAGTTATCATATCCTGTGGTTGTTGAGTACTTGGGATTATAAGTTGCGTCGCTTTGTGCCTGGTAGTGCCTTGTTGGAGCAGATGCTTCATTTAAAAAAGTGTTTGCTCTCATCTGTCCAACTGTTAGATAGAGTACCATGGACATCACTAACATAGTGCTTTGAGCCTTTGTTTAATGGAGTATATATATTTTAAGTACAAGAAGCAAGCTTGCTTTTATATATCTTCTTAGAGGAAGGCAAGTCAGTTTCTCCCTTCTCCATTTCGGCTGCACTTATATAACCTACAGTTATTGGATAGCTCTTCCCCCATCCTACAATAGTATACATCTCCTAGTCCTCGATGGAGAATCCAATTGGTATTATCCTGCTTTGGTATTATTCTGCATCGTAAATGACCTAGCAACCATTGCTTGTGCCTAACCTGGTATTGTTAACTCCCATGGCACAAAACTGAAGCCATTTGTTTGGCTTGATCGGTGATGCTAGAATGACCTGCTAAAGTGTCTATCTAGTTTTAACCATCTATATAAGATTAAAAATGATTGATTTCTTGTTTAATACATGGCTTAACTGAGTCTCTTAACTCTCTATGGCAGTAGCAGCAAGGGAGTTCAGTTATAGTTACAGGATAGTCAACACTTTCTGCCAACTGCTTGTAAATCTATATTTGTATAAATTTCAGGATATTGGTATTAGATTGTACTAATATTTTGCTTTCCATGTCAATTGTTGCCAGAGTGTTCTGATTGAACCAACTAGCGGCAACACAGGCATTGGACTGGCCTTTATGGCTGCTGCCAAGGGCTACAAACTTATACTGACAATGCCTGCCTCCATGAGCATGGAGAGGAGGATCATATTGAAGGCTTTTGGTGCTGAACTTGTCCTTACTGACCCACTCCTGGGAATGAAAGGAGCTGTCAAAAAGGCGGAAGAGATTCAAGCAAAGACACACAACTCATACATCCTTCAACAATTTGAAAATCCAGCTAACCCAAAGGTGCAGCATAACATAGCATTTATTTTGGACAATTTTCTGTTCGCCATGTTGATATTTACTTTCTGAAGTCTCATGCTGAAATATGTTGTACAGATTCACTATGAGACTACTGGCCCTGAAATCTGGACAGCTACAGCAGGAAAAATTGATGCCCTTGTATCTGGTATCGGGACAGGAGGTACCATAACTGGTACTGGGCGATACCTCAGAGAGCAAAATCCTAATGTCAAGGTAAGTATGCATGGCAGTTTTAGCTGACACCTTGATAATTGTTCTTTTTTCGACTGTACCAGATGAGTTAGATGTTATTTGTCTATCTCTATGTAGCTCTATGGTGTGGAGCCAGTGGAGAGTGCTGTTTTGAATGGTGGAAAACCTGGTAATTTTTGCACCTTGAATATGTTCCTAAGTACATAGTCTTTTTTATCATTATAAGTGTATGGTAGTATAAATTGCTTAGTGCGCTTTGATTTCCCACGGTTGCCAAAATCTAAGAAAATTCCATAAGAGTTTCCCTTTTATAATTATTTGCTTTGCTTAGCACTTGGGCATGCGAAGTATTTTAAAAGTGATGGAGATATAACAAATTGTATCCAGATAGTTGTGGTTCGTAACAAGAATATCAGATAGCTAACAATTTTTGACGTGACCTTGTAAGGGTTTTTTTGGGGTCAACTATACAAATACAGATCTCTTTTGGAGAAGTAACCTTGTGAACCATTTTCTTCCAACAAATTATTGATGCTTCTTGTTTTGGACTCATGAGATTGAAGTGCCCATAATCCAGGACCACACAAGATTCAAGGAATTGGAGCTGGTTTTATCCCTGGAGTCTTGGATGTTGACCTCCTTGATGAAACTCTACAGGTATGTTCTCCTCTATTAAGTTGGGCTGTAGAAAGCGCATACTACCTCTGATCCCATGTTTAAGTCCATTTAGGATTGTTGGTCAGACCTTTTTAGCTTTGACCACTGATTTCTAAGAACCATATGGACTGATGTCATAATATTGGTGTTGTTACTAGATTCATCATGGAAAATGTTTTTGTAATTACTTTTTTCTATTTGATTGAAATGGTATATGTTCATAGTATTATTAGTCAAAGTGGTGCACTGATTCCAATATCATGTCAGACCTATATATCCCTCTTATTATGAAGTATATAAACAAGCATGCTATTTTTAACTCTCTTTGGTTACAGTACTGTTTTCCCCTCATTGACGGAATTTATGGCTGATCCACATTTATCTTGTACTCAATCAAGTGTCTTTGTGTTTGCTTTCTTCTACCTGGCATAACATTTTGGTGCCTTCAATTATTTCCCAGATTTCAAGTGATGAAGCTATTGAAACTGCCAAGTCTCTTGCTTTGAAAGAAGGGTTGTTGGTAGGTCTCATTGTTCTCTACTATTAAGAACTAATAATCTACATGCCTCGGTTATTGATGATTTATACTTATGTATGTAGGTTGGAATCTCTTCTGGTGCAGCTGCAGCTGCAGCAGTTAGGCTTGCCAAGAGACCTGAAAATGCTGGAAAGCTATTTGTTGTAAGTGTTACATTTCCTCCCTCTGAGTTTCTAGCACTTTAAGGTGTGTAGCTCTTTCAGTCACATGAGTCTTTCATGGAAATTCATCTGATGTCTAATAAATCACAGATGAATAGTTCTACTTGTATATTTAGACCTAAGTCCCTATGGGGGGTTGGGGGGGATACCAAGCTCAGTCGTTTTGTCAATGCAACATCTGCACTTCAGTGATAGAGTCTGTTCACCTAGCTTATAATTCATCTTTTTCAGCTTATTTTTTCAGCCGAAACAGTATTTTTCTCTCACAACAAATCAGCCAACAGTGTTTTTCAGCCGGCTTATCAGCCCAGCCGAACGGGGCCATAGTTTGTGAACTTTTGAGACCTGACTTAGGTTGTGACTTTTGATGGGCCTATCTGTTCGGATGGACTGAGACAATTGTGCCCAATTTGGCAGCTAAGGCTTTCCAACACTCTGTAGACGATGATCAACTGAAATCACCCATTAGTTAAAATATACTAAATTATATATTCTTTTGATGCGCCATTTTACCAGAATTCCAGAAAATTTAGATTTGTCAATGTGCTCTGGAATGATTTTTTAAGTCCTAAAAGCAATTTGTTCCTCAACGCAGGTCGTGTTCCCAAGCTTTGGTGAGCGCTACCTCTCATCAGTGCTGTTCCAGTCCATCAAGAAGGAAGCAGAGAGCATGGTGGTCGAGCCCTAGAGCACAATTCTGGCAACTGTTTTCGGAGATGTTCACCATTTTCATCACAGAAATAAAGCTTCGGTGCCCTTCTGCTTCTGTTGATTTCACATACATCTGTCTGCTGACGATGTCCAGTCCATTGTGGTCGCTGTTTTACGTCGTATTTAGACTTGTGATGTTAACTACTATTTGACACTCATTTTGTATTCTGTATATTGCGTCAGCCAGTGTGAAATAAAAGCAGTACAGTGTGTTTCTTCTCTCTCTCTTTTTTTTTTTTTTTTTGAACCTGGGTAGATTTTCATTCCAACTGAGTTGAGAATTCCTCGATGACAATTACATGAACATTATCCGGGACAGTGCACGTAATGTGCTCCCCTTCGACGCTATCGACACCGACAACGGCAAGCTCATTAGCTGCCCTATTACGAACTCTTCACCGAGACACACTCAAAATTTATGAAGTTTGATGACGCTAAAGACTTTAATTCATCTATCAGACCTTCAGACATCGATTTGGCAAGATCATCGGTCGTCAAAGCTTGTTTCACCGACGTTGCATCCGTTTCCAGGATCAAGTTTCCAATCCCCAGGTTGCATGCTGCCTGCACACCATGGAGGCAAGCAACTCTGCCTCGAGGGCGCTAAGCAAGTGATCAACTCGCCCCATCAAGCATTCAACACATCTCTATCGCTCTCTCTAATGAGGAAGCCCCAACCCACCACTCTTGGCATACGGTGAAAAAGCCCCATCACAAATCCAGCGGTCTCTTCTTCTTAACTGTGTTTCTTGCAGGGATGCTTAGAACTCTTGGGACAACAAGAATCCATCAGCCTGTTCGTTTCGCTGGATTATTGTGGCTGAAAGTACTGTTCGCTGGTTTATTGTGAGAGAAAAACACTGCTGGATGTCTGCTGATTCCGCTGAACCAGCGAAACGAACAGGGTGCATGTTTCTTGCATGGATGCTTTGTTAGAACTCTTGGGACAACAAGAATCCTTGTGTTCAAAACATGTCCTATAGCTGACCAAGTTAAAATATATGTACTCTATTCATTCACAAAAGAATGCTATTCTAGCACAATAGCGAGTTAAAGTACCTTGAGTTTAATTACAACAACAACAACATACCTTGAGTTTGATTAATTATAAATAAAAAATATCAATATTTATAATATCAAATAAGTATCATTAGATTTATCATGAGATATTTTCATACTATAATCATTTGGTTTCATAAATATTAATATTTTTACCTATATATTTGGTAAACTTTAGACAAGTTGCTAAAATTACATCTAGCCCTTGTTTAGATTGGGAAAAAAATTCAAACTGATGAATAGTACCACTTTCGTCTTATTTGATAAATATTGTTCAATCGTTGACCAACTAGGCTCAAAAGATTCATCTCGTGATTTACAACTAAACTGTGTAATTAGTTTTTTTTTTACCTACATTTAATACTCCATGCAAGCAGTTAAAAATTGATGTGATGGAGAGAGAGTGAAAAAACTTGGAATTTTGATGTCATCTAAACAAGGGGCTAGAGTTGCCTTCTTTTGTAAGGAGAGGTAGTACATCGTCAGAGAATTGCATTGAAGAATGGCCAGTGACGCTCACACGGAACTGAACAGCAGTGATGTGCTCGGTCATTGGCTCATTGCCTTGCTGCTGCAGCAGCAGGAGGTAGAAAAAAAAAAACTGGGGCCTTGTTTAGATCGAAGATGTTAGAAAAATTTAGGACTGTAGCATTTCATTTTTATTTGACAATTATTGTTTAATCATGAACTAACTAGGCTCAAAAGATTCGTCTCGTGATTTATAACTAAACTGTGCAATTAATTATTTTTTATCTACATTTACTGCTTTATGTATGCGTGTAAAGATTGATGTGATGGGAAGAGAGTGAAAAAATTCTAACTTCCCATGTTTAGTTCCGCCGATTCGGCATTTGCCGAATACTGTGGAGCATTGTGCAACACTGTAGCATTTTGTTTTTATTTGGTAATAATTGTCCAAAAATTGACTAATTAGGCTTAAAATGTTCGTCTCGCAAAGTACAACATAACTGTGTAATTAGTTTTTGATTTCATCTTCATTTTGTACTCCATGCATGTGCCGACATTTTGATGTGGGCTATGTTTACTTCCTCAAAAAAAGTACTGTGCAAACAAAAGATTCCCCGTCACATCAAACTTGCGATACATGCATGGAGTACTAAATGTAGATGAAATCAAAAACTAATTGTACAGCTTGGTTGTACTTTGCGAGACGAACGTTTTGAACCTAATTAGTCAACGGTTGGACACTATTACCAAATAAAGTCAAAACGTGCTACAGTACTTTTTTTACACCTTTTCGCGGAACTAAACACACTCGTGATGAGAATCTTCTTTTTGCATAGTGAAATTTAGGAGGTAAATTTGGTATCTAAACAGGGCAACAAGGCCTGGGTTTGGCACTTTGGCAGGGCAAGAGAGCCCAACAGTCAAAAAAAAGTATGTAAATGCAGCAGGGCTACCGGCTACGTTCAAGTGTTGCAGGGCCACTACTGTCCTGGCAGCACTGTAGTCTGTTGGCAATGCCAGAGCAGAGTACATAGAGCCATCAACATGAGCACTGCAGGCACCGGTACTGCAACCATGTTCTTGCAGCCACAGAGACTTGGGCCTTGTTTAGATACCCAAATTTATCTCTAAATTTTACTATATAAAAAGGAGATTCTCCAGCACATTAAAATGTCGGCAAATACATGGAGTACTAAATGTAGATAAAATCATAAACTAATTGCACAGTTTTATTGTACTTTACGAAACAAACATTTTGAGTCTAATTAATCAATTTTTAGATAATTTTTTACACTACAAAACAAAAGTTGCTACAGTGTTCCGACGAGAACACTGTAGCAACTTTTGCCGAATCGGCCTCCGACCTGGGCATCTAAACAAGGCCTTGACCAAAGACAGTCGAATCACACCATTGATGCCATGGATGTCAAAAACACATGTCAGGTTTCCTTTGGAACTTTGATACTGGTACAAATAAACCTAGCTTGAGCTTCATTTCAACACTAGGATGATGATGATGAGAATGCTTTGTTAGCATTGTACTTTGTGTCCCATCCCACAAAGCCATTGTTGTATTGGACCTAAAAAACAGAGAGGAAAAGAATTAAAGGGCATTCGAATCCATGCGCAACACAAAAGGTGAAAAGGCTCACACATCATGATGACTGAATAGGATGGATTTGTCTCGACCCCAAAAGCAGCGTGGTACACGACCTTGACCTGCAGGCATCTACTATCTACTATTATATCTTCGTGTTCTGAACCTGCTGGGAATAGCAGGCCATTGGTTCAAAGCAAAGCAAAGCACTGCACTGCACCTGAAGGTCTTGGTGCCAGAAAAGGCCATTCATTCATTTGATGAGATTGCATCTGGTAATATACATTCCCAAATGGCCAAATCTTCCAGGAACTGATGGCTTTTCATAACAATTCTGTTTACACAAATCAGGAAAAGTTACCACACAAGACACGATATCAAAGGTACACAGCATGTGGCCTCAGTTAGCCGATCTATGGTGAGTCTTGGAGTCATTGCTTCCCTTCTCTAGCAAGACTTCTGCACAAGACACGAAACAATTGCGACTACTACTCCCAGGCATTGATCTCTTCAAGAAAACAAATTTCAGAGGCTGCTCAATTTAAACCCTGATGAATATCTAATAGGCCGAAAACCCATAGCACAATTCAGGATAATATCCAAGCAACCACCAGATTGTATTGAATCCGACGTCTAAAACACCTAGCAAATCAGTCTCTCAGGTAGAACACTGCTAGAGCTAACAAGGATGCCTACTATAACCATGCTCTGTTCTCATCTTCTGAGCATCGACTAAACTACAATCTAAGAGAGACCCCTAATGCTTCCAATGCGATGGCGATAGATTTTGGAGATGTTCTTGGCCATCGCTACTTCACTGCTGCTGCGCAACACCCTGCCTCATCTGCATTACCTTCTTGTGAGAGTTGGAGTGTATGCAACTCACAAAAGTCGGGCTGTTGGCAGGCCTATACTCCGGCAGCAGCCTGCCGGACTTGTACCTCACGCCACAGGCATTGCAAAGAGTCTTTGGTCCCAGAGGTCCGGCCCTCCACTGTGGGGTCTTGGAGGACAAGCAATGGGTGCAGCGCTTCTCTGCCTGATCTGACAACAGGGGCTCATTCACATATGTCTTCTTCATCATCTTCTTCTTCTTATCTCGCTGTGCTCCTGGTTCTTGTTCTTTCTTGGTTTCTTGGCCACAATGCTCCTCAGAAATGGTGGCATACCTATTCTCTGGCTTAAGCCTCAGGCCACATGCATTGCACAGCATCTGGGGCCCAGACGGGCCATCCCTCCATCGTGGTGTTTGGCATGACAAACAATTGCTACACCTCTTCACCAACCGCCGCACGCCCTTCTCACACTTCTCTTCCTGCCCTTGTTGCTGGCAAACCTCTTGGTCTTTGTCTTTCTTGGGGAGGATCAGCTCACTCTCTGCCATCCAATGTTTCTGATCAATTAGGATTAGCGGTGGCTCAACATACAATGGGATGATGTATTGTTGATCATCGTCGTTGGTCATAACAGAGGCCAGGCTCCTTTTCTTTCTCCTGCCATTGGAAGATGAAGGTGGTGGTAACTTTGGTTTTCCAGCACCATGGCTTGCCGTTGTAGGAGCAGATCTTGCAAAAACAGGATTTGTGTAGGATGTGGAGCTTGAAAAGCAGTCCTCTACGTAGCCAGAGAGCCATTCTATGTTGCTCTCATCACTCTCCTGCAAAGTAGATAGTAACATGGCATGGAAACAGTTAGTAAGAATGCAATGGCCAAAATAGCTATCAAAAATTCAGTTTTAAGCTCTGGTTCTACATGGTTGAATTTGGTAAGAATGATAAAAGCATGAACAAAATTTCTAGTTCTAGGGCCTATAGAGAAGTGAAAAATTACTCAGATACGGATTATTCCAGTAAGACTTCGAGGCAAAGAAGAGCAGAAACGTAGAGTAATCAATTTCTCCTCTCAAACAGATTCTATAAAAAGAAAATACTAATATAGAGTTTCAAAAAAATACTAATATAGACCAAATTCTCATAACCAAAATCATGAAGCATGAAGAGCATCTAACAGAAAATAAATTTGCTAAAGGAGATATTTGAACAGAAACGTCCTGCATTTACAATTGTCGCTGTGCCAGCAGAAACCGCTATGGCAGTTTCTCAGTTACAATTTAAATACAAGTGTTACAGTTCGTGCAAGATGGTATGAACACTAAATGCTACAAACAGAATGAACTAAACAATAACCGCAAAGCATGTCATATAAACAGAAATGTGACAAAAGTCCAAAATGGGGGTGCAAGGAAAATGATATATCCTTGAATTCTGGAAGTTCGACATCAGAATACCACTCAAAAACTGAATAATCTGCAAAGAAACCGCAAACCACTGTGGCGGTTTCTCAGTTAGTACAATCTAATTGAGCGTTGCAGTTGGAATGCGATGGAATGAATACCGAATAGAAACGGAATAAACTAAACGACAACAGCAAAGCATGTTTTATAAACAGAAAATTGTGACGTCCAAAATGGGGGTGCAGGGAAAATGGTATCTCCTTGAATTCTGTAAGTTCTACAACAGAATCGCACCTGGAAACTGATTAATTTCAAAGAAACCGCAAACCACAATGGCAGTTTCTCAGTAACAATCTAAATTAAGCAGTACAGTTGGTGCAAGATCGAATGAATAGCCGTAAATGCTGCAAGCTGGATGAACTAAACTTTAATTGCAAAGCATGTGTTGTAAACAGAAGAATGTGACAATGGGACGTCCAAAATGGGGGTGCAGGAAGAAATGATATCTTCTTTAATCCCTCAACACCCGCATCAAGAATCCCACCCAAAAACTGAAGAATTTTCAAAGAAACCCCTTGTCATTGTCTTCGAATGGGGTCGCAACGAAAACTGATGCCTCCTTGGGTTCTAAATGTCCAACATCAGAACCCCCACCGAGAAACTGAATAATTTTCAAAGCAACTGCTTGTCAATGTCTCTGGCGGTAAAGTTTCCACCGCAAGTGACACCTAACCAATTGACACCTAACCGAAATATCACCGTCACAATCTCAAGTAGGCATCATACCACAGTGAGGAGGAAAGGATATTAAACAATGGGATGCACTTACGCAATGACCATGACAGGAGTCAGGAGGGAAGGAACATATGCACATCAACAATAAAGGTAGCAAGCACACATTTTCTCCCCCCAACCCTTCCTCTTTTACATGACCACACACAGCTCACAAATGGCCAAAAAGGACACGCCTTTCCATTGCTTAATTGCGAGAGTAATGCCATTGATGAGCACAGCACAGACCCTAGCGGAAAAGAATGGAGTAAGGCCGCAACCGCCCGATTGCTCCTGTGAGAAATTTCCTCTCCCCTGAACGCTTATTATTTCAGGGGGGCGGCGGCACAGTTCTTCGGGACAAGAACAGTTGAATTGCACGGTAAATTTCCTCTACCAGAACAAAAGAATCGTCTAATGGACAGGAAATTGAACAAAAGCACGGGAAAACCGCTCCAAAACGAGGATTGAAGCAGTGAAGAGCCCAGAGGCGAAGCAACCGCTTCTTCCCCCCAAACATGCAAGCCAAAAACCGCTACCAGCCTACAAACGGAGGGAAGAACACCATGACCCAGGTCTCCGCGGACAATAATCTCAAGAAACCGCACAGCAGGAACCGAAATTCTCCAACAGGCTACGCCTAAACCCCTGCCTCCCACGAGCGCAAGAACCAAGAAACGAAAACCGCTCCCCTGTTCCACTTTCTTCCGCACACAGAAGAAAGAACATCCAAAACGCCCGCTTCTTGGCGAGACAACAAAACCCTAGAAGAAGAAAAAAAAATTCTTGCAAATGAAATATCACCACCCAACAGGGAGCTCTAGCGGGAGGGGGAGGCGGCGAGGAGACTGACCAAACCGGCGGGCTGGTGCGAGAACAGGTCTCCGAGGGAGTCGGCGGCCGCATTCGCCGGGTGCACGTCCATGCTCGGTCTCGCGGTGGGACGGCGGCGCGTCGAGGTCGAGGCGCGGCCGGAAGGTGCAGGCAGGCAGGCAACCGCCGGCGAAGGCGGCGCTGCCAGAGGGAGAGGAGTAGGTGAGGGGATTTCGGGAGCTTTTTGTTTTGGAGCGGAGGGAGAGGCTTTTATGGGAAGGCGCCGGGGTTCTTTTTTTTCTTTTTTTTTTGTGTGTTTTGGGCAACAGCTGTGGAGAGGCTACAAATGGAAATTCATTTTTCGTTTTCCGGGTTTCTTTTCACATTTTATTTATTTATTATTTATTTAATTACTTTGCTTGCTTCATCCTAAAGTATGCTGCTGCTTCAATCCTTTCACTCATGCTTTTTTGGGGTCGGTTGCATCTTCATTGCGTGGGAGCTTTGATGGTTTGGTTTTTTTTTCAGTTTTTTATTTATATATTGGAAAAGTTGCAAGTTTAGTAGGAGTATTTTTCTATTCTGATAATAGAAATAATGAAGATATTTGTAAATATCGTAAAAAGGAAGTTTCTTAGAGGTGAAGCACCGTGTCAAGACAACTGTTTGAAAATCAAAATCCTGGGCGAGTCATTATAGTATATCACTACATCAATTGCATATAAGACGAATAAATAGATAGAAACACTAGATATTACCTATATACGGAGTACATCTATCAAATTGAATTAAGCGAGCGAAAACATTGCCAATATTTTTTATTTTTTGTGAGAAGAGAAAAAATGTTGTCAACATGGCAAAGCAGATGTACACATGCGAATTGAATTACTATATATATATATATATATATATATATATATATATATATATATATATATATATATATATATATATATAATACTGATTTACATCTATCAAATAGAATTAATGGAGGGGAAACATTGTCGGTAAATATATATAACAAATCTCCCTCTTTTCGTCATTAAGACCCCGTTTGGTTTGAGGTGGTTAAAGTTTAACTCTCATCACATCAATGTTCTCTTAAATGCATGGAGTACTAAATGTAGACTAAATGCATGCATGTCGGTATAGGTTAGGAGTAATTTACGAGACGAATCTATTAAGCCTAATTAGTTCAAGATTAAAATTTTTTTGTCAAATAAGACGAAAGTGCTACTTAAACTTTAACTCCTCAAAAAAAAAAAACCTAACTTTTGTGCCGGGCCTATGGGTGGTGGATTTGAAACGGATACGGCGTGCCGGGCTGGCCGGTTGCTTTCAATTTTCGTACTGATCTCCCTCGCACTCCCTTTGCTTGCTTGTGCTGTCTGTGTGGCCTGTGGCGTTTCAGTTTCGTCAGGTCCTAGGGTGATGCCAAACGCAAGCTCAAAGCCAAACATGTGTGATGTGAGCTACCCTCCCTTTCTACCCTTTATTACATCCTTCTCAAAGAAAAGAAAAGAAATGTAACTACTGTACAAATCTGCCAATCTTCTTCTGTCTATCTTATTTCTGCCCCCATTTTCTATATCGCTCAAGCTTGAAATTTCATCCGTGTTTAGTTCACCTGAAAAGTGCACTATGCAAAAAAAAATTTCCCGTCACATCAAACTTACGATACATGCATGAAGTACTAAATGTAGATGAAATCAAAAACTAATTGTACAGCTTGGTTATACTTTGCGAGACAAACGTTTTGAACCTAATTAGTCAACGGTTGGACACTATTTACCAAATAAAGCCAAACATGCTACAGTACATTTTTCAGCATTTTCATGAACACAGGAAATTTTACTACCGGTAGACAAATGCAAACTGACACTTTTTGTGTGGGGGGAGGGAAAGAACATGGAAGCTTCTGCAGATTTTTACCGCGGGATATTTGGGGCCGAATGGAGAAACGCATGAGGGTAAAAAAAACGAGGGGAGAAGAAACTGATGCTCTTCTGGTTCTGTGGTTCATGCTGGCATCATGACTTTTCGTGTGCTCAAAGCCATGTCGTTCGTTCGGCCTTGTTTTCTGGCTTTTGCCAATTTGACCATATAGTACACGTCAGGTCAGGGGTGTTTAGTTGCCAAAAATTTTCACCCAAAACATCACATCGAATCTTGCGGCACATGCATGGAGCATTAAATGTAGACGAAACAAAAAAAACTAATTACACAGTTCACCGTGAAATCGCGAGACGAATCTTTTAAGCCTAATTAGTCCATGATTGAACAGTAATTGTCAAATAAAACAAAAAAGCTACAGTAGCCGAATCCAAAAATTTTTGCAAACTAAACACCACCTCAGGCTGGGGATAGTAACAGGGCACACGCCCTGTTCGCTAGGCTGAAAAGTCATAGCTGAAAATACTATTTACTGATTTGTTGGGAGAGAAAAACACTATTTATTGGTTGAAAAGTATGGCTCATAAGACAAATGAACAGGGAGACTTTCTACAGGAATAGTGCCTCAGACCCCAGTTGGAAAAAGTGTGACGAAGCCAAACAACAAAAAAACATGTCACATGATGTCCAAATTGGAGGGTGTTTAGATGAAAAAAAATAGAATTCAGATACTGTAGCACTTTCGTTTGTATTTGACAATTAGTATCTATGGACTAATTAAGCTTAAAAGATTTTTTTGACAACAACATATATTATATAATTAAAGCAGCCATATTACATAGGGGTCCTCCATGGAAGACCAAATTACAACAAAGTCCTGCAACTGGATAAGAAGGCAGCAATGTTGGTGGCGATGAGGACGACGAATCCGCCGGCGAGGGGCCGCAGAGGCGTCGAAGACGCATGCACCCGGATGGGCTGGCCGCGCAAAGCGTCGGTTAAGGGTGGGTCGGTAGAGCCGTCGAAGAAGAATCATGCCGGCGACCGAAGGATGTTGTTGATGCCGTCGCGGGAGGTTGTAGGAGCTCAAACCAAGATCCCAGGTGGAGGCGGAGCTGTCGACCCAACTCCAGAGGAGGAGCTGCCTGGTTGAAGCAGGGAGCGGCAGGACTAGAGGCTGCAACATAGAGATGGAGGCGAGCGGCGAAGGATGCGGAGCGGAGAAGAGCAGATCTCGGCGATGGCTAGTGGAGGTGGGAGCAGAGATAGAGGAAGGGAGATCCGCATAGCAGGAGAAGGAAGTTATTTTATTGGAAAAAGTCTATTTGACCCCCCGAACTATGGGGGGTCGTCTACTTTACCCCCGAACTATGAAACGGTCTAATTTACCCCCTAAACTTTGCAAAACCGGCCAAATCACCCCCTCGAGCGGTTTTGAGCGGTGATTTTGCTACCGTAACTGCTCTTTTGCTACAGTAACGGCGGTTTTGTCTTTTTCTTTTTTTATTTATTTCGTCTGAATCTTTGAAAATCAAAGTAAATCACAGAAAAATCATAAATTAGAAAATCCAATTTTGTTGGACTCCACATGAGTAGATCTACACAGTGAATATATAATATAGTATATTTTAGTACAAAGTTTTTGTTGTATGAATTATTCAAATTAATTACAGAAAAAAAAATAGATCCAAATTTACAGCAAAAAAACTTTGTACTAAAGCATACTATATTATATGTTCATTGTGTACATCTACTCATGTGGAGTCCAACAAAATTGGATTTTCTATTTTATGATTTTTCTGTGATTTACTATGATTTTTCAAAGATTCAGACGAAATAAATAAAAAGAAAAGACAAAACCGTTGTTACTGTAGCAAAACAGCTGTTACTGTAGCAAAACCACCACCCAAAACCGCTCGAATGAGTGATTTGACCGGTTTTGTAAAGTTCAGTGGGTAAATTAGACCGTTTCATAGTTCGGGGGTAAAGTAGACGACCCCCATAGTTGGGGGGTCAAGTAGACTTTTTCCTTATTTTATTCTTACTAGCCTTGGCAGGGACGTCGTCGACGGCGAGGAAGGTCGCAGCAGCGACGGTAACGACGACGGCAACAGCAAGGCAGACACCCATCTCGGAGACACCCATCACGGGAGCTCTACAACTACTAGGGAACCTCTACAACTACCAGAGATCTGGATCTCGGGCGGTCAAGGAGAGGGGAAGTTCTTTTTGGAAAACTCTAAGGGAATGAGACAACCAAACTATACAATTAGTTATTTTTTTATCTATATTTAATGTTCCATGCATGTGTCCAAAGATTTGATGTGATAGATAGAGTATAAAAATTTAGAATTTGAAATGCATCTAAACCAGGCCTTGATCCGACAGAGATTCGGAAGCGAAGCTTGGAGTTGCTGGCTTGGCTTTACTGACATAAATGTTAAGTGAGCATTGCTGAATGAAAAAAAGTTGGATACATCACCAACGCAAAGGATTCCAGAAGAAGGGAACGAACGATGGCACAACACTCTGAATACAGCAGTTCACAACAGTCCATCCATCAAAAAGTCCGAATTTTTCAGTATCATCATAACATGTCAAGGAGTACATACATTACGGCAGTGTTTAGATCCAAACTTTGGTGTACCAAAATACACTGTAGCATTTCGTTTGTATTTGGTAATAATTGTCCAATCATTGACTAATTAGGCTCAAAACATTCGTCTCGCAAAGTACAACCAAACTGTACAATTAGTTTTTGATTTTATCCACATTTAGTACTCCATGCATGTATCGCAAGTTTGATGTGATGGGGAATCTTTTTTTGCATAGTGCATATTTCAATAGATCTAAACACAGCCTACATTTGCCTTTTTCATCTACGGAGGAAACATTTAGAGAAGACTTTTGAAAAGCCAGGACCAAAACTTGCTTTTCAGTCTTATTGGCCTACCACTTCCACTAAGGCATTGCAAGCTACAATCGCTGCCCATGACCATGAATGAATCTACTCGGTCAAGCATGATCCATCACAAATAATTGAGCTGTATGGGCATCGACAAGTGCATCGCACCAGGTCTCATGGATGGGCAGCGTATAGGCTCCTCCGAGGTCCAGATTATATGTACACTTGGAAGTTGGAGCTGGCAGCCAGCAATAACATTTCCCATTCAGCACTCCTGTCCTGCTTGCTTCCAATAAGTTATCTGCATACACCAAGTGACAAACTTAAGTTTCCTGAGAAAATGTCATGTGATCACCCATCGCCCATCAAGAAACAACCATAAACAAAGCGATAAAAAGGTGACCACAACAACTAGGCACAATAGTTGAATTGAATAGCAATCCCCATTTGCCTGTTAACATGTACTTAGATGCTACATACCATTGCTGGACTTTTCTGAACTCTGTGAGGACAGGATAGATATTTTCAAAGGCAGTGTATGTCTCATCTCTCACCTGGAAAGAGAAAAGCTTAGATACAGTCTAACGCAATCAGAAAAGAAAGAATAGCTTAGATGTACTCTAATACATTCAGGGTACATTAAGGCAAAGGAAATGATCGCTAACCTTAGCTCCTGTTAGAACAATCTTGCCTGAAACAAAAATCAGCAGCACAATCTTTGGCTGCTTCATCCGATAGATTAAGCCAGGGAAGAGCTCTGGTTCATACTGGAGAGTGAAAACCAAGCAAAGTATCAGGACACTGGCAGGAAAATTCAAGAAGGTACCTGAGAGGATTATGGTTAAAAAGACAAGGAATGCAACTTACACTTGAGAAAGCACCATGTGAGTATGCAAGACCCTCAAGCCTGATCGGGAATTTGACATCACAAGACCCAACAATGTTCTGAATCTTGAAGTCCTGACAGCACAGAAATAACATAAGTTGCACAGAAATAACATAAGTTGAATGACATTAATCCAAGAATTAAAGCACACAAGTTTCAAGAATGGAATACATACCTTGAATTTTGCTGGAAAACCAAGCTTCTGGATGATGCGAGCATACTGCAAACAGCAAAACAGTTATTATTTTGAAACCCCAAAGCAGATTTAAGAATATTTAGATGAAGAGAAAAGAACACAAAATTACCTTCCTAGCTGCAAGTTTAGATTGGTGTTCACTTTTTGCTCCAGTACAGACCTGATAATTCATAGCAGGTGTTTCTTCATATCAGTGCACAATTAGGGAAACGATGGCTTCTCAGACAGAAGCTCATTAGGAATACAATCAAGCAAAAGGATAACTGAAAAGTAACCCTTAAGTACCTATGAGGTATTCACACTAATTTTCAACACCTAGAACAACTAAACCATAAATAGCTACCAATAATCTCATCTTCTTATGGTACAGAGTCAGAACCATACCAAATATAACTACTTAAAAAGAACATGCACAACATCAATGATACAGAAAAGTTAAACTTACCATTTTCCCTGACGCAAATATCAATGCTGTAGTTTTTGGTTCTCTTATCCGCATAATAACCGCAGCAAAACGCTGTTTTACAAAGAAAGAGTTATTAAAGCAAAGATAAAGTACATTTCTGAAACAAATTAAAACATGTAAATGAAGTTGCATGATGTCAGAACTGAATGTGGCAATGAAATATAACCAAGTACTTGATTTTCACTGTATATGCTAGACATAGTTGGCAGAATAATATGTATATGTATATGTATATCAAATCGCAGCAAATTAACTACACAAACAGGAATTCTTAAACAAAATCATATACAAATTGTATGAACACATGGAATTCTAATTTATCATGAGTTCAGAACCAAATACTAATTGAAAAATGAGGGATAAAAATTGTTTAGATATGTGGTCTGCATTTTCTTACAAGTTTACAAGGCGATAAGCATGATTTTGAAGATATAATTAAAACAAGGATCAACAACTATCATATGTGAAATGATATGATTTTCATTCCAGACTATTCATCATCTGCAGACATGAACCATGAATACGGGATAAGAAGCATAAAGGAAAAGAACAGCTTTCAATCAATGGTACTATCCAGAGTACACGTTAATCAGACCACACTAGAAATACAGCACTATGATCCATTCATTTATCAAAAACCTTAAAACAGACAAGAAAACATGTACAAAATATTTCTGGAGAAGTAGCACCAGCGGTTGCTACATACATACAGAATCTTGGCAGAACAGATAGCGCTATGTGCAGAATAAAAAATGAAAACAAAAATGCAATGAAACAACAATCCCACCTTGGGGTTATATTCTGCATTACGTGCTTGAAGGGCAATTGCTTTCAGGTCCAATTTACAGTCCAAATTGACCGTCGACACAATATTCCTGTTACCAGACCAAACAGCATAAAGCAGGACACAGCAAGGACATCAACATCTCTGTGTTGAGTATGCAAAGAAACAGCAGAGAACAGTATCACCCGAAAGCAAGAAAAGTCAAAATTGCAACGGAGCAAGAAGTCTAGCTAGTCAGTGCATTTGACATACACATGTACTTGGTTTAACAGCCTATACAAGCAGTGGAGATAAAGAGCGCTTAAGGAAGTATTAAGCTAATTACTTCTTCATTTTCGTATCAGCCTACCAGAGCCACGCAAATACAGGGAACTTAGCAAGCTTTCCGCTAACATCCTAGCATTCGGTATTTGATGAGATTATCGTTTCAGAAGCTGGATAGCAGCAGCAGCAGCAAAAATTTAAACAAGGTTTAACATTCAGACATACACATCCACCCTCTCTTCTAGTAACACTGTAAGATTCAGGAGTTCCAGCACACTACAGTAGCATCAATCTCAAATTTGTAACATTAAATCAAGCTCGATATTTCAAATCTAAATCCAGCTCGATACTTCAAATTCGTGTGGCTTTAATTAATTATCAATTTATCATGGTCAAATCAATTTCTTTTCCAGGGAACTATGGCAGGTCAAAGCAATAACGTCATGACCTCATGAGCTTTTCACTGCACATGAGGATCGGTCCTTGTGACACCACCACCCTGGATCTAGCCCCCAAATACCCCCACCAAGAGAACCAAATACACCAAGCCCAGTGGATTAGGACTAGCTGAACCACAATCAATCACTCAAAATCGCTCGAAAGCAGCCAGATCTCAGCCGGCGTCGTCCAAACCTCGCATCCCCGACCCAACCAGAAACCGAATCTTTCGGGGGGAGGGCGCGCCCAATCCAGCAAGGTCACGCTGACTTACTGGAGCGTGGGGACGATGCCGGAGGGGTGCTTGGACAGATCCACCGGCTGGCTCCCCTCCAACGCCGGCTCCGCCATCCACGGCCCGAATCCCCCACACCACCAGAGGAAATCCCCAATCTTCCTACGACAGCGGGACGAAAAAAAGCTCAATCCGAGGCCGATTCGCGCGGGAAAGGAGGGGCCGTTAGAGATCCCGCGGAAAGAATTTCGAAATCCGCGGTCTTTTATAGAGATCGGGGAGAGGAGGTGAAGGAGAGGGATCCGGGAGGCTGGCTGGATGTGTGGGTGTTAGGGTTTGCGTCTCCGTCGAGGAGGAGGCGGGAGGTCAGTGGAGGCGAGGGGTAGGTGGTCGCGGGCGCGCTTATATGTGGACGGGGAGTTGGCGGTGGGGACGGGGGCCGGGTATTTATAGAAGCCGCGGGGTGACCTGCTGTCGCCGGTCGCGGGCGCGTTATGGGATGCTTTGCGAGGGGATTCGTCACGAGGGTTGAGGTGTGGGTTTAGTCACTGATGGGTGGGGTAGGATTTGGTGGGTCCTAGGTGGCCGTGGTGGGAGTGGAGTGGGTGGGAGGGGGCGGCGGGTGGTTTGGAGTTGAGGGACCCGGAGACGAATGCAAGGTTCTCGAAGGTCCGGTTTGGGAAGTGTGGTGGTAGTACGCAACGTGTGCGTCCTTGCAAGACGTGTAGGTGTAGTGTGCACATCTTTGACCTTTGAGCCCGTTGATTGAATAGGGGGTGGAAATTCGCGAGTGAAAAAACCAATCGATGCTGCCAGTATATTGGTTACTGGTTTTTCATAATCTTGGTGGTCAGAGCTCGGCTACATTTGTTTGTCCTTGATTTTCAGTTTCTCATTAGTAGTAAGATCACATTTTTTTATTTAGAGAGAGAAAGGATTGGTCCTCTACCATTTTCTCTATGTGGGCGCTATCTTTTTGTTCTACCGTATAAGCGCTCGTTTGAATTGGATTTATATTCTTAAAACCAGATAAAACAAACATATCATTCCCACTGGCCACTGCTAAAGGCTTCAACCGATAGGTCATGAATCCATTGTTTCAAGAATTTTGAGTTTCCCTTCTAACCTCTCTATTTATCATGAAAAACTAATATTTATGTGTGGACCTAAAAAAATCAAGATTCGGCCTGTTGGAACCTCAAGAGCAAGATTTGCAACTTGTATCATTTTATCACTACAGGAAAAAAAAAGGCTGGAGAGAGAGAAGCATGCGGCCATAGCCCACAGCCCGCCACGGCCCGCAGAAAAATAATGCTGGTAGTAAAAATTATACTGACCATATTGGGTCTCGTACCTCTCCACGTTGGGCTGAAAATCCGAAGCGAAAGCATCTAGTAGACGACTCCCTGGAAACGAAATCGAAAAAACACACAAAAAAGCTAATATTCATGCATGGACCCAGAAACAGTTCAATATTCGGCCAGTTGGAACCTGCCCAAGAGCCAGATTTGCAACTTTGATATTTTCATCCAATCACAACAGAGAAAACAAAGAAATATTTTGGAAAGAAAAAAGAAATACTAAATATATTGACCGTACCGGGCCTCGCGCCTCTCCACGTTGGGCCTCGTTTAGTTCGGCGAATAGGGAAGAAAAACACTATATTAGAATTCCTGTAGCATTTCGTTTGTATTTGGTAAAAATTATCTAAATTTTGATTAACTAGGCTTAAAATGTTCGTCTCGCAAAGTACAACAAAACTGTGCAATTAGTTTTTGATTTCATCAACATTTAGTACTCCATACATTTGCCGACATTTTGATGTGACGGGGAATCTTCTTTTTGCATAGTGGAATTTGGGGGAGAATTGGGAAAGGCCTAGTTTAGATGCCCAAATCGGGTGTTCTCGATTTACTGTGCTACATTATAGCACTTTTATTTTTATTTGGTAATAATTGTCCAAACATTGATTAATTAGGCTCAAAATGTTCGTCTCGTAAAGTACAACAAAACTGTGCAATTAGTTTTTGATTTCATCTACATTTAGTACTTCATGCATGTGCCAACATTTTGATGTGATGGGGAATCTTTTTTTTGCATAGTGAAATTTGGGGTGAATTTGGTGGAACTAAACAAGGCCTTGGGCCGAAACAGAGAGGGCCCAAACTCCGAAGCGAAAGCATCTAGTAGACGACCCCTCGAAAAGAAATCGAAAAACTCAAACTGCCGCTCCCTCCCCTCCGACCGCCGCCTCTTCTTCCGCCGAACCCGCCCCCACCCACCAACCCCCGGAGCCGGAGCGTCCAGTGCAGCGGCAGCGGCGACCCATCTCCCCGCCGCAACAACTCCTCGCTCGCCGGGCATCGGCGTGCCTCTCCTCATCCTCTGCCGCTTCGCCGGCCTCGGGGATCCACCGGGAATCGTCGGTAAGGAACAAAACAACCCTAACCTCCTCTGCTCTCTGCCGGATGTTGTTCCCCAGAGCGTGGGGTTTGGTCTGCCGTCTGCGGGATCTTCGAACTGCAACCCGAACGGTTCTCTCTCTCGATCACTTAGACTAGGGGAGATCTGGGGCAGGTGCGGTCTCCTTGCTTCGTGTTGGTGCGCGCGCAAATGGAATCCGCGGCGTCCACGGTTCTTGGCTTCTTGTTCGGCTCGATTGGTCATTTTGTTTCTTCTTCTTCTTCGCTAGCGCGCGCAAGTTGAGTGAAGATTGGTCCTGGTTTGGTTGGCGTATCAGTTGATTCCATTTTCATGGCGCGGGTGCCGTTTACTTTGAATTGTTGTGCGGGTTCGAATGAGGTTTTGTCGATTAGCCATGCTCCAGCCTCCAGGGGCGGTGTTCTTCCGATGACGTTTGGCAAGCATTAATTCATTGTACCGTTTCTTTGAATGATGGACCGAAATCTTTGCCTTTTGAAAAGAAATTAGTATCATATCGCTTTTTACTTAATTATTATTACTCTGGCTCTGAACCTCTGAATGAATGCCTAAAGTCACTGTCATGGTCTCTGTAACAGTCACTACTTGGTCACCCTCTTTTTTTTAAAAAAAATATTGGCATTATGTGTTCTTCATCTTCTTCTTGTTATAGAACATAGAAGAAGCATACTTTGTTTATATTGTTAGTGGGCAGCAAATCTGAACAAGTTTTATGTCTTCATTTTGGTATGCTTTAACTGAAGAAACCATATGTGCTGATCGATTTATTCGCTCCCCAAAACTACATGCTGCTGTTTACCTTTATTAACAGCCTGTATTTTGTTTCTTTAATGAATCCAGTGTATGCAATGGCTACAAGTCTTGGAATGGACGGATATGCAGAACTGGAGGCCTCTATGATGGATCCCACTGACAAGAAGCCTGCCTTTAGAGGCTTGAAGCTGTACGTGAAAGAACTAGATTCAAAGACACTTCCTCCATTTCTTGCCCGTTTGTGTGCTCCCGACAAGCCTTCCTCATACTCTGAGGAGGAGATCCTATGCATTTTCGAGACTGCAGCGGAAGTTCATGGCAGCACAATTGTACCGCACATTGGACAGATTGTCTCAGCAGTAGTTAGGATCATGGCATCAGATTCAAGGCCCTTGCATAGTGCTGGTTGCTCCAAGGTGGTTTGCACATTATCCCGCTACTGCATTGATCCTCTAGGCAGAGAAGAAGAGAAATCTGAGATCATGAGCTCTCTTTGTCGTCCCCTATCGGATTGCCTAATGAACTCTAACAAGAGTATCTGTTCTGGTTCGGCTCTTTGTATCGCTGCTCTTGTCCAGTCCAACAATTGGCAATTTGCATCTAATGAGTTGGTCAATGATGTCTGCTTGAAAGTGTCGGGGGCTCTAGAGGAGGCTCACTGCCAGACTGTTGTCCACGTTGGCTTGGTGGTTGCTCTGTTAAAACACAATCCTTTGACACTGGAGCCTTATGGACGATCATTGATAAGGTCGGGGTTGCAGATATTGGACCATAGCACTAAGGCAAACAATTCTCAGATGATTATGTCATCAATTCAGATGATACATTCGATCATGAGAAGCTTGAATGTGAAGATTATATCTTCTGAGATCAGTAGCATTATCCATGCTTTGGAGCACTGCCAAGATGACTTTGTTCCAGATATTTGCACTGCAGCTTTTCAGGCAACCGAGACTGCTAAGTTACTTGGGAGGCAAGAGGAACGTGGAGCCCGCAAAAATGTCAGTTCTTTGGGAAGCTGTAGTGGTGGAAACAGCAGGAAGGGGTCAAATTCTCCAATTGATCGTGCAGATATCAGAGACAGTGGATCTAGTGGATCTCCTCGTGAGTTACAATCTGTCCGTTGTTTTAGTGACTTCAATTCTCAGCCGCCAGTTGGAGAATGCACTGGAATTTTTGGAACTACACGTGCAAGGCGGCGACTTTGGAGTTACGGAACTGACTTTTCACATGGGATGTCCAGCGATGAGCTTTTCCACACTTCGGCACGTGATTATCATGAAAATCTGGGCATCATAACACAATCTGATTCTGCTGATCTCGTTAAGTCAAGTAGGAGGCGCTCCGATGTGTTGACAAGAATTGGTGATCCATGTCCTACTTGTTTAACACCCCGAGCTACTAATCAGGTATATATGACATATCATGTAAATTGAGCAGTTTTAGTACGATTGACATACTTATTATATTATGGTCATGATGCATGAGTTACTATTTGCTGCCCTTTGGAAACTGGCATATTATTTCTGTTTACATTGTTCCTTGAATGATACCAGAAACAATCACTTTGACTTTTGGTGCAGAAGGAACTGATATCTTTTACATTTTCCTTTTCTGGTCAGTTTTTTTTTAATATTGTCTTCCTATTCTTCGAGTAGTGTACTGGTGTATCCATGTATGATAATTTTATAGGCATGCTGAATGTTTCTGTGCAGTGATACTCATTCTTCAGAACTTTGTTTGCAGAATGAAGTTTCACGATACTGCACCATTTGTAGATTAAAGTGAATTCTTCACACTTTTATTTTTGAATTCAGGCGTGCAGGCAGCAAGCTTTGTCAACTCCAAGGAAGCAGCTCCAGTCTTTGACCTATTGCAGTGATTCGGAAAGAGACGGCCACCGTCTACCTCCAAGATCAGTTTCAAGGTTGATGCAGCGCCCAGACCATCTTTTGTTTCAAAAGAATTTTCAAGGTGAGGAAAGGAAAGGCTACTGCAACTCGACTCAACAGAGGAATCAATTGCGTACACAGACCATGGACTCGCTGACCGAAGACTTGAAGTTCCCCACCAGCAGCAGGCTTTCTGATAGTGCACAGGCTCCTCCATGTGAAGAACGCCAATGTGATGCTGCTGCTGAACATCAGAAGGTGACTGGGATGGAGAAAAGAGAAACAAACTGTCGTCGAAGCAATCGATTAACTCTATTTATCTGTGCCATGGTCTTCGCTGTGTTGTTGTTAGCTTTGTGGAAGCAGCAGGACCCCAGTAACGAGCTGTACTTCGTACCTACTTAGCACATGTCTGGCTGTGTAAGCTTGTCCCTTTGTAAGAAAAAAAAGGTTCTTTTTGTTTCGGTGCCACTGTAATTGTGCATCAATCCATCAGAGTTTAGGAGCGGGTGTGATGTTGACTGTCGACAGATGTGTTAGTATACATGGAATGGTGTAAATTGGTCCTTTTGATCATAGTTCTTACGGCGTAAAGGCGAGGCATGGCGATGGGGGAGCGCCTGGACACCTAGGTGCCCGCCTTGCTCGCCTAGGCGCCCGCCTTGCCCGCCTAGGCGCTCATTCTGCAAGGCGATGGGGGAGCGCCTGGACGCCTAGGCGTCGCCTAGGCGACGCCATGAGAACTATGCTTTTGATACAAATGAGGTAGCTGTTGGAAAGCAATGGAAAGTGCCAAACTGGTTGGATTTCCGGTGGTATATGCTTGTCTCTGTTTCTGAATGCGTTTTGAAACGGCATGATTGCTGGACGTTCACTTTCACTGCGAAAGGTAGCTTAGCATGCATGATGATGGCAGAACCTTCAGTTATGTTTATTTTATCATCTGACTGTTATTCTATCCTGTTTGTACTTTTCTCTGGCAGTAATAAGTAATCAGAGTGCATTTGTCATGGGATTGCAGCCACGCAAGGCCTGATCCTCTGGCTTGGTGATTCTGTCTACAAGATTCTCTAGAGTCCAAGTATTTTTGGTGTGGCTTGCAGCCATGTGTTGGATTATGAGTTTATTAGGCTCATGTGGCTAGGCCCATGAGGCCCATGTATGGCTACCTATGGTCTGTGGCTAGGCCCATGTGGCTAGGCCCATGAGGCCCATGTATGGCTACCTTCTAGGGTTAGCTCAAATTAATAGAGACACTCATTCTAACATGGTATCAAGCTGGGGTTTTCTTCTCTTCCCCTGACCCGCCGCCCAGCAGCCGGCGCTCCTCCTGGAGCCGCTGCCGCCGGCCATGGTTGGCCGTCCTCCCTCCCCTCCTCCTTCTACCTACACCCACTTTCCCCGTCTTCCCTCCCCATGGTCTCACGTCGTGGATCCCCTAGTCTCTGCCGGCTCACACGCACAGCCGCTGCCCCATCACAGCGCCGCCGCCGCCCCCTGCCACCGCCGGCCCGCACAGCGCCATTGCTGTCCGGCCCCCTCCTCCAGGCCTGCCAGCGCCGCCCCTCCCCCTCCCTTCCCACAGCGCCGCAGCTACCTTTACCGATGGCGCGGGCACCGGGGGCGCGGGCGGGGGGGGGGGGGGGGGAAGATGCTGCTGCTGCTGCCGCCGGGGCTCCTGTGGCCGAAGCTCCCTCTCTGCCGGCTGCGGGTGCTCCACTGGTGACTGCAGGAGCAGGACCGGCCACCCTCCAGGCCGCTCTGGCCGGTCTCCTAGGCGCGGACGCCGGGGCCGTGGGCGCTGACCATCTCCAAGCCGCCCTGGCTGCCCTCCAGCGCGCCGGCGGCCCAACCGCGCCTGCTGCCGTGCCCGATGCCGCCAACATCGCCCGAGCAGCCATAGCCACTGGTGGGGGTCTGGCACAGGGGGTCTTCCCACTACCGCCACGGCTTCACGGCACGGCCTCCGACTCCGCGCTCGCCGGCGCACTTGTGTCTGCGCGGGCAGCGGTCGCAGCGGGACAGGCCCGTGTCCGTGCGGCTGCCCTAGCCTGGGAGCGCGAGCGCGATGCCGCCGATGCTCTGGCCCGCCAGATCGCCGAAGCGGAGCACCTCCTCGCCCACGACATCGGCGCTACTTCCTCCGGCTCGACGGGCCCCCGCGTCTCCACCACCGCGGTCCTCTGGCACGATCCGGCCAATCCCCTCGTGGTCCAGCTCCACTACCAGGCCAGAGGCGTGCAGAACATTCGCCTCCTCGTCCCGGTCGTGCTCGAGCCCGAGTCCCCCTCCTACGCTCGTTGGCGGGACCTGGTCCTCCTCACCCTTCGCCGCTACGCCCTCGACGATCATGTCCTTGCCGATGCCCCTGTCACGGCCCAGACCCCCTCGTGGCTGTGCCTTGACAGCATCGTCCTCTCTTAGATCATCGGGACGATCTCCCTCGACCTCCATGATCTCGTTCGCAACTCGGCGGATGCTCATCAGGCGTGGCTGGTGCTCGAGGGCCAGTTTCTGGGCAACGCCGAGGCCCGGGCTCTGCGGCTCGATGCGAGCTTCTAAACCTTCGTCCAGGGTGACCTCTCTATTGGTGAGTTCTGCCGCAAAATGAAGACCATGGCAGACTCCCTCGGTGACCTTGGCTGGCCCGTGGAGGACCGCATCCTCGTCCTCAACGTCCTCCGCGGGCTCAGCGACCGCTATGCCCACCTCCGGACATGGATCACCCGCCAGCGCCCCTTCCCCACCTTCCTCTAGGTCCGTGATGATCTTGTCATGGAGGAACTGACTCAGGGCCTCTAGCCTAGGTCCACCACCGCCCCGGGTTCCTCGACTTCCTCGACAGCCCTTGAGGCCACTCCACCGTGTCCGCTCGCTCCACCGCGTCCGTCCGCTACGCCGCCGTCGTCCCTTCTGGGTCCTCCTCCCTCCGAACCGAGCGGAGGTGGGGGGCCATGCTGGTCGCTGTCGCCGTGGCACTGGACGTGGGGGGCCGTGGTGGTGGCGGGGGCACCCATGCCCCGACGGCACCACAGGGCACACCATGGCCTTCCTTCCAGAACTCGTGGTCCGGGCGCATCTCTATATGGCCTTTCCACGGGTTTCCCGGTGGCGAGCCTCGTCCGCCGGCGACCATGTTCGCTGGTGCTCCACCTCCCGCACCTCCCGACGTCTCCCCTACGTCACCTTGGGTGACTCCCTCCGGTAGCTCGCCCGGGATTGCCGGCTGGGATCAGGTGGCCTTGGCTCGTTCGTTCAGCACGATGGGCCTGACACCTCCTGTCGGTCCTGAGTGGATCGCTGATTCAAGAGCCACCTACCACACCACTCCTGATTCTGGTATACTTTCTTCTGTCCATTCTCCCTCTTCTTCTCTCGCTTTGTCCATTATGGTCGCAAATGGTTCATGTCTTCCTGTCATGTCTATGGGTACCGTCGGTGCTCATGGCTCCTTTCGTCTTCCTAATGTTCTTGTTGCTTCTTCTATGGTTCACAACCTTCTCTCTATTCGTCGTTTTACAGCTGACAATTCATGTTCTGTGGAATTTGACTCTTCTGGTCTTACTGTAAAGGATTTGGCTTCCTGGCGTCCTCTACTCCGATGTGACAGCATGGGGCCCCTTTACACTCTTTGCTTCTCGGCGGCTTCTCTGTCTTCTTCACCGTCCGTTTTGTCAGTTGCTTTCGCCGCCTCTACTTCCTCTACCACTTGGCACTGACACCTCGGCCATCCTGGATGTGATGCCCTGATGCAGCTCAGTCGTAGCTCTGGTCTTCCATGTACTTGAGTTCCTGATGAGCATTTGTGTCATGCGTGCCAATTGTGCCGACATGTTCATCTTCCTTTTCATAGTTCTTCTTCACATGCGGCCCGCATTTTTGATCTTGTACATTGCGACCTATGGACCTCTCCTGTTATCAGTATTTCTGGTTATAAGTACTATCTTGTGGTGGTCGATGATTTCTCTCATTACTCGTGGACCTTTCCCCTGCGTGCGAAGTCTGATACTTTTTCCACGCTTCTTCATTTCTTCACTTGGGTGTCCACACAGTTCGGCCTCACCATCAAGGCCGTCTAGTGTGACAATGGTCGCGAGTTTGATAACTCCACCTCTCGTGCTTTCTTTCTCTCTCACGGTGTTTAGTTGCGCATGTCTTGCCCATATACCTCCTCACAGAATGGCAAGACAGAATGCATGATCCGCACCACTAACAACACCGTGCGCACCCTTCTGTTTCAGGCGTCTCTCCCTACTCGCTTCTAGGCGGAGGGCCTGCACACCTCCACCTACCTCCTCAACCGTCTTCCTCCTGCTCCTACGCTACACCACGCTCTTTTCGGTACCCCTCCTCGATACGATCACCTTCGAGTCTTTGGGTGCGCGTGTTACCCCAACACTGCTGCCACTTCTTCCCATAAGCTGGACCCCCGTTCGACTCTCTGTGTTTTCCTCGGGTACTCCCCGGATCACAAGGGGTACCGGTGTTTTGATCTTACCTCCCGACGGGTTCTCATCTCTCGCCATGTGGTGTTCGAGGAGTCCATTTTTCCCTTCTCCACACCCACCAGCACTCCTGCTCCTAATCCCTCCTCCCTTTTTCCCACTGACACGGTGGTCCAGACACCTTTTTCGTTCTCTCCTGTAGGTACTGCTTCACCACTCTCCTTGCCGGGCACCTGTCCCGGCTCCCCGGCCGGTCCGGGCATGTCATCCTCTGGCGTGGCCCCGACCTCTCCGTTGGGCGTAGACCCGGGACCTCGTCCCCCGCTACTGCCCGAGGGGGCCGTGCCGGTCTCCGACACCTGGTGCTGCCCCAGCACCTCCTTCGCGGTTCGCTGCGCCGGAACGGGTGTACCAGCGCAGGCCGCGGCCACCGCCACTCGCGGTCCCTTCTCCACCGGGGACACTAACACCACCGCCGCAGTCCCCGCCGGCCCGTGACATACCGCCGGTCTACCACCCGCCGCTTCTTCACCGACACCCACGGCATGTTCATCCGATGGTGACACGACACGCGGCTGGCACACTGCCACCCTGAGCCCTTGCGGCATCGACCGGCGACACGCCAATCTCCCCAGTACCATCTTCCGTCCGTGATACCTTGTTGGATCCTCACTGGCGCCGCGCGATGGAAGAGGAGTACGCCGCGCTCCTCGCCAACCAGACGTGGGAGTTGGTGCCCCGGCCGCCGGGCTCCAACGTCGTCACCGGCAAGTGGATCTAGACCCACAAGCGCCGAGCTGATGGCACTGTAGAGCGCTACAAGGCTCGCTGGGTTCTCCGGGGCTTCACTCAGCGCCCTGGGGTCGACTATGATGAGACCTTCAGCCCGGTGGTCAAGCTGGCCACCGTCCACACCGTGCTCTCGCTGGCACTTGCTCGGACATGGCCCGTCCATCAGCTGGACGTCAAGAATGCTTTTCTGCACGACCTGCTCACCGAGACAGTGTACTGCAGTCAGCCGGCGGGGTTCGTTGATTCCTCCCGTCCGAACATGGTCTGCCGACTCAACAGGTCTCTCTACGGCCTCAAGCAGGCACCCCGGGCATGGAACCATCGGTTTGCTGCTTTTCTGCTGACACTGGGGTTTATGGAGGCCAAGTCTGATACATCTCTATTTATCTATCACCATGGAGCTGACACTGCGTACCTGCTTGAAAGGATCAAGATGCCCAAGAGGGGGGTGAATTGGGATTTTCTAAAATTAATTGTAAGAATTAAATCTTATAAGCTAAACTTCACCCCTAGTGTCTACTAGTGTTACTTGTGATTCTACCGATAAAAGTTTTGCACCCTAAGTTCCAATCCTAGTCTAGCATGGCAATTCTAGGAAAGTAATCAAGCAATGAAAGTAATGCACAAAAGTAAATGCTTGAAAGTAAGGGTTAGTAACACGGTGATGTTTTCCCGAGGTATCGGAGAGTCGCCACTCCCCACTAGTCCTCGTTGGAGCACCCACGCAAGGGTGTTGCTCCCCCTTGATCCGTGCAAGGATCAAGTGCTCTCTATGGGTTGATTCTTCGACACTCCGTCACGGCGAATCACCCAAAATCGCTCACAACATGAGTTGGGTCACCCACAAGCTCGCCGGATAATCACCAAACTCCCAATCACCACCAAACTGTCTAAGTGATGGCGATCACCAAGAGTAACAAGCTAGAACTCTCACTTGACCACAACAAGCCTAATGAGAAGATGGATGCACACTTGCTACACTTTTGTCACTAGTGAGGAATCTCAAACTTTGATTCTCAAATCACTATACTCACTAGGGCTCTTGCACTCCCTTGCACTCCAAAGGTGTTTCTCAGCTGAACAAATGAGCAAGAGACCTCTAAAAGAGGTGGAGGGGATGTATTTATACACCCCTCAGACAAATTCAACCATTACCTGCCAAATCAGCAAAACACGTACTGACCGGACGCGCTGGTCGACATGACCGGACGTGCCGGTCGTGTGTAACGGTCGAAAACCAAAAGTCAGCGCTGAGTGACCAGACACGCCGGTCAGGGATGATCAGACGCGTCCGATCATGTAAGAACCTTACTGGAAACTGACTTGACGCCCGACCACGTCCGATCATAGATGACCGGACGTGTTAGGTCAGCTAAGAACCTTACTGGAACGTGACCGGACGTGTCCGATCACCTCACAGTCGCGTCTGATTACACTTTTACCCTCTAAAACACGTGTCAGACTGACCACCACGTCCGGTCCTCTCAGGGACCGCGTCCGGTCAATCAGTTAATGACGCAGTGACTTGTTAGTACTGACCGGACGCGTCTGGTCATGACAAAGACCGCATCCGGTCAAGGGTAAACTGCTCAAACGACTTCTAAACGTGACGCAACTTGAACCAAGTTGCTTCCAACTGAACTTTGAGCTTTTCTAGAGCTACCAAGTGCTAAGTTTGACAAGTGTGCACCACACCTAAACAAAAGACTCACCTAGGTCAAGTTACTCGCTCATGCCCCCCTTTATAGTATGGTCAAAGGAAGAAACAAAGATCCTAACGACTATTCCGGATGTAACTCAACACCTTGACATCCGGAACTAACCGTCCTTAATCTTATCGTTGATCCTTTGAAAACCGAAATGATTTCCATTAAGGGACATGAATACCATAGTGCCCAAAGCAGTTATCAACTCTATGACCTAACTTACCAACATTTTTGCAAAACACATGTTAGTCATGGTAATAATGCGTTGTCATCAATTGCCGAAACCAACACCGGGGCCTAGATGCTTTCAATCTCCCCTTTTTGATGATTGATGACAAGACTTAGATTCAGAAGTTATAAGTTGAGGTTTTCGATCATGCTTGGTTCACATAAGCATAAAGCTGTAAGCACAAGGGGTTAGTAATTGCTTATGTGTTTCAAGCCAACTAAGTGTACTCATAAGATAAAACATGAAGAGTTAGTACACATAAAACATAGCTCATATGAAATCGAAGTAAGGCACGGAAGCACAACCTTATGAGCTAAACACAATTAAGTGACATAATATAAAATAAAGTCTCACAAGCACACTTGTCACAAGATACAGGGCGAGAAAATAAACATGATGCATAAATGTAGCAGACATGGAAAAATGAAACCCTCTATCAACACTCCCCCTGAATCTACGCTCTCTCCCCCTTTGGCATCAAACGCCAAAAAGAAACCTAAGAATCTGACGGGGGAATAGAAGCTGTCGTGTCGGGTGTCGAGGAGCGTGGAGTGATCACAAACTGTGAAGTGTCCTTCTCAGACTCTGAACTGTCAGGCTGACCCTCTGAAGATTTACGTGGTAGTGAAGCGGTCTGGTCTGTAGAGCAGGTGCAGCAACTGAAGGTGTAGTAGCAACTATAGGAGCAGTCACTGTCGCCTGAGCCTGAAAGACACCAAGAATAGGAGGATCTATCGATGCTACTGACGAGGGTAAAGTCTCTGTAGTCCCGGCCCCTGACACTGGAGGAAAAGCAGGCTCTGAAGCTGACATCCCTGAAGTGGTCACAAAGGTGGTGTGCAAGGGTGTCGGCTGTCCAGTCAGCTCACTGTAGGTGGCACTCAATTTAGTGAAAGGAGTGCCTGAGAGGAGGTGAGGTCTCGGCTGAGCTGGTAGAGTAAACCCCGTCTGTATAGGAGTGTAGCTCGGGGACTGAAATGTCTAAGGCACCTGCTGCTGGGGTGAGGTGAACTGAAAGCTCGGCTGTCCCTGACTCTGAGGTCTATTGGACTATAATGCTAGAGTCAGAACAGACGGTGGTGGAGGTACCCCAACAGTGACAAAGTGTCGCAGGAGCTCTAGATACTGCTGCTAGGTGGCTGCCTGCTGCCTCTGTATCTCGAACTGCTGCCTCTAAAACTCCAGCTGTTGCCTCTAGAACTCGTCCTGGTGAGCCTGAATCTGGGCAAATGCTGCAGCTGTGTCCTGAGCCTGTCTCTGCATCTGAATCTCCTATCTCTCCTGGGCTTGGGTCAGCCTCTCAAGAATAGCCACCATGGCTGGGTCTGAGCGGGAGGCTGAGCCTGAACCACCGACCTCATGGTCATGAGGCCGAGGAGAGCGATACCAGGGGATGGGCTGATAATCCTCATCTGTGCTGTCAGTGGCAACATCCTCGACTGGATCAGCTGGCTGAGCATCAAGATCTGCTAGCTCTACCTCAGCAAGACCCTCAATGGTCTCGTCCTGCTTAGTAGCTGTCTCTGGTACCTCTAGCCTCTGATGCTGTCCTAGGCCAGTTGCCTGCTCTCTAGTAACTGATGCCCACAACTGTCGGATATTATACTCTGGAAAAGCTGTAGTGGTATCAGAAATCTTTGCTCGAAACTCTGCAGGCAGTTCACACACAGATCTGATGATAAAGCATATCCAATGAGCATACAGAAGCTGCCTGTGACCCTTGAATCCCTCTGTCAAGGTATCCTCCATCTCACATAGCATCAGATCCCAAAGATCGAACGGTGTCTGTGAGATGAGGTGATGCACTACCCATAACTGTATACGGGTCAGTCCCTCTCTATATCCTAGCCTCGAAAGTAGTGTCCTCCTCACAATAGCATCAAGGACCCTAGCTAGAGGTGTCAGGCTAGCAGGTGTACGTCTAGACCCCTCGCCAAAAGGCTCACGGAAGCAGGGTCTGATCAAGTCGGTAGGGGGCACTGTCTCGCCATGAGGGCGTCTCGGAGGTGCAGTCTATCCAAAACACAGCTGATGTATCTTTGTCTCTGAAGCTAGGAGTCTGAGAATCTCCCGAACCCTGGTGCTATAGAGTCTGCGGTCATGGCCTCTGAATGCAAAATGTATAAACTCATGTGCTGGGTCAATCCAAAGTGAAGAATAGAACTCTCTGACCCAGGTCCCGCAGTATGCTCAAGTCCATCCAAGAAGATCTGATAATCTAGGTAGAAAGGACAGATGCGGACGAAGCTTCTCACCAACCACCTCAACTAAGGCCTCCAGTCAACAGACTCTCTGAGGTCTGAAAGCAATCCCGCTGTCGACATAGGCTCTATAAAAGTTCTCGTGCAGAGGAGTGTAGAAACCCTCTAAAGCCCGGGGATCCCGCTGAGGTGGGAACCACCGAGTGACCTCAACGAACCTGAGGGCCTGGACATGTCTAGCTGTAGCTCGCCTGAGGTCAAAGTTCTCAACTGGGGGGTGACCTCGAGCCCTGGGAGGTGGACGACCTCCACGACGCTGACCCTCTAGCCTAGGAGTCACCTGAGCTCGCGTACGTCCTGAGCGACGACGCTGTGGAGAGTGAACTGTCTGCTCCTCAGTCTCCTCTGGGTCCTCGGTAGGCTGCTCTATAGGTGCATCCATTGTATCTTATGTGGCCTCTGTACCGAGCTGTCGACCTTCAAGGTGAAAGCGACTCTCGCCAATACGTATACCACTACTCCTGCCACCTCTCTCTGCTGCCTTTGCTGCATCTGCAACTGCCTGAGCCACCTCTGCCTCTGTAAGTGTCCTCTTTCTCTTCTTGGCAGCTATCTTCACTCGCTTGCCACGAGCCACCTCTGTCCTCCTAGGAGGACTCTCGTCCCTGTCACTAGGTGCACCACCAGCATTCTTGCAGCTAACCATACTGACAAACTGCTGTATCTGAGAAAAACTAGACAGTAACAGATGATGAACTGACACTCGTGAGGCTTGGCCTCAATCCGTATCCGTAGGCTTGGCCTCGGATTCACAACTGATCACCTGACACACACAACACCGACAGGACGAACTGAAATGATAGAATAGATGGATCTACTATAAGCAACATATATTATCTAATAGATGAGTAAGATCCTAATGAAAGCAAGCATATTAGATAAGATATGAAAGGACGACGATAGCTACCTCGGATGAGCGAAGTTCCGATGAACAGAAGATGATCTCGACGCGCTAGGGTTACCCAGAAACGATGATCGAAACCCTGGAGTACCGATGAGAACAAGGATTGTATTAGTAATTCGCCGGAAAATCAATGGCAAACCCTAATCCAAGGCAAAGACGTCACCTTGCGGAGACAGAGACATTCGCGTAGACGGAAACTCACAAAAAACCCTTCGATGAAGAACGATTCTTCGCACGGCTAGGGTTAGGTCTCCTAGGATTAGGTCTTCGCGGTAGCAGGCGCGGACCTCGGTGCGGTGGCGCGCGCGTGGCAGAGAGCACGGGCACGCGGCGACGGGGCTCGGGTGCGGTGGCGCGCGGAGCGGCTCCGGCAGAGAGACAGCTGTGGTGGCACGCGAGCAGCAAGCACGGGCGTGCGGCGGCGGTGCAGGCAGCGAGCAAGAGCACGCGGCGACGGTGCGGGCAGCGAGCAAGAGCACGCGGCGGCGGTGCGGGCAGCGAGCAAGGGGCGCGCGGATGCAGTGGCACGGCGGCTCGGCGAGAAGGCGGCGCTCGGGATCTCGGCGAGTTCGGCTAGGGTACGGGCGGCGGCTGATTGAGACGAAAGAAAATGAAACGAGATCCGAACATACGGTTAAAAAGGGTGAGATCCGCTTTTCGCGTGATGACCGGACGCGGTGGTCGCATGACAGGACGCGGTGGAGGCAGCGTCCGGTCATAGTCCAGTAAGCTCCTGGAACGACCGGACGCGTCCGATTATGCATGATCGGACGCTGACAGAGTCCGGTCATATTTTGCCCGGAAAACTAAAACGGATGACCGGACGCGATGGTGGTGGCCGGGACCGGACGCGGTGGTCAGCAACGACGCGTCCGATGCAGCGTCTGGTCATAGATCTTAAAGAAGTTCTTCAGGAATGACCGGACGCGCTGGTGGACGTCGAGACCGGACGCGGTGGTGAAGCAGAACCGCGTCCGATGCAGCGTCCGGTCGCTGTTTAACGCCTTTCTTCAATCTGATTTTCAACGTGACTTCTCCCAATCAAGTTCCAATTCAAAGAGACTCAAATAAACACCAATTGGAACCTGATATGAGTGACCTCACTCAAACCCTCAAGTTTTTCAAAGTATTTTGCCTTAGGCTAGTATTATTTTTAAGAAAATACACAATGAAACACCCGAGGAGCAACGTATGGCCATGCAATAGAGTTTATGAACACTTGGGAGCTTCAAATGCTCTCTCTATTCATGGACGAACACAGAGGTTACTCAAAGCTAAACCGAAAAGAAATGACAAAGCAACAACCATGCATATGCAATACAAAGCGAGAAATGAAGACTAGGTTGCTTGTCAAGTTTGACCCACGGTTAGTCTTCTTCACTCCTCCAAAGGAGGGTTATCGTAACCGTGTTAGACAAGTTCTAGATGCATTACGGGGAATTAAACATGACATATAATACAATGCAATGCAAGGGACAACACAAGCTCATTTTTTAAAGTTACTAGAATCAAGCACATTTAGTTCACTTCTCAACCTACAAAAGGTAGCCTCATGTAAAGGTTTAGTGAAGATATCCGCTAATTGATTTTCACTTCTTACACCTTCTAGTGATATATTATTTTTGGCAACATGATCTCTTAGAAAGTGGTGGCAGATATCAATGTGCTTGGTGCGTGAGTGTTGTACCGAATTATTAGCAATTTTAACGGCACTTTCATTGTCACATAAAAGCGGCACCTTTTCAAGAACAACTCCATAGTCTAGGAGGGTTTGTTTCATGTATAAGATTTGTGCACAGCAAGCCCTCGCGGCAATGTATTCCGCCTCGGCGGTGGATAAAGCCACACTATTTTGCTTCTTAGATGACCAAGATACTAAGGACCTCCCAAGCAAATGGCACCCTCCGGATGTGCTTTTTCTATCAATTTTGCAACCGGCATAATCCGAATCGGAATAGCCAACTAGTTAGAATCTAGCTCCTTTGGGGTACCAAAGACCGATGCTTGGGGTGTACTTAAGATATCTTAAAATTCTTTTTACGGCACTTAGGTGAGGTTCTTTAGGGCATGCTTGAAAGAGAGCACACATGCACACACTAAACATGATATCGGGTCTAGATGCGGTAAGGTACAACAAGCTACCAATCATAGAGCGGTAAAGAGTTTGATCAATTGGTTTACCTCCCTCATCTAGGTCGAGATGTCCATTAGATGGCATTGGGGTCTTGATTGGCTTACACTCTTCCATCTTGAATCTTTTGAGAAGATCCTTGGTATACTTTTCTTGAGAGATAAAAATCCCTTCTCTCATTTGCTTGACTTGAAAACCAAGGAAGAATGTTAGCTCACCAATCATTGACATCTCGAACTCCTTCGACATCAATTCACCAAATTCTTAGCAATAATCTTCATTTGTTGACCTGAAGATGATATCATCAACATAGACTTGACAAATAAAGATCTCTCCATTAAGCTTCTTGGTAAATAGTGTGGTGTCAACCTTCCCAATAGTGAAGCCCTTCTCAATGAGGAAGTCCCGGAGGCGCTCATGCCACGTTCTAGGGGCTTGCTTGGGCCCATATAGCATCTTGGACAACCTATAAACATGATTAGGATATCTAGGGTCTTCAAACCTAGGAGGTTGTTCAACATAGACTAGTTCATTTATGAAGCCATTTAAAAATACACTTTTCACATCCATTTGATATAGTTTCATTTCATGATGTGATACATATGCAAGAAGGATACGAATGGCTTCAAGTCTTGCAACGGGTGCAAAGGTCTCTCCAAAATCAAGACCTTCAACTTGAGAGAACCCCTTTGCAACTAGTCTTGCCTTGTTCCTCACTACTATGCCTTGATCATCTTGTTTGTTGCGGAACACTCACTTGGTTCCAATGACTCTTGCACCTTTTGGATGCTCTTCAAGTGTCCAAACTTGATTATGGACGAAGTTGTTCAATTCTTCATGCATAGCATTCACCCAATCCGGATCTTGAAGAGCTTCTTCTACATTCTTAGGTTCAAGACAAGAGACAAAAGAGTGATGTTCAACAAAAGAAGTAAGCTTTTGAGATTGAGTCATTACACCCTTTGTAGGACTCCCTATGATGAGATCTTGTGGATGTGCTTGAAGTAGAGGTGAGTTTCTTCTATCAACCACTTGAGGAGTGGGATGGGGAGCATCAACATCTTGAGCTTGTGCCTCGGCTTGTTGATGAGAGACATGAGTATCTTTATTTTCAACTCTCTCATTTTTGTCATCATTTTGAGGCACATGTGATGAAGATGGTGGATTGACAATTTTTACATCATCTTCATCATCTTTAGGCTTGATGTCTTCCACCGGCATGTTCTTCATGGCCTCTCTCAAAGGTTCATCACCTACATCATCACAATTCTCAATTGCTCCTTGGGAGCCGTTAGATTCATCAAATTTCACATCATATGTTTCTTCAACCAAATCGGTGGCATGGTTAAATACTCTATATGCTTTGGACTTTGATGAGTAACCAACAAGAAAACCAATATCACAACGTCTTTGAAACTTCCCTAGGTGTTGACGCTTCTTGTAGATGTAGCATTTGTAACCAAACACCCAAAAGACTGAGACGTTCGGCTTCTTCCCATTTAGCAACTCATAGGGGGTCTTGCCAAGATACTTTTGTAGGAAGAGGTGATTTGAAGCATAGCATGCGGTGTTGATTGCCTCGACCCACAATTTCTTCGGTGTGTTGTACTCATCTAGCATTGTTTTTGCAAGAGTGATCAAAGTCCGGTTCTTTCTCTCAACTACACCATTTTGTTGAGGAGTGTAGGTTGATGAAACTTCATGCTTGATTCCAATTTCATCACAATAAGCTTCAATATTTGTATTGTCAAACTCTTTGCCATTGTCACTTCTAATCTTCTTTATCTTGACTTCAAATTTATTTTGAACTCTCTTTGCAAACTTTTTGAAGCAATTTGCCACTTCGGATTTGTCATGAAGGAAGAAAGTCCAAGTGTATCTTGAGTAGTCATCCACAATCACTAGGCAATAGAGATTTCCACCCAAGCTCTTGTAAGTTGTAGGACCAAACAAATCCATGTGTAGAAGTTCTAGTACTCTTGATGTTGACATGTAAGCTTTAGTTGGATGAGTATTTGCAACTTGTTTGCCGGCTTGACATGCACTACAAGGTTTGTCCTTCTCAAACTTTATATCCTTCAAACCTCTCACTAATTCTTTCTTCAATAGCTTATTGAGAGTGTTCATTCCAACATGAGCAAGCCTCCTATGCCAAAGCCATACAAGTGTAGTTTTGGTGAACAAACATGTCATCAAGTTTGTATCTTCGGAGGTGAAGTCAACAAGATAGAGATTATTGTATCTAAAGCCTTTGAAAATCACTTGCTTGTCATTTATCTTTGTAACTACCACTTCATTTGGAGTGAACAAGCATTGATAGCCAAGGTCATAAAGTTGCTCAACGGATAGTAAGTTGAAACTCAATGAGGCAACATAGAGCATATTTGAGAGAGAGTGATCATTTGATATTGCAATCTTCCCTATACCCTTGACTTTGCTCTTTGAATTGTCCCCAAATGTGATCTTCTCTTGACATTCTCCATTCTCTTCAAGTGAGGTGAACATACGAGGATCACCGGTCATATGTTGAGTGCAACCACTATCAATCACCCAATGAGATCCACCGGTCTTGTAGTTCACCTACACACAAGAGATCAAGTTTTTTATTTAGGGACCCAAACTTGAGAGGGACCCTTGACTTTCTCAACTAGTGACTTGGCAACCCATATTTTTTTGGCCTATTTTTGTTAGGGGGACCCAAGAACATGACTTTCATCTTTCAACTAGAATCTTTTCTAAGCATGTAATGAGCATTGAAAGCAAAGGGTCTAGCATGCTTGGGCAAGGGTTGTGGTGGTGGAGTTTTGCACTCATGAGCAAAATGACCTTCTTGTCCACACTCAACACATCTCTTTAGCTTGGGCTTTGACTTGCTTTGTTGTTGTTGAGCTTTGGCCTTCTTCTCTTGATTTGCCAAGTAACCAATGCCACTTTTATCCATCTTCATGACGGTGTTCATGAGTAGCTCACTTTGCAAATGTTGGTCTCTTGTGAACTTGCTTAGACCGGTCTTGAGATGCTCTTTTTCTTGCTTGAGCTTTTTGTTTTCTTCAATGAGTGACTCATTTGATGTTTGCTTTTTAAGAGCCATCAACTTCTTGTTCTCAATCTTAAGCATCTCATTTTCACTCTTGAGCTTGACATAGTCATCATAGTTGTCGGACTCAACCACACTCTTGCCTTTGCCGCTAGAGCCTTGCTCAAAGTTCTCAATAATCAAATCGTCACATGATGTAGCTATATCAATCTTAACAACTTGGTTAGTAGCATCATGTGTCTCAAGAGCAAGTTCATTAGCAACAATAAGACTATCATAATCGATTTTCAATATAGTATATTTGTCTTTTAACAAGTTGTGCCTAGTGTTGAGCTCATCATGCTTCCTCTCAAGTTTATTATGTTCATCTCTAAGCTTTTTGTTAGAAGTTTTAAGCTCCTTGAGAGTAGAAGACATAATCTCATTTTGATCTTTGAGCTCTTCACTAGCCTTTTGTGCATTTTCAATCTTAGATGAGAGTGAGTCATTTTCATTTTGAAGCTCATCATTTTCATTTCTAGTTCTTCTTATGATTTTAGAATATTTGTTCAACAATTTTACAAGTTCATCATAAGAAGGTGTATCATATTCATCATCACTATCGCTATCATCATCATCACTCTTATTGTTTTATACCTTTCATTCACCCTTGGCCATAAGGCATAGGTGAGAAGTAGACGATGATGGTGAAGGTGGTGGTGAAGGTGGTGATGAAGATGTCGACGAAGATGATGATGGCCCAATCACAAATGCGGCGACCTTCTCTTTCTCATCGTCGCTCTCATTGCCGGAGGACTCACATGATGACTCAATGTCGGTGAGCCAATCACCAACAATGTAAGCTTTGCCTCTCTTCTTCTTCTTGTAAAACTCTCTTTTCTTGCCATCTTTCTTTTTATATGGCTTGTTCTTCTTTTTCTCATCTTCTCTATCACTTGAATCATCTTACTTGTTTTTATACTTGTTTTTGTACTTGTCTTTTGGAGGCTTCGGGCATTGATGGGCTAGGTGGCCAAGTTCACCACAATTGAAGCAATCCATCTTGGATATTGGCTTCCTTTTGCTACTTGTGAAGAATTTCTTCTTCTTGCCATTGAACTTAATGCCACTCTTGTTGAGCTTCTTTAGCATCTTGGTGGTCTTTCTCACCATGAGTGCAAGTGATGCATCATCAATATCACTTTCACTTGAGCTTTCTTGCACCATCATGGCTTGGCCCTTCTTCTTTTTCTTTTCTTGGTTAGCTTTGAAGGCCAAGTCTTTCTTCTTCGAAGATGATGAGCCCTCTTCCGGGGTGATGTGCATGTACATCTCATGAGCATTGATCTTTCCCAATACTTGTGTCGGTGTTGCGGCGGAGAGATCACTTTGGTGAAGTACGGTGACAATGTGTCCATACTTCTCAACGGGAAGAACACTCAAGATCCTCCTTGCAACATCTGATTGACTCATTTGAGTGAGTCCAAGAGCATTGAGATCCTCTACAAGAACATTTAATCGAGTGTACATTTTATTAGCACAATCTTTGGGAAGCATCTCAAAAGAATTAATTTTCTTTAAAGCAATATGATAGCGTTCCTCACGCTCACTCTTAGTTCCCTCATGGAGAGCATAAAGGTTTCCCCACAATTCATGAGCATTTCTGGCATAACGCACATGATTAAAGATATCTTTGCCTAGGCCCTAGTAGACTGTATTTTTTGCCTTTGCATTCCACCGGTCGTACTTCTCCTCGTCACCACTTGGGTTGGTGGGATCCCTTATAGGAGAAAGCCCTTCTGTTGCGGCTCTAAGGCACCCAACATCTATAGCTTCGAGGTACGCCTCCATACAAATTTTCTAATATGGAAAATCGTCTCCCTCAAAAGTGGGAGGTGGTCCTTCCCCATTAGACATCTTGCTCTAGGCGGTGAAGCCTAAATAAAGAGCAACATGGCTCTGATACTAATTTAAAGGATCAAGATGCCCAAGAGGGGGGTGAATTGGGCTTTTCTAAAATTAATTGCAAGAATTAAATCCTATAAGCCAAACTTCACCCCTAGTGTCTACTAGTGTTCCTTTTGATTCTACCGATAAAAGTTTTGCACCCTAAGTTCCAATCCTAGTCTAGCATGGCAATTCTAGGAAAGTAATCAGGTAATGAAAGTAATGCACGAAAGTAAATGCTTGAAAGTAAGGGTTAGGAACACGGTGATGTTTTCCCGATGTATCGGAGAGTCGTTACTCCCCACTAGTCCTCGTTGGAGCACCCGCGCAAGGGTGTAGCTCCCCCTTGATCCGCGCAAGGATCAAGTGCTCTCTACGGATTGATTCTTCGACACTCCATCACAGCGAATCATCCAAAACCGCTCACAACATGAGTTGGGTCTGAAAGCATCTAGGCCCCGGTGTTGGTTTCGGCAATTAATGACAACACATAATTACCATGACTAACGTGTGTTTTGTAGAAACATCGGTAAGTTAGGTCATGGAGATGATAACTGCTTTGAGCAATATGGCAGTCATGTCCCTTGATGGAAATCATTTCGGTTTTCAAAGGATCAACGATAAGATTAAGGACGGTTAGTTCTGGATGTCAAGGTGTTGAGATACATCTGGAATAGTCGTTAGGATCTTTGTTTCTTCCTTTGACCGTACTATGAAGAGGGGCATGAGCGAGTAGCTTGACCTAGGTGAGTCTTATGTTTAGGTGTGGTGCACACTTATCAAACTTAGCACTAGGTAGCTCAAGAAAAGCTCAGAGTACAGTTAGAAGCGACTTGGTTCAAGTTGCATTGCGTTTAGAAGACGTTTGAGCCGTTTACCTATGACCGAACGCGGTCCTGGTCATGACCGGACGCGTCCGGTCAGTACAAAGTCTTAACTGCGTTTTCGGCTAACTGACCGGACGCGGTCCTTGAGAGGACCAGACGCGGTGGTCAGGCTGACACGTGTTCCAGAGGGTAAACAACAAAGATCGGACGTGACTGTGAAAAAGACCGGTGCGTCCGGTCATGTTCCAGTAAGGTCCAGCGGAGACCTGACGCATCCGGTCACCTATGAACGGACGCGGTCGTGCGTCCGGTCTTGTTCCAGTAAGGTCCCGTGGTGACCTGACGCGTCCGGTCACCTATGATCGGACACGGTGTTGCGTCAGGTCAAATTTCCAGAGAGCTCTTGCATGATCGGACGCGTCCGATCATCCCTGATCGGCGCGTCCGGTCATCTCAGACCGGCGCGTCCGGTCAGCACAGATCGGCGCGTCCGGTCTCTCAGTACAGGTTTCCGTTTTCGACCGTTACAACTGACCGGCGCGTCTGGTCATATCGACAGGCGCGTCCGGTCAGTGCGCGTCTGGCTGTTTCAAAAGATAACGGTTGGATTTGTCTGAGGGGTCTATAAATACAACCCCTCCACCTCTTTTAGAGGTCTCTTGCTCTTTTTTTTTTGCTGAGAAACACCTTTGAAGTGCAAGGGAGTGCAAGAGCCATAGTGAGGATTGAGATTTGCGAATCAAAGTTTGAGAATCCTCTCTAGTGACAAGAGTCTAGCAAGTGTGCATCCATCTTCTCATTAGACTTGTTGTGGTCAAGTGAGAGTTCTAGCTTGTTACTCTTGGTGATCTCCATCACCTAGACGGTTTGGTGGTGATTAGGAGTTCGGTGATCATCCGACGAGATTGTGGGTGACCCAACTCAAGTTGTGAGCGGTTTTGGGTGATTCGCCGCGACGGAGTGTCGAAGAATCAACCCGTAGAGAGCACTTGATCCTTGCGCGGATCAAGGGGGAGCTACACCCTTGCGCGGGTGCTCCAACGAGGACTAGTGGGGAGTGGCGACTCTCCGATACCTCGGCAAAACATCGCCGTGTTCCTATCCCTTACTTTCAAGCATTTACTTTCTTGCATTACTTTCATTGCTTGATTACTTTCCTAGAATTGCCTTGCTAGTCTAGGATTGGAACTTAGGGTGCATAACTTTTATCGGTAGAAACACAAGGAACACAAGTAGGCACTAGGGGTGAAGTTTGGCTTGTAGGATTTAATTCTTGCAATTATTTTTTAGAAAAGCCCAATTCACCCCCCTCTTGGGCATCTTAATCCTTTCAATTGGTATCGGAGCCGTGTTGCTCTAAATTTAGGCTTTACCGCCTAGAGCAAGATGTCTAATGGGGAAGGACCACCTCCCACCTTTGAGGGAGACGATTTTCCATATTGGAAAATTCGTATGGAGGCGTACCTCAAAGCCATAGATATTGGGTGCCTTAGAGCCGCAACCGAAGGGCTTCCCCCCATAAGGGATCCCGCTAACCCAAGTGGTGACGAGGAGAAATACGACCGGTGGAATGCAAAAGCAAAAAATGCAATCTACCGGGCACTAGGCAAAGATATCTTCAATCGTGTGCGTAATGCCAAAAACGCTCATGAATTGTGGGAGAATCTTTGTGCTCTCCATGAGGGAACTAAGAGTGAGCGTGAGGAACGCTATCATATTGCTTTAAAGAAAATTAATTCTTTTGAGATGCTTCCTAAAGAAAGTGCTAATGAAATGTACACTCGCTTGAATGTTCTTGTAGAAGATCTCAATGCTCTTGGACTCACTAAAATGAGTCAATCGGATGTTGCAAGGAGGATCTTGAGTGTTCTCCCCGTTGAGAAGTATGGACATATTGTCACCGTACTTCACCAAAGTGATCTCTCCGCCGCAACACCGACTTAAGTATTGGGAAAGATCAATGCACATGAGATGTACATGCACATCACTCCGGAAGAGGGTTCATCATCTTCCAAGAAGAAGGACTTGGCCTTCAAAGCTAGCTATGAAAAGAAAAAGAAGAAGGGCCAAGCCATGATAGTGCAAGAGAGCACAAGTGAGAGTGATATTGATGATGAATCACTTGCACTCATGGTGAGAAGAACCACCAAGATGCTAAAGAAGCTCAACAAGAGTGGCATCAAGTTCGATGGCAAGAAGAAGAAATTCTTCACTAGTACCAAAAGGAAGCCAATCTCTGAAATAGATTGCTTCAATTGTGGAGAACTTGGCCATCTAGCTCATCAATGCCCAAAGCCTCCAAAAGACAAAAACAAGAATAAGTACAAGGGCAAGAAAGATGATTCAAGTGAAGAAGAAGATGATAAAAGAAAGAACAAACCATACAAGAAGAAAGATGGCAAGAAAAGAGAGTTCTACAAGAAGAAGAAGGGAGGCAAGGCTTATATTGTTGGTGATTGGCTCACCGACATTGAATCATCATGTAAGTCCTCCGGCGATGAAAGTGATGATGAAAAAGAGAAGATCGCCGCACTTGTGGTTGGGCCATCACCATCGTCATCAATGTCTTCATCACCATCTTCACCGCCATCCTCACCGTCATCATCCACTTCCCACCTATGTCTCATGGCTAAAGGTGATCGAAAGGTATAAAATAGTGATAGTGATGATAGTGATAGTGATGATGAATATGATGCACCTTCTTATGATGAATTAGTAAAATTGTTAAACAAATATTCTAAAATCATAAGGAGGACTAGAAATGAAAATGATGAGCTTCAACATGAAAATGAAACACTCTCATCTAAGCTTGAAAGTGCACATGAGACTAGAGATGAGCTCATAGATCAAAATGAAACTATGTCTTCTTCTCTCAAGGAGCTCAAAACCTCTAACAAGGAGCTTAGAGATAAATATGATAAAATTGAGAAGAAGCATGGTGAACTCATGACTAGACTCAACTCTCTAAAAGAAGAATATACTATATTGAAAATCAACTATGATACTCTTATTGTTGCTAATGAGCTAGCTCTTGAGACACATGATGCTACTAACCAAATTGTTAAGATTGATATAGCTACATCATGTGATGATTTGATTATTGAGAACCTTGAGCAAGGCTCTAGCGGCAAAGGCAAGAGTGTGGTTGAGGCCAATGACTATGATGAGTATGTCAAGCTCAAGAGTGAAAATGAGATGCTTAAAGTTGAGAACAAGAAGTTGTTGGCTCTTGAAAAGCAAGCTTCAAATGAGTCACTTATTGAAGAAAACAAGAAGCTCAAGCAAGAGAAAGAGCATCTCAAGACCGGCCTAAGCAAGTTCACAAGAGGCCAACATTTGCAAAGTGATCTACTCATGAACACCGTCATGAATTTGGATAGGAGTGGCATTGGCTATTTGGCAAATCAAGAGAAGAAGGTCAAAACTCAACAACAACAAAGCAAGTCAAAGCCCAAGCCAAAGAGATGTGTTGAGTGTGGACAAGAAGGTCATTTTGCTCATGAGTGCAAAACTCCACCACCACAACCCTTGCCCAAGCATGCTAGACCCTTTGCTTTCAATGCTCACTACATGCTTAGAAAGGACTCTAGTGGAAAGATGAAAGTTATGTTCTTAGGTCCTCCTAACAAGAATAGGCCAAAGAAAATTTGGGTTGCCAAGTCACTAGTTGAAAAAGTTAAGAGTCCCTCTCAAGTTTGGGTCCCTAAACAAAAGGTTTGATCTCTTGTGTGTAGGTGAACTATAAGACCGGTGGATCTCATTGGGTGATTGATAGTGGTTGCACACAACACATGACCGGTGATCCTCGTATGTTCACCTCACTTGAAGAGGATGGGGTATGCCAAGACAAGATCACATTTGGGGATAATTCCAAGAGCAAAGTCAAGGGTATAGGCAAGGTTGTAATATCAAATGATCATTCTCTCTCCAATGTGCTCTATGTTGCTTCATTGAGTTTCAATTTACTATCCATTGGGCAACTTTGTGATCTTGGCTACCAATGCTTGTTTGGTCCAAATAAAGTGGTTGTTACCAAGATAGATGATAAGCAAGTGATTTTCAAGGGTTTTAGATACAACAATCTTTATCTTGTTGACTTCACCTCCGAAGATGCAAACTTGATGACATGTTTGTTCACCAAGACCACACTTGGATGGCTTTGGCATAGGAGGCTTGCTCATGTTGGAATGAACACTCTCAACAAGCTATTGAAGAAAGAACTATTAAGAGGCTTAAAGGATGTAAAGTTTGAAAAGGACAAACCTTGTAGTGTATGTCAAGCCGGCAAATAAGTTGCAAACACTCATCCAACCAAAGCCTACATGTCAACATCAAGAGTGCTAGAACTCCTTCACATGGATTTGTTTGGTCCTACAACTTACAAGAGTTTGGGTGGAAATCTTTATTGTCTTGTGATTGTGGATGACTTCTCAAGATACACTTGGACTTTCTTTCTTCATGACAAATCCGAAGTGGCAAGTTGCTTCAAGAAGTTTGCAAAGAGAGCTCAAAATGAATTTGAAGTCAGGATAAAGAAGATTAGAAGTGACAATGGAAAAGAGTTTGACAACACCAACATTGAAGCCTATTGTGATGAAATTGGAATCAAGCATGAAGTGTCATCAACCTACGCTCCTCAACAAAATGGTGTAGTTGAGAGGAAGAACCGGACCTTGATCACTCTTGCAAGAACAATGCTAGATGAGTACAATACACCGGAAAAATTGTGGGCCGAGGCAATCAACACCGCATGCTATGCTTCAAATCGCCTCTTCCTACAAAAGTTCCTTTGCAAGACCCCTTATGAGTTGCTAAATAGGAAGAAGCCGGACGTCTCATTCTTCCGGGTGTTTGGTTGCAAATGCTACATCTACAAGAAGCGTCAACACCTAGGGAAGTTCCAAAGACGTGATATTGGTTTTCTTGTTGGCTACTCATCAAAGTCCAAAGCATAGAGTATTTAACCACGCCACCGGTTTGGTTGAAGAAACATATGATGTGGAATTTGATGAGTCTAACGGCTCCCAAGGAGCAATTGAGAATTGTGATGATGTAGGTGATGAACCATTGAGGGAGGCCATGAAGAACATGCCGGTAGGTGACATCAAGCCTAAAGATGATGAAGACGATGTATAAATTGTCAATCCACCATCATCATCATATATGCCTCAAGATGATGACAAGAATGAGAGAGTTGAAAATGAAGACACCCATGTCTCTCATCATCAAGCCAAGGCACAAGCACAAGACGTTGATGCTCCTCATCCCACCCCTCAAATGGTTGATCAAAGAAACTCACCTCTACTTCAAGCACATCCACAAGATCTCATCATAGGGAGTCCTACAAAGGGTGTAATGACTCGATCTCAAAAATTTAATTCTTTTGTTGAACATCACTCTTTTGTCTCCTGTCTTGAACCTAAGAATGTAGAAGAAGCTCTTCAAGATCCGGATTGGGTGAATGCCATGCATGAAGAATTGAACAACTTCGCCCGAAATCAAGTATGGACACTTGAAGAGCATCCAAAAGGTGCAAGAGTCATTGGAACCAAGTGGGTGTTCCGCAATAAGCAAGATGATCAAGGGGTAGTGGTAAGAAACAAGGCAAGACTAGTGGCAAAAGGGTTCTCTCAAGTTGAAGGTCTTGATTTTGGAGAGACTTTTGCACCCGTTGCAAGACTTGAAGCCATCCGTATCCTACTTGCATATGCATCACATCATGATATGAAACTATATCAAATGGATGTGAAAAGTGCATTCTTAAATGGCTTTATAAATGAACTAGTCTTTGTTGAACAACCTCCCGGGTTTGAAGACCCTAGATATCCTAATCATGTTTATAGGTTGTCCAAGGCGCTATATGGGCTCAAGCAAGCCCCTAGAGCGTGGTACGAGCGCCTTCGGGACTTCCTCATTGAGAAGGGCTTCACCATTGGGAAGGTTGACACCACACTATTCACCAAGAAATTCAAAGAAGAGATCTTCATTTGTCAAGTATATGTTGATGATATCATCTTCGGGTCAACAAATGAAGACTATTGCAAAGAATTTGGTGAATTGATGTCAAAAGAGTTCGAGATGTCAATGATTGGTGAGCTAACATTCTTCCTTGGGTTTCAAGTCAAGCAAATGAGAGAAGGGATCTTTATCTCTCAAGAGAAGTATACCAAGGATCTTCTCAAAAGATTCAAGATGGAAGAATGCAAGCCAATCAAGACCCCAATGCCAACTAATGGACATCTCGACCTAGATGAGGGAGGTAAACCAATCGATCAAACTCTTTACCGTTCTATGATTGGTAGCTTGTTATACCTTACCGCATCTAGGCCCGACATCATGTTTAATGTGTGCATGTGTGCCCGCTTTCAAGCGTGCCCTAAAGAACCTCACTTAAGTGCCGTAAAAAGAATCCTAAGATATCTTAAGTATACTCCAAGCATCGGACTATGGTACCCCAAAGGAGCTAGATTCCAACTAGTTGGCTACTCCGATTCGGATTATGCCGGTTGCAAAATTGATAGAAAAAGCACATCCGGAGGGTGCCATTTGCTTGGGAGATCCTTAGTATCATGGTCATCGAAAAAGCAAAATAGTGTGGCTTTGTCCACCGCCGAGGCGGAATACATTGCCGCGGGGGCTTGTTGTGCACAAATCCTATACATGAAACAAACCCTTCTAGACTATGGAGTTGTTCTTAAAAAGGTGCTGCTTTTATGTGACAATGAAAGTGCGGTTAAAATTGTTAATAATCCGGTACAACACTCTCGCACCAAGCACATTGATATCCGCCACCACTTTCTAAGAGATCACGTTGCTAAAAATGACATATCACTAGAAGGTGTAAGAAGTGAGAATCAATTAGCGGATATCTTCACTAAACCTTTGGATGAAGCTACTTTTTGTAGGTTGAGAAGTGAACTAAATGTGCTTGATTCTAGTAACTTTAAAAGATGAGCTTGTGTTGTCCCTTGCATTGCATTTGTATTATATGTCATGTTTAATTACCCACAATGCATCTAGGGCTTGACTAACATGGTTACGATAACCCTCCTTTGGAGGAGTGAAGAAGCCTAACCGTGGATCAAACTTGACAAGCAACCTAGCTTTACTTACTTGTTTTGCATTGCATATGCATGGTTGTTGTTTTGTCGTTCCTTTTTCGGTTAAGTTTTGAGCAACCTCTGTGTTCGTCCATGGGTAGAGAGAGCATTTTGACGCTCCCAAGGGTTCAAAAGCTCTATTACATGGCCATACGTTGCTCCTCGGGTGTTTGTTGCCTACTTTCCTAAAAATAATATTAGCCTAAGGCAAACTATTTTGAGAAACTTGAGGGTTTGAGTGAGGTCACTCATATCTTGTTCCAATTGGTGTTTATCTGTGTCTCTTTGAATTGGAACTTGATTGGGAGAAGTCGCGTCTAAGTTCAGAATGAAAAAGGGTGAAAAACAGTGACCGGACGCTGGACCGGACGCTGCATCGGACGCAGTGTTGCTTCACCACCGCGTCCGGTCCCAGCGACCACCAGCGCGTCCGGTCATCCTGAAGACCGTCTCCTGATCTAGTGATCGGACGCTGCACCGGACGCAGCCCTGTTGACCACCGCGTCCGGTCCCGGTAACCACCACCGCGTCCGGTCATCCGTCTCAGTTTTTTGGGCAAATCAAAACCGGACGCTGTCAGCGTCCGATCGCGAATAATCGGACGCGTCCGGTCATTCCAGGAGCTTACTGGAATGTGACCGAACACTGCCTTTCCGCGTCCGGTCATATCGACCACCGCGTCCGGTCATCGCGTATCGAGCAGGACCTAACCCCTCATATAATCTTTCGCGTTCCTTCTTTTTCTTCGCCCGTACAACTCGCAACCGCCGCCTCCGTGCCCTAACGTGCCGCGCCGCCGCTCGCCGGAGCTCCGCCGCGCCGCCGCTCGCCGAAGCCCTCCGCCGCGCCTGCGCCACCGCCCGGCCCTGCAGCTGCTCTCCTGTCGCGCACGCATCGTCTCCGCCACCACACCCGCGCATCCGCCGTTCACCGCGCTGCCATCTCCGCCGCCGCCGTGAGCCGCTGCTGCTGCTGCCAGTGACCGTGCACAACCTCCGACCAGTCCCTGCCATCGCATTCATCCTCGATCTTCGGCCATCGCGCGTCGCCCTAACCCTAGGGTTCGTTCTGCAGTGTCTCCTTCGTTCGTCGTCGAAACATCCCTCATGCGACATCTTCGCTCGAGGTTGCTTCGCACTTCCTTGATCTTCATATTAGGGTTTGTCGAAATTTTGTCTTCGCTAACTCTAATCGACTTCTGTTTTGGCGAATCAGCGCTCGTCCGGTGCGTCGGAAAGTCTCGTGACCTAGGTCATCTCATCTCATCACCGTTTTCTCGTCGATCCGAGGTAGCCATCGCGTTTCATTTCACGTCTTATCTTATATGCTTGCTATCTCTAGGGTTTCATACCTTTAGATCATATATGTTGCTTATAGTAGATCCATCTATTCCGTCTTTTCAGCGAGTTTGTCGGTGTGTCGGGGTAACTGCTGTTCTGTTGATTGAATCCGAGGCCAAGCCTGTGGATACGGATTGAGGCCAAGCCTCTCGAGTGTCAGTACATCATCTTTCAGAGGTTTCCGACAGTGTGACAGCATGGTTCGTTGCAAGAATGCCGGGGGTGCTCCTAGTGACGGGGACGACAGTCCTCCTCGTCTGTCTGAGGTTGCGCATGGAAAGCGCATAAAGATCATGGCCAGAAAAAAGAAGAAGACTCTCACTGATGCAGAGATAGCTCAGGCAGTGGCAGAAGCAGCAAATGCAGTAGAAAGGGGTGGCAGGAGCAGTGGTATACGCATTGGAGACAGTCGTTTTCATCTTGAAGGACGACAGCTTGGTACAGAGACCACTGAGACCACTGAGGGCATAGAAGTGCAAATGGATGCAGATACTATGTCAGTTGATCCACCTGCAGCACCTTCAGAGGAGACAGCGGAACAGCCAGCTCAGACTCCATCACATCGCCGCTCCACACGCACACGGACTCAGGTGACTCCCAGGCCAGAGGGCCAGCGTCGTGGAGGACGTCCACCTCCGAGAGTTAGAGGTACACCCCCAGTTGAGCACTTTGACTTGAGAGGTGCTATTGCACGACAGGTGCAAAGTTTGAGATTTGTTGAGGTCAGCCGGTGGTTCCCACCTCAGAGGGACTCCAGAGCTTCAGAGGGATTCTATACTCCTCTCCAGGAGGACTTTTACAGAGCTCTTGTTGACAGTGGCATTGCTTTTCGACCACAGAGGGTCTGTCGCATTAAGTCACTTATTGAGGTAGTGGGTGAGCAGCTATGTCCGCACCTGTCCTATCTACCAGGCCTGTCAGATTTTCTTGGACGGACAGATGCATACTGCGGCACTTGGGTTAGGGAGTTCTATGCTTCATTATGGATTGATCTAGCCCATGAGTTCATACACTTTGCATTCAGAGGCCGCGATCGCAGACTGTACAGCTCCAGAGTATGGGAGATTCTCAGACTCCCAGCTTCAGACACGAAGATTCACCAGCTCTGCTTTGGTCAGACAGCTCCACCTAGACGCCCTCATGGCAGTTCTGTGCCACCTACAGACCTGATCCGACCCTGTTTTCGTGAGCCTTTTGGCGAAGGGTCTCGTTGCACACCTGCCAGTCTGACACCGATTGCCCGAGTCTTGGATGCTATTGTCAGACGCACTCTTCTTCCCAGACTTGGTTACAGAGAGGGACTCACCAGGATGTAGCTTTGGATAGTTCACCACCTTCTTTCACAGACACCTTTTGACATTTGGGATCTTATGGTCAGTGAGATGGAGGACACCCTGGCAGAAGGCTTCAAGGGACACCGTCAGCTGCCCTATGCTCATTGGATTTGTTTCATCATCAGATCTACACTTGAGCTGCCTTCAGAAATAAGTGCTGAGATAACTGAAATCACTACTGCTTTTCTTGAGTATGATATTCGTCAGCTATGGGCTTCAGTTACTAGAGAGCAGGCCCCTGCACCAGGACAGAGAGAGAGACCTAAGGTGCCCGAGACAGCGGCTGAGCAGGATGCGACCATACAGGGTCTTGCTGAGGCAGAACTTGCAGATCTAGATGCTCAGCCCGCTGATATAGCTGAGGATGAGGCCTCTGACAGCACTGACGAGGACTATTAGCCCATCCCCAGGTATCGGTCTCCTAGGCCTCACGATCACGAGACCAGTGGCTCTGGTTCAGCCTTCCGCTCAGACCTAGCCATGGTGGCTATACTTGAGAGGCTGACCCAGGCACAGGAGCGACAGGAGCTTCAGCTACAGAGATAGACTCAGGACACAGCTGCTGCGTTTGCACAGATACAAGCTCGACAGGATGAGTTCCAAAAACAGCAGCTTGAGATACAGCGCCAACAGGTCGAGATGCAGCGTCAGCAGTATGAGATGCAGCGACAGAATACAGCTAGCCAGTAGCAGTACTTGGAGCTTCTGCGTCACCTAGTCACAGTTGGGGCTCCTCCACCTGCATCTATCCTGACTTCAGCTTTACCATTCAGTGGACCTTCAAGTCAGGATCAGCCGAGCTTTCAGTTCACATCTCCACAGCTGCAGGTTCCTCAGTCATTCCAGTCCCCGAGCTACACGCCCATTCAGACGGGGTTTACTCCTTCAGACCAGCCTCGCCCTCACATGTTGACCGGCACACCATTCATTGATCTGAGTGTCACATATAGCGAGTTGACTGGTCAGCTGACACCCTCGCACACCACATTTGCTACTTCTTCAGGGTTGTCAGGTTCAGAGGCAGTTTTCCTTCCAGTGACAGGGACAGGCACTACAGAGACTGTTCCGTCGTCCGTTGCCTCGACAGATCCCCCAGCTTTTGGCTCACTTCAGGCTCAGGTCACAGAGACTGCTTCACTTATCGCTACTTCGGCAGCACCTGTTCCTGTTGATCAGACCTAGACCGCTTCACAGCCGCGTGCTTCTTCAGAGGGTCAGCCAGATAGCTCCGAGTCTGAGGGAGACATCTCTCAGTTTGTGATTACTCCGCGCTCCTCGGCACCCGACTCGACTCCGTCTGTTCCCCCGTCAGATCCTTAGATTAGCTTTTGGTGTTTGATGCCAAAGGGGGAGAGAGAGTAGATTCAGGGGAAGCTTTTGTTAAAGGGTTTTCGTTCTTTTCTTATGTGCTACTCTCATGCATCATGTTTACTTTACAGTAATTGCATTCATGTGACATGTGATCTTATGAGATATCTTAAGTCTCTATGGTTTATCTAATCATAGCTTTAAAACATGTCACTTGTTTATTTTTTAGCTCATAAGGTTGTGCTTCCGTGCCTTACTCCGATTTCATATGAGCTTTGTTTTATGTGTACTAACTCTTCATGTTTTATCCTATGAGTACACTCAGTTGGCTTGGAACACATAAGCATTGACTAACCCCTTGTGCTTACAGCTCTATGCTTATGTGAACCAAGCATGATAAAAAAAAACTCAACTCATATCTTCTGAATCTAAGTGTTGTCATCAATCACCAAAAAGGGGGAGATTGAAAGCATCTAGGCCCCGGTGTTGGTTTCGGCAATTAATGACAACACATAATTACCATGACTAACGTGTGTTTTGCAGAAACATCGGTAAGTTAGGTCATGGAGATGATAACTGCTTTGAGCAATATGGCAGTCATGTCCCTTGATGGAAATTGTTTCGGTTTTCAAAGGATCAACGATAAGATTAAGGACGGTTAGTTCCGGATGTCAAGGTGTTGAGATACATCTGGAATAGTCGTTAGGATCTTTGTTTCTTCCTTTGACCGTACTATGAAGAGGGGCATGAGCGAGTAGCTTGACCTAGGTGAGTCTTATGTTTAGGTGTGGTGCACACTTGTCAAACTTAGCACTAGGTAGCTCGAGAAAAGCTCAGAGTATAGTTAGAAGCGACTTGGTTCAAGTTGCATTGCGTTTAGAAGACGTTTGAGCCGTTTACCTATGACCGGACGCGGTCCTGGTCATGACCGGACGCGTCCGGTCAGTACAAAGTCTTAACTGCGTTTTCGGCTGACTGACCGGACGCGGTCCTTGAGAGGACCGGACGCGGTGGTTAGGCTGACACGTGTTCCAGAGGGTAAACAGCAAAGATCGGACGCGACTGTGAAAAAGACCGGTGCGTCCGGTCATGTTCCAGTAAGGTCCAGCGGAGACCTGACACGTCCGGTCACCTATGAACGGACGCGGTCGTGCGTCCGGTCTTGTTCCGGTAAGGTCCCGTGGTGACCTGACGTGTCCGGTCACCTATGATCGGACGCGGTGTTGCGTCAGGTCAAATTTCCAGAGAGCTCTTGCATGATCGGACGCGTCCGATCATCCCTGATCGGCGCGTCCGGTCATCTCAGACCGGCGCGTCCGGTCAGCACAGATCGGCGCGTCCGGTCTCTCAGTACAGGTTTCCGTTTTCGACTGTTACAACTGACCGGCGCGTCCGGTCATATCGACAGGCGCGTCCGGTCAGTGCGCGTCTAGCTGTTTCGAAAGGTAACGGTTGGATTTGTCTGAGGGGTCTATAAATACAACCCCTCCACCTCTTTTAGAGGTCTCTTGCTCATTTTTTTAGCTGAGAAACACCTTTGAAGTGCAAGGGAGTGCAAGAGCCATAGTGAGGATTGAGATTTGCGAATCAAAGTTTGAGAATCCTCTCTAGTGACAAGAGTCTAGCAAGTGTGCATCCATCTTCTCATTAGACTTGTTGTGGTCAAGTGAGAGTTCTAGCTTGTTACTCTTGGTGATCGCCATCACCTAGACGGTTTGGTGGTGATTGGAAGTTCGGTGATCATCCGACGAGATTGTGGGTGACCCAACTCAAGTTGTGAGCGGTTTTGGGTGATTCGCCACGATGGAGTGTCGAAGAATCAACCCGTAGAGAGCACTTGATCCTTGCGCGGATCAAGGGGGAGCTACACCCTTGCGCGGGTGCTCCAACGAGGACTAGTGGGGAGTGGCGACTCTCCGATACCTCGGCAAAACATCGCCGTGTTCCTATCCCTTACTTTCAAGCATTTACTTTCTTGCATTACTTTCATTGCTTGATTACTTTCCTAGAATTGCCTTGCTAGTCTAGGATTGGAACTTAGGGTGCATAACTTTTATCGGTAGAAACACAAGGAACACAAGTAGGCACTAGGGGTGAAGTTTGACTTGTAGGATTTAATTCTTGCAATTAATTTTTAGAAAAGCCCAATTCACCCCCCTCTTGGGCATCTTGATCCTTTCAGGGTCACCCACAAGGTCGTCGGATGATCACCAAACTCCCAATCACCACCAAACCGTCTAGGTGATGGCGATCACCAAGAGTAACAAGCTAGAACTCTCACTTGACCATAACAAGCCTAATGAGAAGATGGATGTACACTTGCTACACTCTTGTCACTAGTGAGGAATCTCAAACTTTGATTCTCAAATCACTATGCTCACTAGGGCTCTTGCACTCCCTTGCACTCCAAAGGTGTTTCTCAGCTGAACAAATGAGCAAGAGACCTCTAAAAGAGGTGAAGGGGATGTATTTATACACCCCTCAGACAAATCCAACCGTTACCTGCCAAATCAGCAAAACACGTATTGACCGGACGCGCTGGTCGACGTGACCGAACGTGCTAGTCATGTGTAACAGTCGAAAATCGAAAGTCAGCGCTGAGCGATCGAACGCGCCGGTCAAGGATGATCGGACGCGTCCGATCATGCAAGAACCTTACTAGAAACTGACCTGACGCCCAACCGCGTCCGATCATAGATAACCAGACGCGTCAGGTCAGCTAAGGACCTTACTAGAACGTGACCAGACGCGTCCGATCACCTCACAGTCGCGTCCGATTACACTTTTACCCTCTGAAACACGTGTCAGACTAACTACCACGTCCGGTCCTCTCACGGATCACGTCCGATCAATCAGTTAACGACGCAGTGACTTGTTAGTACTGACCAGACGCGTCCGGTCATGACAAAGACCGCGTCTGGTCAAGGGTAAACTACTCAAACGACTTCTAAACGCGACGCAACTTGAACCAAGTTGCTTCCAACTGAACTTTGAGCTTTTCTAGAGCTACCTAGTGCTAAGTTTGATAAGTGTGCACCACACCTAAACAAAAGACTCACCTAGGTCAAGCTACTCGCTCATGCCCCCCTTTATAGTACGGTCAAAGGAAGAAACAAATATCCTAACGACTATTCCGGATGTAACTCAACACCTTGACATCCGGAACTAACCGTTCTTAATCTTGTCGTTGATCCTATAAAAACCGAAACGATTTCCATCAAGGGACATGAATACCATAGTGCCCAAAGCAGTTATCAACTCCATGACCTAACTTACCAACGTTTCTGCAAAAACACACGTTAGTCATGATAATAATGTGTTGTCATCAATTGCCGAAACCAACACCGGGGCCTAGATGCTTTCACTGCTACTCTATGTTGATGACATTGTCCTCATAGCCTCCAGTGAGCCACTTCTCCGCCGCATCATTGCCGCTCTTCAACAAGAGTTTGCTATGAAGGATCTAGGTGTGCTCCACCATTTTCTCGGGGTCACTGTTGAGCCTCATTCTGCTGGGTTACTTCTTCACCAGCGGCAGTATACTCGAGATATCCTAGAGCGGGCTGGGATGACTAACTGCAACCCCTGCTCCACTTTGGTTGATACTCAGGGCAAGTTGTCAGAGGCTGAGGGCCCTCTAGTGTCAGATCCCACTGCATACCGGAGTCTTGCTGGTGCCCTTAAGTACCTCACCTTCACCCGGCCGGACATCACCTATGCAGTTCAGTAGATCTGCCTTCACATGCATGATCCTCGGGAGCCTCACCTCACTGCTCTCAAGCGCCTCCTCCGCTACCTCCGAGGCACGATCGACTATGGCCTACTCCTTCATCGGTCCTCCTCTGCCGAGCTCGTTGTCTACACTGACGCCGACTGGGCAGGGTGTCCGGACACCCGGCGCTCGACCTCTGGCTACGCTGTCTTCTTGGGTGGCAACCTGGTGTCTTGGTCGTCTAAGCGCCAGCCGGTGGTCTCCCGATCCAGTGCCGAAGCGGAGTACCGTGCTGTTGCTAACGGCGTGGCTGAGGCCTCCTGGCTCCGGCAGCTCCTCGCCGAGCTCCACACTCCGCCCTCTCGGAGCACACTGATCTACTGCGATAATGTCAGTGCGGTCTACCTCTCCACCAATCCCATCTAACACCAGAGGACAAAGCACGTGGAGATCGACCTACACTTTGTTCGGGATCAGGTAGCCCTCGGCGAGGTGCGGGTCCTACATGTTCCGACCACCTTCCAGTTCGCGGACATCTTCACCAAAGGCCTTCCTTCCATGACCTTCACCGAGTTTCACTCTAGCCTCAACATCACTAGTGGCTAGTTGCGTCTGTGGGGGGGCTTGTGTGTGTTCTTTCTTCTTTCTTGTCCAGTCTGTAACTCCGCTGCGTCGGTAGTTCAGACTGTGGGGGTGTTGGATTATGAGTTTATTAGGCCCATGTGGCTAAGCCCATGAGGCCCATGTATGACTACCTATATAGCTACCCTTCTATGGTTAGCCCAAATTAATAGAGACACTCATTCTAACACCATGGATAACATCTATCCTACTGTCCAAGTGCGGCTTGCAGCAATGGACAACAGCTATGTGGGATGGCGTCATGGCGAGGTACATTTTTCTATAGAATACTTGCTGGGTGATCATAGCTAATGCTGACAAATGGTTTTTATTGTTGTACACAAATAGTCAGGCATGTATCTGGACAGTCGAGGGAGATCTTGGTCGATTGTCTTGCATGGTCAAACAAACCTCATGTAGTCTTTGTTTCTATAAATGAAAATTGAATAGGAAAACAAAGGCCTCTGTCAGTGGAAACATATGCAAATTCATCAATAGGCTCCTACACGCTGTTGCCACAGCATCGTGGAGTTTGTCATCAACACGACGGCGTCATCCAATCCATGCAAGCTAACTACAGATTGTTTATAAATCCAGTCACTCAGATGATGCATGCTTGTCTGTGTTTCTGAAAGGGCACGATTGCTGGATGTTGACTTTCACTGTGAAAGCTAGATAGCATGCATGATGGTTGCACAATCTTTAGTTATGTTTTATTTTATCATCTGATCTGACTGCTAATCTGTCCAGTCTGTACTTTTCTCTGGCCGGCTTTAAGGCCAGTTTCAAAGGGGAGTTTCATAGTGTTATTTCCAAGAGTGCCATATCAAATAAAATATAATGAAACTTGAATGAAACAATCACTTTCAATGCATACTTTCATAAACATTTAATTTCATGACTTATTGCAAGTTGGTAGCTGTGTCGGGAGAGTTTCATCCCCATAAAACTCATTTCTTCTCTCTCTTCTTAAGTATAGTGCAACATCATAAATGCCTATGTGGTAGCTGTAACACCCCAGGTGTTTGCCACCAGTTAGGCAGTGGGTTTGAGCTCAAACATGATAGATTAAGTGGAGATGACGATGTCAAGGTCAACCTATGGAGATGAGCCTAACCTAAACTTGGATGCTGCACCATTGCTTTATATATGGGCCATTTTCAAGATATATGCTTGTGTGGTGTTATTGCAATATCTTCATATGTCTCACCTTAGTACCTATCTATATTGGTCACTTAAAAAGTTTCATGAAGTTTGGAATCAAAAAGTCACATGAAATGATAAGTTATATCCTTGTTGGAATGATTTTACTAAGTGCTTGAATTGCACTATTAAGTGAATGGAAATATAGGTCATCAACCCAACCTTGAAACCTTGCCCAAAAGACTCTAGATGGACTCTACAACAAAAGTCGTGAAAGGTTCGTGTTGAGCAAATGCCCCAAAAATGCTCCAAGGATCAAAAGGGATGATTTAAGCTTCATCGTGATCCTACTTTGGTCAAAGTATAACAGCAGTTTCTATATCAGTTTTGAGGTTGAACCTTAAATGAGAGTTGTAGTTCACTTTATGTAGAAGAAACTTTATTTTTGGACCAAGAGCTAGATCAGCTTGGAAGCGAGTCTAATCGGTGCACAAAGATTGAATTTGCTGTAGTTTTTAGCACTTAGAATATTTCTAAGTCAGGAAATTCATCGACATCGGCATTGGCGTCTCGCGTTCTCCAAAATTTGTTAAGCATCTCAAGTTGACCCAAAAGTGAAAGTTGGAGTTTACATCTTGATGAAGAGCATACAAAAAGTTGAGTTCAGTTTGACGAAGTTTTGACCATCGAATGCAAGTTTCCGTGACTGCCGTTAAGGTGTTGACACTGCTATTTTAGCAACTAGTTAACCGCTAATCTGTTGCTCTAATGACCTTGACTCCTTAATGAAAAACGTAGAGCTTCATGTGGGCTTCCAACTTCATTTTTGGCTCATGGTCCAATTTGGCCCGGAAGCAGCCCAAAATGACCTCCCACGCTGGTCTCACCATCGCCCGCCACGTGCTCGACGTTATGCCGCAGTGGGGGAGCGCGTGGCAGCTATGCGAGAGCTCGCCCCACCCTTGCCGACGCGCGTCCTCGCGCCCCTGCTGCTCCTTAATGGACGTCGAGCTGCCCCCTGACGCTCCTCACTCGCCTCCCCACTCCCTCTTTCTCTCTCCCTCGCTCTGCTCGGCGCCGGAGAGCGCGAACACCATGGCCACCGCGGAGCTCCGGCCGCCGCTACCGTTCCCGCTTCTCCAAGCCACCACAGCCGCGGCTACGTGCACCAACGCCTCCGCCTCTTCCTCCTCTCCGTCCCGCGCCCTTTCGTTCGGCCTCATCCCTGCAGTAGAAGGCCGCCGTCCGAGCTGTGCCTCCGTCCGTCGCAGGCGCACGTGGCCAGGAGTCCACGGGCCAGCACCGGGCGGGCTGAGGCCGTCCACGAGTGCGCGCGCACATATTGGTGCTCCGCCGCCACCTCGTCGCCGCCGACGAGCTCCCCAACGGCCGGAACCGAGAGCTTCATCGCCCTTCTCTGTTCTTGCTCGCGACCAGGGACCTCGTCCGAGAATTCGACTAAAGCCAGGGCCTATCTGCACTGTCATAGACTCAGATGAATAGTGCTCTCAGGACTGATTTGTAATTATTTTGTAGGAACTTTGGAAATTCATAGTAAATTGTAGAAAAATCGTAAAATAGCTAATGAAGACTTTTTTGAATCCTTGTGAAATTCTCTAGGCATTAGATCTATAATATGGCATGTTCTAGTTTTAAGTTTTCTCTGTAAAAATAGGTTTGTGCATCTAGGTTTTTAATGCTAGTTGAATTTGTCATTTTTATAACTGTAGATCTAGGGCTCCAAATGAAGTGAAATTTTTGTGGTATGCTACTCATATGATGTTTAATGTGTGGTAAAAAATTCATGAATTTTGGTTTCCATATGAGTGAGTTATTAGTGTATCTTGCTCTCACATGAATTCTTGTAATAGCAATTTGTCTTTTTCATAGAGGTTGATATACATGTCCAAATGCCTTGAAATATGTACAGTAGACTACTGGGTGTATGTAAGAGATACTATAATTTTTATAGATTTTATTATGGACTTTTAGTATATGTTTATTATTTCACCTTGCTATCTAAATAAATTAAGAAATGCATTAAAAGAATTTATTTAGTGATGAGCACTATGCTTTTTGGTGATCATTTAACATGCACTTTATGATGGTTACATTGGTTGTGGCCAAATGTATATTTGGAATATAAGTTAATATTTATTCTTGCAATTGATGCTTTCCTGGACAGTTTCTGGGACTTTGATAATTGCACCATGAAAATGATGTTTGCTGAGAAAAATGCTTATAAAAAAGTTGTAGATAACTCATTAATCTAGCTTGTGTTAAATTTTTGTGGCATTTGGCCTTATAGTTTGTGAGTAATGACTGTTTCAAGTTGGGTTCCAGAAATAGTTGTTCTCTGGAATCTCTGGACCAGATTATGTAATTATTCATGTTTGACTTGGTTAACTTGAGAATCATGCTAAGATGATTAAAGATGAATTATGGACAATTTCATAAGCTTTCCAGAATGTATTGTTTCATGGCTATTGGATTTGTATAACTCTAGTTATGATCCAAGCATGTAGCTGTTGTTTGCAGTCCAGAATTTGTCAGATGCTAGTTATAGTTGTTTACTCCATGTGTTGCTAAGTGTGGTTTATGCCCTTGATGGTGGTCAAGTTAAGATACTTGTGATCTTGTCAAACTTGTGTTATGCTTGATGTGCTTGCCCTCTTTAATTGGTTGTGTGATGTTAGTTAATTAGCTTTTGGTGTCTATGTCTGAATCGTGTGTTTACTTGAATGATTATGTGATGCATCTTATGTTACCATTCATCATATTCATACACATGCATCTTACATCTCATCTAGGTACGCTAGATGTACCACGTGAAGGATGAGATGTTGAAGCCAAACCTGAAGACGGTGTTTGGTGGACCTATCCCAAAGATGGAAGGACTAAACAAGTGCCGGGATGGGAGATGCTCGCCAAGCGTGTGTCATTTGTCAATCACTAACCTAGTGTTCGATCCTAGGCAAGCCCCGGAGCATTCTAAGCCTCCTACTTTATAAAAGCAATTGAGTATATATATATGTTATATATGTATTGTTGCGTTAAGTTATAGGAGTTGATTGGAAACACTTGCTGCATATATACCCTTTCCTTGTCCCATATATATGTCTGAAATCCTATTTTGGTTCAGGATCGAAAATATTGCTTAGCCCTGCTTAGACCGGTAGCGATCGGTGATTTCCGGTCACCTGCAATTATAGGTGGTTACGGGAATACTTTAGCTATGGAATGGATGATATCCTGGAAATAACCAAGTGTTGATGGATAATTGGAGACCAGGCGGAATAAGTATTGGGCAACCAGACAGGGTTCTGGGGTGCTTGTAGTTTCCGCCTGTGTCGATTAAGGACCGACCATTGTTGGGCCTCGGGTCATGTTGAACGCATGCCTCACATTTAGCTGGCCGAATAATGTACCTTTCGACCGCGAAGCTGGGAGATTATTCGGGCCGAGTGGATTGCTCGCAACGCACTGTACCGGAGCAGTAGTGGCATGATACGGTGGCGTGATGATAAGGCCAAAGAGCAGTCGGGCGGCCCCCGGGTACATGTGGTTCCTGGCAAGCTCGTGACTTTACCTAAATGGTTGACTCGGTGACCAACACCTCACTTTAGCGGGTGAGTGATGTTTGTGTGAGGAATAAATTATCAGCTGGTTAATAATCGATTCGAATCGCCATCGTTCACTAGATAGTGAACACTTGACTCGAGTTACGGCATCGTAGTAATGATGATGAAACACGGATGGTTATGTGGATGATGTTGGAAATGCTAAACCTGAAATGGTAACCTTTGATGTTAATAGTTAATCAAGTGATTGCTTTAGCATAGGTGTTTACCTAGATTAATAGGTTATGATACAGATGATGCAAAAGGACTTAAATTAGTTTATCCATGATCACTTATGCTTTTCGCAAATGAGTCAAGCTAGCCCACTGAAAGAAAGCCTTGCATACTCCTTGGTGTCATTATTTCTGGTTTATGACGGGTAAGTCTAGCTGAGTATCTTCTCGTACTCAGGGTTTATTCCCACTTGTTGCAGGTTGTGATGTATCATGACTACTGCAAGAATTGGATGGCTCCTGCTGTAATGGCGGAGTGTGATCATGGGCATGGTCCTTCTGAGCTATCTTGTCTCTCATGCTTTTGTTGGAATTTGACCTTGGTACTGGCATGTATTTGAATTAAGGTGATATTAGTTTCAAACTATTTTGCTTCCGCTACTTTTGAATTTGAGTTGTAATAACTCTACCGAACTCCGATATATGTTGAATTACTTATGAAATGGATGTAACATATGACCTGTTATGTTGGACCACTACGATCTTGTATGTTGGTTGGTTTGAAATCTCTCGTGATTTTATTGGACTACCGGAGTTATAGGAGCTTAAGTACGGGAATTTAATTGCTCCGGCGATTGTTTTTGTACTTTTGTTCTTATAATTTGGACGGTTCCGTGACAGTAGCTTATTAAATATTGATGAAATTGGGATAAAACTCACACTAAGACTGACCTAAGTAATTAGCATGCATGTGTCATGGGATTGCTGCAAAAGGTTAGTTGCCAGAATTGCCCTGGATAGAAAAAGTCTCTTTTATCTCCGTGGACTATGATGCTACTAACTCCGTTTCATTCCCCAAATGAGGTGTACCACACAACTCCTGCCTCAACCTCGTGAACCTTCATAGGCATATAACACATTAGAATCTCAATTAGTGCTTATTTAGACTATCTTAATACCTTGAAACTAGAGTAATCAGAGATAACCTTATTACCTTTAAATTATAGTAACCAGATAAAATAATCTATATGAACAAGAAATACCTTTGATTATAGATTGAATTATATTATTTCAAGCAATAGATTCTTATTATAATCCCATAACTCATCTCAAACTTATTACTAATACGAGAGTATAGTCGCATTGACAATTGCACCTATATATAATTAAGGATCCAAATGGTCCAAATTATCACACTTTTGTAATCTAATTGGTAAAATGTATTTAGAGATACATGCCTATTCTTTTAAGCCTAAGTAGAAAACCCACTAGATATGTTCGGTGATCTAGATCTAACGGTGACATTGGCTTCTTCTTTGTCTCTCCCTTCCCTTCCCTTTCTTTCCGAGCTAGCAGATCAATGACATGGTGGGCGTCGTTTCTGTTGTCATCGTCGGAGAAAAGGCTCAGAGCCACCAAAATTAGGAGCCATTTGGGGTAGAGTCGTCCAACATTCGTCGGGAGGGCCCCTATCGAGGTATTGGCTAGCAGCAGTAGGACCGGAGGACGGCGTGCATGGTCAAAGGCGGGGGCGAGGTAACCAAGACGACGAGGGCAACCGTGGCGACTTTGGTGACGATGGACTTTGGTTCAATTAACCAAGACACCTCTCATCACCATTAAGGTTAATTACGAGGAGTGAGATAATAATACAATTATTAGAGTCTCACTCACGACCATCCAAATTGAACACAGTATGGAAATGGAAAATAGAAAGAGTCCCTCTCCTTCTCCTCGGATGGCTGTGTTCTCACTTGGTCACCGCTAGCTACTACTCGCCGTCGCACGGGCACGGGGACGATGGGATGATGATGAAGACATGAAAGTTGGTCCTGGTCGTGGAAACGACAGCGTGCGATACACGCTACGCTAGGACTGAGTCCGGTACACGGAGAAGGAAATCAAATCTACTCGACCTCCGTTCGGGGCACGTGGCTGTTTCTGTCGACCCCACCACTCGACGCCCCACCTGTCAGTGACGGGAGGCTAGGCTCCTCCTGGGTGGAAGAACAATAAGAAGGGGGAGTTGGTTCCCCTTGCGTCGGCGTTTGCGTCATTGCGTTGCGTGTCTCCCGACTCCACCGCACCGCCGGCGCCTGTATTTCTCTCCCCCCGGAACCGCCCCCAACTCCGTTCGTCCCACTCCCACACCACAGATCCCCCCGCGCCCCCCCCGTCGTCCTCCTCCTCCTCCCTGCGCGGACTCGCTCTCGCCCTCAGGAGATTTCACCCCCGACCCCGAGCCTGCTCCCCTCTCGCGCTGCTATGGCCCAGGTAAATAAATGCCCCCCTTCCGCTCTAATCGGAAATGATTGGTACCAGATCTTTGGAGTATTCGGTGATTTCTTTCGCGCGCGCGGCGCCGCCGCTTCGCTTGTGAATCAGTAGGTCATCAGGTGCGAGACCGCGATGATGGCGATTAGTGTTTCGACGTGCGCGTAGATCTAAGGTAGGGTCGTTTAGGCCTGCCGCGTGCCCTTGCATCCATCGATCTTCTCCCTCGACCCTGTCAAGTCAACAGTTTACTTTCGGGTCTCGGCCTACTGTGTGCGGACTTTACGCAATTGTTGTCTCTCCAAGATGATTGATTATATGTTGTTAATTTGTTTATACATGCTCGTTGACGATATACTTTTTAATTAATTAATGCAGCGGATTCATCCACTGTCTAGTATACTATTACTATGAGGCCATGCTAGAGCCAATACACATGCTATACGATTACATGAGATGAGGACATATTACCTGTGTTCCAAGCTATAGGTTGTTGCGGTCTTTGTTTAGCAAAAGCTATGCTGTAAAGCCAAAACAACTTATAGGAGTACTGGTTATATGTACTTAGTGTTGTTCTTCGCATAAATATAAAGGTTTTTTTAGTATAAGGAAATATAAAGGGTTGGCAAAATTGTTAAATTGGGAAGTGTATGCATTTAGTAGTAGCGTTGGTAAAACTTCAACCATACGAATTTTGGAGCTATGAAGTGTATGGAATCTGGAGAAGCACGCCTATGCTTTAATTTCCTCATTCATTCATTCATTCATTCATTGATGAAAAGTAGAATTAGTCTGACTGGCAACTGATTCCTACTTTTTTTTTTCCACCCTGGATGTGTGCAGACTGTCGTGCTCAAGGTTGGCATGTCCTGCCAAGGCTGCGTTGGAGCTGTTAAGCGGGTTCTGGGCAAGATGGAAGGTTGGTTTCTCACTCTTGCTTAATCTTTGTGTTTCCTCATCCTTCTATCAGCTATTGGCAATTTATATGTCTGCCTTACCATCAACTTTAATTGAGTGTTAGTTAGCAAAAACTTGGCCATGCTTTGCAACCGGTGCTGAATGAGAATCTGGCATGATGGCCTACGGAAATTCTGGAGCAGTTGCATGCTTTTCCAAATTGTCTTCGTTATAACTAGTTACCAAGATATTTGTTGATTCAGTAATCTTGCCATTAACCAGAACAAAGCTTAACAAGATAGCATGCTGCTTTGTTTGTCTCAAAGTTCTCAGTTCTCACAGAATATAAAACAGCTAGTTTCTAGGCATGTTCTAGTATCTATAATTTCATTTTTGTCAGCATGCCATATTTGATGGGTAGCAACTTTCCACAACTGAAACGAGACTTTTATGTTACTTGGAAGATTGCAGCAGATAAATGAGAAATCAAATGAGCCTGAAATGCACCAGAAAGTTTTACCAGGATGTTATGCATATGGTTGCAATCAAATAACATAATCCTCTCTTCACAGAATGCTTTGTGGAGAAATTCACTCTGCAAGTTCCTGAGTACTGAATTTTTAATTTTCTCCTGCTGGCTGCTACCCTAAATTTACCAGCTTTGTTTATGTGACATGTATTTGAATCATGTTAGTACAACATCCGGACATGTTATTGGTCAACTTGTAAGACAATTGCTTGGATACTAGTCATAAATCACTAACTTAAGTGGACGTAGATTACTAGATTGAAGTTTTTGGGTCTGTGAAGGCTGATTTGCCACTCTTGATGAATATTTATACATGCCTTTTCATTTCTCTCTAGGTTCTTGTTTCAAAGAATAGAAAACAGCTAGGGTTCTAGGCATGTTTTACTATCTGCAGTTTCATTGTCAGCATGAAATATTTGAGTGGCAACTTTGATTTCCACAGTTGAAACAAGTAATATTCACGACGTTTATGGTGTTTGAAAGACTGCAACAGATAAATAAGAAATCAAATGAGCCCGAAATGCACTAGAAAATTTTAGTAGGATGTTATGCATAGGATTGTAATCACTCTTTTAAGTTCCAAGTATCAAATTTTAAGTCTTCTCCCTGCTGGCTAGTCCTCTAAATTTTCCGTCTTTGTTTATGTGACATACAACATCTGGAGCGTTATTTCTCTAACTTCCAAGGCAATTGCTTGAATGCTTGTCTTAAATCAACTTATGTGGAAGTAGATTACTAGATTGAGCCTTTTTACAATTTGCTTTGAACTGCTTGGATACTAGTCTTAAATCTTAAATCGTCAACCTAATGGAAGTAGATTATTAGATTGAGCCTTTCTGCAGTTTGCTCTGAACATATTAGGGTGCGTTTGGCAGAGATTCTCCAAACTATTTCTCTCCAGATCCACAAACAGGAGAACCGCTACGAAATATTTCAGGGATTCAGAGATAGAAACTTTTCTTAGATTCTAGTAGATACTGGGAACCAAAAAAATCTGTTATCCCTGCCAAACTGTAGTCACTTAAATATACTTATATCTGTTGCTAAGGATTTAGTTGGTTGAAAGTCCTCAAGTGTTTTGATTTATTGCTGTATTTTTCCGATTCTAAACATATGCAGTGGTCTTGTGGTTGCTACAGGTGTCGAGTCTTTCGATGTAGACATCAAGGAGCAGAAGGTCACAGTGAAGGGTAATGTAACACCTGATGCTGTTCTGCAAACTGTTTCCAAGACGGGCAAGAAGACTGAGTTCTGGGAGGCTGAGCCCGTGACAAGTGAATCCGTCGCCGCACCTGCTGAGGCTACTACTGCCTGACAAGTTCATGTAACAATACCATGTGGAAGTGTCCAGCAAAAATGTGAATGGGTCTGCCCTGATTGTATTTAACTTGGATCTATATTACAAATAATTGCGAACTGCTAGCTCGATCTGTACATTTTGCAGTTGATGTTCCTGTATTGTGATGTTTTCATAAATTTGGGGAAATGATATACCATTATTTGTATGATATATGTGTCATGTTCTTTTAGCATTACCAGGCTACTTACTCGGTTACTGATGTGTGACCAGCATACCAGGCATGGAGCCATGGGATCCAACCCAATCATTTGGCACTTCCATGGTTGCCGGTCACTGTGGTTGGAGCCTCAGATGAGGGTGAAGGATCTCCTGGTGTGTGGGTGGGGGATCTGCTTGTTCACCGATGGTGGATTTTCACGCTTGCCTCAATACTTATTTGTTGATGGTAGAGCTACCACATCTTTCCCACCACCACCTGAACCTGACTCCGTTGGTGCGGCAAAGAAGGTTTGCAAGAAGTGGTGCTTCGGTATGAGGTCATGTCATCATCGAATGACCATGAAGCACCGTAGTTATGAGGATATGATTCTGTTGCATTCTTTGAGTTCGCTTTAAATGGTGGGCTTTTGTGGAGGTCTCTGTTGCTTAGGTGTGTTCTTTCCAGTTGCTAATGCCTAATGGTGTTGCTTTGGATCTCCTGGCGTTGCTTAGAAATTATTTTCAATGTAAGAAAGCTAGCCGAGCCAACTAGGATTCGTCTAGGTAGCTGGAATGTAGGGTCTCTAACGGGTAAGCTAAGAGAGCTAATCGATGCAGCAATTAGAAGGCGTGTAAATATTCTATGCGTTCAGGAGACTAAATGAAAGGGCCAGAAGGCGAAGGAGGTGGAGGATTCTGGCTTCAAACTTTGGTACACGGGGACAACATCGGGTAGGAATGGTGTAGGCAAACTAGGCATCTTGATCGATAGGAGCCTTAAGGATGAAGTCGTTGATGTTAGGAGGCAAGACGACCGGATTATCTTGGTCAAGCTGCTAGTTGGAGATTCGGCTCTGAATGTGATCAGTGCCTATGCCTCTCAGGTAGGTCTTAGCGAGGGCACCAAGAGACAGTTTTGGGAAGATCTTGATAGCATGGTTAGTACCGTGCCTATCAGCGAGAAACTCTTTATAGGAGGAGACCTCAACGGCCATGTTGGTGCGACTAATGTAGGTTTCGAGCGGGTGCACGGGGGGTCGGGTATGGTAGTAGGAATCAAGAGGGGGAGGATGTTTTGAACTTCGCGCTGGCCTATGACTTGTTGATAGCGAACACTCTCTTTAGGAAGAGGGAATCTCATCTAGTAACCTTTCGTAGTGGACAACACTCGAGCCAGATCGACTTTATCCTTGCAAGGAGGGAGGATAGACGTGCTTGCTTTGATTGTAAGGTGTTACCTGGGGAGTGTGTTGTCCCTCAACATAAGCTTATGGTGGCGGACTTTCACTTTCGGGTACGTGTCCACCGGGACAAACGGGCCAAGATTGCGAGAACGAAGTGGTGGAAGCTTAGAGGGGAAGCAGCGCAGACGTTTAAGGAGAGGATGCTAGACGAGGGACCTTGGGAAGAAGAAGAAGATGCCGACGACATGTGGCTAAAGATGACAACATGTGTCCGGAAGGTGGCTTCGGAAGTGTTTGGCATGAGTAGGGGAGGCAAACGGGAAGCGAAAGACACATGGTGGTGGAATGACGAGGTGCAAAGGGCTTTTAGGGAGAAGAAGGAGTGTTTCAAGCGTCTCCACCATGACAAGAGTGTAGCCAACATCGAGGGCTATAAAATAGCTAAGAGGGTTGCAAAGCGAGCTGTGAGTGTAGCAAAAGGTCAGGCGTATGATGGCCTTTATCAGCGGCTAGGCACGAAGGAAGGGGAGAAGGACATTTATAGGATGACTAGAATCCGCGAGAGGAAGACAAGGGACATCAACCAAATAAAATGCATCAAGGATGGGACAGATCAACTTCTGGTGAAGGATGAGGAGATCAAGGACAGATGGAAAGAGTACTTCGACAAGCTGTTTAATGGGGAGAATGAGGGTCCTGCCCTTGAGTTGGACGACTCATTTGACGATACCAACAGATGTTTTGTGAGGAGAATTCAGGAGGCAGAGATTGGAGAGGCTTTGAAGAGGATAAAGGGAGGTAAAGCGATGGGCCCTGATGGTATCCCCATTGAGGTGTGGAGATACCTAGGCGCCAGAGCGATAGTATGGTTAACTAAGATTTTTAACCTTATTTTTCGGTCAAACAAGATGCCTGAAGAATGGAGGAGAAGTATATTAGTACCTATCTTCAAGAACAAGGGAGATGTTCAAAGTTGTACTAACTACCGTGGGATTAAGTTGATGAGTCATACGATGAAGCTCTGGGAGAGGGTTATCGAGCATCGCCTAAGGAGAGTGACACATGTGACCTAAAATCAGTTTGGATTCATGCCTGGTAGGTCGACCATGGAGGCGATTTTCTTATTACGACAATTGATGGAGAGATATAGGGAGCAGAAGAAGGACTTGCACATGGTCTTTATTGACCTCGAGAAGGCATATGACAAAGTACCGAGAAATGTCATGTGGTGGGCCTTGGAAAAGCACAAAGTCCCAACTAAGTACGTTACCCTCATCAAGGATATGTACAGGGATGTGGTGACGTTTGTCCGAACATGTGATGGCGACACCAGTGACTTTCCAATTAAAATATGACTGCATCAGGGGTCAGCTTTGAGCCCTTATTTATTTGCTTTGGTGATGGATGAGGTCACAAGGGACATACAAGGTGATATCCCTTGGTGTATGCTCTTTGCTGATGATGTGGTGCTAGTTGACGATAGTAGGACGGGGGTTAATAGGAAGTTAGAACTATGGAGGCACACGTTAGAGTCGAAAGGGTTCAGACTTAGTAGGACTAAGACCGAGTACATGAGGTGCGATTTCAGCGCGACTAGGCACGAGGAGGGAGACGTTAGCCTCGATGGGCAAGTGGTGGCCAAGAATGATATTTTTCGGTATTTAGGGTCGATGTTACAAAAGGATGGAGACATTGATGAAGATGTTAGGCATAGAATTTCAGCCGGCTGGTTGAAATGGCGTCAAGCTTCTGGCGTTCTCTGTGACAAAAGGGTGCCTCAGAAGCTGAAAGGTAAGTTCTATAGGACGGCGATTCGTCTGGCGATGTTATATGGTGCTGAGTGTTGGCCTACAAAAAGGCGACATGTCCAGCAATTGAGTGTAGCGGAGATGCGTATGTTGCGTTGGTGTTGTGGGCACACAAGGAGGGATAGAGTACGGAACGACGATATTCGGGATAGATTTGGGGTGGCACCAATTGAGGAGAAATTGATTCAACATCAGTTGAGATGGTTTGGACATGTCCAACGGAGGCCTCCTGAGGCGCCGGTGCGTAGTGGAGTTCTATAGCGGGCCGATAATGTAAAGAGCGGTAGAGGTCGACCTAAACTAACTTGGGACGAGTCCGTTAAGAGAGATCTTAAGGAGTGGAATATCCCCAAGGATTTAGCTATGGACAGGAGCGCTTGGAGATTAGCAATCAACGTGCCTGAACCGTGAACTCTTTTGTCTTGTGCCCTTTATGTCCCTTTATGTGTCTCCCTGTTTCTCGTCTCTTTTGGGTTTCATCTCTAGCCTACCCCAACTTGCTTGGGACAAAAGGCTATGTTGTTGTTGTTGTAATTAACTGTTACTGAACTTTGTTGGTGATCCTTGTGAGACCCATCTTACAAGAATCATGTCTGTCTTCATAAGCCTAAGCTTACAAGGATCGCGCATTGTAACTTTCTTTTCCTCATAACTAACATGTTCAAGATGGTAAAGCAAAAACTAATCAACAACTAGTTCACATATATGACCAGCATTAACATTACATGGTTGTTGTCTTACATGGAATTCAAAACTACTGAAATACCATTGTTGTCTAAAGACATCCTGAGACCAATAGGTACCATAGGTAGCCAGAAAGAAGAAATACAGAGTGTGAATGTTAGACGATATCAAGGAGCTCAGATTTGAAAGTCCGACCTAGTCGAAGTCGGAGGCTCAGAAAAGGAAGCTCATCAAGCAGCTTAGTAAAAATGGGCAATAAAACTGGCAAAGTGCAAACTGCAATCGCCAGCCATAGGAGACGAGGGGCTAGAACCGTGTATAAACCTGTTGCAAATGCCGTGGTGGTCGCCATGTATGAAAGCCACATGAGTTTCTTTGTAAATGATCTGTAGTAAAGCAAGAACCCAATATCCTCCCACCTTGCTATGATGCATATGAAGGCAACGGCAAGTGACGAGCACATTGCTAAGGCGTCAGAGATCAAGAATGCTTTAAATGCAGCCTTTCTTGCCATGGTGGGAAGTCCTTCGCTGTTGTATCCTCCGGGCAATGTAAAAGCAGCGGCGAAGGTAATTGTTGCAATAAGTATCGCCACTAAAAAGGTGTTGCCTATGAGCGTTTGGGTCAGTGACTTGAAAGCCTTACTTGACGCATTAGTTACCATATCCTTGACACACCTATGAATGTAATAAACAAAGCTTGCGTTGTTGGGATCTTTTTGCAACAGAAGCATGGAAACTTCGTTCTGCATCAAGTACAAGAATGGCACAAATTAAGCTCAATCAGGTACTACTTACAGAAACAAGTACTTTTATAGAATTTTTAGGGGTGCACCTTTCTATTTTTTCTAAAATGTAATCTCCAAGTAACGATGTAATTATGTTCTAAAGCAGAGCATGTAACATGGCAATATAATAAATATGCAAAAATTGAAAAAAAAGGATGGTACTATAAATGCAAATTTTGTGTTGTGTGGAGTATTTCTTATATTTCTATTCTCTTTCAATGGGATTAGAGGAGACCATTTTATGTAAATGTCAGATTATATCGTGATCTGAAGTATTACAGAAATTTGATGTTTACAAATTAGAAATATTACCCATGTTATTTCAAAATCTTTCTCGTGACAAACAATTTTAAAAGGTACAAATAATCATTTATTTATCAGTTATGAGTGACTTGGCAGATGAAATTTATCAGTTATGAGAAGGATTTCTTGACCATTTACTAAGTAAATGATTATTTTGTATATAGGCCACTAGAACTCCAGAGTGCATTACAGATGGGAATTCGACAGTAGGACTATACAGTCTAATATCTACTACCCCTTAATTATGAGTTCCAATGGATGAACATATGGAAAGCAAACGTACCCAGTCTGAAATCTTATTGGGTGGTTCCTTCTCAGTCAACAACCCCGAACTTGGCTCCCTTCCATAACTGGAAATCATGGTGAAGTCTGTCGTCGTGTGGTTCAGGAGTAATGCTTGCAGAATTCTTGGATTGCATTTTTCGACTGCGTAATGCAGAGCAGTTTTCCCAACCTCACTTCGCATATTAACGAGCTTATTACGGAGTTGTTGTGACCCCATGACAAATTCTACGAACTCTGTGTGACCAGAGTGTACAGCTTCGTGGAGACATGTCCAGCCATTTCGATCACAATAGGGAGCATCTGGACAATGCTTCAAAAGCTCTCGAGCAACACCAACATAGCCTCTTTGTGCTGCAGAAACAAGAAGAGGGCTACCACTTGTAGAGACGGAATACCCTAAAGACCAATCATGTTCCAATAATACTTTCAAGACGTCAATCTTGTTCAAGAACACAGCCTGCTCCACTGCAGTATTTCTATAGCCATTTTCTTCCGTGGATAGGTCAGGACGCTTTTCTATAATCATCTTAGCGATACCTGTAAAACAAATTAAGGCATCCCAAATTAACTGTTGGCAAACCGGCCATGAAATCAAGATTTTTGAATTACTTGTTCCATTTATAAGAAGATCTTAAAACAATAGTAATACAGTACTCCCTCCATTCTAAATTATAAGTCATTCTAATTTTCTCGAAGAATCAAAGCATCTTAAGTTTTGATCAAATTTATGTAATAAGATAATAACATTTATGATACCAAATAAGTATTATTAGATTCTTCATTAATAATATTTTCATAGTATTCCTATTTGATGTCATAAATCGTTGTAATACTCTTTATGATTTTAGTCAAACTTGAGATGTTTTGACTCTTCAAGAAAATTAGAATGACTTATAATTTAGGACGGAGGTACTATAGATAATGACCATGCTAGAAAATATATAGTTGTGAAGGCAGTATGAAATTCCTAACTCCAATTTCTAGTATGTTTCTATTGTATGTCTCACCTGAATTGCCATTTCTTATGGCAGCATGCAGAGCATTGAAGCCAAAGGTTCCTCCATCAGCAGAATCTTCAATTTCCAACAGTACCTTGGTAATATCTTCATAGTCTCTCATCACCGAGATGAACATGGGCGACTCATGGTAGCTGTTCACAGCCCGTGACAGCTCGGGCACCGCCCTTATTAGCTCCATCGCGAGCTCCCTGTCATCGCTGCGGATGGCGTGGTGGAGAGCGTTGCATCTATGCTTGTCTTGGCACAAGATTGCATCCCTATGCTCATGGTTAAGGCAGAAATGTAGAAAAGTTGAAGCTAAAGAGGTATGTCCCCTTGTAATGGCGGCGAGCAGTGGTGTCTCGCCATCTTCGTTGAAGGCGGTGATAAGGGACCAGTTTTGATGTAGAACATCCATGCAGAATTCCCGGTGGCCATGGAAGCTGGCGATGTGGAGGCAGGTGTTGCCCGCCTGTGGATGTGGAGTTGTTCCAAGCAGAACATCAAGGCCTTTCTCAGCCACCATGTTTTGCATTTTTCTTGAGTCACCAGACATGGCAGCTTGCAGGAGATCTTTGTCCATTCGAGGCATAGTGGTAGCTGTAGAGCCTTCAATCTGCTACAAAAGGAGACTGAAGGTACATTTGAAAGAACTATTATCGGGCAAACAAAACTTCAATTGTTACATAACCGGTCTCAAACAGAGTGGTCCAAAACAGAACGTTCCAAGTGTATACTTGTCGCATGGAAATTGGTTTCTGTTAGAAAATAAATAGTGGGACCATGGACATTGTTAATGCACTCAAATATAGGGACCATGGACCATGTAAATGAATTACTCTACGAAATTCACGAGACGAATCTTTTAAGCCTAATTAGACTATGATTAGACACTAATTGTCAAATAACAACGAAAGTGTTACCGTACCATTTCCCAAAAAATTTCGCGAACTAAACGAGGCCTTACTAGCTAGCATATATATCTGTACTAACCTGCTGTCTGCTGCTTGGACCTTCGTGTGGCTCCGATGCCCTTCCAAAACCCAGACTCTGATGATGGAGCAAAACAGGCTAGGTCGCCAGGGAAGGACGGAGCTTGTCTGCCCTTGCCTCCTCCTGAGTCCTGTCCTCCTTATATTCAACGCGAGTGAGTCATGCGCCATATGTAAAAATAATAAAAATAAGCGATGCGTCAGTGATAACTATTTGACCAGCGTCACATACGCGGGTGGTTATATTGGAGTAGTAGGTATGTGAGTATGACCTACTCTCTATAGTAGCGTGTTGTTTTTAGAACTCCATGTCCATACGCCATCCAATAAGCATTTGCCGCCAGCTTTGCTTGATTGCGCGCCTCGCGTCGCGTCCGTGCATCCAAAAGGCTAAGTCCGCAGACGGGCCAACTCAGAAGTCAGAACTCATTTTTTATGTGTATATATAATTATTATTAAAACAGTGACAGCGATGCAACAACTGCATGCGAGGATTGGTCATCCTGCAGGAGCCCGCAAGCAAAGCATGGATTAGTTTCCGGGATACGCAGACGCCGCAGGAGCCCGCCGCCGCTGGCTCGCATCCCGCAAGCTCGGCGAGAGGCTCTATCCGGGGCGTTGCTCGCCGTCTGCACGCTGCGCGTCCTGCTGGCGCTTCGGCTCTGCCGCCGCCGCCGCCACACCTTGTCCGGCGTCGTAGCGGCTGTATGCGCAGGGGATGCAATGCAAGCGATGTGAACAGTTGCAGGCTTTGCCAGTGAGATTTGCAGGAGTAATCTGTTTAGGCCCGTAACACAAATGGGGTCCACTCAGACTTTTTTTAGCAGGCGGGCCTAGCAGGCTGGCCCATGCCTGCTTTCATCCCTACTAAGGGAGGGTGTGTCTGGTTTACACCTCATAAAGTTTAGTCATCCTTGTTCGGTTTAGTTGACTAAAAAAGAAACCTTTTAGTCCTTTTATTAGTCAGGGTAGGCCTTTTAGTCTCTTTCAGGGTGTTTGGCTTCAAAGTGACTAAAATGTGAGACAGCCTAACTAAAATGTGGGCTTTAGTCCTATTTAGCAACGCTTGAGTGACTAGTTGGCTAATGTACTTTTTAGTCTCGTTTAGTCATAGTATTCGGATAAAAATAACTAAATGGAACTAGATTTAGGAGATGAGGAGTGAACCAAACACCCATAAAACTGTAGATCCATGTTCTAATTCTCGACTTGTGTGTAGGTATAACTAGTGGACACCATAAAATATCATTCACAGTGCAAGGATCACATGCACACTTAATAAATTATTTATTTAATCATTTCTCCTATATTTCAGGTGTCTGAATTTTAAGATGATTTCAGACAACACTCTTGTACCACCAATTATGATTTATTATTTGTCTTTGTGTCATAATACATCAAAAATTTGTCTGGACTATAGAAATAATTATTAATTGTCTTTGTGTCAATACAAATCAAATTTTATCGGGTTTGTGATTTTGTGTAACGGGTTTTTTATTTTCGGAACCAAACATTGCATATTATGTCTACAGAAATTGCAACAAACTAAAGCTTCAATTTGTACTAAAGCTTCAATATATATATAGGGAGAGTATACTTTATATCTGGCTACAAAATAAGTTATTTTGTAGCCACCTCTATTTACGATAATTTCATATTCTAATTTATGACAATGTCAGTATATATTTACGATAGTTGAATTACTATAACACATAGGGATATTTACCATAATTTTATAGTAAATCACATAGTAAGGAGTTACTGTGATCTCGTAAATTAGCATAGCAATTATCGTAACTTAAAGTGGCTACAGAATAAGTTATTTTGTAGCCAGCTGTAGGGTATATATATATATATATATATATATATATATATATATATATATATATATATATATATATATATATATATATATATATATATATATATATATATATATATATATATATATATATATAGATCTTAGGGCGGTAAAGGTCTGGTTAAGCAACTTTTTTTCTTCAGAAAATAGGTTATCGGTGGAGCTAATAAATCTGTTGGAAATAGCAAAATACCCATAATATCCTTTCTATGTTTTTCTTTTCCAATTTTTTTCTCTCTTTCTTTCTTTCTCTTTGCACCTTATCTCTTCTCCGGTTCTCCCCACCGTGTGGATCGCACATTCTTTCTCCCGCTCCCATCTCTTCAACTCCACTGCCGCCCCCTCCTAAATCAGGAAAAAAAAATCGGGTACGGCCATCTGTACGTGGCGCTGTGCGCACTTCCAACCAAATTGTGCCAAGAATTAGACCAACGCACAGTGGTGCGGTGGTGCCGCATGGTGCTGCTCAGATTAGCAGATCCACCGGCCAAACTTGCTCGACGTTCGCACTATGCGGCATGCGGCCCATCCGTACCCGATTTTTTCCCATTAAATCTTGGGCAGGGAACAAAACAGTAGCCCTGGCTTATGCCCTCCTTGTTTAAACTATTTCAACAATACTTTGAAGCTAAATTTCAGTGAAACGAAGTCTCAGACGCTGTCCATCCCTGTTGGTGGATGTTGATTTCACTGAACTTCGTCCAACACAGTAATTCACACAAACCGTACCTGGTACCTAGCTACTTGCACTCACGAGGAAGCATCGCACGAAAGCGTTGCACTTTGTGCATGTCAATACAAATAAAGACAGCTTGATTAAGAGGAAATGGATTTTGGTAGTCTAAAGTATTACTCCTGTGATTTCCTATTGCAAAAGTGGTGCGGTTAGTGGTTGATAATGGCAAGGCCATTTGAGTTACTGATATCCCAGTGAACCTTACACAATGTAAAAACAACTCTTGAAGCCGCCCTTAAATCCATACCAAATGCGGTCTTAAACTTTTAATTATGACACTAAGAAGTCGTGACAAGCATTCAGCACACGTATATATGTCCGAAGGAGCATGTCTGCGTGGATCTTTGGGTCCGTTCTTCTTGACTGATGATAAGATGACTGACGTAGCATACTCCGTATATAGAGCAAAGTGCATGGCCGGCCCCTAAACTTGTTGGGCTGTGTCAAGCCGGTCCATGAACTCTCCAATCGATCAGTTAAGCCCATAATCTATGATTTGGTGTCATTTAGGCCCAAGCAGTTGCTGACCCGTCGACGCCGTCGGCTGTTATTTCATTTAGCCCCCTCCAATGAGTCTGTAGGTTTCAAATAAGGATAGCTCAAAAATTCCCCGTCAGATTGCTATCCCCATTCGCTCTCGCTCCTGCTCGCCGCTGCATCCTGGCCGCCGCGGCGCCGCTGCCTCTGTATCTCCATCGGGTCACCACTGCTGCCAATCACGAGGATGAGGCCGCCGTAGCTAGCCCGAGGATGAGGCTGTCGTGGCGAGCGCGAGGCTGAGGCAGCCGTGGCTGTAGCCGTCGCCGTCGTTGTGGCTGAAGTCGTCGCGTCGCCATGGCTCAGGTCGTGACCAGGAGGCTTGCTGTTGGGTCCGCGTGCAAGAGGTGGGGACGGGTGACTGGGGCACTGGTCTGCGGAGCGACATGCACAAAGAAATTGGGCCGAGGAGGCTCCACCAAGCTGCAACCGACCAGCGCGGGCCGGCGGCCATGGCGGCAGGGGGTGGAAAATGAAAGGTCAGCTCCCGCGTCACCTCTGAATCGGCAGCTGGGACCGACGCAGCTAGACGACATGCGTACAGGGGTGAGGCACGCCCAGACGAGCGTAGAGGCAAGGGATGACGTGCACGGGCAGGCCGGTCGGCTGGCCACGGTGCGGACGCGACGTCACGTTGGCCCCAGCGTGCGCACTACGCGAAGACAGCGGCAGCGCAAGCCAGCGCGGGGCAGTGTGGGACAGCGAGCGGCTGCGACCGACCATGGCTAGGCCAGGACAGGCAGGCCAGCCCCGAGCAGTAGCACGGCCAGGCACACAACAACAAAGGCCCACGAAGTGACCGCGCTCGCCACGGCCACGACCGAGACAAGGTTACGTGCATGATTTTTAAAGCACGCAAAACCACTAACCAAGCTTGACTTCGGCTCAACCAACTACACCACACCCAAGAGGGCACCTAGGGCTAGCTACCAGGTCTAAGCCCGAACACACTCTACTAATGAACTTAAGCACAAAAATTCCCCAAACAAGGCCTCGTCATGCTGCTAACAACTTGGAAAATGCTCCGAGCCTTGGACGGTTTTTGCTACAAGTTCAATTTTTGAGCTACTAGAACTATCAACTAACTATGGCGCCTTGCTATGACGAACATTTCACCATTATCTACAAAATTCTCACTACAAACTTTATTCAAGGTTCACCTATATGTCCTATAACATTTTTGTTCAATAAAAATTAGTTTCCCACCTTAGTTGATATATTCCAGCTATTACGTCAATCTTCCAATAACATTTTTATTAATTATCTTAAGTTACTAAAATGGTTCTACGCACTTCAACATATGCAAAACCACAAAGAGATGATGCTCAAGCTATGCTTTGGTGCATTGTTGCGTGGTAACACCGAGGGTGTTACATCAAGTCTAGTGTGAGGAGGAGAAATAGAAGCCCACACGCGCGCGCTCGCCTCGCCTTGTCGGGGCGGGGCGAAGGGCGCGGGCGTGCGGCACCTGCGTTTATGGTCCGCTGAAATCTAGCTCCTCGCCTTGCGGGAGCGTGGTCTTCTTTGGCAGTTTTAGTTTTTGGTTTCTTGGCCTTCAAGTTGCAGAGTTCTAAACGGTTACAAATTAAGAGTCCTAAAACGACTTAGATCGTGGTCGCTATACGAGATCGGTTGGACAGGACTATATAACCAACCTACCAGCCATGCCAAAATGGATCTAATTGAGCTAGAGTTTTTGCCTATTCTCGCTGTTGCGCTGCCGCCGTAGCTACTCCAGTCCGATTGCTTGCGTGCATTAGCGACCGGATGAGCAGGTCTTCGGAACCCTTGTCTTTGCGCTCCTGCACCGGGAGAAGGCGAATAAGGTTTTTGGGAAACACTATCCATGCGACTGTTCCCAACTTTCACAATGGGTCGTCTTCCATTCAAGTCAGGCGGCGCTACGTCCCGGTGTATTCCTCGTCAACTGCGTCGAGCTCTCCCTCCACCTCTCATTGACATCTTCAACGACGACTTCAACATCAACGACTTCGAAGTTGATCTCGTTCCATCATCACCGCCATCTGTATCACCAACGACTATAGCTACAGTCGGCAGGTATAATCCTCGTGATCTAATCTTGTCATTCATACTATCCAATATGCTGATCTGTCATGCTAATATGCTATACATACTAGATCTAGTTTATCTGTTTTACATGATTTATATTATGATTTTAATTTGGAGATTGCCTAATTACTTAACATTATATCGATGGGAACCGAGTGCCCAAGGAAGCGGCCTCGAGCTTTTTTCTCTTCTGCTGTTGGGAGCTGTTGAAGCACCGCCATGACGTGGTCTTCAGAGGAATGACACCGAATGTAGAGTGTAACACCCTAAATTTTTGAATATTTTTAAAATAGGGAATTTGATTTAGTTAAGAATTTATGTGTGCATGGAAACCTAGTGAACTAATAATTTTTAACAAATAAAATCAAATCTAAGGTTAGAAACGTGTTTGTGCATACATGCCACTGCATATTATTATTTGTGTGATTTGTTTTTATTTTAAAAAGAGAATCATTTCAAAAAAATTATTTGAAAGTGTATTTGAAGTATTAGAAAAAGAAAAGGAAAAAGAAATATCCTCTTTCTCAGCTTCGGGCCGAAAGCCCAGCTTTCCTTCTCTCTCTTTGGCCCAACGCGCGTTTCTTTAGTTTGATTGGGCCGCTGGCTGCGTAGTGGGCCGGCCCATCCTGCTACTGCCCCAAGCCGCCACGCCTCCCTCTCTTGTCTCTATGACGCGCCGGGCCCGCTTGTCAGCGGTCTCTTCCACCTCCCGCTCGTAACCGAGCCGGACTTCTGACCATGGAGTCCGACGCTGCCCTAAGTCTCCTCTTCCTTGCCCGGCACGTCGGCTAGCTCTCTTAAATAGCGGCCCGTCTCCACCGCCTCCCTCCATCTAATCTTAGCCGCGAGCCACGCCGCAAAGCCTAGCCCTAGCTGCCGCCATCCAAGCTACCGCTGCCGAGCTCGCCGAGGCGATTCCTGGCGCCAATCACCGCTGTAAGTTTGTTGACAAGCTTCGAGTCACGATCCCGAGGTCGTCTAGATCTTTTTCTTCATCGAATTTTGGTTCAGATGGCTCATGGTGTCGCACCGTCGTGAACACGGGCTCGTCGTCCGCCTGGGGAAGCCGCGCGCCACCCGTGCCCGATTTCCGTTACCAAAAACTGTCTTGGTAAGTCCGCAACGATCTCCTCTTCCTTTTTGCGCTTGTCTCGTCGTCAATGGTGGCCGGAACACCAAAAACGGTGAACTCCGGTTAATATCTCGCCGTTGGCCATGTCTCCACCGTGCTCGGCACTGTAGCCGGCCGAAGATCCCCTTCCTCTCTCCCTTCATTCAATCTCAGCCGTCCAAATCTAATCCAACGGCTTAGATCGCGAGATACCCCTTCGATTGCCACTTTTGCTAAAGAGACCCTGGGGTTTTAAAAGGTTTAACACGCGGTCCATAGGCGTACAGGCCGATTACGCTTTATCCTTTTGTAAGCGTAACTCAGTCGGTTTAAGTGAAAATACGTTTTCTAGTATTTACAGTTTTGCCACTACATTTGTTTTGGTCATAAAATCTCCGTTTTAACTCCGATTTGACCCGTTCAAGTTGCGTTAGGTTCATAATTTCATACTCTACATGTTAGTACTACTGTTTAGTAGGTTTTCCACTTTTAAATTTTGAGGTTAGATTTAATCTATTACTTTAATAAAGTAAATCTTGTTTAAATCATAACTTTTCCGTTTTAGCTCCGATTTACGTGCAATTCGCGTCTGTGTGATCCTAGTGCGATGTAGATTCGTTTTAAAAACTTTTCATCTTATTTTTCTACTATTGGTGTACTGTTCTAACTGTAGCTTTATTTGCTTTGCATGATTGCTCTTAGATGATTGTTGTTGATGTGTTAATCGAGAATAGACGGTGATCAGTTTGTTGGTGATCAAGAGTACTATTACGAATCGGATCAACAGGATCAGCTAGATCAAGGCAAGTATAGCATGGGATTATCCTTATTACCTACTCACTTTAATTCACTTAATTCATGCTGCATGTGTCTCCTTGTTAAGGATGCCTTAGTATTGATCTTGTTCCTTTAATCCTATGGTTATGACATTGGGTAGTGGCTAGTGCTCACATAAACAATGATCTTGTAATTTGACTAATGATTTATGCAATAACTCTAAAAGATGATTTTTAGCAACAGGGAACAAGAGGGCTAGAGTTTTCTTTAGATTCCTCTCCGTAAGGACTTATCTGTAAGCGAACATCCGGGACTTACAGTACAGCTGTGAGGGCTATATGGCTCTGGCTTTAGTCATATAAGAGGACCTTTTCTAGCTTGTTAGTGGTTACCTTTAAGGCGTAAGAGGGGTTGTGTTCCGGGTTGGGTGTAGTGCGGCTCCTGTCCTTATGAGTATAGGCTGCGTGTCATTGTGCCATGCGGAAGGGAGGCTCTACATTTGCAGGCCACAGAAACCTAGCGGCCCTAACTTGTTAGACGAACCTTGGAAAGACTTCATAGTGAAACTTAACTGTCCAATGGGGAGTCATGACCTCAAACTTTTGGGAATCATGACTCATAGTGAAAGCGTACAACCTCTGCAGAGTGTAAAACTGGTATATCAGCCGTGCTCACGGACATGAGCGGCCTTGGACCCTTACGGAATAGAGATCACTATTAATTTACTTGTTCTTGCTATTCATTATTCTCTTTACATGATCATGTGTTTATTATGGGAATATCACCTATTTGATGCTACTCAATTGCTTAAAATATGATCAACTAAAAGCTACATGCAGTTGAACCAGTGTCTACCCTACTTGAGCTTCATGAACCCCATGTTACACTTGTTGAGTACTTTTGTGCTCACCCTTGCATTCCCCCATACCACAGGATGGACTCCCGAAAGTGCAAATAGTGATTACTACTACTACTTTCCTGAAGATTACTAGACTTGTGGTCAACCAGTTGACGTGCCTGTGCTATGGAGCTAGCTACCATAAGAATTATTCTATGTTTCCACTTAATTACGTGAAGACTCTATGATATTATTCGTTATGTAATAAACATTTATGATGATACTATTTATATTTGTCAACTTATGTGTGATTGATCTCTAGGCGCACATAAGATTATACATTCCATTTGATCCTTAAAAATGGGTGTAACAGATTGGTATCAGAGCTATGTTGACTGTAGGATGCAAGCCTAGTTAGTAATGGTCGTCTTAGTTCCCTTTTCTTCACTTATTCCATGCTTATCACTTTACTCTTGATAATTGCTAAATTGTTATGCTTCTTTCGCCTCATTCTATTGTGAAAATATTGTCTCTAATTCCAACTTACCCTTGGCCTAAAATCTGTAGATGCCTCATGCCTGCAAGACTGCCCGTATCACCACTGGAGGCTACTATCCACCTCGTTCCCTGTACGAACCAGAAGAGCCTCAGGAGGAACCAGAAGAGCCTCAGGAGGAACCAGAAGACACTACACCAACCCCGCCACCATCACCAGATCAGGCGCCTAAACCAGTTTTGCCCCAAGAAGAACTTGAACCTAAAGAGGAGGTTATCTATTTGAGTGATGATGAAGATGTTGAGCTTGCCCAAGATGGAGAACAGCCTCCTTCGCCTCCACAAGATGGTTCTGCTGAAGTTGGTGTGCCGTCCCTTCCTATGGGTTGGATTACAAAGATCCATCACAAGTCAAGCCATGACACTCCTTCACACCACCGACTGGTTGGCATGCTTAGTGCCTACTTCACAGATTGGGATCCTGCATTTGAGTATGTCTGCTGGGAGCATAAGCACCCTTTGGAAGCTACTTATTGGAAGTGCAATGTGCGTATCTTCGTTAAGAACGAAGAGATGGATACTTATTTGCTGGACAAGTGTTTTTCCCATAGTGGTCGTCGTGCCACTATAGAAGATGGCATAGAAGATGCAGCCTTTAAAGCATGCTTGGGACTTCGTCACCTTCGCTATGAGGTTATGCAAGATGATCAATATCGCTATTTTCCCCGTGGAGACCCAGAGCATGGATGGGTAATGATGAACCCTGGGAATTTGGAATTAGTTCCTCGAGTCATGGTGGATTTTGGTCATGACATGATGGTGACGAATCGTCGGTTGGTAGCCCTAGTTAAAGCTTTGGGGAAGGACGTCAAGAGGTACCAAGAAGTGATAGATGGCCTAAGGATTGACCAAGGCATGGAGGCGATCTATGATTATCATGAACACCAAGCCCGTCCCTAGGAGTTAGAATACCATTTATGTAATAATACGATAGTACGAGTAGTGTCGAGTTAAGTTGAGTTTGTGGTGTCGTGTGAACCTTGTGTGGTTAGTTGAGTTATTATTGTGCCTATGTGTGAGTTTGTTTTTCCATGTATGAGTGCTGGAGCTTTGTGGGCTTGTCTACAAAAGTTTCTAATTAAATAATACTAAGTTTTAGTGTCATAAATAAATAGTTTAGTTGGGTTAACTTTTCTCTCTGTTCTGTCCTTTCTGGAGCGGTCTGTCTTTTCTTTTATGCTTGAAATTAAATGTTCAGCGAAAAATTCTGAAATTTTTATGAGAGAATCTAGACCCACGTACCTTTCCAATGCCTCTAGAATCACCTTTTTATCTGTTCTGGATCATGAGATATAATCGTTACAAGATGAAGTTACTGTGCAGTCTGGAAGTCAGAAATAGTTTCTGTTGTGTCCTGTTTTTGGGTAACTTCGAGACAGAATCTGGAAGTGTGAGTTGAATAAAAGTTGTAGATAATTTCATAAGCTTTCCAACTGTATAAAGTACACCTCTACTGGATATCTGTAACTCGAGATAGGTCTGTTTTACCGAACCGCTGAAATTGGGATATGCCCAGAAGGTTATCAGATTTTATTCTCTATCTCTAGAATCGTCTATAATGTGGTAATCTCTAAGATTTGATATTGTATTGGATAACTGATGTCTGGAAGAGGACGAGGTCGAGGCCGTGGTCATGGAATTGGTCCACCACCTACTATTCATGAGCTTTTGGCCATACAGACACAGTTGATGGAGGCTCTGGTGAACAATCAGCAAAATCAGCAAGTAGGAGGAGCACCTGCGCGTGATAAGCATGGTGAATTTTTGAAGGGTCATCCCCCGGTGTTTACTCATGCCACTAATCCATTGGAAGCCGATGATTGGCTTCGTGTAGTAGAGAAGCAGCTCAACATTGCTCAGTGTAATGATCAACTGAAGGTGTTGTTTGCTTCGGGACAACTTCAAGGAGCAGCTCAAGACTGGTGGGATTCATATCAGTATGGCCGTCCTGCCAATGCTCCCGCCATTACTTGGCAGGAGTTTACAGAGAGTTTTAGGTCCTACCATATACCCGAGGGAGTGATAGCACTGAAGGCAGAGGAATTCTGTAATTTGACACAGGGATCTATGCCTGTAGCGGAGTATAGAGACAAGTTTGCTCAGTTGTCATGTTATGCGCCGAATGAGGTGGCTAATGATGCTGATAAGCAGTGACTTTTCTTGAAGGGTCTACATGATGGTCTTCAATTACAGCTAATGTCCAATGCTTACCCAGATTATCAAACATTAGTGAATCGCGCTATTGTGGTGGATAATAAGCGCAAGGAGATGGATGCCAAAAGGAAGAGACTTCAGGGACAGGTATCTGGAAACAACACTCACCAACGCACTAGTTTTCAACAAGGTTATCAGCAAAGGTATCCTCCCAACCAATGGAATCGTGGTCAACTTCCTCCATGTAATCAGTTTCTGCAACGTCCTCCTTATCAGTCACAGAATGGCAATCAGCGCTCTCAGCAGCAGAATGGGAACCAGAATCAACGACAGAGTACCCCCAACAACACCCCAGTGAAAACTAGTGCTCCTAACACTCCAACTAAGTGTTTCTGTTGTGGGAAGGAAGGTCACCTGTCATATAACTGTCCTGAGAAGGCCAATCAGCAAACCCCTCAGAAGCAGAACAGTAACCAGAAGCCACCATACTACGGGAAGGTGACTCACGTGTCGGAGGAAACTGCCATGGCGGAGCCTAAAGTTATGCTCGGTACGTTCGATGTCCACTCCATTCCTGCCACTGTTCTTTTTGATTCTGGAGCTTCGCATTCATTCATATCTCAAATATTTGTTAAGACACATAGCATTCCTTTATGTGCCATGAAAAACCCTATACTAGTCAATTCGCCTGGGGGAAGTATGCAAGCTTCCTATCGATGCCTCCCTATTAGTTTAATTTTAAGGGGGGGTAGAGTTCAAAGTGAGTCCTATAGTATTGAGAACAGCTGGGATTGATCTTATTCTGGGACTAGATTGGATGAAGCAAAATCAGGCAGTGATTCAGTGTAAGGAAAAGGCAGTAGCCCTGACAACACCAAAGGGAGATCGAATTAGTGTGGAGATTGTAGTGCAAAAGCCGCAGACAGCTACAGTAAATTGACTTGGTGATAATGTTAATCAAGAGGATCCAGTTGTGGATGAATTTCCGGATGTATTCCCCGACGACTTGCCAGGTATGCCACCCGACCACGACATTGAGTTTATTATTGAATTATTGCCTGGAACTGCACCTATAGCTAAGCGTCTATATAGAATGGGGGTTAATGAATTAGAGGAACTTAAGAAACAAATAAAAGAGTTGCAAGAGAAAGGTTTCATTCGTCCTAGCTCTTCACCGTGGGGAGCTCCAGTGATCTTTGTTGACAAGAAGGATGGTTCTCAACGGATGTGTGTGGATTATCAGTCACTCAACGAGGTGACTATCAAGAATAAGTATCCGCTGCCAAGGATTGATGACTTGTTTGATCAGTTGAGAGGTGCTTGTGTGTTTTCTAAGATTGATCTTTGCTCTGGCTATCATCAATTGGAGATTCGTGCTACCGATATACCAAAGACAGCATTCACAACACGATATGGTTTGTATGAGTATACAGTAATGTCTTTTGGCTTGACTAATGCTCCTACATACTTTATGTACCTGATGAATAAGGTATTCATGGAGTATCTTGATAAGTTTGTAGTAGTGTTCATCGATGATATACTGGTATACTCTAAGACTAAGGAAGAACATGCGGAACATTTGAGGTTGGTCCTGTAGAAGCTCAGAGAGCATAAGCTCTATGCTAAGCGTAGTAAATGCGAGTTCTGGTTGAAGGAAGTTGCTTTTCTAGGTCATGTGGTCTCTAATGGTGGAATTTCAGTGGATCCTAGCAAGGTAAAGGATGTGTTGAATTGGAAGCCACCAACCGATGTGGGAGAAATTCGTAGTTTCTTGGAATTGGTTGGATATTATAGAAGATTTATTGAAGGGTTTTCTAAGCTTGCTAAGCCCATGACAGCATTGTTAGAAAAGAATGCTAAGTTTGTGTGGTCTGATCAGTGTCAGATTAATTTTGAGGAGCTGAAGAAAAGATTGACAACAGCCCCGGTGTTAGTTTTGCCAGATTTGAATAAGAGCTTCTCTATCTATTGTGATGCATCCCATTTGGGTCTTGGTTGCGTGCTTATGCAAGAAGGCAAAGTAGTGGCATATGCATCTCAACAGTTGAGGAAGCATGAGTTAAATTACCCTACTCATGATTTGGAGTTAGCCACGGTGGTGCATGCTTTGAAAATATGGAGGCATTATTTGATTGGACATAAAAGTGATATTTACACTGATCATAAGAGTTTGAAGTATATTTTCACCCAATCAGATCTGAATTTGAGACAACGTTGCTGGTGAGTTGATTAAGGATTATGATTTGGAGGTACATTATCATCCGGGTATGGCTAATGTTGTTGCAGATGCTCTTAGCAGAAAGAGCTATGCTAATGAGGTACAAGTAATGCCTATGTCAAATGAGTTATGTGCTGAGTTTGAGCATTTAAACTTGGGTATTGCTATTAATGTAGTGGAATTAGTAGTAGAGCCTATGTTAGAGCAACAGATACGCAAGGGTCAGTTGATAGATGACAAAATAAAGGAGATAGTGAGGAATATACCGAAAGGTAAGGCACCTGGATTCCGGTTGGATGATAAAGAAACTCTATGGTTTGGAAAACGATTATGTGTGCCTGAGGACAAAGCTATAAGAGAAGCAATTCTACGTGAAGCTCATGAGTCCGCTTACTCTATTCATCCCGGAAGTACTAAGATGTATATGGATTTGAGAGAGAGGTATTAGTGGCATGGCTTGAAAAGGGATGTTGCAGAGTATGTTGCACTATGTGATACGTGTCAGAGGGTTAAAGCTGAACATCAGAGACCTGCAGGATTGTTGCAACCAATGCAGATACTTGAGTGGAAGTGGGAAGAAGTTGGTATGGACTTCATAGTGGGGTTACCACGCACTCAGAGAGGTTTTGATTCAATATGGGTTATAGTGGATCGTTTGACTAAGGTTGCTCATTTTATACCGGTTAAAACAATGTATTCTAGTGCAAAGTTGGCTAAACTGTATTTGGAAAGAATAGTAATTTTGAACGGAGTTCCAAAGAAGATCATGTTAGATCGAGGTACTCAATTTACATTATATTACTGGCAGAAAGTACAAGAGTCATTAGGGACTAAGCTGAATTTTAGTATAGCGTATCATCCTCAGACGGATGGGCAAACCGAAAGAATTAATCAGATATTGAAAGATATGTTGAGAGCTTGTGCTTTGTAGTATGGTACAAGTTGGGATAAGAGTTTGCCATATGCAGAGTTTTCCTATAATAATAGTTATAAGAAAAGTCTACAGACGGCACCTTTTGAAGCTTTGTATGGTAGGAAGTGTAGAACTCCGTTGTTTTGGAATCAGACAGGAGAAAGTCAAGTATTCGGTCCCGATGTGCTTAGGAATGCTGAGAAACAAGTAAGATTGATCCGAAACAATTTGAAAGCAGCTCAGTCACGACAGAAAAGTTATGCCGATACTCGACGGAGAGAGTTGACTTTTGAAGTGGGAGATTATGTCTACCTGAAGGTGTCACCTATGAGAGGTGTGAAAAGGTTTAATCGGAAAGGAAAGTTAGCACCGAGGTATGTCGGTCCTTTTAAGATCTTAGAGAGACATGGTGAAGTGGCATATCAGTTGGAATTGCCTGAGAGTTTAGCAGGTGTGCATGATGTGTTCCATGTGTCTCAGTTAAAGAAATGTTTGTGTGTACTAGAAGAACAAATACCGTTGGAAGAACTCACTGTTAAGGAAAATCTCACTTATGAGGAGTATCCCGTAAAAATCTTGGAGACAGCGGTAAGAGTTACCAGGAGCCGAGTTATAAAGATGTGTAAAGTTCAGTGGAGCCGATATTCGGAAGCAGAGGCTACGTGGGAAAGAGAGGAAGATTTAAGAAAAGCATACCCACAGTTGTTTGAGTAAGCATCGTTCGAACCTCGGGACGAGATTCATTTTAAGGGGGTAGAATTGTAACACCCTAAATTTTTGAATATTTTTAAAATAGGGAATTTGATTTAGTTAAGCATTTATGTGTGCATGGAAACCTAGTGAACTAATAATTTTTAATAAATAAAATCAAATCTAAGGTTAGAAACGTGTTTGTGCATACATGCCACTGCATATTATTATTTGTGTGATTTGTTTTTATTTTAAAAAGAGAATCATTTCAAAAAAATTATTTGAAAGTGTATTTGAAGTATTAGAAAAAGAAAAGAAAAAAGAAATATCCTCTTTATCAGCTTCGGGCCGAAAGCCCAGCTTTCCTTCTCTCTCTTTGGCCCAACGCGCGTTTCTTTAGTTTGATCGGGCCGCTGGCTGCGTAGTGGGCCGGCCCAACCTGCTACTGCCCCAAGCCGCCACGCCTCCCTCTCTCTTGTCTCTATGACACGCCGGGCCCGCTTGTCAGTGCTCTCTTCCACCTCCCGCTCGTAACCGAGCCGGACTTCCGACCATGGAGTCCGACGCTGCCTCGAGTCTCCTCTTCCTTGCTTGGCACGTCGGCTAGCCCTCTTAAATAGCGGCCCATCTCCACCGCCTCCCTCCATCTAATCTTAGCCGCGAGCCACGCCGCAAAGCCTAGCCCTAGCTGCCGCCATCCAAGCTGCCGCTGCCGAGCTCGCCGAGGCGATTCCCGGCGCCAATCACCGCTGTAAGTTTGTTGACAAGCTTCGAGTCACGATCCTGAGGTCGTCTAGATCTTTTCTTCATCGGATTTTGGTTCGGATGGCTCATGGTGTCGCACCGTCGTGAACAGGGGCTCGTCGTCCGCCTGGGGAAGCCGCGCGCCACCCGTGCCCGATTTCCGTTGCCAAAAACCGTCTTGGTAAGTCCGCAACGATCTCCTCTTCCTTTTTGCGCTTGTCCCGTCGTCAATGGTGGCCGGAACACCAAAAACGGTGAACTCCGGTGAATATCTCACCACCGGCCATGTCTCCACCGTGCTCGGCACTGTAGCCGGCCAGAGATCCCCTTCCTCTCTCCCTTCATTCAATCTCAGCCGTCCAAATCTAATCCAACGGCTTAGATCACGATATACCCCTTCGATTGCCACTTTTGCTAAAGAGACCCTAGGGATTTTAAAGGTTTAACCCGCGGTCCATAGGCGTACAGGCCGATTACACTTTATCCTTTTGAAAGCGTAAACGCAGTCGGTTTAAGTGAAAATACGTTTTCTAGTATTTACAGTTTTGCCACTATATTTGTTTTGGTCATAAAATCTCCGTTTTAACTCCGATTTGACCCGTTCAAGTTGCGTTAGGTTCATAATTTCATACTCTACATGTTAGTACTACTGTTTAGTAGGTTTTCCACTTTTAAATTTTGAGGTTAGATTTAATCTATTACTTTAATAAAGTAAATTTCGTTTAAATCATAACTTTTCCGTTTTAGCTCCGATTTACGTGCAATTCGCGTCTGTGTGATCCTAGTGCGATGTAGATTCATTTTAAAAACTTTTCATCTTATTTTTCTACTATTGGTGTACTATTCTAACTGTAGTTTTGTTTGCTTTACATGATTGCTCTTGGATGATTATTGTTGATGTGTTAATCGAGAATAGACGGTGATCAGTTCGTTGGTGATCAAGAGTATTATTACGAATCGGATCAATAGGATCAGCTAGATCAAGACAAGTATAGCATGTGATTATCCTTGTTACCTACTCACTTTAATTCACTTAATTCATGCTGCATGTGTCTCCTTGTTAAGGATGCCTTAGTATTGATCTTGTTGTTTGAATCCTATGGTTATGGTATTGGGTAGTGGCTAGTGCTCACATAAACAATGATCTTGCAATTTGACTAATGATTTATGCAATAACTCTAAAAGATGATTTTTAGCAATAGGGAACAAGAGGGCTAGAGTTTTCTCTAGATTCCTCTCCGTAAGGACTTATCTGTAAGCGAACATCCGGGACTTACAGTACAGCTGTGAGGGCTACATGGCTCTGGCTTTAGTCATATAAGAGGACCTTTTCTAGCTTGTTAGTGGTTACCTTTAAGGTGCAAGAGGGGTTGTGTTCCGGGTTGGATGTAGTGTGGCTCCTGTCCTTATGAGTATAGGTTGCGTGTCATTGTGTCATGCGGAAGGGGGCTCTACATTTACAGGCCACAGAAACCTAGCGGCCCTAACTTGTTAGACGAACCTTGGAAAGACTTCATAGTGAAACTTAACTGTCCAATGGGGAGTCACGACCTCGGACTTTTGAGAATCGCGACTCACAGTGAAAGTGTACAACCTCTGCAGAGTGTAAAACTGGTATATCAGCCGTGCTCACGGACACGAGCGGCCTTGGACCCTTACGGAATAGAGATCACTATTAATTTACTTGTTCTTGCTATTCATTATTCTCTTTACATGATCATGTGTTTATTATGGGAATATCACCTATTTGATGCTACTCAATTGCTTAAAATATGATCAACTAAAAGCTACATGCAATTGAACCAGAGTCTACCCTACTTGAGCTTCATGAACCCTATGTTACAATTGTTGAGTACTTTTGTGCTCACCCTTGCATTCCCCCACACTACAGGATGGACTCCCGAAAGTGCAAATAGTGATTACTACTACTACTTTCCTGAAGATTACTAGACTTGTGGTCAACCAGTTGACGTGTCTGTGCTATGGAGCTAGCTACCACAAGAATTATTCTATGTTTCCGTTTAATTACGTGAAGACTCTATGATATTATTCGTTATGTAATAAACATTTGTGATGATACTATTTATATTTGTCAACTTATGTGTGATTGATCTCTGGACGCACATAAGATTATACATTCTATTTGATCCTTAAAAATGGGTGTGACCTAGAGAGCCACCGTTGCTCTGTGGCAATGCTGACTACCTAGAAGCTCCGCCGCCTTGTCTAGTTTCTGGAGATCCATTAGTCTCATGTAATTGTGATGTATTGCTCTCCTACCCGGCTTATCTATTTGTAATTGTGGCGCCAAGCCAAACCCTCAAGGCTATTGCCCTTCCACCCACTAGGGATCTGTAGTAATCAAATCAGGTGGGGACAATCGTTCCCCCCTTGCGCTCACAAAAAATATATTGATGGGAATATATACATCGCCACCTCATATTATTACCTCCGTAAGCAAAGCATTATATTACAGGAGCAGTAGACAAAAGCAGAGTAAGAAATGCTGAGCTGAAAGCAATTAAGACAATATCAAGCACTGCACACCTACCACTGTATATGTACTCCCTCCGTCCCAGAAAAAGTGTCGTTTTAGGTTTTTCAGACATCGTGTTTGACCGTTCGTCTTATTCAAACTTTTTTAATAAATATTATTTATTTTGTTATGACTTATTTTATCATTAGAGATACTTCAATAATGATTTATTTATTTTATAATTTGTACAAATTTTTTGAATAAGACGAACGGTCAAAAACGATGTCTGAAAAACTCTAAAACGACACTTTTTTTTTTACGGAGGGAGTACGTGATCAAAGTCACGATAAAATAATGAAGGATACCATGAACCAAAGGCCACGCAGGAGATCGATGTGCTTGTGCAACTCCTTTAGTACTGTCTCGGAGTGGAATTGATCGATTTGACGTGCAATAATACAGCTCGAGGGGGATGATGCCTTGTTTATATTCGAAAGTTTGCCTCCTAAATTCACTATGTAGAATTCATATTCCCCGTTATATCAAAATACCGGCACATATGTGGAGTACTAAATATAGATGAAATCAAAAACTAATTACACAGTTTTGTTGTACTTTGCGAGACGAAACATTTTAAGTCTAATTAATCAATATTTGGACAATTATTACCAAATAAAAATAAAATTACTACAGTATGACGGGACACTTACTATACAAACTTTGCCTCCAAAATTTGCCATCTAAACACGGCCTGAATTAGAGATGGTATCGATCGTGACAGCACAGCGCTCCGGCCGGCAGGCCGGCATGGATCGATCCTGGACCAGGATTCCAGGACCAATCCAAGAAGCAGGCATGGTACCCCTAGTAGAGGCTACAAGAGGCGCAGCAGGACCGGCCTACTACTCGTACCAGGATGAAAACGAAAATGATAATCTCTTATTTTCGAAAATCGTTATATCGTACTTTGTATGTTTATTTGTTTGTGTTTCAGCGACGTACTCCCTCTGTTTTATTTTATTTGTCGTTTTCGGTTTTTTACCATAAATTTAACTCAATTTATAGAATACGTGTAATATTTATATCTCTAAATAAATTTATTAAAAAACTAGATTCAAAAATCTTTCAATATATCAATTATGTATCATAAATATTAATATTTTTAATATATATCTTGTCAAAGTTGTTTATTGGAAAGCGAAAACGACAGATATTTTAGGACGGAGAGAGTACAATACTATGCATATAGGTGTACAGTATGTGTGCATGCAGGAACATGATTATTATTATTATATTAGGCACAAAATGATGAAGGAATGAAAACCAAAGACCAAAAAGAAAAAAAATGGCAGGGTACTATTCTACCACTAGACCACGGGTGCTTCTTGCGTCTGATTCTAAGCCTCAGTTTAGTTCCCTAAGAATTTTGCAAAATTTTTCTCATTTTCCGTCACATCGAATCTTTAGACGCATGCATGAAGCATTAGATATAAATAAAAAATAAAACTAATTACACAGTTTAGACGAAATCCACGAGACGAATCTTTTAAGCCTTATTAGACTATGATTGGACACTATTTGCCAAATAACAACGAAAATGATACAGTACCCATTTTGCCAAAAAAAAATGGAACTAAACTGGGCCTAACTGAAATGCAAATTGGAAACGACGAAACACACCCACTAAGTAGTACAGTACCACGTACACTGTCAACACGAGGACGGTACAACGGGACTATGCAGCTAGATGAGCGGCATCATGACCATCATCTGCTAGCCCGCACGGTATCCCCAATAATCGGATCACATCACATGCATTTTGGGCCTCGGATCCGCGATCGATCCAACGTAACGGTGGCCTTTCAATGAATTTGTTTCCTCTCTCACACGGTCCGACGTACAATCTTAGCTCATCTCATGCCCCCCACCATCGCCATGTATATATCTGAGTTCAATCAAAAGAAGAAGAAAAAAGACTATAATATATAAATCGCCATCCTATATATCATCTGGGAGCAGGGCAGGAAAATCAATGTAAAAAATGGTAAGAGAACCTTATTCTAGAAGGATACTTGGTTATGTGAGCAACCTGACATTTTTCTTCATTCTGTTAAATTGAATTCTTCACTGGTTACCTTCACCAGATGGCTGGTGGGTGATCTTAGAATTCAGTGGAACAATATTTTCACAGATATTTCTAGCATAGATCTAGATACTACTGATGATGTGATCCTTTGGAAATTTGGTAACAAAGGTGTGTTCACTGTTGAATATGTATATAATGCTTTGTCTTCCAATGATGTTGGTCCCTGTCATAAGAAAATTTGGAAAGGTATGATTCCAGCAAAGATTAAAATCTTTCTCTGGTTAGTCATGAACAATGCTATTCTCACTAAGGACAATTTGATTAGAAGGAAATGGGCCGGTAACCCAACCTGTCACTTTTGTGATGAAGATGAAAGTATTTCTCATCTTTTATTCCAATGCAGTACTGCCAAAGTGGTTTGGGCGGTGGTTGCATATGCTATTGGTGCAAATATTGTTCCTAGGAATATTCAACAATGCTGGGATTGTGTGAGAAATGGTTGCCTAATGGACAAAAGTTTCATACATTGGGTATTGCGGCCATTTGCTGGGCCATTTGGAGAACTAGGAATGATATTTGCTTTGAAGGCGGGAAAATTACAAATCCAATCACAAATTGTGTGTTTTGCATTCTCACTCATGTGTTACTGGGCAGGGCTGTTTTTGGAGAATGACAAAGAAGCTCTGGTGCGAGGCATCAACGATGATGGAGATCGCGGTGAAGTTGTTGAACAAGAAACCCAGAAAGAGGAAGCAGCAACTACTGGAGGATGATCAGGGGGAGCAAAAAGAGTGATAGTTGAAGCGTTGAAACTCCAGTTGTGTCGATGCCGCTCTATCTCCTTTGTCATGTTTTCCGGCACAAACTGTATTGATCTTCATTTAATTTTCTCGTAGAATGCTGTGTTCGCTACTCTTGTTGCTTTAAGCTGTGTCTTTAGCTCGCTGCCTGAGTCAGGCTTGGTCGTAGGTCATGTTTTGCTAGGATGTTATCGAGGCTGTCTTCTGATCCTAGTCTATGTCTGTATCTCTCTACAAACTTTGTATTTCGGTTGTGATCAATGGAAATGGGGTATGGCCTCGCTTAATATATATATATATATATATATATATATATATATATATATATATATATATATATATATATATATATATATATATATATATATATATATATATATATATCATCTGGAAGGGTGCGCGATCACTGTCACATAAGTACCAACAAGACCCTACTACCTCACCGCAATTATTCTTCCGCCGTCGCCTCAACTGATGCACCCTCTCTTCCACGTACGAGTACTGCACTACCCCCTGCCCTTACAAAAAAGAAAAATCTATGTGTGCAGTACTATCGTTACCCCTAACCTACAGAGACAGGGAGGGGGAGAGAGAACAACGACGCGTGAGAGTGAGTTACAGAGAAGATGAAGCCGGCAGAACCTAAATTGATCCGAGATTCTTTTTTAAAAGAATATATATGGGAAAGATGAGAAAATACCTAGAAATCATGTGTCCCTTCACGTAAAGCTGACAAACCACATTACGGTTATATACACATAACTTATACCCACGAGGGCATGTGAACATGCATGCAACAAACAAGAAACAAGATGCCGTACGTCGTCATCACGTGTGCTTAATTCGGATGCATCAACTTGTTACATAAGTTGCATAAAATCGATGGCTAACGCAACATAATCACAAGGACGGTACAGGACCATGCAACTAGATGAGCGGCATCATATGACCATCATCTGCTAGCCCGCACGGTATCCTCCCCAATCACATGCTTTTTGGGCCTCGGATCCACGATCGATCGATCCAACATAACGGTGCCCGGCCTTTCAATTAATTTGTTTCTGTCTTCTCCCACGCGGTCCTACAATTAATTAATCTAATCTCACCGCTCACTGTCGCCATCTAGCTAGACGATGTATGTATCTCAGTTTCAATCAAAAAGAATTTTTTTAAAAAAAAAGACAATATATATATCGCCATCCTATATCATATGGAAGAGTGCGCGATCTCTGTCACATTAGTACCAAGACCTTAATGCCTCATCGCAATTTTTCCACCATCGCCTCAACTGATGCACCCCCTCTCTTGCATGAGTACCGCTCTATAGTCTATACCCCTACCCCACTACAATTTTTCCATCATCATGTAGTAATTTTAAAACTGTTATTAAAAATTTTAAATTGAACTAATTAACTCATAGTCACGTGAGAAAAAATAGATACAAATGCAAATAAAAGTAAAGACATGCTGCATACGGCCCGTTCTGTTAGTTGGATCAGATGCCTGGTTCATTAATTACTACACGTGTTAGGTAATTATCTATATGTGCACCAATCAATATGGACCAAGCATAACGTGCATGCACTGACAGAAAACTCATGATATACGGCGTGCTGTTACGCACCGGAGCGCACGCACGCTGACCAAGAGTCCCGCCAGGCTGAGTGCATGACACAATTGCATATTTATTTGCTGCAGGGGTCTCACTCTACATCACTCACTCTGTTCGGCAGGCTGTTTCTGCGGCTTATAAGCCGGCTGTAGCTGTTTTGCTGTGAGAGAAAAATACTGTTCCACAGCTGATAAGCCGTGCTGATAAGCTCAGCCGAACAGGGTGACTATCTCAGCCTCATGGGTCATTGCCAGATAGTGCCTTCATTTGCTTCAATCAACCTGTAGCAAGACCCGCAGAACTAACCACATGCACAAAGGCAGGAAAAAGGCAGCTGCAGGTAAGAAGAGGAAAGCCGCAGGACCAAGCTCCAAGGATGGAAATCAAGCACCTGCAAAGAAGTCCAAGCCAAAAAAGGGAGCAGCAGCTAACAACTCCTGAATGACATGGAGCAGTGCCCAAGAAGTCTGTAGAAAATTTAGCAAAGATGATCTTTTGAATATGATAAACTGTTAGTTTGTTTAGACCTTTGCCATTGCTGGATGTTGCACCTTTTTTGAATGCTATGAAATGCATCTCTTTCAGTCAAAACAATTACTGGATGTTGCACCTTTTGTCAATGTTATGAAATGCATATCTTTTAGTCAAAACAATTGTTGGATTATGTACTCAGATTTTTTGCACAGGCAATTGGCACTCACATTTCATCCAAATTTTATTCATCAAACTGTACATGTACCATTCACATATATGATCTCTGAACCAATTCCTAAGAAACGCAGCAGCAATTGCTCCTTTCTTGGCTTCAACAGAAGTGCAGATAACAACAGAAGTACAATTGAGCTCTGAACCAAACACAGCAGCCAAACGCAGCAGGCCCCTGGCGTGCATCTGCTCCAACAGCAGCACCTTCACCAGCCGCTGCACGCCCCAACCTTGCAACACTCCTCCAGCGGCAGCACCTTCACCAGCCTGTAGAGGAAGCCGCTCGCGAACAGGTCGCCGGCCACGGCGTGACAGCGATGGTCCTGGCTGCGGCGAGCGCCCAGCCGGCGCGCTTCCTGGACACGGCCCCCGACGGTGACAGGCTGCTCCTCGTCCGCGCTCGCCACGGCGGCCTCAGCCTCGCGCTCGCCAAGATACGGCGGCGGCGGCGACGACGAACAAGAGCGATTGGGGATATTTTCTTTCTGTACCAATCTGAGGGGTAATCTGCAAATATAACCACGGACTAACACTCGGCCATCCTTGCTTATGGACTTAAACGGCACAAAAACTAAGATTACGGACCTAAGTAGTCGCTTAGGGCGTCCCCAACGGACCTCTAATTCGCCAGCAGATATTGTATTATATTCCATTTGAAGGTGAGAGAAGACGCAAAACTTACTCGCTAGCGAGTGTTTAAGCAGCTAGCTCGCACATCTACTAAGAAACCACGAGTCTCTGACACGCTGCTTCGTTTTCCTTGCTATGTGCGGCTATTTCTTTTCCTTCTTTCTTTATTCACTTACCTCGCCACGTCAGCTGTCGATTTCTTGCAACTGTTGGGGACGCCCTTAGAGCCCAGCAAGTATAAGGACCTGCTCATTTCTACTCGGTTTTCATGAACCATGCATGCATCGACATTCAATAATGGAGTGGCGCCATCTGCAAGCTTGTAGCTGTCCTTCTCCTTCACAAAACGACGCAGCAGCTACACGCCATACTCCCTCTATCTCTAAATATTTATCGTCACGATTTACGTGCCGATAACATAATTCGATTTATAAAAAATACGTGCAACATTTTTATCTTCAAATTTATTAAAAAACTAGATTTAAATATCTATCAATAATACTAATTATGTTTCGTATATATTTTGTCAAAATAGTTTCTCGAAAAACAAAACCAACATACATTTTAGGAACGGAGGGAGTACATGGGACGGGACTGACGAAATATACATGTGGTGACAAGGACTAATAAGGTGAGAGGTACACCAATAATGCACTGCCGGGTTATGCCCATGGATGCAGCAGTCCGAATAAAATTAATATGCACAACCAACATTCAAATTAAAGGGATATATATGTCTCCCTGAGTACATTTATAATAAAAAAATATGGTGAAAATTTGAGTAGTGTTTATATCTCTATATATATGATATATGATGTATATTTGGGTGTTTCAGATTTTAAGGTCTCATGCAAAAGAAAAAGAGGAACTCCTAATGTTTGATGCTCCAGCCATATGATTTTGAGACGGTTGATTATTTCCTCCATCCCTTTTTAACCGTCGTTCTCATCTGAAAAATCAAACATACTCAACTTTGACCAAATATATACAAGAAAATATTTATAGTTCATAATTAGTATTATTGGATAGCTAGATCATTGAATCTATTTTCATAATAAAATTATTTAGAAATACAAATATTGCTAATATTTTCTACAAATTTCATCGAACTTAAGAAAATTTAACCAATATATATGAATATCATAGCGGCACTTAGAAAGGGACAGAGGGAGTAGATTAAATCTAAATCTATAAAATAGAGATTTTATTTCTAACAACATGCTAATTCTAATGCACTACTATTTTTAAGAAAACGAGTTAGAGCAATAAGCAACATTAAGCTGTGCGTACAATAACTAAAATCTAATATAACTAACTGTAGCGGTTCAAAAAAGTATAAATGGTTGTTAGGTCGCTCTAGACATTTAGGTCCAAGTCAATGCTTTGGCGAACCATAGCAAAGACACAAGTGCTCACATACACGCATACATATTCATTTGAGTCATTAGCCATCGCTAATCTGTTTATATCCTGGTCCTATAAAAACCACTAAAATTAGACTGACATATTTTAAGATTGACGAAGTCATCGTAAATGTAACTACTTCACTATTGACAGAGGTAAGTCAGTAGATCACCCATGCCACCAAATGCATAACTAGCCAAACAAAACACATGCACTGTAAGTCAGAGACTCTGAAATTGGGTGGACAGGCACCATTCTAGGAATCTAGCTGAAATGGTTCTTGTGAACACGAATATGCTATGTACATTTGGTTTGAGAGGGTCTGTCTTCACATGTATGGAAATAACTATACATGCATGTAGGTATATGTATCTCCAAGAATTGGCATTCCAATTAACCATGACCATCCCCATCACCACCCAGTAATATCATGGATCCCAAAGAAAAGAAAAGAAAAGAAAAGAAGATGGATCATGAGCCGATTGCTGCTCCGAGAGACATGGAGCCGAGCCTAACACCGAGGAAGCCGAGGTAGATGAGGAGGAGGCCCACCCCAAGCACCCTGTCCAGCCGCATCCCTCGCGCGGGCAGCACCACGAGCGCCCACACCAGCCCGGCCGCAAGGAATCCGGCCGCCTGGTACGCCGACGCGTCCGCCGGGATCGCGTACGGGCGCGGGAACCGGGCCCCGGCCGCCAGCGTCAGCGACAGGCCCAGGCCCACCACCGTGTTGAACGCCGGGCCCGCGTAGCAGCCCGACACCGCGGTCTGGGCCCCGCCCGGCCCGCCGTGCATGGCCATGGCCACGTCCGCCACCAGGTCCCCCAGCGAGTTCCCCCACGCCAGCACCGTCGCGCCCAGCACGCTCGCCCGCACGCCGGCGACGAGGCCGATCGAGACCAGGAGCGCCACCAGCTCCCGCGCCAGCATGTAGGACCACAGCACGGACATCAGGAACCCGCCGGCCAGCCACGGCAGGCGACGGCACCGGCCCGCGGGCGGGGACGCGGACGACGTGCCGCGGAAGGCGGCCGCCGCCAGGATGGCTCCCGCCACCGCGCCGGAGAGGATCACGGCGGGGCTGGATGGGGACGAGATCGCCGCGAGGAGGACGGGGGCGAGGAGTGCGGACGCCACCGCGTAGCGCTTGGACCACCGGTGCGCCGCGATGTCCGGGATCGTGAGGCGCCGCGGCAGGTACAGCGGCCACTGCAGCGCGTCGAGGGCGCGGCGCGCGAGGCTCCTGCTCCTCTGTGGCGCAGTGGTGGCATCGGCGTTCTTGTATGAGATGGGGAGTACTGTCGGAGGTGCCCCGTCGTCGTCGTCGTCGCCGCCGCCGCTGCTGCCGTTGAGGAGGAGAGGGGCGGCGAGATCGGGACCCGCGTCGACGACGGGCTTCGTCATGCCGTCGTCCTCCGGGTCGGCGTCACCGGGCGTGGCGGCCGCGCAGCAGTGGGAGATCCAGACGAGGAGGACGTAGGCGGCATAGAGGGAGAGGAACGACGCGGCGACCCAGACGGTGACGGTGCCGGTGAGCAACACGGCGAGGAGGTAGCAGAGCGCGACGAGGAGGAAGCAGACGTCGCGAACGAACCCGGGCCGCTCGATCTGGACGGAACCTCCTCGGCTCGCCGCGACGATGGCGACGACGCCGGCCACGACGGTGGACACGAACAGCGCGCCGCCGAGGACGCTGCTGAGCCCGACGTCCCCGGCGTCGCCACCGTCCACCCCACCACCGGCGCCGCCGCCGGCGGCCGACGCGAAGGCGACGACGCTGGAGAGCACGTCGGGCGCGCCGTTCCCCAGCGACAGGAGCGTGACGCCCGCGATGGCCGGCGGGAGCCGCAGCGCGGCGGAGAGGCCCTCGAGCGCGGCGCAGAAGTAGCGCGACGCGGTGTCCCCGAGGAGGTAGAAGAGGAGGAGCAGCCAGAGGCCCAGCGCGGCGGCGCCCAGCCACGGCGCCCCGCCGAAGCCGCAGTAGAAGACGCGCAGGTAGTGCACGTACCCGCGCGGCGCGCAGGGACGGTGCGACGGCGAGGAGAGGTACCCGCACCGTGCCGCTGCGTCCGGCAGCGCCCGCAGCTCCGCCTCGCAGCTCCGGTCCTCCGCGGTCGCCGCCGCGGCAGGGGCAGCGGAGAACGTGAACGTGCCGACGATGGGGTGGGCGTGGTCGCGCCGGGTGGCCACGAGGGCGACGGAGAGGATGAGGAGGAGGAGCAGGAAGGCGGCGCTGGCGACGGTGGCTGCTGCATTGCGCCTGCAGTTGTGGAGCTTGTGCAGGGACGCCATGGGAGGCGGCGGGCGGGCACTGGGCAGTGAGTACGATGAGGAGCTGTGCTATGATGGCATGGGTGATGGATGGAAGGATGAATTGGGATTGGGATTGGGAAGGAAATGTCTGCAACGACCCTCTGGTCCCTGGTCCCTCCTTGCTCTGGCGCGTCGTCTTCTTGGCCGGCCGGTGTGGGTTGAGAGAGAGAGAGAGAGAGAGAGAGAGAGAGAGAGAGAGAGAGAGAGGAGTGAGTTTTGCTTCGTGCTCGTGGATCTCCAGAGTTCGTGTGGAATTTGGCAGGACAAAAATTGGGGTGGGGACTGGGGGTGGAGATTGGAGAAGGACAAGTGGCAGGCTGGCAGCTCACGAAGTCCCCTGCTCCTGATTGCAGCTGAATCAGCTGAGAGATTTGCGCTCTATCTCGTCTCCTGCAACCTCGCTCCATCATTCCCTGCCGTTCCTGATCTCGTTCCAATTTGTTTTTGTGCTAATCCGTGCAAGATGATGCTGGCTTGTTTATTGTGTTCTGGTGTGGTGTGGCTCGTCAACTGACCACGTGTTTGTTCCTGAAGCTCCTCCTCCTCCTCCTCCTTCTCCTTCTCCTTCTCCTTCTCCTTCGCCTTCACTTTCTCCTTCTCCTTCTCTTTCCCCTTCTCCTTCCACTGCAAAGTTTGGTTCGGTGAGTCACAGTCAGCCGCCCAGGCAGAGATAAAAAAATGGTTGCTTTCGGGACCATGGTGGCAGGCTTGGTCCATGGGAAGGAACGCCACCTTGAACTGGACGGCAGACGACGACAGGCAGCGCCCATGGAGGAACTCCTCTAACCCCTCTCGTGCTGAGGAATTTGAGCGGTTCAGGCAGGTGCAGCAAGCAAGCACCTGAAAGCTCAGTCCGGGCTGGCTCTGAACCTCTCAGATGCAGAGGCAGAGGCAGAGGCAGAAGCAGATGGAGCTCCATTTGTCTTGCAACAGCACAGTGGATGAGACGTACGTAACTCGACCTTGCTGCATTGGATCTATTTACAGCTGGGGATGGTCTCCATCAACAGCACTCGATGTGTAAAGGCATATACATACAACAAGCAAGCATGATGCGCTTCATATACCCTCCTCCGTAAGATGCAGTTCTAGCTTCCTAATACCAGATCGAGAAAGAGAACAAGTGACGATGCATGTGACCCTAGGAGAGAAGCCAGGAGCTCAGTGAAACTATTTGGAGGCAGGAATAAAGCCAAATAGCTCATGCCATCCAACAGATGAACAGATGAAAACTAGCTTGTGTGTCTAGGAAAAAGTAAAATTGTATTCTTCCTTGGACAAGAATCCGAAGGGTAAAATTGCATGTTTTCTAGGACTGGGCGAGTGTACTTCTGAGCTTGTTTGGATGAGTTAGAGCTAATTGTTATTTGAGGTTTAAAATTACCTTAAGTCTGACCAGCTAGTTAACTAACAATTGGTTATTATAACTTAACCTAAAAAGGTTAGTCTATCTATTAGCCTCCTGTTTAGATAGATTAGAGCAAAGATTAGTTGGCTAACAATTAGTCTCACTACCTCCCTCCTCCATCTTCCATCAGGAGGAGACAAAATCAAGCCCCCATAGCGGTTTTTTTTTACATGGTGATGAATGAATGGCACCTGATCTGACAGACAAGCCACAGCTCAAGTCGTGACTGCCACCGCCAAGAAAGGTTCAGTTCAGACAAAATGGAGTGACTGGGCTGGGCGGCGGCAACCGGCAGCCATCGTCCATCGCAGCGGTAGGAGCTATAGCTTGGAGCCTAGCTAGCACGGTAGCACGCGGCACGCCCCTCCCCATGCATGCATGCCCATCCACTGCTGCTTCACTTTGGCCTCTAGTTAGCGGTAGCGAAAGTGAGTCCCTTCTGGCGGAGGAAGAAGGAGAGCTCAGTGTTCAGTTCTAGATTCGGATTGAGTCAAATTTTCTTAAATTTGATTAAATTTATAGAAATACTAGTAACATTTATGATTCCAAATATATATACTATGAAAATACTTTCATGCTAAATCTGATTATAATTACTTGGTACCATAATAATATTTATTTATTTTTATATCTCTGGTTAAAGTAAACATAGATTCACTTGGTAGAAGGTTAGAATTGTATATTTTTTAGATTTAGACGAAAGGAGTAACGAGTGGTGCTTGAGACATGGACAGAAACTGATCGCTTAACCACCGGCTGATAATTGCCTGCACTTCCTTGGTTGAGTGTCGACACGCAATCGCATGCGAGCCTAATCCTCATCATCTTGTCTGTCAGTAACAAACAAGTCGATCCATGTCCGATCACAGCAGGTCAGGAGTCAGGAGATGCTGCTGCCGCAGAGGATGCAGACAAAGGAATCAGGATTCAGGAAAGACCAGCTGTGAGTCTGTGACTGTGACCATCGAAAGCTTGGAGAATCAACGGTAGCCAGACCTTGAATTCTGATGTGGTTACAGAATTTCACTGTCAGGTCAAACTGCAGCTCATGTAATGCTCCATTTCTTACCAGGGCTACTTGTAGTGAGCTGAGGTTCGTCTGTCAGCAATAATTCAGATCGAGCTGAGGTCCATCTGATCGACTGATCCTGCACCTGCACGTGTGCGTGATCATCCAAGGACCTCTCTCTCGTGGGGAGGTGATGACCCAGTCAGGGATTTGCTGTGCCAGTCCAGCTATGCTGGTATATTAATATTCTAGCAGAATCCTCAAAAGCTGATTAGCCTAAGCTGCAAAGATTCTTCACGCATGTTTGCCGCAACCACCGTGATCTGCATCTGCAACCTGCAAGCAAGCAAAGCAGTGAAGTCAGAAGGGTGACGCACAGCACAGATCACCCCCATTCTTCTGTCTGTTCCAGGCTGCCTTGTTGGAAAGGACAGACAGTGTTTACAGGAACTTGGCACTAGAAATGTTTACATTGCAGGCAAGGCAATGGTAACGTGTGACTTTTTTCAACTAGTTGGGTTTCTAAATGCACTTGCAAGTTAAGTACTCTCTAATCATGGTTAAGAGATTTGCCACTACCGTGCCATGACTTTTAATCTTTATTAAACAAAGGATCCCTAGTATGCCATCAAACTGGTAGACTTTGTGTACCTTTGACTCCAAGTCGCATAATCGATGGACTCTTATTCGAGTCTCCTTAGTCCTTACGTTATTGGGGAAGTGTATGGTGCAAACCCCATACTCGGTGAAACCATAAAAAACAAACCCACTAAAAATGTACTTATAAGTTTGTGTTAATTTGATCCATGTCATTATAAATATCATGTTTCTGAGTTTTACCACTACTGTTAGTCAGCATACGGAATACTTTACTCTTGAATTGAGGAAATGGATTCACATCGATATGCATCAAGTATACTCAACTTCAAACTACTTTGCTCAAAAAGACCTAGGAATCTAGGAGAATTAATTGAAACATGGTAGACTTGATGTACCTGTGAAATAACTTCAAGCTGTCATGGCTAATGAGTTATATGGGGCACAAACTTGCAACATTTTAGCATATCTAGCTTGACAACAATGTACTAAGAATGGATCGAGTACCATCAAAAGTCAAAACTGATCTAATCCACTTAAAATTCCAAATTCTAACAGCTTGCAGCAGTCACAATAAACCCAAACTATAAACCTGTTACAGAACGTAGATATGGTAGGCAGTGGATTGCTTACACGGTTGTTAAGGAGGGACAAGTGTAAGGTGAAAACGAAGCACACTTAGCTGCCAGAGCCCTCAAACAGATCAGCCAGCATGAGCAAGTGCCAGCCCTCCTAGACCAGAACAGCTTGGCAGTGAGGCTTTCTGGAGATCAAATCAAAGCAGCTTTGGCACATGCCCATCAGATGGAGTTGGATAGGACAATGGTTGTGATCTAAAATTTCATAAGCACAGTTCGAATTTCTTTCAAACGAGAACGCTATACAGCACATACTTTGGCACAACATAAACAAACAGAAAGCAGACGTTGCATCCAGTAGCTTCCAATGTTGCCCTCCTGTGACCATTTTCGTGCTGGCCTCACAATCGAAATGTATGCATAGATATTTCCTGCCCTCACCGGGTCATATACACACATGATCATGTCATGAACCGCAGAATCGCGATGTTTGCACAATTAATCAGCAGTGCAGTTCCAATGCAGAGCCACAGCTCTAGGCAGACCATCTCTCGTTTGTGACTAACACTGGTTGAATAACAGAACTGGACAGTAACACCTGTGAATGCACTTCTTTCTCACCCAGCGCATATGTGTATCATTCAGTGCCGAGAACAACCTTCAAGTATATTAGTCTTCATCATTGGTCGGAAAATGCAGTCCTGCATATCAATGACAGGTGACCATGCATGAAAAGTATTCATGTTGCCAAGGGATTTCAGTGCTCACTTGCCACAGACATTACCAGGGACTAGCCAGAAAGCTGCTCCTAGGTAGACAGTGGCACCACAAAAATGCGCTCCTTTTTTTCGTCTGATTTTGTATTTCATAACAAGCTTTGGGCATGCCAATTCTACAAACATGACTTTAGTAAGAACATTGGGTGCAAACAGCTAGGGCATGACCAGCCACCAACCAAGAGGATATGTCTTGCTTAGTGCTTTCCCTACAACTCTTTTTTTCTCCACACTTCCAGCATCCCTCCAGAAGATTGTACTCACAGGCTGGAGCTGGAGTTACATGGGTGCTGACTTTCACCAACCCCTCAGTAAAAGAATGTAAGCTTCATGACATTCCAGACACGTTCATACATAAGAAAACAATTTGAATTATTGGCCTTTCATAGACCAAACTGCATGATCTCTTGTGTCTATAAAAGCTTTTGTGGTGGCAGAACACTTCATTCATCTGACAAACACATTGAAGATGCCCATGCCAATCTCTATATATAGCCTTTGCCTGGGACAGTAAGCAAGCAATAATGGAAAAGTTTAATTATGAATAAGAACTAAGAAAAAGAAATGAAGACTACTACTATTCTCCTCAAAAATATATATTGGGAGTAAATTGCATAGGGCTTCACCATGACAGCCAAGCCACATCATTAGAAGATGTACAACTTGAAAGTTTCCTAAAAACTGTAAATTTAAGCTCTTACTACTATTTTGATCTGCTAGGTGGAAATTACAAGCACAAAAGTTGAATCAAATAAATGTTACTGCGTTAACTTTAAGAGACTATAATTGCCATATCTTTGCTAAGCAATGCCTAGAGAAAGAACGGATAACACTAGCTGGCTAAGAAAGAAATGTGCAAAACAAAAGGTTGCAGGTCATGTATCACTGGATATTGTCATGAGAATCTCTTCATCTCCAGAAGAGCAAAGCCGCTGTGAAACCTGAAGCAGCATTCTTAACATATCAAAGATTTCATCCATCCTTGGGTGTGACCTATCATCTGCATTAAAAGAATGCACCTCATTTTTCACCTCAATCCAGCTCCATCCAGGAACTTTGCTTAATCCTCTATTCTTCATTACCTTCTGCACTGTTGCTCTGTCACTCCACATACCAAGACCAGAATACATGCTGGAGAGAAGAACATAGGTGGAGTGCTGCCAAGGTTCTGCCACAAATAAATGGCTTGCCACATCGCTTGCTAGTTCCATATTCCCATGGATTTTGCAAGCACCTAAAAGGGTCATCCATACCATGGCATCTGGCTGAAATGGCATAGACTCAATAAGCTCTTTTGCTTTGTCAAGCTGCCCAGCCCTCCCATATAGATCAACCCCACATGCATAGTGCTCCATTCGCAGTGGAATTTTATACCTAGTTTCCATCGTATTGAGAATTTCTGACCCTTCGTCTACAAGACCACCATGGCTGTAGGCAGTAATCAGGGCAACAAAGGTAACATGATCCAAAGGGACCTTAAGGTCCAGCATCTCATTGAAGAGGTCGGTCACAGTCTGTGCCTGCCCATGTTGAGCATAACCAAACATCATCGAGTTCCAGAGCACCGAACTACCCTTATCTGCCTCTTCAAAAGACTTTCTTGCATCACCAAGCATTCCGCACTTAGAATACATGAAGATCAGCGAGCTTGAAACAAAGTCATTGGAAGCAAAACCAGATTGGATGACTAAGCTGTGTACCTGTCTACCCAGCCAAAGTACAGCAAGGTCTGAGCAAGACCTCAGAGCAGCAGAGAGTGCAAACTCATCAGTTCTAATATTCTCTGCTCGCATGCATCTGAAGAATCTCAAAGCATCAGAACTCAAACCATGATGCGAATATCCAGTTAACATAGAGTTCCAGGAGACAGCATCCTTAAAAACCAAAGAACTAAAGCACTTATATGCATCTTCCATCATGCAGTTCTCAGTGAACCTAGTGTACATGGCGATCATAGCGTTGCAAACATGTGTGACTCCTTCCAACCCAATCTTGATCACCGAACTATGAATTGATCTCCCTCTCTGATCATCACACCCATGCTCCAAACAAACACTTACACTAGTAAAGCTATACATGTCAGGCCGGACACCACTCTCCCGCATCATCCTGACGAACAATCTCATCGCCTCATCATCCATCCCATGGTAAGCATAGGCCCCAAGCATAGAATTCCATGATATCAAATCCCTACTCTGAATTCCATCAAAGATCCTTCTAGAGTCTGCAAGCGCACCACACTGTGAGTATGCGGTGATTGCTGCATTCAGCACTACCAAACCCAATGCCGAACCATACTTCACAATCATCCCGTGCACCTGCTGCATCAAGGAATACCACCTCGGGTCCTCAATTGTCGCTAGCAACGCAGCAAATGTCGCATCATCTGGGACCAACCCCGCCCTCTGCATCTCAAGAAACAGCTCCATTGCTTGTGCCAATTTCCGAGACCCTGCGTACCCAGCAATGAGCGCGTTCCAAGAAATGGTATTCCGCACTGGCATTCCATCGAACACTCGGCGAGCATCGCTCAGGCGGCCACATTTCGCGTACACATCGAGCAATGCGCTAGCAGAGAAGACGTTGTCGGCGAGGCCGCACTTGACGGCGAACGACTGCAGCTGGGCGCCGAGCTCGGGGCGCCGGGCGGCGGCCGCGGAGCGGAGGGCGGAGCCGAGGGCGAAGGTGCTGGCGGCGAGCCCCCGCGCGTGCATGGCACGGAGCAGGCGCCATGCGTCCCGGTGCGCGCCCGCGGCGACGTGCGCGGCGAGGAGGGAGTTCCAGGAGACCGCGTCGGGGCGGGGGATCTCGTCGAACACCCGGCGCGCGGCGGCGAGGCCGGAGCCCGAGCCGGAGTACGCGGTGAGGAGCTGGTTCCAGGGCGTGGGGGAGGAGGCGCCGGACTTGAGGAGCGCGGCGTGGGATTTGGCGGCGGCGGCGAGGGCAAGGTGCTGGCGGCGGCGCATGCGCAGCTATACAGGCTACGGCCGCGGTGGACTGGTGGAGGCGGAGGCGCGTCCGCGCGTGCGCGGGCATTTGCGGAGCCGGGGCGTTTCTATTTTCAATATGTTATTATATTCAAACATATGAAACCAATGGAGATCGCTAAATCAAGGCTCGAACTCCATACCATGTTACAAATCCCGTTGATATTCTCTGGCTGAAAATATGAACAATTCAAATTCAAATACTTTTAAAATGATTGTATTATGTTGATTACTTTACCATTGTCTCAAACATGTGCCACCGAAACATTAGGTTGTTTTTCCCCAGAACACAAAACTTGGCATAGAAAATGATCTTCTTATGTTACTATGCTTCTTGAAATTTGATTGAGGTTACTAAAATCTACCGTAGGATGTATCAATGTTTTGAGTCCTAGATATATGTAAGAATCTGCATAGCTGGAAGCAAACCCCTACTAATTGTGTAGATGGAGTAGCGGGACGATGAATGAAAATGTGGATGGCATTCTTTGGATTGGTGTGACGGAGTAGGCAAACCTATGGCTCAATCTACAAATAATCTTTTCGCGGTCTACAACCTATTTTAGAGGAGCAGCCAACCAAAGAATTTGTACCATTGTTTTGCCAGTCTTGGATGATCCAAGAGCATTTGTCAGAGCGATCCCCCTTCCTCGTAGCAAGAAAACCTTCATAACAAGGGTTTATCTAACGATGTTGAATCGCAAAATATGCAAATGTTATTAGCAAAGGTTTCTATCAACATGACTCAGACAACAAATGTTAATCTTAAATTAATTTTTATTTCACACCTCTATTATTTAAATATTAGCATTTGGGTCCCTTATGGATGATTTCTAGTTCCAACCTTAAATGACCTTCACAATCTAAACCTCATAGATAAGACATTTAACACAAATAAGTGTACTAGACGTGTTCAAGTTTAGTAAGATCATCCAAAGTTTTGTCCAAACACTTGCTATAGGCAATGGACGGAACTAGCAGAGTATGTTCTACGATGTTTTCTCTAGGCTTCAGACTAGGTAGGGGCCTAGATCTTTGATATGAATGGAGCTTCACTCGGCATAAAAACAGGATTTTTAACTTTTTGCCATTCTTACGAATGGCACTCCTTCGTTTGCCAGTTTTGTGCGTGTTCCTACACAATTGCCATCGTAAACAGTAAACCTCCTACGCTTTTGCCACTTTCGCTGATGTGGCACGTCAGGTGGGCACGCCAGCTTGGCAGCGAGCCTGGGAGCCCTAACTTAGCACGGGAAAAGACCTATTTACCCCTGTTGTTTTTCTCCCTCCACTCGCTGACGCTTGGGCCCCACATGTCATCTTCTCCTTCAACCTCCCGCCGTCACCACACAGCGAGGGGAGCAGCTCGCGCGGTCTAGAGTCACCGGTGGTGAGGACTAGTACGTGTGGAAGCATCCAGGAAGTCGATGGCGCCCATGGGTTCTCGCGGCTCAACCCAAGGTGACCCACAGCGGTGGAGCCACGCGAGCGGTGGTGTTCCGCGCGGTGTGCTCCGCACACGGCGACGGATGTCGATGACGGCGGATTCAGCTGCAGGAAGTGGAGGCGAGGTTGGAGAGGTGCTCGGTGGGGATGGTGACGCTGCAGGTGGCTCAAAACGACGATGGCGATGGCGTTGGCCTCCCGACGGCGGCCATGGCATTGGGCGAACGTTGCTCCGGAGGTCCGGTGTCCGGTCCTCGTACGGGCATGCGAGGAGCTGACAGCTGAGGTCCTCGGACCGGTGGACGCGACAACGGCTTTTGCTAGGACTGACAGTCTTGTGGCGCGAGCTGTCGGGGCAGCGCCACACAGCATGACGGCCTGGCGGCCCCCATTTGTAGGCCGTGCGGGGTGTAGCCGTGGGCACGCGCGATCCCTAGGGCACCATTCCCCAGGCCAGCTGCCGCGTCGCCGCATCGGTCGTCTGCGCCACCGGCACACCATGATCCACGCCACCTATCTCCGATGGTTCCCTTCCCCCGCCTCGAGCCGCAAATTTCTTCTTTTCCTTGCTGATGCAACGCCGCAAGCAATTCTCCCTGGTCACTCATTCAATCCATCAGAGTTCTCTTGAAGATTTGGAAAGCATGCGTGCATCTACCGTCGAGCACCGGCGAGTCCAGACCGCACGGCCTCCTCCCCTCCCCTCATTGTGCGGTGATGGCCAGAGGTTGAAGGAGATGACATGTGGGGCCCACACATCAGCGAGTAGAGGGAGAGAAACAAGGGTAAATAGGTCTTCTCTCGTGCTGAGTTAGGGCTCCTAGGCTCACTGCCACGTTGGCATGCCATATCAGCGAAAGTGGCAAAAGCGTAGGAGGTTTACTGTTTGCGATGACAATTGTGTAGGAGCGCACACAAAGCTGACAAACGAAGGAGTGACTCTATAAGGATGGCAAAAAGTTAAAAATCCCCATAAAAACAATCATGTCTTAAGATAGGTGAGCTTTGAATGCTCATTGATTTGGGATGTCGACTCCCTAAACCTATGTCTACTAGTACAATGCAAATGGACAAGGACATCATGCTTTAAACTCTAAAATAAAAAATAACACGACATCCAAGTATGTAATGTATATTTATTAAGGATATTTATTACGCTGATGGACTTTCATACATATCTTTTCAGTTTTAGGTTGCGGTGAAAAGGGAAACGGAGACAGAGAGTTGGCCTAGTTTGCAGGTGGTGCAACGATTAAGTGAATTATATCCTAGTTTTCTGCCATTCATTCAACCGATAGATTTGTGCCCTTTTTCACTTCACATAGCCAATGGACTTATGTTTCTCTCAATTGAGAAGCTGAGAGGGAAATTGCAAAATTCAAAATAATAAAAAAAACTCATGTCCGTACAGCGTGGGGTCGTGGGCTAACACCGGCCCACGTACCCGTCAAGCGCCATTCCCGCCAACTATTGAGCTCTGGCTCTTTGGTGGGCCGATTGAGTGGTATAAATCTTGCACGGGCCTAGGCCCTTAGGCCCATATTGTCTTCAAATGCTAACGTTCAGGTTCAGAAAAGAATACCCGCAACCAAAATATAATGCACCGCAATTGCAAATGTCCTTGAATAACTCAACATCTTTGGGTCAACCAATCAGTTTATAGCAATCAATCATCATAATTTAATTTGATTTCGAGCCACGGAATTAACATATACCCGCAATACAAGTCACGTGTGCTTTGGTCTTGCCTTCATGCTTCAGTTACAGGAGCAGTTGTACGGAGCCATGGAGGCGAGGCGACAGGCAATGCAGGAAAGGAACCATGTCCTTGCCCCAAGGACAGAGGTGACCCAACCCACAGCTCTCACTCCATGTCACCTGCGGCCGCCTCCTGCTGTGCTGTGCATCCTCGCCAAGCAACCCTTCTTCCTTGCATTCCTTCCATGGCTCAGACATGGCAGCAATCCGGCGTCGTCGTGATGTACGCCACGCCATTGCAATCCCAGTACCATAAATACGCGTCGAGGGGTCGCTGTCCGTGTACGCACGCTCGCGGCGAAAGCGAGCAACTTTATTTGGTGGGTGTCGGTCTCCGGCGTCGACGAGCCAGCCGCCATGGACCGGCGGCGGAGCGCGGCGGCGGCGCGGGTGTTCGAGGACTTCGAGCCGGCGGTGGAGTGGAAGCTGGCCGGGGAGGAGCAGGACGTGGTGGAGATCTCGCTGCCGGGGTTCCGCAAGGACCAGGTGAGGGTGCAGGTGGACAACCACGGCGTGCTCCGCGCCACCGGCGAGCGCCCCACCAGGGGCGGCCGCTGGGCCAGGTTCAAGAAGGACCTCCGCCTCCCCGACAACTGCGACGCCGACAGCGTCCGCGCCAGGTTCGAGGGCGAGAAGCTCATCATCACGCTCCCCTTCGTCGCCGCCACGCCATCGCCACCGCCGCCGACTCCGTCGCCGCCAGAGCCTCGCTGGTCTCCTGCGTACTCTGAGCCGCCGACACTTCCGCTGGCACAGCAGCCGCCGCCGACGCCTTCACCACCGTCACCACCACGACCACGTCGCCATCCATCGGCACCACAACCTCCCGTTCCAGCTTATCCTGAACCGCCGCAGCCACCACGTCCATCACCACCGCCTCCACCACCCCCACCTCTTATTCCAAGTCAAACCGAGGCAGCGCCGCGCCGGTCTCCATCGCCATCGCCATCTCCATCACCATCGCCATCGCCATCGCCGCCACCGCCGCGTCGACCCCTATCGCCACCTCGTTTCCCAAGTTATTCTGAGCCGGCGCCCCCGCCGGCGCCGACGCGTCGGCCCACATCGCCACCTCGCTTCCCAGGTTATTATGCACCGCCACCGCCACCGCCACCGCCACCGCCACCACCAGCCCCACCACGTCAGCGTCCATCACCGCCTCTTCCTCCTACGCGTCCTGAGCCACCGCCGCGCCGGCCTCCGTCCCCACCGCCGCCACCACGTACTTATCCTGAGCCACCACGTCAGCGTCCATCACCGCCTCAGCCTCCACCACCGCCACCGCCACCACCTCCGCCTCCCGTCCCAAGTTATCATTACGACCCGCCGCAGCGTGTTCCACCACCGCCGCCGCCGCCTCCTCTTCCTACTTACCCTGAACCGCCGCGGGCGCCGGCTCCACGCCCATCACCGCCGCCGGCACCATCCGAACAAGCTCGCCGTCCTGTTTATTCAGAGCCGACAGCGCCACGTCCGTCGCCACCGCCAACCGAACAAGCTCGCCGTCCTGTTTATTCAGAGCCGACAGCGCCACGTCCGTCGCCACCGGCACCGCCAACCGAACAAGCTCAAGCTCACCGTCCTGAGCCGAAACCGTCGACATCACGACATGGGACGCGGACGCCGGCTGCTGCTCCTGGGCCAAAGACTCCTCCATTGTGGCAGACGCCAGTCTCTGTCCCGCCTCCTCCTATGGCACCCCTGCCTCCTCCTGGTGCAGAGGAACCGCCGCCGCCGCCACCAGAGAAGAAGAAGAAGAAACCGAAACGAGCGGAGGAGCTAGGCGGTGGAGTGACAGGGAAGGTGGACGAAGCCGCTAGGGGTGCGAAGCGACCGGAGAAGAACAATGAAGCTGGGGCATTGCCAGCGGTGGACGATGCTCCGACGACGGCGACTATGACGAAGGAACCGACACGACAGCTCATGGTGAACGCTGCTGCGGCGGTAGCCGTGCTCGTTGGGATCATCGTGGCCGTGTGGCGCACCCTGCAAAGCTAGCAACTCTGCCTGCTGCTTATTTAGATGGTGCAGTGCAAAACTGCAGATGGAACGAAATGTATCCCCAAGTGTTGCTTGTAATTATGTGTTGATGATGTGAACTTTGGAATCGCGCACAATGTCGTGTATCTATATAAAAACACGACGTAGTGCACGGAGACCGTACGCCCGTACCTCATGTGTGCCAAAGGCAAAGCAGAATAGACCATGTGTACCTTATCAATCAAAGCAAGCAAAACAGAGTGCCCTGCGGCTGGGAATTTACCACAAATCACCCAAAAATTTCAACTGGAAAACTTGAATGTTCCAGCTCCTAAAGTCCAAGATACACAAATGGAAGACTTGAATCACCCAAAAATTCAACTGGAAAACCTGAATGTTCCAGTTCCAGCTCGCAGAGTCCAAGATAGACAAATGAAAGACTTGGCGATGGCAATGTATAGCACAAAGTGGAACATTAACCTGAGCGCAAATACAATTAGCTATTAACTTGCCGATACGAGATCTTTACTTTTGAGCCGGAACACACCTCGGAGTGGCAGAAACACTGCAGATATATCCCACTCAGTTTTACAATACAAGTACACGGGCAACTTGCCTAAAAAACAACCAAATAGAGTAAAACAGGTATGCGTGGGGCGATAATCGCGCCGAGAACAAGAATACTAATCTAACCACAGGCGGAGCAGAACGGGCACAGGGGACCCTGATTATTGGAATCAAATGGCTTCGTTGACACCCTCCTTGTAACTAAAGGAAAAGATATGGCGGAGACGCCGGTCCTCACTTGGCGCTGGCGAGCTGGGTGCGGATGAGCTTGGCGGCGGAGACCATGTTGGTTAGGGCGGGCTTGACCTCCGCGTACTTGCGGGTCTTGAGACCACAGTCGGGGTTCACCCAGAGGATGTTGGTGTCGAGCACCGCAAGCATCTTGTTGACACGGTCAGCAATCTCCTCGGTGGACGGGATCCTGGGGGAGTGGATGTCGTAGACACCAGGGCCAATGCCGGCACCGTACTTCACGCCCTCGCGGAAGACGGAGAGGAGCTTCTCGTCGGACCGGGAGTTCTCGATGGTGATCACATCGGCATCCATGTCAATGATGGAGTGGATGATGTCGTTGAAGTTGGAGTAGCACATGTGGGTGTGGATCTGTCAAGTTTAGGATGGAAGTCAGTTGGAATGTCCAAGAAATGTTGATGTGAATATCTGACACTGACAAGGCTCCACAGCGCAGTTCAAGAGAATGACCTGGGTGGTGTCCTGGATTTCACAGTTGGTGATTCTGAAGGAGTGGACGGCCCAGTCCAAGTAGAAAGCGTGCTCAGCCTTGCGGAGTGGCAGACCTTCTCTCAATGCAGCCTCATCGATTTGGATAACCTGCAAAGGACAACAATGAGATAATATAAGCAATATGATCAACCATTAACGTACACAAAGCTCTTGATTAAATCAGAAAAAAATAACAGTAAAAAATGCTAACCTTAATACCAGCGGCCTCAAGATCCTCAACCTCCTTCTTGATTGCAAGAGCAATCTGGTAGCAAGTCTCAAATCTTGAAGATAGGAGCAATATGTCAGTCAATAAATGGAAGAAAATGATGCTCTGAAAACCATAAACTAAATCCTTCTGCTTTAGTTACTGACCTTGGCTGGTCATTCCGGACAAAGGACCAGTTAAGGATTGTGACTGGACCAGTCAACATTCCCTTCATTGGGCGAGATGTCATGCTCTGTGCTGTCTTCGACCAGAAAACGGTCATGGGGTTGGGGCGGCTGACATCACCATAGATGATCGGTGGCTTGACACACCTTGATCCATAAGATTGCACCCAGCCATTGGCAGTGAATGCAAAACCAGAGAGCTGCTCACCAAAGTACTCAACCATATCGTTTCTCTGTAAAACATAGGCAAATGGAGTTACTTAAATGTGACTCTACAATTATGATATTGTAATTTATTATCTCAAATGCACAGCAAAAACTAGCAGAACTTCAAGAGCACTAACCTCGGGCTCGCCATGCACAAGCACATCGATGTCAAGCTCTTCTTGGAGCTTAACAACCTTGCTGATTTCCTCCTTGATGGCACTGACGTACTCCTCCTCAGAGATCCTGCAATGTGAATTTCCAATAAGAAATACAGCCAAAATACAGACAAGTGAAGTATAAGCATTAAATTTTACTCACTTTTTCGCCTTGTACTCACGGCGGACCCTCCTGAGCTCCACAGTCTGCGGGAACGAACCAATTGTAGTCGTGGGAAGGACGGGGAGGTTGAGCTCCTTCTGCTGGGCATCCAATCTAGCACTAACGGTGGTTGCACGGCGGTGGTCAGAGCCCTTGAGAGCAGCAGCCTGTAACAGTATACAGAAAGAGGTTGGTACACGTTAAAATTGGACTAGCAGGTGTAAGGCTTTTAAGCCTCAGGTAAGGTACTTACAGCCTTCTGGACTTCTTCATTGGTCACACGGGGAGAGGATTTCCTCGATGCCTGAGCAGCAGCATTTGCTGCAAAGTAAGCCTGTAGATGACATTTGCAGAAATGAATAGGCCAGTATAAGTTTGTATGCAGGAAAAAGAAACATCAAGGACTAGTTAAGACAGCAGAGAATGAGAACAAAACAGCCATACCTCATCCTTTTGACCAGCCAATGCCTTCGCAAGAGCATCAACCTCAATCACCTTCTGGGCAGCAAAAGCAAGCCAAGACTTAATCTCGCTGTCAAGCTTAGTCTCGTTCACAAGATCCACAGCGGTGTGCATGAGTGAGCAGGAAGTTGATACAACAAGCTTGTCTGAACAAATGGTAGGCATTATCAGATATTGCCAACTGTAACCAAATCTAGTCTTATGACAGATAAACAGTGAAAGTATGATTACCCTTCCCAACAACAGCCTCAAGAGACTGGAGAGTGCTGAGAGATGTAGCAAGATCATCAGCCCAGATGTTGCGTCCATCCACAACACCAGCAAAGAGGTACTTTCCAGCAGGGAAACCAGAACTCGTGACAAGCCCAAGAGTTTGGGTTCCACGGACAAGATCAAAACCATAAGCAGTCACACCGCTCAGAGATGTTAGGGTCCTGCATTCAAAGAACAGTGAGTATGCTGTCATTACAAAAGGATCTGAGAGGAACAATGGTTGCAAAAAGGGTGAACTAGCGACATGAATGACATACTTGTATGATTCAGCAGGAACATCAGCAAAGTAAGTCTCGACAAGCACATTCAATCCAGAAAGTGCAGATTCAAGTTCTGCGTATGCAGCAGAGAATGCAGCCAACTTGTTAGAATCAAGATCGAGGACAAGAGTGGGCTCATCAAACTGAATCCATGAAGCCCCAGCTGCCTTCAACTCAGCAATGACCTCCCTACAATCATCATGCATCAAATTATTAACTGAAGACTCAAGGGCCAGCAGTAGCTAGTGAATTGTTTATAATCTTACTTGTAGACAGGGAGGATGCTGCTAAGAAGGGAAAGAAGAGGGAAGCCCTTCTCCACACCCTTAGCAGGCTTTGAGAGCAACAGGTATGAGACTGGTCCAATAAGTACTGGCACGGTATCAACACCAAGCTGCATGAGGCGATAACATATAACTATATAAGCCATAAAAGCAAGTAGATGAAATCCTTGCAAGAAAAGGCACCTGTTTTTATATTTCAGAGTAAACAACACAAAATAAATAATGCAACCACTCTGTGTGCCCCACTGCTTATGGCATAGGAAAAAGGAAAATACACTAAACTCGGAATCCTTTTCAGACAATCTCCAACAGAGCAAAATAACAAAAATAAAACAGCAAAAGCAAGATGATACCAACTTGTCAGAGGCACAATGCAACTCAGGAAACATTCTTACTGTAGCCTGAAATTGTCATTTTCATGAAGAAAGCCATTTTTGGTCAATGTGTCAACGCTCAAGTTCAAACAATGAACTAGAAAGCTCAAAAGTACCAAGTTTCTTTGCAACCAATTTGATCTGACAATATCACAATAACAAGCTTCCAAAATGTTACACCAATTAGGTATCTGGATGTACATCCCAGTTTCTGTGTTAATCCAAAATTACTAATTAAGTGCAGGATTAAAAATGAATGATCACTACTAGTTTGAGGTTCAATTAGCTGAAGGCGGCATGCTAAACTATCAAATGACTTTATCGAGTAATTATGATGTCAAAAGAAATAGGAATGTATTAGCAACCATCAGACAATCAAGTACACAAGTAGGAAATTAACATTAGGAGAATAGGTTAGCACATTAAAATGAGACAACAGAAATATAACGAGTGTATCGTACCGCCTTAGCCTCCTTGTATTCGTTAACAGCCTTGTGAGAAGCATAGGAGAACTTGGTGTTAGGGCTCAATTCAGGGACAATAAAGTGGCTGTAAAAGTAGAATAAAGTTTGTCAGCAAAAACTATTAAATACAAAAGCTGAAACTGAAATTACCATTAGTAGCAGGCAAAGGACATACTAGTTGGTGTCGAACCACTTGGTCATCTCCATAGCAGGGACAGTGGCATTGCCCCTGGCCATAGAGAAGTAGGTGTCGAACCCGATCTCTCCTCCAGTCCATGAGTAACGCTCTGGAACAGCGCCGAGCATGGCGGTGGTGTCAAGGACCTGGTCGTAGTAGGAGAAGGTGTTGCTGGGGATGTACTTGATCCCAGCATCAGCCATCTGCTTCCAGATACTGGCCCTGAGGTCGGTAGCAACCTTCTCAAGATCCTCAGCAGTGGTCTTCCCATCCCAGAAAGACTCAAGGGCAAACTTGAGCTCCCTCTTGGGGCCCATGCGAGGGTAACCAACAATGTGGGACGCCATCTTTCTGCGCCGTAAATAGAATTACAATTAGAAATTCGAAATACCTTGAGAACTTTTGTAACAGGGAACATGAATATGGATGAGAACAATATGATTAAGATCGTGCTGATAAAAGAGCATATTGAAAATGTGATCTTGCAACACCGATCAGGCATCCATATTATACGTACAATTTAAGAATCGCTCCATGATAAACCCTTTGCCAATCAAAATGATAACTATGGACTCCATGTTCGTACTCGTATATTGCTGATAATCCAACAAAGACAGAATTGTGCCCACTATACCACTATGATGAATTTAGTATATCTAAGAAAACTCCTGAGTTGCATCAGATCCACTGGTTCCAAACAAGAATAAAACCAAACTATAGTGAAATTAAAGTTTCAATCAAGGAAGAAAATATGTTTATCCTAGTAGGTAGGTCAGATAGGTAAGGGGCATACCACAACCTCCAACAGAAAGTAGGCCCCAGTTCCGAGGGGTTGGTGCTGGCCAACTAGATACACTTGACCTAACTAATAATAATTGGTTACCAGTGGGTGGATCCAGTACATCAGCACGGCACATGGCAGTCCACCCTACACCAGTTCATGCAGTGGCTCACGGTATATCCCGAATTCCCAATCCGAAAGATCTCACAAGCCCAACCATACGGAAGGGCAGCCAACCAGTCAAAGGACAGGCCCTTGATGCGCTAAGTACCAGCACAAGCTACTGCTACAAAATGCAGAGATCATGTCTAGTGGATAATAAAAATGCCTTGGATCTCGACCGAGGCGTGCGAACGGAGCAGAAAGCCAGTACTGGTCGTTGTCACTGAAGTCAACATGGACTAAACTATTCCAGCTGATCCCTCCTGTTTCCTCAAAAACATGGATTAAACTAAACTAAACTAAACCCCGCAGATCCAAAAAACCCTGCGGGCGAAACGAACCACACCAGCACCCGATCCGAACGTTAGTACCAGATCTAATCCCGACGCGAGCCAAGCGAGAACGAACCAGCAGCTGCCCGCTCTAATTGACCCATTGAATCGAGCAGAGCTCAGTCAGATCCAGAGCTCTGTTCGGGGCCGAGCCCAGCAAACCCACCCGCATCACCAGTCCCACGACCGAACCCGGCCGGACCAGCCGGATCAGGAGAGAAATGAGCGGGCCAGCCCACCGCCGATCCCGGCAGCGCCACCAGGCCGATCGGGCGGCGCGCGGGGGGCGGAAGGAAGCCGAGCATCGACCACGCGCGCGCGCACAGACACGGATCCCCCACGACATCCAGCGCGAAACGGACAGGAACCCGAGCGAGGGAGCGCGCGGTGGCTTACCCGGACGACGGGAGCGGAGGAGACGGCGCTGCGGCGATGATAGGTGAGGAGGAAGAGAGGAGAATCACGGGAAACGAAAGGGGTTTGGGAGGGCTTATTTATAATCCACTCTGGTTCGTGTGGTTTTGGGGCGCGGTTGGTGAGATCTGATGGGAGGGGGAGGAAGGTGGGACCATCCATCTGGTGGCACAGGATTTTTTTAGGCGATTTTTTTTTATCGGGATACAACAGTAATTATTTGTAGGAAAATTTTCACTTTTCAACACTCGGATTAACCGTGTTACTGTACTATCCTTTCCCTGCCCTTGGACCGTATTTTTTCGTTTGAAAAGACGCAGCACTGAAAAAAAAAGTTGGATGAATAGGGTAAAAATGCATATAAAATAGAGTAACGAAAAACACAAGATTTTATAGAAATGGTTGTTTGGATGAGTTGTGGGAAACAAAAAACAATAAGGTTTAAGTTCAGGCTTTTCCCATGTTTTACATGTGAAATCGAACACAAATGAAAGTTTCCTATATTTTTCTACCAAGTGATTCCTGCGGACCAAAGAATGCTAAGTAACTTAATTTATAGGAATACGAATCCTAGGTTTTAATTTGCTTTTCCTACACTCCAAAAGGGAGTCCAATTCCTACAAAGTTCATGTGTTTTTATTTCTCTAATTTGCATATGCATCTTTACCTTATTCATGTGGTTTTCCTGCATGGTTTTCAATATTGCGTTCCAAAGAAGCCTTAGCTTGCAAATAGAGCACACCTAAAATATTAACTGGTTAGTATTGGTTGGGAGTTACTTGGATGATCCAGTAGCTTAAAGGTGCATATGGATGGTTTTCTCTAGTAATGTTATTCCTCTTTTAGCCCGTATTAGGAAGGCCTGTAGACTAGAGTAGGTGAGAGGATAAAAATGTCATTTGTTAATGTACTAGGTACGATTAGCTAGGTCAGGACGGCTAATAACCTAATAGAATAGTTGTTAGCTTGGTGCCTAACGAAGAGTTAGCTAGCCTATTAGTTGGGCCTATTGAAATCCACTCTTAGAATTTTTAGCAGGTAATTATTTGCTAGGTGAATCCAACATCTCTCCTTGTTGTGGCCTACGTGGGTCCTATTTAGTTTTGAGGATTAGTGGGCCTGGTGGTTAAAAAAATCATTTTAGAATTACAATTTTGAATGATCCAAAAATAGCTCCCTCTATAGGAAAACTACTATAATTGCGACTTTCTCGCTCTGTAATCCTTGTCATGGTGTTGCACTGTTGTTCCTACTTTCTAGTTTCTACTAGTGACCTGAAAACAACCGACTTGAAACAACTATATGTTGTTTCTTCGACTAATAATACGACGATCTCATGTTTATGCAGTAATAATGTCAACCATAAACTTTATCGTTTCTCCATCTCGAAGCCAATGCATGAAGTAACCAATTACATGATCGGAGGATATGACAATTTTAAAGATATATTAACCGTTGTATATATATTTCTTTGGAAACGCTAGCTTGAATGGATCCGTATTCCGAACTCTTTTCCTTTTTGCGTGGTGCTCTTTGGTTTCCGGTCCACTTCTTAGTGCGGGTTAGGGGTAATTTGCCGGTGTTGAGTAGTGTCAGTTCACCGTAAATTAGGCTTGTTCCAGCAAACACATCATCATTACCTACTCTTGAACCACTTTGACAGTGGACACATCACACCTTGGCTGTGGCTGTTTCATTAGCCGGCCTGTCGATAAGCTACGCGTGTATGCTGTCACTTTCCTGCACACTCATTCATTCATTACTTATCTCTATCTCTTATAAAAACAAAAGTCCACCATAATATTTCTTTGCAATTCCGTGAAGCCACGTCATCTCAACACCCCACCAAATTACTAACCTCAGTTATAAATTGCACTCCCACCAAATACCAACGAAAAATGAAGAGACATCCAAATAATTGCGGCAAAACCATCGAGGAACCCAGGGGCATGTAACAATATTTATCCATCATGGACATGAAAAGCCTACGACTCCAAACAAGTATCACAACAAATTTAGGAGTACTGTTGCTGCACATGCTTCCTCTTCCTCTTGCTAGAGAATCAATTCCCTCCTGGAAACTATATCACACGCAAACTCACCCCCTATGAACAAAGCCGTTAAATCCTGGAATATTCGTTCCCATAGAAAGTCGAACCCAAGATATCAGGTGCTACTGAGACTCTTGTAACTACTAGGCTACATGCCCTTTCGGCTCCTTAATATTTAACATGATTATTGCTCACTTATTTCTTTGTTTTGTTGCAGATATGTTATTATTTCTTTATTTTGTTGCAGATATCCAACATTTTCTGTTTGTACAAATTTAACGTTTCAGTTCTATCGATAGAATCAGCACAATCACAAGTTTAATTTAAAGTATTATTAGAGTATCAACCACGCCATATGAATTTTGGGCACGTTCTTACGTGTTCAAACAAAAAATGACATGTGCTCATAGTATCCGAAATACACTAATCCTATATGATTCAGAATTATGTTATGCCATTCAGATATTCAACGCATACATGTCTTACACGCTGAGCGCCTTTCAAGGTTGATATGGGGATTATGCTGATGCACTTTTGTGCCCATTTGTGTTTTATATGCCATATGTAATGTGTCCACTGTTGGTACTAATGGTTTTTAATTATAGTTCCTTACACAATTTTCTATTTCTAAAAAAAATCCTGCAGAAACGCGACAGATCGTCATTCCTCTTTTTAGTATACATATGTATAATAGGAGCCTCAAAATCATTACTTTTTATCAGGTAATTGCTAATGTACGGAAGATGCATCAAATGTTTTATCTTGCTCATTGAAAATTTTAAATGGTCCTAATAGAGATTATGTTTTAATCATATAATATTTCCCCTCTAAGATACAAATTGTATTATATTTCATCATGCTACCCCTAAATTATATCCTAAAATCCCACGGCAACACATGAGAAATTCTTCTAGTTGTTATAAAAGTACTGTTACACTCGTTTGTGCTTCGCTTACATGATTGTACCCAAGCGAGCTGTGCACATGCGTTGTATATGAAACATCTTCTTGTTGTAACCGGATGAGTCTTCTCTGTAGCTGGTACTCTACAGTTAAGTCACTGTCAGGCGGGCTTGAGTATCAAATGCAGAGGGCCGGTTTCATTGTAAACCAGCTCTATTTGTGGGGAAAAAAACCATCTGTTTGTCAATTATTATTTACTTTTGCTTAGCTATCATAGGACTGTATAGGAGTTTCTAATTGGCGCCTCACAAAATGTGTCCAGCACAATATGTTATCTTATTGTTGTTAAGATCTGCAGATCGCACTCTTTCAGAAAAGGGGGGCAGGGAAATTATTTGCAGGACATGATAATACGCATCCAGGTTCCAGGTAAAGGCCTGTCCATGGATGCCTATTGTGTTTCTGAGCAAAGACGCTTTTCAGAAAGCTTGTCTCTCTTTCAGTGGTTGTTCATCATGCTTATGCATGATCGATGCCGCATGGCAACTACTACTAGATATTTCAGTACTGCTGCTACTTCGACGTATTTGCAGTGCTGTAGTTAACACCTGACAGCATGTTCGTTTAAGCACCGAAAGGATCATGCACCGATTTTTTCCTTTTTTTTAAATGTTCTCCATGCATTTGCCAATCAAAATGAGGCCGCATGAGAACTGGTAGCGGTTGATGGAGTAGACACATGGAGATGTGGAGGGCATCGGTGGAGTTGGTGACACAGCAACAACAAAATAGGGCGTGGTTGGGGGTTGGTGAGATAGTGGCCCCCTACTTGCACTGTTCTTTTTTTCTTTTTTGAGAATACAAAACAAAGCATCAGTTATATATTTCTCAATAATATTCTTCAATCAACCTTCGTGCACCTACTGGACTATAGGTTGTTAGAGACGTTATACTTCTAATACCTAGCTATGTTATACAGTTCCTATGATGAGAAATATTGTCCATTTATTTGGACATCAAGACGATTTAAGGTATGGAATTTTTAACAAACTGTGTCTATATGAATATATTATGTTAGACAAAAACCAATTAGACATTATTGAAGTAGTCTTCCTCAATTTATAGTGATAACAATCAGTGGCGGAGCCACAGGGTATGCCGGGTATGCCCCAGTAGATACACGTGTTTCTTTTGGCTTCTCCTATTCTAATCTCTATCTGTCGATCGGAACACGCCACCGCCCTGACGCCGACACCCGACGCAACAGGGACGCCTTGTAACAGTCCCAAAAAAGGGCCAAGTGGGTCCGAATTCACGGAATGGGACGATGACACTGCACATCCGACTCGGGTACTGCAGCATCGCGTACTGTAGCCATAACACTGCAGCAGCCCGACACCGTAGCACCAAATTGGGCCAGGCCGAATTTGGTTTACTGGTGCTCAGGTACTGTTCACCGGTTACTGTGGCATCGCGAAACACCGTGCAACCGATGTTTAGTATCATAGGGAGTTTGACCGACTTAAATACCAGGGCCAGGGACGCGTAGTAACCTTCGGTTAACTGTTTTGAGCGAAGCGACGACGAAAGCTCAAGCAGGTTGCTACGCAGGTGGGACCACTCCTCGGCAGAGTGGGCCTGAGTCGTGTATGCGGGGACTGGATGTTACACGCCTGGTCCTGGTGGCCGGACGCTGACGCCCGACGCGACAGGGACGCCCTGGTCTTGGTGGCTAGACGCCGCTGCCTTGACGCCGACGCCCAACGCAACAGGGACACCTTGGTCCTGGTGGTCGGTGCCCTTTGGCCTCTGGCCCACTGCCCTCCAATCAACAACTCGTCTATAGTTTAATCTTCTGATCTTCGTCTTTGTATACAAAATTATTGTCTACTTTTGTAGCTACTTCATCCTACCCTGTTCGATTATACTGAAATTTAGCTTATGCTGAGATGTTGCGAGAGGAAAGACATTTTGCCATTATACTATGTATCTACACATAATATATCTCTTGGTGCGTAGCAAAAGTTATGAATCTAGAAAAACAACATCTTATAGTTTGGAATGGAGGAAGTATTTGCTAACATCACAAATAACAATTTGTTTAATTATTTAACATTGTGTTTTTAATATCTTTTGGATGATTGTCTAGTTACTTTTTTTGAGCGGGAAATTTTCTTTGAAGTTAATGAAGATGATATAATCAAGACATTTATGTCTCTTCAAAAGCTTCAAATAAAATAGTCCAGAAAAATAGCATTGTAAGTCTCTGGTACTTTTTTATGCCTAGATTTTAATTATCGGTATGGCTTTTGAACTATTTGTATTGTATTATATTGTATTTAGTGGATGGTTTCAACTTAATCCATGAATTTAAGCGTTATCATGTTACTTAGCGCATATATACCGAATCACGTCGTTAATTTTACAAATATTACCGAATTGCTAAAATGAATTTACCAAATTGGATATAAATATTTTTTAGACGGCATACCCTAAGTTTAAATCCTAGATTCGCCACTGATAACAGTCTTGTGTTGTGAATCTATATAAAATTTATTTTGTAATAATTACTAATAAATAAACGTAAAAAAAACTTGACTTTGGACAAACCAGGAAGGTAGTGCCAGCTTTGTTCCTAGAGCTAACATATTTCTGTTTTTGGGATAGCTAACCATTTACCGCTCTCTCAGTTTTAAAACACTCTCCATATCAAAATAAATCAATTACTAAAATCACCCTGAATCAAACTATCTTAAATTTAACCAACTTTATGCGAAAGGATAAACCAAAATTATGAATATATTGCCTAGTGGTACTAATTTGGTATCTAAATATCAATGCTGCTCTTTTCTATAAATTTTGTCACACTTAAAATAGTTTGACTTAGGATAAATCTAAAAAATTGGTTTAGTTTAGGATTCCAAGTAGTATACTTCCACACCCGCCATAATACACATGCCATAGAAACCAAATATCAATATAGAAGCAACAATAAATCCACTTATAAATAGGTATCATGCCTCGAACACCAAAGTTTAATGAGCTTTGTTTGGTTTGCAACCACAGCTTACAACAATTTGGCACATTTTAGGTGTAGCAAGTTCGACTGACTTTGACAATAGTTAGGTATACAGTCGATTAGTTGTGGTAAGATTTCCTTTCAGCTACTATATCACACACATCGATGGCTCCAAAAATAAATGCAAAAGAACACATGCCGCTTGGAACAGGATATGTATCAACATGGAAATATATTTCATTAGAAAAGTTGCAACAGAAAAACTAACTTGTGATGGAATCGGAATAAATCCTCTAACCGGCATTGAGACAACCAAAAATGTAAATTTTGTCTTTGTTTGGATGGAGATAGAAACATAATTTTTTTTTACAAGAAGATGTTCAAATTTAAGAACTTTTAGTGAAAATGTATGGACTTTTAGAGGTGTTTAGAACAAAATCTCCACGTACGAGTAGCCACCGTTCCATTGAACCCATTTGGAGCGTAAATTAAGAGAATTTCATACTCATTAGCTCATATACATATTGTGGACGGGTTCATATACATACATGAGCTCTGAAGTTTAGTCGAGTTTTGAAATTTTAGAAAACTTGCGTTACAGTGTACAGTACGGTGTGAGTGGAAAGGAACATTGACACATGGTGACAGAGTGACAGCTGAGTGTGAGTGCTGACGGTGTAGACACGTGTGTGCGGCACGGCATGATTGGGATTTGGTGTCCATGTCACGCGGCGGGACGGTGAGGAGAGGAGAGAGATCTGTTTCAGCACCTCATGAACAGCCACCTTTACAAGTTTTTTTTTAAGGAACATACATACTCCTACATTTGTTGCCTCCAGGTCCAGGTATTATTGTTTCTGCGGGCTTACGCCATACGGATTTGTGAAACCACTTGGGAGGTACAGTAGACAGTGGGAGGAGGGCCAATGGCAGAGCCTCACGTGTCCTTGTCTGTTTGTCAGTACTAAATGACACGGACAGACACAATCACACAATGCTCCTCGCTTGGCTTATAATCTGTATATTTCAGTTTGTTTTTTTAGCCGAAACAATATTTTTCTCTCATAATAAATCAGCGAACAGTATTTTCAGCCATGACTTTTCAGCGAAGCGAACGGGCTCAATGTGCCGATACGTCAAAAGTGGCACGCACATCGAGAGTGACCGCCGACATGCTGCAGAAAAAAGGTTATCTTTTTTATTTTAACCTTGACTTTGGTTCTTTTCTACGTATACCCAGTTTGTACAAAAAAAAGAATACAATTTTACGGAAGAAGCCAATTATTTTTAAGTTTGATCAAGTTTAACATTTATATTTTCAAATTAGTCTCTATGTATTATAAAATATATTTTATAATTAATTTAATGATTTTTTGAATTACACAACACAAACGCAATCACTCATATATGCATGCACACTTACCTTCACGAACATACACATTCTTCCCCTCTATGAGCATTTCTGAAAATCTAAGCTCGAGATTGACAAAGTCGCTCTCGATGGGCACCGTGGTCATGTTCCACCCAAGCAGCTAAGATACCTCAGTTCACTAATTAATCGGATTATACTTACTCTATTTGGTACTCCCTCTATTCCAAATTGTAGGTCGTTTTAGCTTTCGCAGACGCAACCTATATCTAGACATATAACAAAATTTGTGTACCTAAAAAACAAAAAACAACTTAGAATTTGGAACAGAGAAAATATCACAGGTGTTGGTATGTATAAAAAAACAAAAATTGATCAATCTTTTTAGACCAAAGGCCATTCGCCCTACTTGTATTGAAAGCATAAAACGGTAAGCTGCTGGGATACCAGCTTACAATGTTTTGGCACCGATAACAGAAAAAAGAATAAAATGGATCAATCAAACTGAAAAATTGTTGAATCGTACAGTGTTATTTTTATGACGGAGGTAGTATAAAAAAAATCGCTGTAGCTTTCGGTTCTTCAGCCAAAGTGTGTGTTGGGTTTGTGGGCCCGTAGAGTAACCGACATCGTATCTGAGGGACTGTCATACGATTAAAGGCAGGCACCATGATTTATTATGTACAATACAACTGATCAAAGTGGTTTTCGGGAGGCAGTGCTGTCCGTCTCGGTGTCTCCGAATTGTGGGCAACTGCGTGCGTGCGTGCCCCCACTGCCCACTCGTGCTGCGACTAGTACGTCTAGGTTCAGTGAACCTGAAAAGGCAGAGGTCAGTCAGCAGAGATAGGCCTGGTCCAGGTCACGTTTAGATTTAAAAAAATTTCAACCCGATAAATAGTACCACTTTCGTCTTATTTGGCAAATATTATCCAATCATAGACCAACTAGGCTCAAAAGATTTATCTCGTGATTTTCAACTAAACTGTGTAATTAGTTATTTTTTTTACCTATATTTACTACTTCATGTATGGGTCCAAAAATTGATGTGACGGAGAGAGTGAAAAAATTTCAACTTTTAGAGTGCATCTAAATAAGGCCCTAGTTCAAAAAATTTTGACTCCACCTATCACATCAAATATTTGGACATATGCATGAAGTATTAAACGTAGACGAAAAAAACTAATTGTTAGTTCTCGGAAAAATCGCGAGATGAATCTTTTAAGTCTAATTAGTCCATGAAAAGCCTTAAGTGCTATAGTAACCAACATGTGCTAATGATGGATTAATTAGTATCATTAGATTCGTCTCGCAGTTTCCTGATGACAGATTAATTAGTATTATTAGATTCGTCTCGCAGTTTTATGACGGGTTCTGTAATTTGTTTTTTTATTAGTATCCGAAAACCCCTCCCGACATCCTTCCGACACATCCGATGTGACACCCAAATTTTTTTTCGCGAACTAAACGCAGCCTTACCTGATCCACAGAGCAACGCACGGTCTACTTTTCAGCCAAGTTTTTCTCTCACAACAAATCAGTATCAGCATCAGTATAAGCTAAATTTCAGCATAAACGAACATGGTGTATTTCTGCTCCTTGCAATTAGTAGTAGCAGCAGGAAGCAGTACTACTAGGATGGGAAGTCTTGCCATGCAGTTTTTGGTATTGGAAATTCCACAGCACAGCACAGGACAGCGCACCCTCGGCAGGCAAGGATGATGGATCTCAACAACCGTGACGGCGACTGTGGGGGATAAAGATAGGTGGAGGTTCAGCACCAGAACGGACCAATCATGCACTCCGATTAGTCCTACAGTCCGTAGGACCTGTTAATTTCCTCAGAAATCATCTTGATTAACCCCATGCATGGCCATACATACTACTACTATAGCTTACAATAGATAGACTGTTAACTCCACCCCTCCCTGATTGGTGATTGGCTGATTGCTCTGATGGCATGGCATCTCTGCTATATATCTCTTCTCTCATCTGCTTCCTGCCTTCACCCAATCCAGTAAGCCACCGTCAGTTCGTCACACTACACATCGCCTGCAGCCACAAACTCCCTCACCAGTGCATCAACCCCGTCAATCCAGGAGATCAGGCCAGTGGACTAATCAGGGAGGCAGCAGCAGTCATGCATTAGCCTGTTCTTGGTAGAGACTAGATCAGATATAGAGTATGGACCAAGTGCGTCTGCATGGCTCTCTGATGCTGATCATCGTCGATCATGTATGTACCAGTATACCCCTCCCATGTTCATTTCTTCATTGGCACTGTGGGCCCCACCGGCGACGAGACGATGACAGGGACACAGTGTTAGGTGCTCCTACTACCGCTACCGCGCATGACTGCACACAAGTGGTTGGTGGACTTCAAATGTGGCGATGATATTATTTTCCCAAATGATGATGATGACGTGATGAAGGGGTACTGCTCAAATTACGCTGGCCGTCCATTCCAAAAAAAAGGAAAAGAAAAGAAATGAAATGAAATTGAGGTCAGATAGCCGTTTCCTATGGAACTGTAAAACTGCTGCATCTGGCTAGTATTAAAAAAAACTCGATCCGCAGTGGCTAGACAGCCCCCGGTATCATGCTTAAGAAGAAGATCTTCTTGCGCGGATCTCACGCAAATCGAGAAAACCTTCGAACTCATACCCCATCCATACAAAGCCGCACCGCAGCTCCGTGAAATGAGCTGGCTACAGACATGTGCTTTAGATGTGGGGCATACGAGAGAGTTTTTTTCCCCTTTGGTTGCTGCAGCCGAAACCACGAATAAAGAGTGAGTCCTTGGGACTAGCGTTGAAAACGGACGGAAAAATTCCCGTTCTGACCCGTTCCGTTTTCCACTTTTGTCCGTTCGTTTCCGTATTTGTAGGGTCCCGTTTCCGTATTTACGGAAATGGGAGAGGGTTTTTTCCATCCGTTTCTACGGGATCCCGTTTTCACCCGAAATTGACCCGTATTTATTCCGTTTTTCGTTCCGTTTTAAATCTATATGAGATGTGTAGAAATTAATATGTTCATAAACCTATTAATCACCAATTATGCATGCTAACACATAGCATGCTAGTAAATACTAGACCAATAACTTCGTATGTGTATATTAATTTGTGACTTTGCTCAGGTATATTCATGAATATTTAATCATATTATTCTAACTTAATTTTCCGGCTCTCCATCCGTATTTGTTCGTTTCCGTGCATCCGCATATCCCGATTCCGTTTTCAAACCCGCATTTTCTGAACCCAATCTCATTTCCGCCAAAAAATATAGAAACGGAAGTAGAAATAGGATTTTTCCGTCCGTTTTCATCACTACTTGGGACTCGAATTCTAACCACCCAAAGAGGAGGTACTGAGCCTGCACTAATTAATCACATGGTCAACTAGGCCGTTCCCTACTAATTAGTTGGTACTGGGCCTGCACTAACCGCTCGGTCAGCCAGGTCGTTCCCTACTCATTAGTATCAGGGAAAGATTAGTCAGTAAGTAGAAGTATATAAACAAAAATTCATTCATCAGACCACAAATTGTGTGTCGTTATTATGGGAAAAGAAAAACCAGTGAAGAAAACGGCCTGCGGCGCCACTACTATGGACCGCGAGCCATATATGACACGTGGGACATGTATGTATGGCTACAAAAATTTTATGCACGCGAATAAACGTGTAAGGGGGTGTTTAGTTGCTGGGGTGAAAAATTTTGGAGTATCACATCGGATGTTTCATGGGATGTCGGAAGGGGTATTCGGATGGTAATAAAAAAACTAATTACATAACTCGCCGGAAAACCACGAGACAAATTTATTAAGCATAATTAATCCGTCATTAACACATGTTTACTATAGCATGACATTGTCAAATCATGGATTAATTAAGCTTAAAAAAATTGTCTCACAAATTTATCGCAATCTATGTAATTAGTTATTTTTTCGTCTACATTTAATACTTCATACATGTGTCCAAACATCCGATGTGACGGGGTGAAAATTTTTTTAGGACGAACTAAACACCGCCTAAGTGTAAGGTGCTGTTTGGTTATAGAATTGTAACATACAGGAAATGAAATTAAAGCTGTGAATATTACCGCAAGGGAATGGAAATGAACTAATTTTATTTCCACTTGCATTACTGTTGCAAGAACCAAACAGCACCTAAGATGTGACGTGGCAATGCAAGGTGTAGTGTAGCAACAAAAATTAGATTAAAACCGAACAAAATTGTCATGCCTTGTACCGATCGATGATGGCCTGGTGCAGTGCAGGGTGCGGGATGCGGCGAACCGTTTGCCGATGCCGAAAACGTACAGGACACAGGAGCGACATCCATCCATCATTTTACGCACAGAGAGACGAAAACGTACTGGTCCACGACGTTTTTTTTTTTTGGTTTTTGCCCGGTGCGTCACGGCGGCTGCAGAACTCTTTCCTTACGCTACGAACGAGAGCATCATCCTATCTATTTTGCCCGCGTATGTACGCCCATAAGCTGCATCTATCATAACGTACGTCACGCAGTGGCGAAGCCAGGATAAAATATCGCCGGGTCAATCCACAAACACAGTACTCCTTTCATTTAAGAAAAAATGTCACTATGTTATTTGTGCCGGTTAAACTTTAAGTTTAACTAAATTTATAAAGCAATATTTGTATCTTTAAATAAATTTATTATAAAATAAATTCAATAATATGTCAAATAATACTAATTATGTACTATAAACATTAATATTTTCTTATCTATATTTGGTCAAAGTTAAAAGTATTTGATTTTTGGGAAGCGAGAGCGACACTTACTTTGGAACTAGTGAGTACTAACTCTTAGCTTGTGATAATATAACACTCGCTCCATTTCAAATTAATAGCTCGCACCTTATAAGTATAATAAATATTATTCTCACTACCAAGTTCATTTAGTTGTGTTAAATTGTAATCATTGGGAATGACAGGCACCTCTATGAAACTCTAAAATTTAAAAAACATCAAAAGAATCCTTGGAATTTAATCAACGATATGAGCGATTTAGAATTTACCAAGTTAAAACACCCAATAACTTATATAAGTTGCAAGTCAATAACTTGATTGAAGCAATCGCCAATATTTTTTTATTTTGATCTCTACATAAATTATGCTCTTAACGATTCGTTAGTTTAGCTCTGACATCCAGTTCATTAAAGAAAAAGGGACAAAAGAAAAACGTCTCGCCGGAACGCGGAAGAACAAGGTAGCAAAGTTTCAATTTGCATGTAACGTTGTTTGGACTTTGGAGTCCGGGAGAGGAATCCTCGATCAGTGCAAAGGCTGAAGGCCAAGGGCTGGTTCGGCTGGTGGAAAAGCCGACTGGTTTCGGCTGATTCAATAGTGTTCTGTGAGAGAGAATAAGCTGAAACAAGCTAAAACAAGCCGAAACATGACCTGCAGAACAGGGCCCAAGCCTTTTGGGTTCACCTGTGCTCTGGTGCTGCACATTCATGAAGGCAAAGGGCCGAGCCTACTGGGCTTACCGATTCCCTTTGATCCCTCTGTGGCTTGCATATTTGCGTCCTAAGCCTGCTGCGCTGGGCTGCAAGGCACCAACCGTCTAGCTCCACCGGGGTCAAACATTTTTTTTACCGGGGTCTACGCTGGCCGAAATTTGCGTGCTACGAGAGCCGTCACGAAGTTGTCGGGCGCTTAATGTAGCTTCGCCCCCGTCGTGGTCCACAGAGATACCAAATCCGTCCTAAACTACAAGACGTGCAGCGTATCTAAAAAAAAAGTCAAAACGTCTTATAATTTGGAACAGAGGGAGTGCTTTTTTTATTTGATTTGTAATTAATTTGCTAGAAAGAAGAAAAACCACCCTTTTGAATATAAGTCGCGCACGGAGAACACATGATGATGACTTGCGAGTTGCGATGATGACCTCAGCCGGTTCGAAGGAGAAATAACTATTTTTTCAGCTTCACCTTTCTCTATTCCTTTATAAGAGCATAAAAAAGAGTTTTACTCACAAAGTTGTTATGAAAAAGATTGTTTGTTAAAAGAATAGCTTACGAAGCTATGCCAAACAGGCCCTAAGTTAAATAAACATAATCAGGAATCTCGCCACAGTCGAGTAGTCGACCCATGGTGTTTGGCCAGCTGGCATTTTCTTTCAGTAATATAGATAGTAGTACGAATAGGTTGTCGCAATTTTCCATTAATCAACCATGTCGGCCAAAATCGCTCGACACCAGGTACTGGATACAATTTGGCACACCGGCCATCAGGCTCAGCCTCTTGACAAACTCGCCAATCACAGCTAGTTCATGCGCTACACGATTACACTCACGAGGAGCATAAATCGCATGGGAAACAACAAAAATTCTTGGCCAGCAGCTCCTTCAGTTCATGCACAAGGCCGCCCATCGTTGATAAACGAACTCTGCTTGAGCAGTTGTTGACCTGTTCTGTTGCTCAGAGAAACGACGGCGTTAGACGACGTAACGGTGACACTGTCACTTTTTTTTTGATTAAGGCCTTATTTAGTTTCAGAAAATTTTACAAAATTTTTCAAGATTCTCCATCACATCGAATCTTTAGACACATGCATGAAGCATTAAATATAGATAAAAATAAAACTAATTACACAGTTTAGCTGTAATTCACGAGACGAATCTTTTAAGCCTAATTAGTCTATGATTGGATACTAATTACTAAATAATAACAAAAATTACTTCAGTAACATTTTGTAAAAATTTTCGCCATCTAAACACCACCTAAGTCACACTGTCACTTGGTTGGGCGAGGGAGCCACCGTACCCACGATGGACTCGGACGGAACGGACTCACGCACCGTTTGTCCGCTTGCAAATGGATTATCGCGTGCAACCAGTCCAGGCCGGCCCCGCACGCCTCCCGTAATTGGGCCTCCGCCAGGCCTCAAAATGGCTCGTTATTATTAAAAAAACAAGAAGTTTATTTTAACTCCTCAATCAACTATTCACATAATCCAATTTTGACCCATTCATATGTAAACAGGATAATTGAGTCTGAAGTTTTTTCAAGAAAAAAATGTAAATCGGATTTTGGTCCCCTCTCACCTTAGGTGCTTTAGACGTTGGTTTTAATCTACATGGTGCCTAGTCAGCCGTGAGCGGATAAATTGAACTACACTAATAACCCAATGGCATATTATATATATTTTATTTTATTGATGCAAACTATAAAATCCTTAAATCTATTTAAATCCCATAAAATTATGTGGAATCAGTTTTAGATTTTTCGGTAAACCATGCTCTGTCTTCTTGAGTAGCTTGGAGTTATTTGAATATTCTTCTATAATAGATACTGAGAGCATCTACAAGCGAATAAAAACATCAAAAAGAGATCATAGAATATTCAAATAACTCAAGCTGCGCACCATAAGATAGGGCATGATTTTAGCAAACACCATCAAAGTGGATTTTATTTTTTTCGAGCTAAAAAATTGTTCTATGAATTTTATAAAAAAAATACAATTTAGGATTTATAATTGCATATTTTTTTGTAGAAAATATTTAGATTTTTTTCTGAAAAAATAATGTGTGATCCGATTTACCCCGGAACTATCAGCGAACTGTTGAGAGGCTAAAATCCAGTTGTATTGGCAAGGGAGGAAAATGGGACTTGCAAATAGTTTTTTTATTTAATATAAGGGTGCAAAATAACTCTGGTCTTTTTTAGGTTGTATTGTGTGGCGGGCCAATATGTCCGCTACGGATCGGACTGCCCAAGCAAGCCCAACCAGCCCACAGCTCCGGCCGCCTCGCACCCGCGGTCACGGCTAGGGATGAAAACGGATCGGATACGGACGGATATCACTGATATCGTATTTGTTTTTATATTTATGTCTGAATTCGGATTCGAATACGGATAGTATAAAAAATGCCGGATAGGATATGACTGGATATCGACATCATAAATATGTGATTTAAATATTTGGATACGAATACGGTATCGGATGTTAAATATCCAGACTCAGATACGAACGGATTAAAACCCCTCTAAACGAATTCGGTCTCGAATACGGTCGCAAAATATCCGTACCGTTTTCATCCCTAGTCACGGCTCAGCTCACTCGCATCGCAGTTCCCCCAATTCCCGCCGCCCGCCGGGGAAGCGGCGGCGCGTCCGTGCACGATAGCAAGAGGCAGGCCACAGGTCGCAGGCGGAGGCGAGTCTACGGGCGGGGCCGGGGCGTAGGGCAGCCGGCAGGGTGGCAGGCGCGGGGGCATAGCAAATCCCCCACATGGCGTCGCTGCTGCGCCTCCCTTCGCCGCTCTCCCCGTCCAAGCCCCTGCTCCGGCCTCGGCTGCCGCCGGCGAGGCCGTCCGCCTCCGAGTCCAGGGGCCAAGCAAGGTATGAATCAGTAAAGGTTGGGCATTGTTTCATTTCGTGCTAGCTGCTGGTGCCACTGACATTAGTGAATTTTGTTGGGTTGGGATTACACCTGGGAATGGACCTCGATCATCTAGAGTCCAATTGGACTTATTCTTCGTGGATTCTTTTGGACTGGATTTATTTGGACCTTGGACATAGCTGGAGGTGAGGTTCAAAATTAGCATTGGATATTGGACATCCAGAGATAAAAATCCAAAACCCATTGGACTAGATGGACACTAGCCACGCCGCTGACACTAGCGTACATGTGCGTGACGGGTTTCTGCAACTTCGAGCACGAGGCCCGACGCCAGAGCCGAGGAACCAGGGGCGCAGCCTCCTTGCAACGTCGGCGGCGGCCGTGGCAGACGCCGGAGCCAGGGGAACAGGGGCGCGCGTCTCCTCGACGTCGCCGGCGACCGCTGCGAGTCAACTTCGGCGCTCCAATGGCGTTGCGGTGCCCGTGCTGCTGTTTGATTGGATTAACTGGATGGATTTTGGACATTGAGTGAATGGGTTGGATTGGACCCGATTTTCTCTAGCTTAAAGCTGGACTGGACTGGACGTGGACATTCTTAATTTGGATGCTGTATGAATTTCGTTGATTTGGACATGGATGCCCGTCCATTCTCAGGTATAGCTGGGATTAATTAGTAGCACTCCTACTACCATAGGTGTAGTCAGGGGCGGATCCAAAGGGGGGGCTGGGGCTCCAGCCCCCCCTAATGGCTCGATTTCAAGCCTAATCACTGTAGCAAAAGCGTGATTTCACCATTAAATCTTCATGCAAATCAACATCACCATTGTTTTAGCCCCCCTTATCCCGCATCGTGCATCCGCCACTGGGTGTAGTTAACTTGGGCACGGTATCTTAAGACAAGCCTTGTCTCTAGTTTCCTGTGCTAAACTAGTGGCACTTAATTACGTCTTACGGATACTTGTTGCTTCCCTCAACCCGGCTAGTTGGTTTATATAAATATATATAGAGTGTATCAAAAGTTCAACAGCATGTTCGCTTGACTGAAATCTGGCTGGTTTTTTTAAAGAAAAACACTGCTGAATGGCTAGCTTATCTGATTGATAATCTCAAGCGAACGCGCCGCAAAACCTTGCATTGAGGTGCACATAGCTCAGTTCTCAAGTGCATACGGCTCTAGCTAGCCAGTTACCCTTGGGGGTACATGAACATGAACCTGGTTGCAATGTTGGACAAACGCCATTAGCCTGGCACCATCCCGTCTAAAGTATGGCCGACAATATTATCTGAAACTGTTCGTCTCTGCGTGGATGCATCATAGGTCTTGCCTACTCGGCACGAGATCTTAAGCAGAGTGCGCCTTTTCAATTTGATGGCAGCACGAGATTTTAAGCAGACTCTATTTTTAAATTCCAATGGCATCCATATTATGGCCTGTTTGGTTACATTTTGTTAAAGTTTAACTCCCATCACATCAATGTTCCCTTAAATGCATGGAGTACTAAATGTAAACTAATTGCATGCATGTCGGTACAGATTAGGAGTAATTTACGAGACGAATCTATTAAACCTAATTAGTCCAAGATTAAAAACTTTTTATCAAATAAGACGAAAGTGGTACAGTGTTGGTTAACCTTTAACTCCTCAAACCAAACACCCCTACACGATGTAATAATCTGCGTGCCCAGAGTATCTTAATCTTCCCAGCCGTTGAGGGGCAGCCGCCCATGGGCCATGACCACCGCCCGCCGGGAAAGCGGCGGCGCGTCCGTGCACGACGGCAAGAGGCAGGCCACGGGGCGCAGGCGGAGGCGAGTCTACGGGCGGGGCCGGGGCGTGGAGCAGCCGGCAGGGTGGCAGGCGCGGGGGCACAGCCAATCCCCCAAATGGCGTCGCTGCTGTGCCTCCCTTCGCCGCTCTCCCCGTCCAAGCCCCTGCTCCGGCGCCGGCTGCCGCCGTCGAGGTTGGGCATTGTTTCATTTCTTGCTATCTGCTGGTGCCATTAGTTTTTTTTTTGGGGGGGGGGTGGGCTGGGGTTCGATTATTAGCACACTGCCACACTAGCGCTACCATACTTTAACTTGGCACGATGTCTTAAGAGCAACTCCAAGAGATTAGCCAAAAAAGTTTTCTAAATTTCTTGATTTAGCTATTCTCTAAAATAGAACTCTCTCAAAAAAATCAGACTAGTCCAAGAGACTCGGTAAAATTTGCGTTCTCTGTATTCAAAAGCGTGCCATGTCACCGGGTCCCGACCCAAAGGCAGAGCAAGGCAGCCAGAGAGCAAAGCAAGCAACCTGCTTGCTCCTCCAGAATTGCAGCGTTTGCTTTGCGCTGCTCGTCTGCCTTCGTGCAGGATGCAGGCATCCTTGCCTGTTGCTTGGTGATGGACAAGCACACCTGCAGGCTCTCTCCAGCGGTTCCACAATGGCCGCGTCGGCTGTAGCATACTCGTCGTTGCGGCAGCAATCGCCGCCCGCAGCCAGTCGTCGGTCGTGTAGGACGTAGAGCCGGCGATGCTTGAAGCGGGCAGGCCGAGGCACGCCTCCACCGGCGGTGGCGTCCTCCGATCCCAAGCAGCCAGCAAGCAGCGTCTCCGACGCGACGCCAGAGGAGGACGTGCGTGCGTGGCCATGTCCCTCATGATGCTGTCTCGGGACTCACGGATGCAATCTAGATCCAGAGGACGATGACGTGCGGGGTGTCCATGATCACGCGCTGGACGCGGTGCCGGTGCAGTGGCGGATTCGGTACCGGCCAGCGCGCCACTCTGCGGATCGCGGTGAGCATTGGAGATGGGGACAGCGTCTAGCCACCCGAGGGCCTGACTCGAGGAAGGGGACGCAGGACACTCAGCGTGCGCGGGAGTCAGACGGGGAGGCGGATAGCGAGCGCCCCCGGCTGGCTTTTTCTAGCGACCGGAAAGCACGGAATAGCTAGCGAGCTAATTTAGAATACCGGATAGAAGATCTGTTGGAGGCTGATTTCTTCTCCAGAAACTCTAAATTAGACTTTACAACAAGAATAGCAACTCTCTTGGAGTTGCTCTAAGCCAACTTTTGTCTCTAGCTTCCTATGCTAAACTAGTGGCACTTAACTATACGTGTTACGAGATACGTTTGGCTTGGCTTCCCTCAGCCCGGCTCCTTGGCTTGCATTGAGACGCACATATCTGAGTACTTAAGAGTTAACAACATGCGACTTTGTAGCTAGTTACCGTTGGGGATACATGAACACGAACCTGGTTGGTGATTGCAATGTAGGACAACTAAACAAGCCATTAAGCCTGGCGCTGTCTAAAGTATGACACAATATTAGGTCTCACCTACTCGTCACGAGATCTTAAGCAGAGTGTGCCTTTTTAATTTGACGGCAGCGTGAGATCTTAAGCAGAGTCTGTTTTTTTAATACCAGTGGCGTCCATACTCGTCTCGTCGATCTAATCATCTGCGTGCCCACAGCATCTAAACTTCCTAGCCGTTGAGGCACAGCAGCCCGCAGGCTTCTATACCTCGCCATCCACCCTCGCAACACAAGCGCAAGCCGCTCTCTCGATCCCTCCCATAGAGTTCCAACTTCCATTACATGCACATTCACATCACCACTTCACGTCCACGCTCCCAAACTCTCGGTGCAGCTTCTAGGCGCACGTAGCAGGGACGATCTCCATCCTCTGCGCACGTAAGCATTTTCATTTGCTTTGACCTTGCTTTTGCAGAGCAAATAATACAATACTCCGATCCATAGCTGCTACTAACATGTGGTGTCTCGATCTTGCTCTGATCCGATCTGGATCCGCAGCTAGAATCTTCGTCATCGAACTCCCTCTCAGTCGAGGATGGAGATGATCGCCATTAGCGCGGCGCGCTGGGCAGTAGGTAAGGCGCTGGGCCCTGTCTCCGATGGCCTGCTGGAGTCTTGGGCGGCCTGTTCGGAGCTAGGCCCCAACATCAACGCCCTCAAGCTGGAGCTCCTGTACGCACAGGGGATGCTGGACAACGCCCGTGGGCGGGAGGTCTGCAGCCCCGCACTGGGGCAGCTCTCGCAGGAGCTCAGCCACCAAGCGTATGATGCCGACGACGTGTTGGACGAGCTGGAGTACTTCCGCATCCAAGACGAGCTTGACGGGACCTATGAGACAACTGACGCCGATGCCCAAGGTCTCGTTGGGGGCCTCGTCCTCAACACTCACCATACGGCAAGGGCCGTCGTCAGTAAGCTGAAGCTCCCCTCATGCTCGTGTGCTTCTGTGGTGTGCCAGTATGGTAAAAAGCCAAAACTCAAGTTTGTGCCAAACGAATGGTCAAAATAGTTAAACATCTTAAGCCGTTATGTGCCAAGGTCTCCACAATTCTTGATTTGGAGCTGCAAGGAACCATAGCCTTCACCGGTACTGCTGCCCTACAGGGCATTGCTTTCACCCAAACCACCAGAACCACGACCCCACAAATTAAAGAGCCAAACTTATATGGGAGGGTGTTCGCAAAAAAAAAAAAAACTTATATGGGAGGGAGAAAGTGAAAATGGATGTCATAGATGGAATAACATCTAAATATCATGACAATGATGGTCTCACCGTGCTTTCGATAGTTGGTCCAGGGGGTCTCGGGAAGACAACACTCACACAACACATATGTGAAGAAGTGATGAGCCACTTCCAAGTCCTAGTATGGCTATGCGTCTCTCAGAATTTCAGTGCAAGTAGGTTGGCACAAGAAATCGTAAAACAGATCCCTAAACTTGACAATGAAAATGGAAATGAAAGTGCTGAAGATCTGATAGAAAAAAGGTTGCAGTCCAAACGGTTCTTCATTGTCTTGGATGACATGTGGACAGATCATGAAGATGAATGGAAAAAAACTACTAGCTCCATTCAGGAAAGGGCAAACTGTAGGTAACATGGCAATTGTCACAACAAGAATTCCGAAGGTGGCACAAATGGTTACAACAGTAGGCTGTCCAATAAGATTAGAACGGTTAAACGATGAAGAATGCATGTGTTTCTTCCAGGAATGTGTGTTTGGTGATCAACAAACATGGCAAGGGCATACTTATTTGCATGATTTTGGGTTTGAAATAGTGAAGAGGTTGAAAGGTTTCCCTCTTGCAGTAAAAACTGTTGGTAGATTACTAAAAACTGAACTTACTGTAGACCATTGGAGAAGAGTATTTGAGAGTAAAGAATGGGAATATCAGGCAAGTGAGGATGATATTATGCCAGCATTAAAGCTTAGCTACAACTATCTTCCTTTCCATCTACAACAATGTTTTTCCTACTGTGCCTTGTTCCCTGAAGATTATGAATTTGGAAGAGAAGAGTTAATCCACTTGTGGATAGGACTAGGATTGTTAGGCCCCAATGATCAAAACAAGAGAATTGAAGATATTGGACTAGGTTATGTAAGTGACTTGGTTAGTCACGGCTTCTTCCAAGAGGAAAAAAAAACGAGATGGCCACCCTTATTATGTTATCCATGACCTACTCCATGACTTGGCAAGAAATGTTTCAGCTCATGAATGTATTAGCATACAAGGGTCTAATGTGTGGTCAATACAAATTCCTGCATCTGTACATCACATGTCCGTCATCATAAATAATTCAGATGTCCAGGACAAAAGAACCTTTGAAAATCACAAGAGAGGCCTTGATACACTTGGTAAGAGATTGAAAGCTGGAAACCTACGTACTTTGATGTTATTTGGAGATCACCATGGAAGCTTTTACAAGATATTTAGTAGTATGTTTCGAGACGCAAAAAGCCTTCGTGTCATTTTCTTTTCTGGAGCATCGTATGATGTGGAGGTTCTGTTGCATAGTTTTTCGCAACTTGTCCATCTTCGCTACTTAAGGATCAAGGGTTATGTATTAAATTTGAGAAGTCTATTTGTCGGTATATCAAGTGAAAGTAATTGGGCTAATAGATTGATTGAATAATAGATGAGTACAGGGGTACAATTATATAGGCAAGGAGCACTAGGGTTTATAGAAAACACCCAATCAACTGTGATCCTTGCCTATTCAAGTCATCTATCTATTCTTAACCTACAAGGCACCTCAGCCCATGCGGCTGGTGCCAGGCCCAAGGCCAGCCCAATAGGGCGCATACTCTAACACACCCCCGCAGTCGAAACGTCAGCCACTCTGCACGTTTAGACTGGTCCTGAACTCCATGAATACAGAAGATGGTAGCCCTTTGGTGAAGATGTCTGCATACTGTGAGGAAGTAGGGACATGCAGAACTCGAAGATCACCAATAGCAACACGCTCCCGAACGAAGTGAAGGTCAATCTCAATGTGCTTAGTTCGCTGATGCTGAACCGGATTGGAGGACATGTAGACGGCACTGATATTGTCGCAATACACCAGTGTAGCGCGCTGGAGAGGAGAGTGTAATTCGTGAAGAAGCTGGCGCAGCCAGGTGGCCTCTGCAACTCCATTGGCCACCGCGCGATATTCAGCTTCAGCACTTGATCTTGACACCGTGTTCTGTCGCTTGGAGGACCATGACACAAGGTTGTCACCAAGAAACACCGCATAACCCGAGGTGGATTTGCGAGTGTCGGGACAGCCAGCCCAATCAGCATCAGTGTAGACGACAAGATCAGTCGAAGTCGATGGTCGCAACAGAAGACCAAGATGTAGAGTGCCTCGAACATAACGAAGAATCCTCTTCAGAGCAGCAAGATGAGGCTCACGAGGGTCGTGCATGTGAAGACAGACCTGCTGAACAGCGTACGCAATGTCTGGTCGAGTAAAAGTCAGATACTGAAGAGCCCCTGCAAGACTGCGAAAATCTGTAGGATCAAATACTGGCGCCCCATCAGCTGCAGCAACCTTCGGATTGGTGTCAACTGGAGTGGAGCAGGTTTTGCAGTCAGCCATCCCTGCACGGTCTAGGATGTCAAGCATGTACTGTCGCTGGGAAAGAAAGGGACCATCACCACTGCGTTTAACGTGCATGCCAAGGAAATGATGCAGGTCACCAAGATCTTTCATAGCAAATTCACGCTGAAGGGCTGAGATAATCCGCCGAAGGAGATCTGGTGAAGAAGCAGTGAGGACAATATCATCAACATAAAGCAACAAGTACGCTGTGTCGGACCCACGCCGGTATATGAACAATGAGGTGTCAGACTTGGCTTCCACAAACCCAATAGAAATCAAGTAGGAGGCCATCCGACTGTACCAGGCTCTGGGCGCCTGCTTGAGACCGTAGAGTGACTTCTTCAGGAGACACACATAATCTGGATGAGCGGTGTCCTCGAACCCAAGGGGCTGCTGGCAGTAGACTGTCTCTGTCAAGTTGCCATGAAGAAACGCATTCTTCACATCAAGTTGATGGATCGGCCATTGACGAGAGAGAGCCAGCGACAACACGGTACGAACTGTAGCAGGCTTCACCACGGGACTAAAAGTTTCATCAAAATCGACACCAGGCCTCTGAGTAAAGCCACGAAGAACCCATCGGGCCTTATACCGCTCAAGAGAACCATCAGACTGGAATTTGTGCTTGAAAATCCACTTGCCAGAAACGACATTAGCATGCTGAGGACGTGGCACAAGATCCCAAGTGTTGTTCTCAAGTAATGCACGATGTTCTTCCACCATAGCTGCTCGCCAGTTGGGATCAGAAAGAGCGCTACGAGCAGTCTTCGGTACAGGTGATAAGGATGCGGCATGATAAGCAGCAGGCATCCGAAATCCACTCTTTGACCGAGTGCCCATGGCGTGCTGATTGGTGACTGGTGGAACAGGAACCGCGCCCTTGGGCAAGGGAGGAACTGGAGCCTCAGGTGGTGGACGAGGCCGACGCGAGTAGACGAACTGAGGCGTCGGGCGAAGAGCCGGGAACCCAGGCGGGGGTCCTCGCGCTGCTGCTGGAGATGTCTCGCCCGCACGGAGGGCAGGCGGGACGTACAGAGCGCCCGTGACCGTCCTGGTGGCCGCGCGTGGCGCGGGAGGGGTCCCCGGTGTCCGCAGCGCGGGCGGGATGTAGAGCGCGGGCACCGGAGAGTCCACAAGGGAGTCCGCGTCGAGTGAGGGCGCCCCAGGCACAGTCACAGAAGGACCGGCAGGGGCGCTGGAGGCAGAGGGCGCCCCAGGCACAGTCACAGAAGGACCGGCAGGGGCGCCAGTAGAACTGGAGGCGCCTGGTGAGGTTCCTGCAGGTAAAAGCTTGTGCAACGGTCCAATTGGAGCGGGCACATAGTCAGTAGCATCATCAAGAAAATCCAGATCCGCTGGAATAGAGAGACCATGTTTCTCAGAAAACGGGAAGGCCGTTTCATCGAAGATGACGTGCCGAGAAATTATCACTCTATTGGTGGAGAGGTCAAGGCAGCGGTATCCTTTATGATGAGAGGAGTATCCTAGGAAGACGCACAGGGCAGACCTAGGGGAAAGTTTGTGGGTGGCAGTGGCCGATAGGTTGGGATAACATTTGCAACCGAAAACTCGAAGGTGATCATATTTGGGTGGAGTGCCAAACAATGCTAGGTGAGGCGTGGAAAACTGTAGAGTCTTGGTTGGCAAAATGTTAAGTAGAACCGTGGCTGTAGAGAGGGCCTCTACCCAGTAGGACGGAGGCATGGAGGCCTGAAAGAGTAAAGAGCGAACAACATTATTAATAGAGCGAATAATGCGTTCTGCTTTACCGTTTTGGGAGGAAGTGTAGGGGCAGGACATGCGAAGATGAATGCCCTGTGTGAGAAAGAAGTGGCGGGAGGTAGAGTTGTCAAACTCTTTCCCGTTGTCGCACTGGACAGCTTTGACGCTAGCGCCGAACTGAGTGGAGACATGGGCAATGAAGTTTGCTAGTGTGCTGAAAGTATCAGATTTAAGGCGCAGAGGAAACGTCCACAAATAATGAGTGCAATCATCAAGTATGACTAAATAATATTTAAAACCAGAAATGCTGACAACTGGAGATGTCCACAAATCACAATGTATAAGGTCAAACTTATTAGATGCGCGGGAGGTGGACACATGAAATGGAAGACGAACATTTCGTCCTAACTGACAGGCATGACATAACTCTGAGCAATCTGAAATCTGACTAGACACACTAGATGCAATCTTGGATAACGCGTCATGACCGGGGTGGCCGAGACGGCGATGCCACAGTGGAGATGAAGTTCGGGCGACAAGAGATTGTGCTGGTGGTAGACGAAGTGGGTATAGCGGCCCGGAGCTATCACACCTGACGATCTCTCTCCGAGAGGGAAGAACCTTCACAGAACAACCAGCGGGGTCAAATTCCACAGAACAATTATTATCGATAGTAAATTGGCGGACAGAGATGAGATTCTTAATAAGCTGTGGAGACACAAGAACATTATTAAGACGTAAATTAGGAGATAACTCTGTCGAGCCGGTGGCTGTAACAGGGAGTGTAGAACCATTACCGACAATAATTGATGAAGGAATAGGATACCGCGGGAAAGAATAATGAGAAAGAGAAGAGGAGTGAGATGTCATGTGGGAGGTAGCACCTGAGTCGAAAAACCAGTCATTGGACGCTGACGCTGGAGGATTGAGCGTCGTTGTGCTGAAACTGGAGGCGAGAGCCGCGGGATCCCAAGAAGGGAGCCCGGCCACAGGGTTGTAGAAGCCCGGAGCACCCCACTGTCCTTGGCCATCAGCAGCGGCAGGAGGCTGCTGAAGCGCCTGCTGATGCAAGAGCGCCTGCTGCTGCTGGAGGGCCTGTTGCTGCTGTTGCAGCGCCTGCGCCTGCTGCTGTGCCTGCTGCTGGGCGACGAAGAGCGCCTGCTGCTGCTGCGCCTGCTGTTGCGCCTGCTGCTGCGCCTGCAGAAGGTGGGGAGGCACCGGGATGGGTGCTAGAGGGGGTCGGGGGCCTCCTGGCCACATCTGGATGGACCCCATCCAGGGGTTGTAGTAGCTGGGCCAGGAGCGCCCGCCGCCGGTGCTGGACTGTCCACCCCCGGACTGCTGCGGTGCCCCAGAGGGAGGGCGCTGGTTGTTCCCCCCTCCAGAGCCCCCTTTGCCACCGCCGGTTTTCTTGTAACGGCGATTGGCGTTCTTCTGGCCGCCATTGCCCCCGGTCGACAACGGGGAAGCGCTGGACGAACCAGCAGCTGTAGAGGCAGTAAGTGCAGCGGCTGGAGAGTCCTTGTTGGCCAGCGTGATTTCCTCCAAGATGAGGTCGTCGCGGGCCTCCAGGAAGGTGGGGAATGGCCGGGAACGCCGGAGGAGAGCGCCGACATGACTGAACCGCTCGTTGAGGCCACGAATAAGGTTGAGGACGAGGGTGCGGTCAGTGATCACCTCGCCAAGCGCAGTGAGGTCGTCGGCCATCTTTTTCAACTTGCGGCAGTAGGCGGTGACAGAAAGATCGCCTTGGACGAAGTTGCGAAACTGGGTCTCCAGGTGGATGGAGCGAGCCTCGCGGTTCCCAAGGAACTAAGACTCAACAGCAACCCAGGCATCATGTGCTGTGGAACCCTGGGCGGAGATAATCTCGACCAGATCGTCGGTGAGGGTGGCGACGATCCAGGATTTGACAACGCAGTCCATCCGTGACCAGTCCGGGGAGATGGGGACGGGGGGCTCCTGAAGAACATGATCCTGGAGGGAGAATTTGCCAAGCACCAGGAGAAATTGATCACGCCAGCGATTGAAGTTGCCGGAATCGACGTCCAGGACGATCGTGACGTGATTCCGAATGTTGTTGACGGCGACGGCCTGCGCGTGCAGATGGAGCAGGGCCATGGCCTCCTGGACCAGCATGGCAGAGCGAAGGTCGGTGGGGGACTCGCCGGAAGGGGCCGCGTCGGGGGCGGCAGCAGAGGCGTCCGCGCGGGCCTGAGCCGCGCGTGCGCGCGCGTCTTGGACGCGTTTTTCGGCGGCCGCGCGTTCCTGCTCGGCAGCCGCAGCCTCGAGTTCGGCGGCGCGAGCGCGCGCAAGGGCATCGTCGTGCGTGGCCTTGCGCTGGGCAGCAGCGGCGTCCGCGCTCGCCTTCTCCTTGGCGAGGCGCTGGGCGAGCTGTTCAGCCTGGGTCGCCGTGAGGTTGCCGGCGGCAGCAGAGGCTGCGTCATCCGTTAATTTGGGAGAGGAGGCACCGGAACCTGGCATCGTGCGGGGAAGGGAGAGCCACCGCAGGGAGGTCCGGCAACCAGGAGTCGCAGGGAAGGCCGCCACGGCTGGGAGGTGGTGCGCGCGGCAGGGAGGCCGGCGCGGGTTAGGGGCAGCGGAAGGGACCTAACCTAATTTGATACCATGAAAGTAATTGGGCTAATAGATTGATTGAATAATAGATGAGTACAGGGGTACAATTATATAGGCAAGGAGCACTAGGGTTTATAGAAAACACCCAATCAACTGTGATCCTTGCCTATTCAAGTCATCTATCTATTCTTAACCTACAAGGCACCTCAGCCCATGCGGCTGGTGCCAGGCCCAAGGCCAGCCCAATAGGGCGCATACTCTAACATCAAGATTATATAACTTGTTGGTCCTAGATATAAAAGAATGCGACACTTTTCCTTATATAGAGACAAAAGAGATCTGTGCTTCTACAAGAGATATGAGCAACCTAGTCAAAATTCGTCATTTTCTTGTGAGAAATAATTCTTATCATTGTGGAATCTTTGAGGTTGGGAAACTTAAATCAATACAAAAGCTAAGGAGATTTGAGGTCAAAAGGGAAAAACATGGGTTTGAACTGAATCAATTAAGTCAATTGCTACAGCTCCAAGGGTCGCTAGAGATTCATAATCTCGAAAAGGTTGAAGCAACAACAGAAGTGGAAGAAACCACATTAGTCCACATGCACCACTTAAATCGGTTACTATTAGATTGGGATGAAAACCGACCCAACAGGGACCCAAAAAAGGAACAAGATGTTCTTGAATTCCTTAAACCACATAATAATCTTCAAGAAGTGTGTATTGGAGGACATGGAGGTCACACATACCCTACTTGGCTATGTACAGACCACTCTGTTAAGAATTTGGAATGCCTTTGTCTCAAAGGTGTTGCATGGAATAGTCTTCCACCTCTGCTTGGAGAGTTCTTGATGGTTGGCGATGAGCGCCCAAGCGTCGCAGGCCAAATCTTTCACAATCTGAAAAGGCTAGAACTTGTCAACATATCTACTCTGAAAAAATGGAGTGCAGATAGCCCTTTCTCTAAGCTAGAGGTACTCACTGTTAATGATTGTTCTGAACTTACAGAGCTGCCATCTCCGCACATGTTTCCCATCCTACAGCAGATTTATATTTCAAGATGTGAGGAACTAGTTTCAGTGCCACCAATTCCTTGGAGTAGTTCTCTGTCCAAAGCTGAACTGTGGAGAGTGGGCAAGAGTATTCAGGACTTAAATTACAGGAAAAAGGAACAAAAAATGAGTGTAGAGTTCAAAAAGGATGCTCTTGGTCATGAACTCTGGAATGTATTGGTCTTCAGTAATCTGAGTGAAATAAAGGAGTTCCAGATCAGGAGATGCCCACCTGTGCCTCTACATCACCTGCAACTACTAAATTCTCTGAAGACCCTGAAGATAAGTCACTGTAGTAGTCTCCTGTGGCCAGCTGAAGCTGAGAATGATCCCCGATTCAAGTTCCCAGTTGAACAGCTTGAGATATCTAATTGGGGTGCCACTGGGAAGGAATTGTTACAGCTAATCTCTTATTTCCCTAACCTCTCAACGTTGGAACTATGGAGGTGTGATTTCAAGCAGGCAGGAGGAGCAGAGGAAATAGAAGCTGCAGCAGGGGGACAACTACCCTTGCCCCTCCAATTACATGAGTTGCTTCAAAATCAGAACTCTCTGAGATCACTAACTATAAGGGATTGCCCCATGATTCTATCCTCCAGTTCGCTCCCCTCTTTTTACTGCCCTTTCCCGACCTCCCTGCAGTCCCTCAACCTTGGTGGTGCGAAGCATGGCATGCTTACGCTGGCTCCTCTCACAAATCTGACCAAATTGATCCTAGATGATTGTGGGGGTGTAAGATCTGAGGACCTATGGCATCTCCTCGCCCAGGGCCGTCTCAAGGAATTAGTAATCTCGGGAGCGCACAACTTACTTGATGTCCCAGAGCCTTCGCGGATGTGCGGACAAGATCTTCCCCAACATAGCTTCAGGCTGCAGGCGCTCGAAACGGATGGGGAAGCAGGAGGCGCCGTTGCTGTGCCCAACGCCAACGGTGGCCGCTTCTCTTCCTCTCTCACCGAGCTAGAGCTTGGTGGGAATGACGACATGGAGCACTTCACAAAGGAGCAATCAGAGACCCTGCAGATGCTCACCTCCCTCCAGCTTCTTCGAATTCGTGGCTACTCTAGGCTGAAGTCCCTGCCAGAAGGGTTAAGTGGGCTTCCTAACCTCAAGAGATTAGACATCTGGTCCTATGGCTCCTTCCGGTCGCTACCCAAGGGCGGCCTTCCAAGTTCACTGGTGGAACTACGTATCTGGTTCTGTGGTGCCATCCAGTCACTGCCCAAGGGCACCCTCCCAAGTTCGCTGACAGAACTACAAATAAGTAATTGCAGTGCCTTCCGGTCGCTGCCCAAGGGCACCCTCCCAAGTTCGCTAACAGAACTACATATAAGTAATTGCAGTGCCTTCCGGTCGCTGCCCAAGGGAAGCCTTCCAAGTTCACTGAAGATATTATCGATCTACTACTGTCATGCTATCAGGTCGCTGCATGAGGGCAGCCTCCCGAGTTCACTTCAAATGTTGGATGTCACGGGTAGCAACAAGAAGCTACGGAGGCAGTGCCGGAAGCTGCAAGGAACAATACCGATAGTTAAATTCCAAGACTAATCTAAGGTAACAAACACTTCCTTTTTTGCAGAATTTTTCACCAAAAAGTTCCAATTGAGGATCATCCATGTTTGTTGCTGAATGTGACGCAGCTCAGATTCTTTTGTTGGCCATTTTACCTTGTCATTATCTGATCAATCGCATTTTACCTTGTCACATTGCACTGCATGCAAGGAGCAACACTGCAGCAGTATTAGGAACCCTCCCTCTTCCAGTTTCCACTAATTTAGCTTCTTCAACCCTTTCCAATCATTAGAATTTCTGCTGGAATTTTGGTCTTGACTCTTTCCTCCAATCATATATGAATTTCTTAGCATACATGGTCGAAATGAGGACACTAATATTGAGTTCTTTTATTCTAGTTTGTTTTCGTGCCTAAACAAGATGTAACCTGGACATCAAACATTTTTTGTCAGGTTGTGATGGATGGACCATTTCCAGCAGATATTGAGCAAATTATTCGTGACAGGGCATTCTTGACGCAATAATCTCCCCTGTGACATCTGCTTGTGATCCTGGCATCAAGAGCTTTACAAAATTCATAGATTGGGATAATGGAAATCTGTATCAACACTGTCACATCAGCATCAAGATTTCAAATAATGTACCATTGGTGAATTTCATCACGACGTAACCTACTTTGTCTGAAATTGATAGGTTCCCATCTGTTTTTTTTTTTCAAATCCTCTGACTGATCAGCGTAAACTATCCTTTTCAGGCCATTGAATTGCATGACGTCGACCTCGAGCTGCTTGAAGTCTTGCACAGCTGTTTGTTTCCGTAGTCAAGGTAACATACTTCCGAGCCAATTTGCTGACAGTCCATCCATCGAGTTTCATTGAAGTGACATTTCTCCGGTGTTAATTTCGTTTTGTTACTTAAGCTTGATTATGAACGAGGCTAAAATATTAGAAGGCTGAACATTTTACTCTCTCTCTCTCTCTCTCTCTCTCTCTCTCTGGTTCTTCATTCATTTGTCTGTTTTTCGTATATGACACACATTCACTGATGTATTTTTTTCCTCGTATGACATGGTTTTGGTAAGTTAAGGATGGGAATATCTCTGACGCTTGGATCCAAGCTGACTTAGAGGACATCCAACTTCCTGGGTGGAGTCAGTTTCTTGCAGTAGAAGAATCGTCAGTACTCGGGCTCGATGGTGCATCCACTGTACTCAATGGTGGAGGTTAAGCTCTGCTATAACCTGCTCTTGACATCACTTCCTTGCAGCTATTATATGTTAGCAGCGTCAGCCAGTCGCTGATGCTTGAACTATGTCCCAGCCCATACTGAGGTATCATCTACAAAGGCCTTATCACTTATCAGACGGTGATACAAACTGTCAGACATACCAGAAGTGCCTGTAGCTAATTACAAGGCGCATCTTCTCTCAGGTAGTAGGACTACTTATCTGTTATCCCTTGTTGAGCATTTGAAAATCCAGGCGGGCGCTTTGGTTTTGCTGGCGCATGATTGAAAGTTTAATGCTACATTTTCTCCGAATCTTACTGTAGGCCAAACACCTGACGGAGGCGAGCGTCCCATCGCTGGAGGAACCTCCCTGAAAGAAGCATGGATAGCAGTGGCACGCGGCCACATGGACAACGGCGACATCAGCAGCGCAGAAACCCCAGAGCACGTTGACATCTGCTGGCTGGTTCATCGTGGAGCTCCGGAAGAAAGCCAATGCATGGTGATTGGGTGCCAAGACGTGGCTAGCAACAAGAAGCTATGGAGGCAATGCCAGAAGCTACATGGAACACGAACAATACCGTTATACCGATAGTTAAATCTGGAGATTAATACAAGGTAACAGACACTTTCTTTTGGCAAAATTTGTTCCACATAAGGAGCGCCCATGTTCATTACTAAATCTGAAGTAGTTCAAAATTTGTTTGGTACCCCTCGGTACCATGTCATTATCTGATCAATCACATTTTTTCTTACCAACTGCAGGGTTCTTCTTGGATACTTATTCTCTTCTGCTAGGCCCTTTTATAATCTGCCCAGGATGTATCCATACTTCTGATGCCTCAAGTAACAAAGATGTGAAACAAGTATGTACACACATAATCACATACATATGATGTAGCTTGTTTCATTATTTAGATATATATCTGGTTGCTGTCCCCTTTTTGACCTTTTAAATAGCCATGCCCTTCCAATATTACTGTACATAATTATACAATAGACCTTAATGTTGGAACCCTCTATGAAACATAATGTTTTTTTTCATAATATAAAATAAAAACATTTAGAAAGTTTTACTGTTAACAAAAAACTGATAGATAAGAATCTAATTTCCTTTTGGGACACTCATAACTGAATTCATACTGTTCAATAATATTTGAAGATAATAAAAATATAGATAGTTTACAATTTCTGAAAACGCATAGTATTTGCTTCTCTGGCATGCTGGTGACATTAGAATACATAGAGATTAATATTGTATCCGTGACATTGTGCAACATAAGTGACTTCATTTATTCAATTTGTCTTCTGTTTTAGGAAAGGAATTGTTCTGAACTATGGATATTCTTTGCACCACCGAGTAGCAATGCTGCAACTGCGAGAAGTGCATTCTTTTCATACTTCCATTGCAGCACCATCAGCGAGCCTAGAGCTGGCATGTTGGTAAATCATGTTCAATATACTGGGATTCAAAAGGGAGAAAAACATCTTTGCACGGACAGTTTAGATGCCACCTTGCTCCAAAGATGGAATTAGAAAGAAGTTCAGTACAAAATGTTTTGCTTGACTGCAGCAGCGGGAAAACTAGTGTGTCAGTGCTGTGCTAGAAGACCATCAAGTATGAGCGATTTTGTTAGTTTTCATTGCCACTGGTCAGCAATGCGCAAAATGGATTGGCTGCTTCAGGTTGTTAGATTCAGCAACGTGGCCTTCTCTTGGCGAAGTGGCTAACCCCTATTAGCTCTTGATTACTTTTGTGGTTATGTTTGGTCATGAAAGAGTATTACAGTGATGGTTTTCAGCTTCTGGTATTATCTCTGGATATTGTAAAGACTACTTGTATCCATCATCCTCTTAATGGAAAATTTGGCAGTGGACTGTGATGGCCCCGTGGTTTTTTACTCCTTATTTTGAGGAGGTTTTTCCACGTAAAAGCACTGTGTCAAAGTGTGCACATTGTGTTGTTTTTTTAAACCTACTTGCTCTTATAATTGTCCTCCTCCATTCTCTACAGGAAGTGGGGCTCAAACAAAAAAGAGCAGTGTCACTAATGCGTTGCAGGAAGGCCCCGATGGAATGTACTTCACATAACTGAAGCCTGTAGGTTTGGAGTAATTTGGGATTTGGCAAGCTTGGCATCAGTAGATCACAGAGTTCAGTATGCCAGGCAAAACCCCTGAAGATTTCCATAGATTTGCAAGATACAGGTCCGTGAGTGATGAGAGCCATCACCAAGTTGCCTCATGTCAACATCAACATATTAATACAGACAGCCCTCGTCGGCCGTCGCTGCCCTCCATCACAGGAACACTGCATTTTGAGTTTCAGAAGTCTGAATTGTCATATTGACAGTTTGTGTTCCAGAAAATCGTGTGGGTTGTGTTAATACTTTCTTATACTTAGTATACAATATAATACACAGCTTTCTTGCATGCTCGACAAATAAAGAACCTGTGGCAGTGGTATTAAATACTAACATGTTGCAGACAGCCACTGATGGAAATGGACTGAATTAACTGAAGCATGACATCGAGCAACGGCGAAGAATAGGCACTGCAGGTCGCTGCTAGAGTTAAGGAAGACATTGAGCAACGGCGAAGGGCTTCAGAAACCGGGGGGGGGGGGGGGTCTAGCAAGCCGGGGATTTGGCCATTGGCTGTATGTTTGTTTGCGTGTTTTTCAGCCCATGCTTCTATTTCTGTACCTGTCTAAGCAGGTTGCGACCGTACATAAACTTTATTCTTTCCTTCCTTAATTGAGAGGGAGAGCTCCTGCCGTTTCGTTTAAAAAAAAAAAGACATCGAGCAATTTGGGGTCTGTCAGACTTAAGTTCAGTTTGTCAGGCAACACCACCTACAAGGCTTCCCATTAGTTTTGTTAAATAAAATAGTACATTTAAATGTCAAATCTTTCACTGTTATTATTTTTGCTTGAAGCAGTTTATTGGTGAAAAGAAAATGTGCGCTATATGTGTGCCAAGCAAGGTTGCAGCATAGTCTCCAGTCAAGTGCAATAGTGAATGTAAACGATGAATTTATTCTATCTGAAACTTTTGTTATCAATTTGGATAGTGTTGAACACACTCTGAATGTGAATCTCTTTTTTTTTTGCCGGGCATAGGTCTCATAGCCGGCGCCGTAAGTTTCCAACGTAACAGCATAACTTTAAGTACACTAGGGAGGGTCCGAGCATCCATGTATTACTCTTTTGACCTCCTAAGATGCCGTTAAGACATGTTGTATTAAATATTTTCTCTATCTTAATACAAAGACGTGTAAAAAAATCTATGTTTTTTTTCCCGAACGCAAGTGAATCTCTGTTCTTTTGTCTACCAACTTTGACACCTGCCTCTTTAGAACGCAAGATGCAGAGTTCAGTCATTCCAGCTGAATTTTCTGAAGAAGGTATCTTCGATCCCACATTGAACATTCATTGGAGCAGATAAATCAGGTGCAGTCGACATTTTTGTTGCTGACTCGCCATCAGTCCATCTTCAGGGATTCCTCTGCTCCCTTTTCGCGCCCGTCCTCTGCTGCCCGACTCCGGTGTCCTCTCCTCCTTCCAGACCAGCCGACCCATCCCCCGATGAAGCCTAGGCCCCGTTCGTCTGTATCCCGCAGCAGGCGCGTGCTTGATTCGCTGCACCTGAGCATCACGGCCGCGACTCCGGCGCCTCCCGCCGCCGCAGCACGCGGTATGCTGCTGGGGAGCAGCGCTCGCCGCGGCCTGTCCGCTATGGCCGGAGTACACGGAGCGGCTGCGCAAAAAAAATTCCGGCTAAATTTTTTTTTCATGCTCAATGACGCACCTTGGTCCGAGACTCAAGAGTCCATGATGGGAATTTTTTTTTTCGTCTACGTTTAGTACACGGAGCGGCTGCGCAACTACGAGCGCTCGGGCGTGCCACGGCGGCGCCGGCACCGACTCCGACGGCGGCTTCGACCTCGGCCGCACGCGCCGCCTCCTCCGCTGGCTTGGCGACCCCACACCCACTACCCGGTGAGGCTCCGGTACCCTCATCCCGACGGCTAGTGCGGTGATTGCAAGGAATGAGCTGACTAGAGTTACAGTATGTTTGTAAGGTTCTACTGCTGCGTTCCGACTTGCTGAGGCCCCATCTGGATCGAAGTTAGCATGACCGTTTAGAACAGACGATTGTGAAGATGTCCTTCCTTTGGAATACTGTAAGCTCGCTAGCCATTTCACAGGAATTAGAACATTCGCTCGTACCCGTAGTTTTACATTTCTGCGTTCCAAACAGGCCTTGACTTCGTGTCCAATATCATGATTCAAGAGTGCACCGCTAGGTATACTTGGCCAGCTGGGCCGAGCACGATGGGCTGGCCCAGGCACGACACTAATAAGCACGGCCCAGGCCGGGCCCGGCCCGGCTCCTATCGTGCCCGTGCAGCCCGTGGTAGTAGTGCCGTGCCTGGGCCACAACTCCAGCCCAGGCACGGCACGATTATTGGGCTGGCACGATGTGGCCCGTTTATTTTCCACCGTTGGATGAGCACCGATGAACCATAGTCATTGGATATCAGTATAAAAGCATCTCTCCCACCCCAAACCCTAACTTCCTCCTTCTCTCCCCTCTCATTTCCTCAGCTCGCACCCTCCCGAGGCCGCCGCTCCCTGTTCCCCGCGGTATCTCCTCGCGAGCTCGCACTTCCGTCCTGAGCAGTGCTGCTCCCTCCTGCCTCACCTTCCTTCACCCCGGCCACTGCCTACCTTGCTTGGCGCCCCTTCTGCTGCCCAGGTCGACGAGATCTGCAGCGGTGTCCTCCTGTCCCGGTGCATCCTCCCATCCTGTGGCGGCGTGGCGTCCTCAGCACGGCGGCGCGACGAGCTCGGCACGGCGGTGCGGCGAGCTGGAAAGCGGCGATACGGCAGCACGGCGGCAAGATGGCCTCGACGTGGTGGGGCGGGACGGCAGCGCAGCGGCGGCGCGACGGCCTCCGGCGCGAGGCGCGGCTACGGGCCGGCACGGGCACGCATGGGCTGCCGTGCCTAGCAGCACGGCACGGCACGGCACGGCTAATAGCCTATAGTGCCGTGCCTGGGCCAGGATGCCGGCACGGCACGGCAGCGCCGCCGTGCCCCATCGTGCCGTGCCTCGCCGTGCCAGTGCCAGTGTCGTGCCGTGTCTGGGCGGCCCGTTTGGTCATGTATACCGCTAGGAATATAAAACAGGCAACTGCTGCGTTTTGCAATTGTAGGCCAAATGGCTAGCATGCAAGCGCACATGAGATACTAGATTGAACGAAGTAGTGCTAATAATAAGTAAAAAGTTCTGCTCTGCTAGCATTTTCAGTGATTGCTTTCCGGATGGATCTCACTATAATACAAAATAAAATGAACATATAAGTAAGAGCAATATCAGCTGACCAACGCTGACTCTCAAGATCACTGAACCTGAATTTTCAGAGTAAAACACACTGAATTTGAAGCTCTGTTGTCTACCAAACTTGGACACCTGGCCTCTTTAGAGTTCAGACTGCAAGTTGAGAGACAGTGCGGAATTTGCTCAAGATGTCTTCGATCCCAACTTGCATGCATAATAATGGAGGTCCTTCTATTGGGCGCCTGTGACTCCAACGTACGTGCGGTTAGGTTGGCCGCCGGCGCCCAGGGACGAGCGGACATGCAGCACTAGCGGCGAGGTAGGTTGGATGCTGCGACGTCTAGACCGATGCGGCACTCACGGCCGGATCGGCGAGCTACAGCCTATAGGTGCAGGGCAGAGCCTCCCCCCATCGTGTCTCCATCCACAAGTGCGTGGTGGGGTGCGTTGCGCACTTGCGCCTGCTGCTTGGTTAGAGAACAGAGAGAATTTCAATGCAACGATAATTGAACAAACGGGGAAGGAATCGTTGCTTTCTCTCGTTGGAGCACAACGAGAAAGTGCCTTTGCATTGGCTGGGCTGATAAGCCGGCTGAAAAATACTGTTGGCTGATTTGGAGTGAGAGAAAAATACTGTTCTGAACAGGCTCAAAGCAACAGGTGCAGTAGTAAGGACAATAATTGAACAAACAGGGAAAGGAAACAGCAATTGAACAGACAGGGAAGAAAGTTGAAAAATATCTAGCTTCACATCCAAACCTGACGAATCCAATCATCATGTTCCCTGAGTAAACCACCACACACGCTTATATTCACATCTCCAACAACCACCCAACCTTGGCACAAGCTGCTTGCCCAGAGTTCTCTCTCGCATTCCTCTTCGAGAGTAACACTGGCCATTCACACTTCGCATCCTCGCCGCTGAAACTCCTTGGCGCAGCTGCAGCCACTCCAACTCCGTGCTCCGCGTAGGTAAGCCTTTCGATCTGCATCTCCTTTACCTTCCTTTGTAGAACAAACAGTGAGCCAATGACAGTACATAACCACCAAGCAGTGTCTGATCCGCAGCATCTTCATCATCCAGCACCTTTTCAAGCGAGGATGGAGATCGCCATCAGCGCGGCGCGCTGGGCGGTGGGAAAAGCGTTGGGCCCTGTCTCCGATGGCCTGCTGGAGTCGTGGGCAGCCTCTTCGAAGCTGGCGCCTAACATCCGCGCCCTCAGGCTGCAACTCCTGTACGCCCAGGGGATGCTGAACAACGCTCGTGGCAGGGACGTTTGCAACCCCGCACTGGGGCAGCTCTTGCAAGAGCTTCGCAACCAAGCGTACGAAGCCGATGATGTGTTGGACGAGCTGGAGTACTTCCGTGTGCAGGACGAGCTCGACGGGACCTATGAGACCACTGACGCCGATGCCCGAGGCCTCGTCGGGGGCCTTGTCCTCAACGCACGCCACACGTCCGGGGCTGTTGTCAGTAAGCTGAAACTCCCCTCATGCTCATGTGCTTCTGTGGTGTGCCAGCATCATAGAAAGCCAAAACTCAAGTTTGATCGGGTAGCCATGTTCAAACGGATGGTGGAAATAGTTGAACAGCTTAAGCCAATATGTGCCATGGTCTCTACAATACTTGATCTGGAGCTGCAGGGAACCATAGCCTCCACCGGCACCACGGCCTTACAGGTAAGGATGAAAACGGACGTAATCGAACAGAGAACTTCTCAACCGTTTTCTACTTTTACATTTGAATACGAAAACGAAAATGAAAGCGGATAAACCGAACACGAAAACGAACACGAACTTACGAAATATCGAGAATTTCGAAAACGAAACAATTCGAGCGGAATTATATCGAACACGGTCGGTATACGAGAATTCAATACGAACCGACCCACAGTGCATAACATTAAACAAGTTCATGGCCAAATACATAACAAGTTCGCGACTAACAAGTGCATGATCTAGTTCAAATTAACAAGTGCGTGACCCGTGGTTTTAAGTAGTACGACACACAATTAACAGAACATGAATATCTAGAGTTCATCAGCATAATCCATGATGTCAGAATCAGAGTTCCCATCGCTCTCCATGTCTTTTGCATCCTCATTGTCCTCCTCAGAGTCCCCATCGCCCTCTTTGTCCTTGTCCTAGAAATTTGCAAAGTGAATATATACAGAGGAGCATTAGGGAGTTCCATAGAATCAGCCGAGTTGCATATGGCAGCTAGCTAGTGCATCCGATCCATCTCTCCTTACCAGAACATGCATATGCTGATAATTAAGGCTTACTGATAATGCAATGCACTCCCTTCGGGTATTAGTGTGATCAGTGTATGAGAATAAGAAATGTTTTTATTTGTGCTACAATCAACCCGATCCTCCCTCCAGTAGGCCACCAGTACTAGACCAAGTACATGCATGCCACAGCACCACATATAGATGGAGTTAAAAGTGTGTGCAGTGTGCTACTCCACTCAACAAGATAGCTTTAACAGCAGCCAACATCAAATATAGACAGAGGAGAGGATAAACATACCTCAATTTTCAGTTTAGCCACAACATTAGTCAAAGCATCAACTTCAAGATCACTCACAATTGATCCAACCACTTTCGCATCTGAACAAAATATTAGTAAGGGGAAAATATCAATGCATTATTATGCTGCAATTACAAGTGTATAACTGAAAAAAGAGATAAAATGACTACCTTTACTTGCTGCAGCAACCCAGTCCTTTGTGCAAATTAATGCATGTACCATCTCGGGATCAAGACGACTGCGATAGGGATCAACAACACGACCAGCAATACTAAATGCAGACTCGGATGCTACCGTTGATACTTGTACATCCATTACATCCCGAACAATCTGTGAAAGGATAGGATACTCTTCTCTCTTGTTTTTCCACCAAGCTAAGATGTCAAACTCACCAACAATTTTTAGTAGTGGTTCCCCCATATACCTCTCCAACTTATTTGTCTCAACCATAGCATGTTCACTTTCATCATATAGGAATTCTTCTAGGTCATGGTCTATATTTTCCATTAATACATCAGCTGTGTTACTAGGTCTAGGTGCAGCCACACTACTAGTTTTCTTTGCTGGTGCAGGAGCAGAACTAGCATAAAAGTTGTATAGTTTCTTTACCACACAAATAAACTCATCGAGTGCAAGTTGATAGTGATCACCATGGAACTTCTTCATGTAGTACTCTATTAGCCTTTTCTTATACCTTGGATCAAGAAAACAAGCTACAGCTAGAGCAATGTTGGACTGTTCCCAATATTTTTTAAATTTTGCATTCATAGCAACAGCCATTTCTCTAATTGTATCATCTTCATTAAAGCACCAATAATCTAGCAAGATCTTTATATCACATAAACCTCTATAAAATAAGTTTGCAGTAGGATATGAAGTGCCAGAGAGAATTTCAGTGAGATCATAAAATTTCTTGAGACAACCATAAATTGTTAAAGCCTTTTCCCATTCAACAGAAGATGGAGAAATCTTAGCATACCTACGGCGATTTGAAGACTTCAGCCTAATAAATGCATCCTTGTAGTACAAGGCATCTCTCAGCATTAGGTAGGTAGAATTCCACCTTGTTGACACATCAATTTGAATACCCCTCTTTGTATCCAACCCAGCTTCGGTGGCACACTTCATAAGCTCTTCCCACTGCAATGGAGACCCTTTCACAGCTAGCACAAGTGATTTGACCTTGCTAATTGTTTCTGAAATGACTACAAATCTTCAGAAAACATACTAAACGATGCATCAAATATATCATACATGTTCAGAGTTGAGACTGAAACTTTCTATTCAGTATGATATCACACGTCCACAACTAAAACTTCATCAATCTAGAAACATATATGTCTTACACGTGCTAGCTAGTAGTGCATGTCTGCAAAGCTTCTAGCACTGGTTCTGTATGCATACGGCAATGTAAAATAGCTAGCAAGCGGAACATCAAGACCCCAGATCGATTGTACCTGGAGCTGGAGGTGGCGCTGGAGAAGTCGTAGCTACCGGTGCTCGTGCCCGTGCCCGTGCTGTCGGCGGCGCAAGAAGTTGGCGCACGGTCTTGGTCTTGGCCTTGGCCTTTGAAAGCATCTAGGCCCCGAGAGTTGGTTTCGGCAATTGATGACAACGCTTTATTACTATGACTAACGTGTGTTTTGCAGAAACCTTGGTAAGTTAGGTCATGGAAGTGATAACTGCTTTGAGCATTATGGTATTCATGTCCCTTGATGGAAATCGTTTCGGTTTTCAAAGGATCAACGATAAGATTAAGGACGGTTAGTTCCGGATGTCAAGGTGTTGAGTTACATCTGGAATAGTCGTTAGGATCTTTGTTTCTTCCTTTAACCGTACTATAAAGAGAGGCATGAGCGAGTAGCTTGACCTAGGTGAGTCTTATGTTTAGGTGTGGTGCACACTTGTCAAACTTAGCACTAGGTAGCTCGAGAAAAGTTCAGAGTTCAGTTGAAAGCAACTTGGTTCAAAGTTGTATCGCGTTTAGAAGACGTTTGAGCCGTTTACCTATGACCGGACGCGGTCCTGGTCATGACCGGACGTGTCCGGTCAGTACTAACACTTCACTACGGTTTCAACTGATCGACCGGACGCGGTCCTTGAGAGGACCGGACGCGATGGTCAGTCTGACACGTGTTCCAGAGGGTAAACAGCGTAATCGGACGCGACTGTGAAAAGATCGGCGCGTCCGGTCATGTTCCAGTAAGGTCCTGCGACGACCGGACGCGTCCGGTCATCACCGATCGGACGCAGTCGTGCGTCCGATCTCATTACAGTAAGCTCCCTGCACGATCGGACGCGTCCGATCACTCCTGACCGGCGTGTCCAGTCACTCGGCCAAAATTTCAGAATTTCGACCGTTATGAGCGACCAGTGCGTCCGGTCACTTCGAGCGGCGCGTCCGGTCACTCAGCCGAAATTTTAGAATTTCGACCGTTACGAGCGACCGGCGCGTCCGGTCACTTCGACCGGCGCGTCCGGTCACCCCGCGTTTTGCTGAGTTGGCAGGTAACGGTTCGTTTCGACTGTGGGGTGTATAAATACATCCCCACCACCTCTTTTAGAGGTCTCTTGCTCATTTGTTCAGCTGAGAAACACCTTTGAAGTGCAAGAGAGTGCAAGAGCCCTAGTGAGGATAGAGATTTGCGAATCAAAGTTTGAGAATCCTCTCTAGTGACAAGAGTGTAGCAAGTGTGCATCCATCTTCCCATTAGGCTTGTTGTGGTCAAGTGAGAGTTTTAGCTTGTTACTCTTGGTGATCGCCATCACCTAGACGGTTTGGTGGTGATTGGGAGTTTGGTGATCATCCGACGAGATTGTGGGTGACCCAACTCAAGTTGTGAGCGGTTTTGGGTGATTCGTCGCGACGGAGTGTCGAAGAATCAACCCGTAGAGAGCACTTGATCCTTGCGCGGATCAAGGGGGAGCTACACCCTTGCGCGGGTGCTCTAACGAGGACTAGTGGGGAGTGACGACTCTCCGATACCTCGGCAAAACATCGCCGTGTTCCTAACCCTTACTTTCAAGCATTTACTTTCGTGCATTACTTTTATTGCTTGTTTACTTTCCTAGAATTGCCATGCTAGTCTAGGATTGGAACTTAGGGTGCAAAACTTTTATCGGTAGAATCACAAGGAACACTAGTAGACACTAGGGGTGAAGTTTGGCTTGTAGGATTTAATTCTTGCAATTAATTTTTAGAAAAGCCCAATTCACCCCCCCTCTTGGGTATCTTGATCCTTTCAATTGGTATCGGAGCCGTGTTGCTCTTAATTTAGGCTTCACCGCCTAGAGCAAGATGTCTAATGGGGAAGGACCACCTCTCACTTTTGAGGGAGACAATTTTCCATATTAGAAAATTCGTATGGAGGCGTACCTCGAAGCCATAGATGTTGGGTGTCTTAGAGCCGCAACCGAAGGGTTTCCTCCTATAAGGGATCCCGCTAACCCAAGTGGTGACGAGGAGAAGTACGACCGGTGGAATGCAAAGGCAAAAAATGCACTCTACCGGGGCTTAGGCAAAGATATCTTCAATCGTGTGCGCAATGCCAAAAACGCTCATGAATTGTGGGAAAATCTTTGTGCTCTCCATGAGGAAACTAAGAGTGAGCGTGAGGAACGCTATCATATTGCCTTAAAGAAAATTAATTCTTTTGAGATGCTTCCCAAAGAAAGTGCTAATGAGATGTACACTCGTTTGAATGTTCTTGTAGAAGATCTCAATGCTCTTGGACTCACTCAAATGAGTCAATCGGATGTTGAAAGGAGGATCTTGAGTGTTCTTCCTGTTGAGAAGTATGGACACATTGTCACCGTACTTCACCAAAGTGATCTCTCCGCCGTAACACCGACTCAAGTATTAGGAAAGATCAATGCTCATGAGATGTACATGCATATCACTCCGGACGAGGGCTCATCATCTTCCAAGAAGAAAGACTTGGCCTTCAAAGCTAGCCATGAAAAGAAAAAGAAGAAGGGCCAAGCCATGATAGTGCAAGAGAGCTCAAGTGAAAGTGACATTGATGATGAATCACTTGCACTCATGGTGAGGAAGACCACCAAGATGCTAAAGAAGCTCAACAAGAGTGGCATCAAGTTCGATGGCAAGAAGAAGAAATTCTTCACAAGTAGCAAAAGGAAGCCAATCTTCGAAATGGATTGCTTCAATTGTGGAGAACTTGGCCACCTAGCTCACCAATGCTCGAAGCCTCCAAAAGACAAGTACAAGAATAAGTACAAGGGCAAGAAAGATGACTCAAGTGATGAAGAAGATGAGAAGAGAAAGAACAAGCCATACAAAAAGAAAGATGGCAAGAAAAGAGAGTTCTACAAGAAGAAGAAGAAGGGAGGCAAGGCTTATATTGTTGGTGATTGGCTCACCGACATTGAATCATCATGTGAGTCCTCCATCGATGAAAGTGATAATGAAAAAGAGAAGATCGCCGCATTTGTGATTGGGCCATCATCATCTTCACCGACATCTTCATCACCACCTTCACCGCCACCTTCACCATCATCTTCCACTACTCATCTATGCCTTATGGCTTAGGGTGATCAAAAGGTACAAAATAGTGATAGTGATGATGATGATAGTGATAGTGATGATGAATATGATGCACCTTCTTATGATGAACTAGTAAAATTGTTGAACAAATACTCTAAAATCATAAGAAGAACTAGAAATGAAAATGACGAGCTTCAACATGAAAATGAATCACTCACATCCAAGCTTGAGAATGCAAATAAGACTAGTGATGAGCTCAAAGATCAAAATGAAACTATGTCTTCCTCTCTAAAAGAGCTCAAAACTTCTAACAAGGAGCTTAGAGATAAACATGATAAAATTGAGAAGAAGCATAGTGAACTCTTCACTAGGCTAAACTTGCTAAAAGAAGAATATACCGCATTGAAAATCAATTATGATACCCTTATTGTTGCTAATAAGCTTGCCCTCAAGACACATGATGCTACTAACCAAGTTGTTAAGATTGATATAGCTACATCATGTGATGATTTGATTGTTGAGAACTTTAAGCAAGGCTCTAGCGGCAAAGGCAAGAGTGTGGTTGAGGCAAATGACTATGATGAGTATGTCAAGCTCAAGAGTGAGAATGAGATGCTTAAAGTTGAGAACAAGAAGTTGATGGCTCTTGAAAAGCAAGCTTCAAATAAGTCACTTATTGAAGAAAACAAGAAGCTCAAGCAAGAGAAAGAGCATCTCAAGACTGGCCTAAGCAAGTTCACAAGAGGCCAACATTTGTAAACTGAGCTACTCATGAACACCGTCATGAAGTTGGATAGGAGTGGCATTGGTTATTTGGCAAATCAAGAGAAGAAGGTCAAGGCTCAACAACTTCAAAGCAAGTCAAAGCCCAAACCAAAGAGATGTGTTGAATGTGGACAAGAAGGCCATTTTGCTCATGAATGCAAAACTCCACCACTACAACCCTTGCCCAAGCATGCTAGACCCTTTACCTTCAATGCTCATTACATGCTTAGAAAGGACTCAAGTGGAAAGATGAAAGTCATGTTCTTGGGTCCCCCTAACAAGAATAGGCCAAAGAAAATTTGGGTTGCCAAGTCACTAGTTGAGAAAGTTAAGGACCCCTCTCAAGTTTGGGTCCCTAAACAAAAGGCTTGATCTCTTGTGTGTAGGTGAACTACAAGACCGGTGGATCTCATTGGGTGATTGATAGTGGTTGCACACAACATATGACCGGTGATCCTCGTATGTTCACCTCACTTGAAGAGGATGGGGTATGTCAAGATAAGATCACATTTGGGGATAATTCCAAAAGCAAAGTCAAGGGTATAGGCAAGGTTGCAATATCAAATGATCATTCTCTCTCAAATGTGCTCTATGTTGCTTCATTGAGTTTCAACTTACTATCCGTTGGGCAACTTTGTGATCTTGGCTACCAATGCTTGTTCACTCCAAATGAAGTGGTAGTTACAAAGATAGATGACAAGCAAGTGATTTTCAAGGGCTTTAGATACAACAATCTTTATCTTGTTGACTTCACCTCTGAAGATGCAAACTTGATGACTTGTTTATTCACCAAAACCACACTTGGATGACTTTGGCATAGGAGGCTTGCTCATGTTGGAATGAACACTCTCAACAAGCTATTGAAGAAAGAATTAGTGAGAGGTTTGAAGGATGTAAAGTTTGAGAAGGACAAACCTTGTAGTGCATGTCAAGCCGGCAAACAAGTTGCAAACACTCATCCAACCAAAGCTTACATGTCAACATCAAGAGTACTAGAACTTCTACACATAGATTTATTTGGTCCTACAACTTACAAGAGTTTGGGTGGAAATCTTTATTGTCTTGTGATTGTGGATGACTTCTCAAGATACACTTGGACTTTCTTCCTTCATGACAAATTCGAAGTGGCAAGTTGCTTCAAGAAGTTTGCGAAAAGAGCTCAAAATGAATTTGAAGTCAAGATAAAGAAGATTAGAAGTGACAATGGAAAAGAGTTTGACAACACCAACATTGAAGCCTATTGTGATGAAATTGGAATCAAGCATGAAGTGTCATCAACCTATACTCCTCAACAAAATGGTGTAGTTGAGAGAAAGAACCGGACCTTGATCACTCTTGCAAGAACAATGTTAGATGAGTACAACACACCGGAGAAATTGTGGGCCGAGGCAATCAACACCGCATGCTATGCTTCAAATCGCCTTTTCCTACAAAAGTTTCTTGGCAAGGCCCCCTATGAGTTGCTAAATGGGAAAAAGCCGGACGTCTCATTCTTCTGGGTGTTTGGTTGCAAATGCTATATCTACAAGAAGCATCAACACCTAGGGAAGTTCCAAAGACGTTGTGATATTAGTTTTCTTGTTGGCTACTCATCAAAGTCCAAAGCATATAGAGTATTTAACCATGCCACCGGTTTGGTTGAAGAAACATATGATGTGAAATTTGATGAATCTAATGGCTCCCAAGGAGCAATTGAGAATTATGATGATATAGGTGATGAACCATTGAGGGAGGCCATGAGGAACATGCCGGTGGGTGACATCAAGCCCAAAGATGATGAAGACGATGTATAAATTGTCAATCCACCATCTTCATCATATGTGCCTCAAGATGATGACAAGAATGAGAGAGTTGAAAATGAAGACACCCATGTCTCTCATCATCAAGCCGAGGCACAAGCGCAAGATGTTGATGCTCCCCATCCTACTCCTCAAATGGTTGATCGAAGAAACTCACCCCTACTTCAAGCACATCCATAAGATCTCATCATAGGGAGTCCTACAAAGGGTGTAATGACTCGATCTCAAAAGTTTAATTCTTTTATTGAACATCACTCTTTTGTCTCTTGTCTTGAACCCAAGAATGTAGAAGAAGCTCTTCAAGATCCGGATTGGATAAATGCCATGCATGAAGAATTGAACAACTTCGCCCGCAATCAAGTTTGGACACTTGAAAAGCATCCAAAAGGTGCAAGAGTCATTGGAACCAAGTGGGTGTTCCGCAACAAGCAAAATGATCAAGGGGTAGTAGTAAGAAACAAGGCAAGACTAGTAGCAAAAGGGTTCTCTCAAGTTGAAGGTCTTGATTTTGGAGAGACTTTTGCACCCGTTGCAAGACTTGAAGCCATCCGTATCCTTCTTGCATATGCATCACATCATGATATGAAACTATATCAAATGGATGTGAAAAGTGCATTCTTAAATGGCTTTATAAATGAACTAGTCTATATTGAAGATATCATCTTCGGGTCAACAAATGAAGACTATTGCAAAGAATTTAGTGAATTGATGTCAAAAGAGTTTGAGATGTCAATGATTGGTGAGCTAACATTCTTCCTTGGGTTTCAAGTCAAGCAAATGAGAGAAGGGATCTTTATCTCTCAAGAAAAGTATATCAAGGATCTTCTCAAAAGATTCAAGATGGAAGAATGCAAGCCAATCAAGACCCCAATGCCAACTAATGGACATCTCGACCTAGATGAGGGAGGTAAACCAATCGATCAAACTCTTTACCGTTCTATGATTGGTAGCTTGTTGTACCTTACCGCATCTAGGCCCGACATCATGTTTAGTGTGTGCATGTGTGCCCGCTTTCAAGCGTGCCCTAAAGAACCTCACCTAAGTGCCGTAAAAAGAATCCTAAGATACCTTAAGTATACCCCAAGCATTGGACTTTGGTATCCCAAAGGAGCTAGATTCCAACTAGTTGGCTACTCCGATTCGGATTATGCCGGTTGCAAAATTGATAGAAAAAGCACATCCGGAGGATGCCATTTGCTTGGGAGATCCTTAGTATCTTGGTCATCTAAAAAGCAAAATAGTGTGGCTTTATCCACCGCCGAGGCGGAATACATTGCCGTGGGGGCTTGTTGTGCACAAATCTTATACATGAAACAAACCCTCCTAGACTATGGAGTTGTTCTTGAAAAGGTGCCGCTTTTATGTGACAATGAAAGTGCGGTTAAAATTGCAAATAATCTGGTACAACACTCTCGCACCAAGCACATTGATATCCGCCACCACTTTCTAAGAGATCATATTGCTAAAAATGATATATCACTAGAAGGTGTAAGAAGTGAGAATCAATTAGCGGATATCTTCACTAAACCTTTAGATGAGGCTACCTTTTGTAGGTTGAGAAGTGAACTCAATGTGCTTGACTCTAGAAACTTTAAAAAATGAGCTTGTGTTGTCCCTTGCATTGCATTGTATTATATGTCATGTTTAATTACCCGCAATGCATCTAGGGTTTGGCTAGCACGGTTACGATAACCCTCCTTTAGAGGAGTGAAGAAGCCTAACCGTGGATCAAACTTGACAAGCAACCTAGCTTTACTTACTTGTTTTGCATTGCATTTGCATGGTTGTTGCTTTGTCGTTTCTTTTTAGTTTGGCTTTGAGCAACCTCTGTGTTCGTCCATGGGTAGAGAGAGCATTTTGACGCTCCCAAGGGTTCAAAAACTCTATTGCATGGCCATACGTTGCTCCTCGGGTGTTTGTTGCCTATTTTCCTAAAAATAATATTAGCCTAAGGCAAACTATTTTGAAAAACTTGAGGGTTTGAGTGAGGTCACTCATATCATGTTCCAATTGGTGGTTTTTTGTGTCTCTTTGAATTGGAACCTGATTGAGAGAAGTCGCGTCGAAGTTCGGAATGAAGAAGGGCGAAAAACTGTTACCGGACGCTGGACCGGACGCTGCACCGGACGCAGTGATGCTTCACCACCACGTCTGGTCCCGGCGACCACCAGCGCGTCCGGTCATCCAGAAGACCAACTCCTGATCTAGTGACCGAACGCTGAACCGGACGCGCTGCTGTCGACCACCGCGTCCGGTCCCGGTAACCACCACCGCGTCCGGTCATTCGCGATGACTTTCCCGTGTAACCCTTGACCGGACTCTGTCCGCGTCCGGTCAGTCCTAACCGGACGCGTCCGGTCTCTCCAGGTGCTTACTGGAGTATGACCGGACGCTGCACCACCGTGTCCAGTCATATCGACCACCACGTCCGGTCATCGCGTGACGAGCGGATCTAACCTCTCATATAACCTTTCGTGTTCCCTCACTTTTTCCTCATCCGCCGCCGTGTTTTTCGCGATTCCGCCGCCTCCCTGCCCTAACTCGCCGGGAATCTCACCATCGCCGCTCACCGGTGCTCACTGCCGCGCCCTGCCTTCTCCTTCTCCTCCGATGACCCGCACAGCGCCGCCCGACCCGTAGCTCCGCCCGCACCGCGTAGCTCCGCCCCTGCCGCGCTGCCGCCATCTCTGCCGCACCTGCACCACCGCCGCCGTGTGCTGCTGCCACCGGTGAGCCGTGCCCTCCATCACCTATGCCACCTCCGACCGGCCCCTGCCTTCCCTCGCGACCATCTTCGTTTTCGGCCATCGCGCGTTGCCCTAACCCTAGGGTTCGCACTGCGGCGTCTCCTTCATTTGACGTCGAAATTTCTTCGCGCGACGGCTTCACTCCGAGGTTGTTACGCATATCCTTGATCTTCTTGTTAGGGTTTGCCAAAATTACGTTATTGTTATCCTAATTGACTTTTGTTTCGGCAAATCAGCGCTCGTCCGGTGCTTCGGGAAGTCTCGTGAACTAGGTCATCTCACCTCGTCACCGTTTTCTCGTCAATCCGAGGTAGCCATCGCGTTTTGATTCACATCTTATCTTATATGCTTGCTATCTCTAGGGTTTCGTACCTTTTAGATCATATATGTTGCTTATAGTAGATCCATCTATTCCGTCTTTTCAGCAAGTTTGTCGGTGTGTCGGGGTGACTGCTGTTCAGTTGTTGAATCTGAGGCCAAGCCTGTGGATACGGTTTGAGGCCAAGCCTCTTGAGTGTCAGTACACCATCTTTCAGAGGTTTCCCGACAGTGTGACAGCATGGTTCGTTGCAAGAATGCTGGTGGTGCTCCTAGTGACGGGGACGACAGTCCTCCTCGTCTGTCTGAGGTTGCGCGTGGAAAGCGCATCAAGATCATGGCCAGAAAGAAGAAGAAGACTCTTACTGATGCAGAGATAGCTCAGGCAGTGGCAGATGCAGCTGATGCAGCAGAGAGGGGTGGCAGGAGCAGTGGTATACGCATTGGCGAGCGTCGCTTTTATCTTGAAGGTCGACAGCTTGGTACAGAGACAACTGAGACCACTGAGGGCACAGAGGTGACAATGGATGCAGATGCTATGTCAGTTGATCCATCTGCAGAGGCTCCAGAGGGGACAGAGGAGCAGCCAGCTCAGACTCCACCGTGTCGCCGCTCCACACGCACACGAGCTCAGGTGACTCCTAGGCCAGAGGGCCAGCGTCGTGGAGGACGTCCACCTCCCAGGGTTAGAGGTTCACCCCCTGTCGAGCACTTTGACTTGAGAGGTGCTACAGCACGTCAGGTGCAAGGGTTAAGATTTGTTGAGGTCAGCCGGTGGTTCCCACCTCAGAGGGACTCCAGAGCTTCAGAGGACTTTTATACTCCTCTACAGGAGGATTTTTATAGAGCTTATGTTGACAGTGGCATTGCATTTCGACCACAGAGGGTCTGTCGCATTGAGTCACTTGTTGAGGTAGTGGGTGAGCAGCTTCGTCCGCACCTGTCCTTTCTACCGGGCTTGTCATATTTTCTTGGACGGACAGGTGCATACTGCGGCACTTGGGTTAGGGAGTTCTATGCTTCACTATGGATTGATCCGGCCCATGAGTTCATACACTTTGCATTCCGAGGCCGCGACCGCAGACTGTACAACACAAGAGTGCGAGAGATTCTCAGACTCCCAGCTTCAAACACGAAGATCCACTAGCTCTGTTTTGGTCAGACAGCTCCACCTAGACGCCCTCATGGCGGTACTGTGCCACCTACAGATCTGATCCGACCCTGCTTCCGTGAGCCTTTTGGCGAAGGGTCTCGTCGCACACCTACCAATTTGACACCGCTTGCCCGAGTTCTGGATACTATTGTCAGGCGTACTCTTCTTTCCAGGCTTGGTTACAGAGAGGGATTGACCAGGAAGCAGCTATGGGTTGTTCACCACCTCCTCTCACAGACACCTTTTGACATTTGGGATCTTATGATTAATGAGATGGAGGACACCCTGGCAGAGGGCTTCAAGGGACACCGTCAGCTGCCCTATACTCATTGGATTTGCTTCATCATCAGATATGCACTTGAGCTGCCTTCAGAGATTAGAGCTGAGATATCTGATACTACCACTGCTTTTCCTGAGTATGATATTCGTCAGCTATGGGCTTCAGTTACGAGAGAGCAGGCCTCTGTGCCAGGATAGAGAGAGAGACCTCAGGTGCCTGAGATAGCGGCTGAGCAGTACGCGACCGTACAGGGTCTTGCTGAGGCAGAGCTTGCAGATCTAGATGCTCAGCCCGCTGATATAGCTGAGGATGAGGCCTCTGACAGTACTGACGAGGATTATCAGCCCATCCCTAGGTATCGGTCTTCTCGGCCTCACGACCACGAGGCTGGTGGCTCTGGTTCAGCCCCAGCCATGGTGGCTATTCTTGAGAGGCTGACCTAGGCACAGGAGTGATAGGAGCTTCAGCTACAGAGATAGGCTCAGGACACAGCTGCCGTGTTTGCACAGATACAGGCTCGACAGGACGAGTTCCAGAGACAGCAGCTTGAGATACAGCGCCAACAAGTCGAGATGCAGCGTCAGCAGTATGAGATACAGCGACAGAGTGCAGCTAGCTAGCAGCAGTACTTGGATCTTCTGCGTCACCTAGTCATAGTTGGGGTTCCTCCACCTGCATCTGTCTTGACTTCAGCCTTACAGTCTAGTGGACCTTCGAGTCAGGGACAGCCGAGCTTTCAGTTCACCTCTCCACAGCTGCAGGTCCCTCAATCGTTCCAGTCCCCGAGCTACACGCCTATTCAGACGAGATTTACTCCTTCAGACCAGCCTCACCCTCACCTTTTGACCGGCACACCTTTCGTTGATCTTAGTGCCACATATAGCGAGTTGACTGGTCAGCTGACGCCCTTGCACACTACTTTTGCTACTTCATCAGGGTTGTCAGCTTCAGAGGCAGCTGTTCCTCCTGTGACAGGGACGGGCACTACAGAGACAGTTCCTTCGTCCATTGCCTCGACAGATCCCCCAGCTATTGGCTCACTTTAGGCTCAGGTCAAAGAGACTGCTCCACTTGTTGCTACTTCGTCAGTACCTGTTCCTGTTGATCAGACCCAAACCGCTTCACAGCCGCGTGCTTCTTCAGAGGGTTAGCCTGATAGCTCCGAGTCCGAGGAAGACACTTCTCAGTTTGTGATTACTCCGCGCTCCTCGGCACCCGACTCGACTCCGTCTGTTCCCCCGTCAGATCCTTAGATTAGCTTTTGGCGGTTGATGCCAAAGGGGGAGATAGAGTAGATTCAGGGAGAGTTTTTGATAGAGGGTTTTCATTCTTTTCTTGTGTGCTACGCTCATGCATCATGTTTACTTTACAGTAATTACATTCTTGTGACATGTGGTCATGTGAGATATCTTGAGTCCATATGGTTTATCTAGTCACAGGTTTAAATCATGTCACTAAATGATGTTTAGCTCATAAGGTTGTGCTTATGTGCCTTACTCTGTTTTCATATGAGCTATTTTTTTATGTGTACTAACTCTTCATGTTTTATCTTATAAGTACACTCAGTTGGCTTGGAACACATAAGCATTGACTAACCCCTTGTGCTGACAGCTGTATGCTTATGTGAACCAAACATGATCGAAAACCTCAACTCATATCTTCTGAATCTAAGTGTTGTCATCAATCACCAAAAAGGGGGAGATTAAAAGCATCTAGCCCCGAGAGTTAGTTTCGGCAATTGATGACAACGCTTTATTACCATGACTAACGTGTGTTTTGCAGAAACCTTGGTAAGTTAGGTCATGGAAGTGATAACTGCTTTGAGCATTATGGTATTCATGTTCCTTGATGGAAATCATTTCGATTTTCAAAGGATCAACGATAAGATTAAGGACAGTTAGTTCCGGATGTCAAGGTGTTGAGTTACATCTGGAATAGTCGTTAGGATCTTTGTTTCTTCCTTTAACCGTACTATAAAGGGGGGCATGAGCGAGTAGCTTGACCTAGGTGAGTCTTATATTTAGGTGTGGCGCACACTTGTCAAACTTAGCACTAGGTAGCTCGAGAAAAGCTCAGAGTTCAGTTGGAAGCAACTTGGTTCAAAGTTGTATCGCGTTTAGAAGACGTTTGAGCTGCGGTTCACTGCGGTTTCAACTGATCGACCGGACGCGGTCCTTGAGAGGACCGAACGCGGTGGTCAGTCTGACACGTGTTCCAGAGGGTAAACAGCGTAATCGGATGCGACTGTGAAATGATCGGCGCGTCCGGCCATGTTTCAGTAAGGTCCTGCGACGACCGGACGCGTCCGGTCATCACCGATCGAACGCGGTCGTGCGTCTGGTCTCATTACAGTAAGCTCCCTGCACGATCGGACGCGTCCGATCACTCCTGACCGGCGCGTCCGGTCACTCAGCCGAAATTTCAGAATTTCGACCGTTACGAGCGACCAGCGTGTCCGGTCACTTCGAGCGGCGCATCCGGTCACTCAGCCGAAATTTCAGAATTTCGACCGTTACGAGCGACCGGCGCGTCCGGTCACCCCGCGTTTTGCTGAGTTGGCAGGTAACGGTTCGTTTCGACTGTGGGGTGTATAAATACATCCCCACCACCTCTTTTAGAGGTCTCTTGCTCATTTGTTCAGCTGAGAAACACCTTTGAAGTGCAAGGGAGTGCAAGAGCCCTAGTGAGGATAGAGATTTGCGAATCAAAGTTTGAGAATCCTCTCTAGTGACAAGAGTGTAGCAAGTGTGCATCCATCTTCTCATTAGCCTTGTTGTGGTCAAGTGAGAGTTCTAGCTTGTTACTCTTGGTGATCACCATCACCTAGACAGTTTGGTGGTGATTGAGAGTTTGGTGATCATCCGACGAGATTGTGGGTGACCCAACTCAAGTTATGAGCGGTTTTAGGTGATTCGCCGTGACGGAGTGTCGAAGAATCAACCCGTAGAGAGCACTTGATCCTTGCGCGAATCAAGGGGGAGCTACACCCTTGCGCGGGTGCTCCAACGAGGACTAGTGGGGAGTGGCGACTCTCCGATACCTCGGCAAAACATCGCCGTGTTCCTAACCCTTACTTTCAAGCATTTTCTTTCGTGCATTACTTTCATTGCTTGTTTACTTTCCTAGAATTGTCATGCTAGTCTAGGATTGAAACTTAGGGTGCAAAACTTTTATCGGTAGAATCACAAGGAACACTAGTAGGCACTAGGGGTAAAGTTTGGCTTGTAGGATTTAATTCTTGCAATTAATTTTTAGAAAAGCCCAATTCACCCCTCTCTTGGGCATCTTGATCCTTTCAGCCTTGCCCTTCGTGGGAGCAGAAACGCCGTCTTCGGTGGGCGCCATCGATGGGCACTGCGGTCGTCGGCGTTGGCTGGCAATGGCAGGCAGAGAGCTACAGGGCGCGGCGGTGCTCCTGGCGTACCTCGAGAACTTGGCCGGCGCGGCGGACCACCTGGAGCGCTCGTCGCGGGCGTGGAGGTTCAAGGCGCGCCTCCTCGCCGACCTTCGGCACGCGCGTGGGGATGACGGACGGCGCCGCCAGCGCTAGCCAAAGCAACAGGGAGGGGGCGGACTGAGGAGCCGTCGGGCAGTCACGTTGGGGACTGGGGATGGGGAGTGGGAGTTTGGGGATTAGGGTTAGCTTCGTTATTGGGCCGGGCCAGTGCACTGCTGGGCTAGTACATGGGCTAGTGCCCTCTGCCCTGCTGGACCAAAGTCGGTTCTAAACCGAATTTAAATTTGGTATATTTCGAATATAATATAGAAATGTAGAAATCGAACGAACAAATGCCCAAACCAATTTTGTACCGAATTTCAAATTATGTACTCCGTATTTCGTTTTTGAATTTAGTATCCGTTTTTGTCCGCAAAAAACGAATTCGATCAGGTTAAATGTAGAAAACGACTACGGTTCGGTTCGAGATATTTCCGTATCGTTTTCATCATGTTGAAAACCTGACGTTGAAAAATATCTACGGTTCGGTTCGGTTCGGGAGACAAGGCAAAAGTTGAAAAATATCTAGCTTCACATCCAAACCTGACGAATCCAATCATCATGTTCCCCTGAGTAAACCACCACACACGCTTATATTCACATCTCCAACAACCACCCAAGCTTGGCACAAGCTGCTTGCCCAGAGTTTTCTCTCGCATTCCTCTTCGAGAGTAACACTGGCCATTCACACTTCGCATCCTCGCCGCTGAAACTCCTTGGCTTAGCTGCAGCCACTCCAACTCCGTGCTCCGCGTAGGTAAGCCTTTCGATCTGCATCTCCTTTACCTTCCTTTGTAGAACAAACAGTGAGCCAATGACAGTACATAACCACCACTACTAACAAGCAGTGTCTGATCCGCAGCATCTTCATCATCCAGCACCTTTTCAAGCGAGGATGGAGATCGCCATCAGCGCGGCGCGCTGGGCGGTGGGAAAAGCATTGGGCCCTGTCTCCGATGGCCTGCTGGAGTCGTGGGCAGCCTCTTCGAAGCTGGCGCCTAACATCCGCGCCCTCAGGCTGCAACTCCTGTACGCCCAGGGGATGCTGAACAACGCTCGTGGCAGGGACGTTTGCAACCCCGCACTGGGGCAGCTCTTGCAAGAGCTTCGCAACCAAGCGTACGAAGCCGATGATGTGTTGGACGAGCTGGAGTACTTCCGTGTGCAGGACGAGCTCGACGGGACCTATGAGACCACTGACGCCGATGCCCGAGGCCTCGTCGGGGGCCTTGTCCTCAACGCACGCCACACGTCCGGGGCTGTTGTCAGTAAGCTGAAACTCCCCTCATGCTCATGTGCTTCTGTGGTGTGCCAGCATCATAGAAAGCCAAAACTCAAGTTTGATCGGGTAGCCATGTCCAAACGGATGGTGGAAATAGTTGAACAGCTTAAGCCAATATGTGCCATGGTCTCTACAATACTTGATCTGGAGCTGCAGGGAACCATAGCCTCCACCGGCACCACTGCCTTACAGGGCATTGCTTTCACCCAAAGCACCAGAACCACGACCCCACAAATTATAGAGCCAAAATTATATGGGAGGGATAAAGTGAAAATGGATGTCATAGATGGAATAACCTCTAAATATCAGGCCAATAATCTCACTGTGCTATCAATAGTTGGTCCAGGAGGTCTCGGGAAGACAACACTCACACAACACATATATGAAGAAGCAAAAAGCCACTTCCAAGTCCTGGTATGGGTATGCGTCTCTCAGAATTTCAGTGCAAGTAGGCTGGCACAAGAAATCGTAAAACAGATCCCTAAACTTGACAATGAAAAGGGGAATGAAAGTGTTGAAGATCTGATAGAAAAAAGGTTGCAGTCCAAACGGTTCTTGCTTGTTTTGGATGACATGTGGACAGATCATGAAGATGAATGGAAAAAACTACTAGCTCCATTCAAGAAAGGGCAAACTGTAGGTAACATGGCAATTGTCACAACAAGAATTCCGAAGGTGGCACAAATGGTTACAACAGTAGGCTGTCCAATAAGATTAGAACGGTTAAACGATGAAGAATGCATGTGTTTCTTCCAGGAATGTGTGTTTGGTGATCAACAAACATGGCAAGGGCATACTTATTTGCATGATTTTGGGTTTGAAATAGTGAAGAGGTTGAAAGGTTTCCCTCTTGCAGTAAAAACTGTTGGTAGATTACTAAAAACTGAACTTACTGTAGACCATTGGAGAAGAGTATTTGAGAGTAAAGAATGGGAATATCAGGCAAGTGAGGATGATATTATGCCAGCATTAAAGCTTAGCTACAACTATCTTCCTTTCCATCTACAACAATGTTTTTCCTACTGTGCCTTGTTCCCTGAAGATTATGAATTTGGAAGAGAAGAGTTAATCCACTTGTGGATAGGACTAGGATTGTTAGGCCCCAATGATCAAAACAAGAGAATTGAAGATATTGGACTAGGTTATGTAAGTGACTTGGTTAGTCACGGCTTCTTCCAAGAGGAAAAAAAACGAGATGGCCACCCTTATTATGTTATCCATGACCTACTCCATGACTTGGCAAGAAATGTTTCAGCTCATGAATGTATTAGCATACAAGGGTCTAATGTGTGGTCAATACAAATTCCTGCATCTGTACATCACATGTCCGTCATCATAAATAATTCAGATGTCCAGGACAAAGCAACCTTTGAAAATTGTAAGAAAGGCCTTGATACACTTGGTAAAAGATTGAAAGCTAGAAACCTACGTACTTTGATGTTATTCGGAGATCATCATGGAAGCTTTTGCAAGATATTTAGTGGTATGTTTCGGGATGCAAAAACCCTTCGTGTCATTTTCTTATCTGGTGCATCGTATGATGTGGAGGTTCTGGTGCACAGTTTCTCACAGCTTGTCCATCTTCGTTACTTAAGGATAAAGGGTTATGTATTAAATTTAAGAAGTCTATTTGGTAGTATATCAAGATTTTATAACTTGTTGGTCCTAGATATAAAAGAATGCGGCACTTTTCCTTATATAGAGACAAAAGGGATGTGTGCTTCTACAAGAAATATGAGCAACCTAGTGAAAATTCGTCATTTTCTTGTGCAAGATAATTCTTATCATTGTGGAATTTTTGAGATTGGGAAACTCAAATCTATACAAGAACTAAGGAGATTTGAGGTTAAAAGAGAAAAACATGGCTTTGAACTGAATCAATTAAGGCAATTGCTACAGCTCCAAGGGTCGCTGGAGATTCATAATCTTGAAAAGTTTGAAGCAACAACAGAAATGGAAGGAGCCAAATTAGTCCACATGTACCACTTAAATCGGTTACAATTACATTGGGACCGAAACCAGTCTAATAGGGACCCAAAAAAGGAACAAGATGTTCTTGAAGGCCTTAAGCCACACAATAATCTTCAAGAAGTGTGCATTAGAGGACATGGAGGTCACACATACCCTACTTGGCTATGTACAGACCACTCTGTTAAGAATTTGGAATGCCTTTGTCTCGATGGTGTAGCGTGGAAAAGTCTTCCACCTCTGCTAGGAGAGTTCTTGATGGTTGGTGAAGAGCAACCAAGCATCACTGGCCAAATCTTTCATAATCTGAAGAGGCTAGAACTTGTCAACATAGCAACTCTGAAAAAATGGAGTGCAGATAGCCCTTTCTCTACGCTAGAGGTACTCACTGTTCAGGATTGTTCTGAACTTACAGAGTTGCCATCTCCGCACATGTTTCCCATCCTACAGCAGATCTATATTTCAAGATGTGAGAAACTAGTTTCAGTGCCACCAATTCCTTGGAGTAGTTCTCTGTCCGAAGCTGAACTCGAGAGAGTGGGGGCGAGTATTGAGGACATAGATTACAATAAAAATGAACAAAAAATGAGTATAGAATTCAGAAAGGATGCTCTTGATCGTGAACTCTGGAATGTATTGGTCTTCAGTAATCTGAGTGCAATAAAGGAGTTCCAGATTAGGACATGCCCACCTGTGCCTCTACATCAGCTGCAGCTACTAAACTCTCTGAAGATCCTGAAGATACGTAACTGTAGTAGTGTCCTGTGGCCGGCTGAAGGTGAGAATGATTCCCCATTCGAGTTCCCAGTTGAACAGCTCGAGATATCTGATTGTGGTGCCACTGTGAAGGAATTGACACAGCTAATCTCTTATTTCCCTAACCTCTCAACGTTGGGACTATCGAGGTGTGATAACAAGCAGGCAGGAGGAGCAGAGGAAATAGAAGCTACAGCAGGAGGACAGCCGCCCTTGCCCCTCCAATTAAAGGAGTTGCTTCAAAATCAGAGCTCCCTCAGATCACTAACTATATGGGATTGCCCCATGCTTCTATCCTCCAATTCGCTCCCCTCTTTTTGTTGCCCTTTCCCGACCTCCCTGCAGTCCCTCAAGCTTGGTGGTGCAAAGGATGGCATGCTTACGCTGGCTCCTCTCACAAATCTGACCAAATTGGTCCTAGATGATTGTGGGGGTCTTAGATCTGAGGACCTATGGCATCTCCTCGCCCAGGGCCGTCTCAAGGAATTAGAAATCTGGGGTGCGCACAACTTACTTGATGTCCCAGAGCCTTCGCGGATGTGCGGACAAGATCTTCCCCAGCATAGGTCCAGGCTGCAGGCGCTCGAAACGGATAGGGAAGCAGGAGGCGCCGTTGCTGTGCCCATCGGTGGCCACTTCTCTTCCTCTCTCACCGAGCTAGCGCTTGATGAGAACCACGACATGGAGCACTTCACAAAGGAGCAATCAGAGGCTCTGCAGATGCTCACCTCCCTCCAGCTTCTTCGAATTGAGTTATACTCTAGGCTGCAGTCTGTGCCAGAAGGGTTCAGTGGGCTTCCCAACCTCAACAGATTAGACATCTGGTCCTGTGGCTCCTTCCGGTCGCTACCCAAGGGCGGCCTTCCAAGTTCACTGGTGGAACTACGTATCTCATTCTGTGGTGCCATCCAGTCACTGCCCAAGGGCACCCTCCCAAGTTCCCTGACAGTACTAGGGATAACTTGTTGCAGTGCCTTCCGGTCGCTACCAAAGGAAAGGCTTCCAAATTCACTGACAACATTAGTGATCAGAGGCTGTCCTGCTTTCCAGTCGCTGCACCAGGGCAGCCTCCCGAGGTCCCTTCAAAGGCTAGATGTCAGGGGTAGCAACAAGAAGGTACGGAGGCAGTGCCAGAAGCTGCAAGGAACAATACCGATAGTTTACCTATGATACTAATCCAAGGTAACAAACACTTCCCTTTTTTGCACTATTCTCCAAAAAGTCCCACCCAAGGATCTCCCATGTTCATTACAGAATCTGAAGTAGTTCAAATTTTGTTTGGTACCCCTGTCCCTTTTTACCAAGTTATTGTATGATCAATCACATTTTTCGTTGCCAACTGTGTGCAGGGTTCTTTCTGGATACATTCTCTTCTACTAGGCTGATATGACAAGCCCTGCTCCTGACACCTGGTCCATTCCATGCATTGTGAGAATCTTTTTCTTGTTTTTGTTCAGTGACATTAGAGAAATGTTACTCTTTTTCTTGAGTCTTTCGAAAATACTTCTGTCCAGTTGTATAATAGTATCCTTGCATAAGATCTGCCACAGTATATGACATTTAGACCGAACATGCAGGCCCTTTCCTTATTCACTTATTGTTGTTTACGTTTTACCCAGACTGCTTGATTCTCAGATTTATTTGTTTTAGCGACATTTTAATATTGAGTTTGTGCTAAGTAATGTCTACCTCAGATGTTGCACTATGGCTTGGGTCTTGTGAAAGTGTTACATTGCACTGTATGCAAGGGGCCACAGTATTCTGAAACACCCCTCTTCCAGTATTCTCTAATTATTAGCTTCCTCCATCCTTTCCAAACATTAGAACTTGTGCTGGGATTTTAATCTTAAATCATTCATTAGCTCATATATGAATTTCTTAACATAGCATACATGGTCCAAATGAGGACACTACGATTGAGTTCTTTTATTCCAGTTTGGTTTCGGGCCTAGACAAGATGTAACCTGGATATCGAACATGTTTTTTCAGGTTGTGATTGGTGGACCATTTTCAGCAGGCATTGAGCAAATTATTCGTGGCAGGGCATTCTTGACACGTACAGTCTCCCGTGATATCTGCTTGTGATCCTGGCGTCAAGAGCTCTACAAAATGCATAGATCGGGATAATGGAATGCTGTATCAACACTGTTACATCAGCATCAAATTCCAAATGATGTGCCATTGGTGAGTTGTATCGTGAAACCTCACCTACTACTTCATCTGAATTTGATAGGTTCCCATCTGTTTTTCAATTCTTCTAACTGATCAGCGCAAACTATCCTTTCCAGTCCGTTGAATTGCCTGACGTGAACCTCCAGCTGCTGGGAGGACATGAGTGTCAGAACACTGTAGTCAAGGTAGCAATACTTCCAAGCCAATTTGCTGCTGACAGCCCATCCATCCAGTTTCATCGAAGTGACATTTCTCCAGTGTTAATTTTGTTTCATTACTTGAAGCACGATTATGAACGGGGCTAAAATATTAGAAGGCTGAACATTTGACTCTCTCTGGTTCTTCTTCGTTCATTTGTCTGTTTTTTGTTTATCACACGCATTCGCTGATGTAAATTCCACTTATCGCATGGTTTTGGTAAGCTAAGGATGGGATATCTCTCTCTGACGCTTCGATCGAAGCCGGCTTAGAGGATCGGAGTCCCAACTTCCTGGGAGGGGCCAATTTCTCACAGCAGAGGAAGCCTCGGTGTCCGGGCTCGATGGCGCATCCACTGTACTCATCAATGGTGGTTAAACTCTGCTATAACCTGCATGCTATTGACATCCCTCCCCTTGTTAGTAGCGTTGTCAGTCGCTGATGCTTGAACTATGTCCCAGCACATATGGAAGCATCTGCAAAGGCCTTATCAGAAGCGAAAGGAACTGTCAAACCCAGAATGGCTAATGAAAAGGAACATCTTGCGTTTGCTGAGCAGAGCAGCTTCTCTCAGGTAGTGGGGCTACTCATCCCTTGCTGAACATTTCTGAAATTTTTTACTATGGTGGCAGGCGCATGAGCGAAAAAAAAGAGTTAAGGCAGAAGTTGATAAAGACACGTTTCTGAAACATGGTGCAGGTCAAACGACGCCTGACGTCGCGCTACTGAGAGAGGCGAGCATAGGCATCGCATCGCCGGAGGAACCTCCCGCGCGACTCCGGCCTCCTCCCTGACCCTGAAAAAAGTATGGATAGCTGCGACACGCGATCAGGCATCGAGTACCGTGGACATCGATCGGTGGCGTCATCAGCGGCGCGCCGGAACCCGAGAGCACGTTGACGATCTGTTGGACGGCCGGTCCATCGTCGAGCTCTGGAAGAAAGGCCATGGTGATCGATTGGGTGGTGCCAAGACACGGCGCCGTTCCCCTGCGACGACCTGATCAGTGCCGCTGCCGCCTCACAGCTCCTGGAGCTGGAGGGAGAGCAGAGTCGCGGCTCCTGCATCTCGTCGCGGCCGTACCGCGACAGCTGGTGCGGCTGCATTAGATGAGTGGAAGTGGAAGCTGCACCTGCACTCAACTCTAGCACGGAGGTGATGCTGAAGCTGTACCGGCCGGCTCCTGAGTCCTGATGGCCCGAGAGATCATTCGAGATGGGAAAGAAAGAAGGAAAGATCTCCAACGCTTTCTTCTTTTCCTTGGGTGGATAGATTCTGAGATGGATCGTTCCTGTACGTGGTGTGCATCTTTGGGTGCTCAACTGCATGTGATATTTCTGTTTGAAATTTTATGTACATTGGCAAGTCATCACAAGATCTGCATTGCTAAAAAGAAAGATTGCTTTCGACGTATAATTTCCCTCAACTTTAAAATAGAATACTTGGCATACACCGTTAGTTCAAGTATCATATTGATGAAGATGGTATCAATGTCTGTCTGTCTGGATGAACACTCATATACTCCAACTGTATAGTACTGCATACATGTATTTCCGTTTGAGCGGAAGACGAGTCTGTCGTTGGCTGCAAAGCGGGGCGTGCACGGGTAATGTCAAATGTGCCAAGTGCCTACTGTTTGGCCAAGTAGTGGTCTGGACTCTGAACTGGAGGGTGACTTGGCTTTAAGGAGCGCGGCCTGCTCTTCACGTCGCCATCCACCACACCAAAAATGTCAACTACTTTGCTGCCTGGCTGGAGCCGCATTGTTTGCCACTTTGCCTGCCCGGCTTTTGCTTTGCTTTGCTTTCCGACCGCAGAAATATCACATGTCTGAATGTCTGATGATACCGATGGAGACGGGTACGATGATGCCAAGTGCCCACTGTTTCGTCACGTAAGATGCCATGGTTTTAGGCCCGTTTGGTGGATCTTCAGCCCGCTTCGACTCCGACAGTCCGACTTGTCCACGCATCACAGTCCGTATAAACCAAGTGCTTCGAGATGGTGGCTTTACCTTGGCCATCCTTCTCTCTCTCCTCCCTGCCATCTTTTCCTCTTACAAGTAAAAAAATTAAGGAATACAACTCTTGCTGACGTGGGAGGGTCTAGCACCATCCTATTGTCCGGGCAGCCGCAATCGAGAAGATAAGCAGTAAGTAAGGCTTATGTGGCACTACTAGGTAACTCTGCTCCTTCAAGGTAACTGTGAAATTTGGTACTCTCTCCTATGAAGAAATCGATTTCTGGAGTTATCTTAAGTCAAAATTTTTATGTTGGACCAAATTTATAGAAAAAGATATAAATATTTGTGACACCAAATGATCACACATTATGAAAAATATAGTTTATGCTGTATCAAACGATACTAATTTGGTGTCATAAATCTTGGTGCTCTTTTTTATAAATTCGGTCAAATTTAAAAAATGACTTAAGACAGCCCTAGAAATTGAATTGATTTACGACAGATGTAACAATAGTTAAAAGATTCTTCAATCGATAGTAAGCTTCTCGACAGTGCTAGTGCCCAGATGTCCGTACATACGCCATTGTCTGGACGCCGGCGCCTGCACTCCATCTCCCCCCGCGTACCTACATCCCGCACTCACCTACGCAGGGGCCGCGTCGCCCGACTGCACGTGGGGAGTCCCCGCTCGCGCCCCTCCACTTATCACGTGGCCTGCAGTGTAGCAAGTGGCCTCCTTCGCTTATCGCGTGAAACTGTGTAATTAGTTTTTTTATTTCATCTATATTTAATTCTTCGTATAAGTATCGTAACCATTTGATATGACACTTTTGGAATTTTGAATTTTGAATCTAAACACTGCCTCGTACGGATAGATACTCTAGTCGATGAATGGAAGTGGAAGCTGCACTGCACTGAGGTAGGCCGTACGTAGTAGGGAGTGGTGGGTGGTGATGCTGAAGCTGAACCGGCCGGCTCCTGGGTCCCGATGGTCCGAGGGATAATTCGAGATGGGAAAGAGAAAAGACCTCGAATGCCTTTCTTTTTTCCCTCGGATAGATAGATTCTGCGATGGATCTTTCGGCGTTCCAGTGGTGTGCATCTTTGGCCTTTGGGTGGTCAACTGCATGTGACACCTGCCTGACACACGCGTGGACGGCAAGGATGGCATCGTCTGTGGTGATAGGGATGGCACATTGGCACATCCTCATCCTGTGGTCGTCGCAGCACGCTGTTTTGTGTACGTAGTACCAGACTGCCGGCCTTTGGTAGGATACTCGTGCACCTCCTTTCTCTCATTTTTTTTTTGAAAAGACGACAAAATAAACTTCTGCTGTAATTTTTATTAGACAGAGAAATATATGATGAAACGAATGAAGTACATCTTAGGTCTTGTTTAGTTCTAAAAATTTTCTTTTCGTCCCATCACATCGAATCTTTGACGCATGCATAGAACATTAAATATAAATAAAAAATAACTAATTATACAATTTTATTAGAAATCGTGAGACGAATCTTTTTAGCCTATTAGTTCATAATTGAACATTAATTGCTAAATAAAAACGAAAGTACTACATTAGCCAAGCTAAAAAAATTTCCCGAACTAAAGAAGGCCTAAGTTTGCCCGAAGCAAAATTTTCACTCTTAACTACCGACGTTTTGAAATCCTGTGTACTCTCTCTTTTTTTTTGCCATAAAAGTTTTATGTACATTAACAACACAAGATCTGCATTGCTAGAATGGAAAAAAAAGATATTTTCACGATACGTTTTCCCACATCAAGTTTGAAATATGAGCAGTATACTTTTATGCTTATACCGTTAGTTGAAACATCGTATTAAAGACGGTAACAGTGTCTGTCTGGATGAGGATGAACTCGTGTTTCCGTTTCAGCACAAGAAGAAGAGTCAGGGTGTGTTTAGTTCCGCGAAAAGGTGTAAAAAAAGTACTATAGCACGTTTTAGCTTTATTTGGTAAATAGTGTCCAATCGTTGACTAATTAGGTTCAAAACGTTCGTCTCGCAAAGTACAACCAAGCTGTACAATTAATTTTTGATTTCATCTACATTTAGTACTCCATACATGTATCACAAGTTTGATGTGACGGGAAATCTTTTGTTTGCACAGTGCTTTTTTTTAGAACTGAACACAGCCTCAGTCGTTGGCCGGAAAGCGCGCGGATTGTGGCACGGGAACTACTGTACCCAGTGTCCACTGTTTGTTTTGGCAACTAGTGGTCTCGGCTCTGAACTGGTCGCATCCGGGAACTAAAGTTTAGCGTGTCAAGAGTAAACGTAAGCTAATTATAAAACTAATTACACATATGGAGACTAATTTGCGTCTCGTAAAATTAGTTTCAATATGTACAATTAGTTTTATAATTAATCTATGTTTAATACTTTAAATTAATGTCAAACATTTGCTGTGACTTTAGTCCCTGAACCAAGCAGACCCAACACGTGGCCCTGCAACTAACCTACAAAAGGTTCCCTCCTCTTGACATCGTTATCCACCACACCAAAAATGTCAACTTGGCTGGCTGGCTGGAGCCTTTTGCCACTTTGCCCGCGTGGCTTTGCTTTCCGACCGAAGAAATATCTCACATGTACTGTTTGATACCGATGGAGACGGCTACGATGATGCCAAGTGCGTGCCCACGTACTCCTAGGCTGTGTCTAGATGTGTAAAAAGGTGTAAAAAAAATACTGTAGCATGTTTTGGCTTTATTTGATAAATAGTGTCCAATCGTTGACTAATTAGGCTCAAAACGTTCGTCTCGCAAAGTACAACCAAGCTGTACAATTAGTTTTTGATTTTATTTACATTTAGTACTCCATGCATGTATCGCAAATTTGATATGACGGGGAATCTTTTGTTTGCACAGTATTTTTTTTAGGAAGTAAACACAGCCTAGGCGCGTTTGATGGATCTTCAGCCCATTCCTGAGTCTGAGTCATATCCGTGCACTCTGCATTCTAGTAAAGATCGAGGCCGTTTCTAGTGTTCTTTTCAAAAATAAAATTTGAAACCGGCTATATCAGTAAGGAAAGTAGAGGATAATAATAATAAAAATATAAATGGCAGGTAAAAACTATACTAATTTTGAACAGTATATTATTATACAGTAAATAAAATCTTCAAATGTATGATATTTTGTACTCTCTACAGAAAAGTTGGGAGTGACGTGGCAAGTTGTAGACTAATTTTTTCTTTTTTTAAAAAAAAACTGTTATGGATGCCTTTACCGGAGTACGGAGTAGCTACGTGATTATCTCCTAGCCTGGCTTACACGTGGCAGGAATGAGACGTCAGGCACGCACGCAGGGAGCTAAAAACCAGAAGATGAGTAGTATTGACTGAGGTGGCATGCATATATAGCGACAGGCAGAGATCCATGAAATTTCCAACCAAGGGGGGAAAAAAAGTATCTTGTCACGTACCACTCTAATGCATGGCATTAATGTGAACACCCAAAGGGGATCGATATATATAGCAGGCACCAGGCAAAGCCTTCTCTTGCGATTGCGACCCGGTCATCTCAGCTGGCCATCGTGCTCACGCCATATGAGGTCTCCCTAAAATACAGCAAAGAAATTTTATATAAACATAATAATATAGAATTTCACGGGATCAAATTATTTAGAAAACAATACGCAAAAAAGTAGTAAAAGTACGCGTTTGGAGGAGCTCAGAGTTTCATCAGAGACGTGATTAGCAGCGTTCGGTGCCCGAGATCGTCGTAGCTTTGGGCCAGGTGGAGATGGAGCATTAAGGATACTGCAGATTTGCAAAAATAATAATAATAAAAATAAATAATCTATCCCATCCCCCGGAAGTTGATGTTCCTCTTCTTAAAGAATTTATATTAAACATAATAATAAATCCATTTATTAAGATTATCATATAAATCAAACTTCATTACTACGATCCCCGATGATATAACATATACTTTGATAAGTGCTGAGACAATGTACTTGCACTCCTAATCAATCAAAAAAATGTGAATACTGGCCCCCGGGTGAATAAAGCTGATGAGCAGGGTGCAGGGAGCACCGAAAGCCGGGCGCACGGGCACGGCATGGGTATACTGTACTGATACTGTGACCGGCTGCCCGCTGTTTGGCAAGTGGCCTCGTGCCCTCTCCTCTCGTGGGCCGTGGGCGCCTGTACTAGACTACCACAGGAACCGTGGAAATGAAAAGGCTCCTTCCTTCCCTTTCGTATCAGCGTCAGGCAGGGATAATAATGACACGAAACATCAGGAAAAGCGTTGCGGCAAGGGACCGTACCGGACCGCAGAAGAAGAAATATCTAGGCCTTGTTTAGTCGACGAAAAGTTTGAATTTTTTTAACTATAGCATTTTCATTTATTTGACAATTAGTGTTTAATTATCGACTAACTAGGCTTAAAAGATTCGTCTCGTAATTTATAACTAAATTATGCAATTAGTTATTTTGTTACCTATATTTAGCGCTCCATGCATACGTCTAAAGATTCGATGTGATGGAGAGAGTGAAAAAATTTCAACTTTAGCCTTCATCTAAACAAGGCCCTAGCTAGTCTGTGTTTTTTATTGCAAATTATGTAGTATACACGCTCTACACGCTATATGTATATAGTAGATTGATGCGTCCGGCCGTGTGGATGGAGACGTGTGGAGACAAGGTGGTAAATACCGTGTCTTATGCTACAGAACGGAATGGTGTTTAGCTGAGAGTGTGTTTAGTTGCCCTGTAAAATTTTTAGAAGCGCAGTAACTCTTTCGTTTGTATTTGATAATTAGTGTTCAATTATGGACTAATTAGGTTCTAAAGATTCGTCTCGTGATTTATGACCAAACTGTGTAATTAGTTATTTTTTATCTATATTTAATGCTCCATACATGTCCAAAGATTCCATGTAACGGGAAACCTTGTAAAATTTTTGGAACTCTGAAGGGCCCTGAGTTGGTTGAACCGTAAGAATTCCTGCTGCATACTAATACTGTATATCGGTGGAAGTCTTAGACTAGCCACAGTGGGATACTCTAAAGCTTTAGAGTATGAATATAGAGTAAAAACTGCTGCACTGGGTACTCTAAAACGATACTATATCATTTCTCTCACTCTATATTTAGAGTAGTACAGTGCTTACTCTATAGTGGGTAGTGGCGGGCCCCACTAGCTAAACAAAGGAAAAAATGTTATAACTCACAAACCAAAAAATCCAAATTAAATTTCGATTGCACCATTAAATTCGTCTCAATAAATCCTTCAAAACTAGATCACACATGGATATATTTAGATAAAGTGACAAGTGAGTCCCACAGTGGATAGAGTGAATAGAGGATGATATAGACGATGGATGGGTGCGGGAGAATTGAGTATAGAGGAGATAATCTTGCTGACTAGGACGTACATAGGATGAATATATATAGCTCCGTGAGTGCGTAGGATGAATATATAGCTCTGTGAGTGCGGATAGCCTTAGTGTAACTTATATGGAGGTTGGGATAAAATTAAAAAAAACCCGTTCTTTTTTCTGAAAAGAATAACTCCCACGACAGACGTGGAGAATCCAGCAGCAGCACCCACCGATTTGGCGACTCCCGTTTCCTTGCCTGCTCGAGCTCGACGCGTGGCCTGAGTGCGAGACGGGCAGCCGAACCCTGCGGGGAATGGAAACAGGAAACGTCAAAAGTCCCAACCAAGGGAAGAATGCACAACGCTGTATGCCACTTGAGGCTACCAATACCGCCGGCCCCCTGACCCAAAAAATCTGGGAACGGAGCTGACGTCACGCGGCTCCCGGGGTCGGTCAGCCCTCAGCCGTTGGTGACGCAAACAACGGCTGGACGACCTGGAGACGACGAAACGAAACCGCTCCAGGAAGTACGGCGCGGCGCGCGGGCCCACGTGTCGGTCGCACCGGACCGGATAACGAAACCGTGGACTCCTCTGGGAGCCTGCCACCCTCGGACGCCCGCCGTCGGTTTTGCCGCGCCTCGCTTTCCGCGGCGGTGGCCGCCACACCGACAGCGACCACCCGCGCCATCCTCTCCCTCCCTCGCCGCCTGGCCGATGATGGGTTCGGGCCCGTCCAGGTCCAGACGACCAGACCCCATCGGCCCGTCCCCCCTGTCCTGTTGGCCCGCTCGCGATGGCAGGAAAAGGAACAGCCCACGGTTTTGCTCGCGCTCCCCCGCCCCGTCACCCCTCCTCCGGGAATTTTTTTTTATTTTTAGCCCAAATTTGAAACAAATTTTAAATTTAACCCGTCTTTCAAAAAAATTTTAAATCTAACCCGTTTGGCCCCGCCACCATGCATGGCGGGGCAAATGCACTGAACCCCGCCATGCATGGTGGCGGGGTACAGATCCGACGTGGCAGGGGCGGCAGACCACCTCGCCAGCGTGGCAGGGGTGTACCCCGCCATGATCCATGGCGGGGTTGCCCTAACCCGCCATGATGCATGGCGGGGTACACCCCCGGCAATATAAAAGCCCGGGCACTTCTTGTTTTTGGTCATTCACCCATTCCATTTCCCGCAGCGCTCTAGAACTGAGCTCCCTCACCCATTCCATTTCTCCGGCGTCCCTCCGTCGTCCCCGTCAGGTATCGGCCCATCGTCGCTCCTTGTTCCGGCCACCCCTTCTTTGTGTGTATCGTTTTGTGTTGAAATCGTTTCGTTTTTTTAGATGGAGGACTCGTATCGTGAGTCGATTTGGAGGAAAAAGGGTTGTCCTAGAGAGATGTCACGTCTTCACGTTGTCGTTGTTAGTGTTTGTCGTTTGTAGTGGCGTACAAACTTTGTGTCGTGTACTTTGTCAGTGTTGTACTTTGAAACATGTCGTTGTAATATTTTCGTTATCACATCGTCATTCGTTTCATTTGTTGGTCCAGTCACTAAGATTGTTATGTGGTTTATCGCGGCAGTGTATAAATACAGTTTCTTAGTGCAAGAACTGTGTTTCGTTTTGCGAACACTGATCGTCACAAATGCAGGAAGTCATTTACAGCAAGTTTATGGCAGGGGTCGAATCGAAATTAGTTAACGACAACGGATCGTCACAAATAATTAGGTCAACGGATCGTCACAAAGATTAAACGAGTGTTACCGACTACATTAGTCGAACCGAAATAACCAAGTGGAGTACTGATGATAATATGTGTCCGGCGTCTGCTACTCTACTAATCGCCTGGGGTGTAGGGGTCTCGCGGTCTCCGTCGCCTCCTTGGATTCGTAGGGACCACGTTGCTTGTCCAGCCAACGTCTGTGCGGTCCCGCTGCTGCCTCTCGCGTTGTCGCCTATGTCCACGATCGAGCTGCTGCGTCGACGACGGTCCCTGCAAGCAAGCAACCTGATGAGCTACTATAAATGTTGATCTAAGAACAATAAAATTAAAGAGAAAGCAAAGCATACGAACCTGTTGCTCGGCTGGTGTGTAGTTCTCCTGCTGTGTGTAGTCGAACCCCTGTGTAGCAAAAGGAGCACCGTAGAGCTGTGAGGCACCCATCTCCTCGTGACCGGTGTAACCCCACTGTGGAACGTCCTCTTCGTCGTCGTCGTCGTCGTCGTCGTCGCCACTCGTCGTGTCGTACTGAAGTGCCTCATCCACATCGTCCGCAGCCGCTGGACCCTTCCCTCTATCCTGCGGAGTACGAATAGACGAGGACGCAGCTCTGGTGTCGCTAGCAGAAGCAGCTGTGGTCGACATCGTGTGGCTCCTGGACCACGTGGGGTTGTACGGTATGTCCAAAGTCGTATCCGCACAGCTCAGCTTTTGAGCCAACTTTTTGCAGCCTTTTTTCATTCTCTACAGATTAAGATGACAACAAGCATTATTAAGCGTGAATTTTAAAAGTAACTGAGTTGTAGTCACGAATGTTACTATCAAAAGTACCTTGACGAAGGCGCGAAGAGGGTTCGTCTTGTCGTCCCTAGTCCGAAAAAGTTGCCTGGAAGCTTCCTCGGAGTAGTTCGACAACTGTTGTGCCTACAACATCACACAACGTTAACTCGATCATTTCAATTGAAATTTAAACCCCTTACCTCGTTTTAGAATATAAGTGCAAAGTACTTACCACGTATCTATTGAGAGGCGCCCTAAGAAGTTGTGTTTGCCTCCTTTGCGCATCGTCGAACGCATCGGCGATGTCATCCTCATCGGCCGCATCTGCAGGCATGTTCGTGTACGGGACCATGAGATGCGTCCTCGTACTTCGCTGCAGCCATTGAAGGTACTCCATCCATCTTCCCGGGTGGTGCGTCGGAATTTGGTTGATCTGACGAGGAGTCCTGTTATACCATCTGTTCAAATATTGGTCGTGCGTCAACGCTCCTCATTCTCAACATTCTCCAGCACCAACTCAGCCATGCCGACATTCGAACCTTGGATGACCCTATTGTATCGGGACCACTCTGCTTGGTTGCACAAGTCCATCATGACATAGTGTGCCCTATTCTTTCCAACATCGAACCTACCCTTTAGTGTGAAAGCCTCGCCAAACTTCAAACTCAAACGGTCACATAGATCGCGGAAACTAGGGGTGCCATCAAACCATTCCAATTCTTCATACATATCCTCAAACTGGCAATCCTCTCTCCTAACACTTCCTCCGTAAAAAACTCTTACACCGTAATCCATCTACAAAACGATTTGACATCTCATTATTAAATGACCATTATGGTACTACTAATTACTACATAACTAACTAAATAACTAATATTACCTAATAAGTCAACTGTGTCGTCAATAACAAATCATCGTTACCAAACTAAATAACTTAATAACTAATATTACCTAATAACTAAATAACTAATAGGTACGTAACTAAATAACTAAAAGTACCTAATAAAATCCGAATAACTAATAATCGTTAACTAATTAACTAATACCTAAACAACTAATAATCGTAAAAACTAATAATTCAATATCTAAACAACTAATAAAAACAAATAAATAACTAAACAACTAATAATTCAATCACTAAACAACTAATAACTAAACAACTAATAATCGTAACAATTCAATAACTAAATAATACAATGACAAATAAATAAATAACTAAATAAATAATAAAAACTTATTAATATTTACTACAAATATATAATTTAAACGACAAAGTAAACAAAATTACCGTAAAAATTTATCGGGGTCGCGGCGCGGGAACGAATGCCGGAGACGCGGCCGAGGGCGCGGTCGCCGGGGGCGCGGGAGACGACGCGGTGGCGCGGACGGCGGTTGCGGCCGGCGGCGTCGCGGCGGGCCGCGGCGTCGCGGCAGCGGGGTCGCGGCGGGGGCCGGCGAGGCGCGGCCGGGGCGCCCGGAGGGCGGTGGGGCGCGGCCGGGGCTGCCGGGGGGCGGTGTGGCGCGGCCGGGGCGGCCGGGGCGCGGCGGAGGTCCTCTGGCGGCGCGGGGACGGCGCGGGGACGACGGGGGGCGCCGGGGGACGGTGGGGCGCGGTCACGGCGGCACGGACACGGCGCGGGGAGGCCGGAGGCGGCGGAGACGGCGGGGAGGCGCGGGGAGGGCGGAGAGGCGCGGGGAGGGCGGAGAGGCAGCGGGCGGGGGCGAGGCCGGGGCGCGGCTTATATTTAAGCCGCGCCCCGCCGTGGCCGGTGGCGGGGTATACCCCGCCATGGATAATGGCGGGGTACACCCCTGCCACGCTGGCGAGGTGGTCTGCCACCCCTGCCACGTCGGATCTGTACCCCGCCACCATGCATGGCGGGGTTCAGTGCATTTGCCCCGCCATGCATGGTGGCGGGGCCAAACGGGTTAGATTTAAAATTTTTTTGAAAGACGGGTTAAATTTAAAATTTGTTTCAAATTTGGGCTAAAAATAAAAAAAAATTCTCCTCCGGCTACTGCTTATAGTCGCCTGCTGCCGCGGCCCTTCTCGCTTCCACCACCCACCCACCCTCTGCGCTGCGCTTGCCTGCCTGCTTCGCCTTCACCACTCCGTGCGGCCACCGCGTTCCGGCAGCTCCTCGTCTCCACTTCGTGCGCCGGCGCTGTTTACATCTCGGTTTTTTTTTCTTTTTTCTTTCGTGCGCCTGTCGATGAAGGTGGCGGCGACGACGGGAGCGGGGGGAGTGCAGGTGCAGCTCGACCTCGGCCTCGAGGCGGCGGCCCCCAAGTCAGCGGCGCCGCCGGAGCCCGCGGCTGCGCCGATGGAGCGGGAGGCCAAGAGGCGCCGGGTGCACGCGGTGCCGGGCCCGCCGGCCGGGGCAGGAGGAGGAGGGGCGGGGCGCCGCGGCCGGAGGCGCCGCGTGCAGGCCGCCACCGCCGTGCGGCGGCTCTTCCAGGCGTGCCGCCACGTCTTCAGGGGCCCCGGCACCGTGCCCAAGCCCGCCGAGGTCCAGCTGCTCCGCGACATGCTCGGTACGTGCGTGCGTCACCCCGCTCCCCCTTCCCTACCCCTCTCGTCTTCTCTTCATTCCTCTCTTCTTTGCCGCTGCTGCAAGTCTCTGCAACTGAACTTGGTGAGGAGGCTAGCTGTCTCTCTGACAAGTAGACTAGTGCTATTGCTACTGGCTAGTTCTTCGTTGGGACAAAAGGGTGCTGCAACTTCGTCAGCTTTGGTCCATGACCGATTCAATCAAAAACTGAAACATTTCTTAACTGATGAATAATTTGTATGATCGGGAACGAATAATTGGCATGCTGAGCTTTTTGTGAATCGGCAAGGCCTGCGGGTGCTCTGTTCAAGTCTACTAGATAGGAAGTACTTACCTGCTCCTGCTTACTATGTTCAGTTCTATTATGACAATGCTTGGCGAAATGCAGTAGGCCAAGAGCATTTTCAGTCACCATCTTGTCCTATAGAATAGTATGCATCTGTTCAGTGCATCCGTTTACTGATTTTGAATTCCTGCTCCTACCGTTTGCAGACAGAATGCGACCAGAGGATGTTGGCCTAAGCCCAGATCTGACGTACTTCAGGACTATGGACGCCACTCAGGGCATCCCGACAATCACGCACACGACCATCTACAAATGCCCGAATTTCTCGGTACGCAGCAGTAACCGTGTTAAGGCTCCAAGCTCAATTTTGATGTACAAAAAACCTCCTTTAACTTTTCCGATGTCCTTGCATTGACATGGCAGATGGTTATCCTGTTCTTGCCACGAAACTCGGTAATCCCTCTCCACAATCACCCCGGAATGACGGTGTTCAGCAAGCTGCTCCTCGGGTCGATGCATATCAAGTCATACGATTGGGTCGATCCTGAACCTGATCCTTCTGCGAGCACCTGTTCTTCATCGTCGTCATCCGATGGTCAATGTAAGCTTTCTCCTCACTATTATTGTCATCGGCTTTGTTGTCTGTTCTGTTGTTAACCCTCTGTACCAGATATATATCTTCTAATGCTAAGATTTTGTTTTCTGCAGTGAGACTGGCAAAACTGGTGGTGGATGATGTTTTTAAAGCGCCGTGCGACACCTCGGTCCTGTACCCAACAACCGGAGGGAACATGCACCGGTTCACCGCCATTGCGCCTTGCGCGATCCTCGACATTCTTGGGCCCCCGTACTCCATAGAGGAGGACAGGGACTGCACATACTACACCGATATACCATACACACGCCATTCGAGTAAGTAGCAACACTGTTATCTCAGAAATCTAAACAATTTCTGCATTCACTGCTTGTTGTTAGCTTCGACAAATGTACGATATCATACTGCTGTTAGGCATTAAGACATGTTGCGGCTTCAACTAGATTGTAGATTCAAAATAAGGCCTTACTAGATTCCAGAATTCACCTCAAATTTTACTATGCAAAAAGGAGATTCCCCGTCACATCAAAATACCGGCAAATGCATGAAGTACTAAATGCAGATGAAATCATAAACTAATTGCACAATTTTGTTGTATTTTGCGAGACGAACATTTTGAGTCTAATTAATCAATTTTTGAACAATTTTTTGTACTAAAAAAACAAAAGTCCTACAGTATTAACGAGGCCTAAGGCCGAGTTTGTGGTTCAGGGGTTTATTTTACCGACAACATGCAAGATATTCTGTACCTGTTTGCCACAAAACTAGGGACGGTTTAGGCATATGACTTGCAATTGGCGACGCCTATTAAAACAGTTGTTTTGCATAGGAGCAGCCCACTGGATACGGAAAGGTCTCTGTTAGTTAAATAACAACCTGCAAGCCGATGGCTTTTTGTTTAAGAATTCAGGTACAGCAGTAGTCCATCTTGCAAACCTGCGCGCAGCGCACGTGATGAGCGGTTTAAGCACACAGTTTCGTGCCCTTGTGCCCCCAGTTGGAGACTCCTGTACTGTATAAAATAAAGTGATCTAGCTTTGCCTCGAAGTCATTAGACTAATGAACTGCACTAGATAATTAATCGCACTAGTTTCTATATATATATATATCGCAATGCTGCTGCTTGTGCTTGTTCTAATTGAATTGCAATCCTTAAAAATAAATTCGATTACTCCTTGGATGCCATTTCATCGTTTTCGTGTAATTACCAGCTGCAAATGAGTTCTTCCAATTGCACTAGACTCAGGGAAGATCGATTTGCGTTTATGCTTGCAGTGGCCGCAGACGACACCAGCGATGACCTCAACGGCGTGGATGTGGAGCAGAGCCAAGGCCGTCTAGCATGGCTGAAGGAGATCGACATGCCAACAGAGCTCAAGATGTGTAGCGTCCACTATGGTGGCCCGCCGATCTCCGACAAGTGAGATCACCGGCCGTCGCCAGCTCATCCCCTCCGGTTGTACTGCATCTGACTGATAATGGCAGAACCGTTGTCGTCGTCTAACATTGGCCTTAGATGCACCCTAAAAGTTAAATTTTTTTCGCTCTCTCTCCATTACATCAATCTTTGGACCCACGTATGAAGTAGTAAATATAGGTAAAAAAATAACTAATTACACAGTTTAGTTGGAAATCACGAGATGAATCTTTTGAGCCTAGTTGGTACACGATTGAACAATATTTGTCAAATAAGACGAAAGTGGTACTATTTATCGGTTTGAATTTTTTTGCAATGTATACGTGGCCATTGTGAATAGCAGCAAGCCATAGGCCTTAGGGCGTGTTTGGTTACGGTTTGTTAAAGTTTAACACCCATCACATCAATGTTCCCTCGAATGCATGGAGTACTAAATGTAGACTAATTGCATGCATGTCGGCATAGATTAGGAGTAATTTACGAGACGAATCTATTAAGCCTAATTAATCCAAAATTGGAAACTTTTTGTCAAATAAGACGAAAGTGCTACAGTGTTTGTTAAACTTTAACACCCAAACCAAACACCCCTAGTTAACAGAGTTCGAGTACAATGCTTGCCTGCACCGTTGTTCTCTAGATGCCCTTTCTTGGTATCTGTGTTTCTACTGCAGATGGATGTTTTGTCTTAATTAATACATAAGTCATCCACAGGTTTCATTTTTGTCGTTTGTACTATTCTTGTCATATGTTGTATATAGTGTGCTACCAGTAGGGGGTAACCCCTCCTGTTATTGTCAAAAAAAGAATCTAGATCATAGTTATAGTTTTTACTGCACATAGATATATACTACGTGAGTAAAAGTAATATATCTAAAAAAACAAAAACATCTTATAATTTGAAATAGATGAAGTATATATAAGCCTGACTAACACAAACAAAATAAAGAGATTTGCTAAAAATTTAGGCGCCTGAATTTTAGCGCGACGCTTATTGCTTATTTTATACTAAAATTGCAGCTTTAGTTCGTTGCAATTTATGTAGCCATAATCCGTATGGTTCTGGAAATAAAAAAACCGATAGACAAAACCACAAACCTAAAAAAATCTAGTTTGTGTTAGCACAAAGATAATTAACAATTTACAATTGTTTTTATAGTCAGACAAGGATAAGCATTTGATATGTTATGATACAATGACAAATAACAAATAACAAAAATAACAATTTACTTGTAATTGGTTGTAAAGAGTGTTGTCTGAAATCATCTTAAAATTCAACCACTTGAAATATAGGACAAGTGCAGAATAAAACATGGGCACTGGTGCCTGATTACAGACACAACCTAAACATGGCAACGCAGCGTGTCTGCCATCCTAGTTAAAGGAGGGGGGAGTTCGGCATGACTCATGAGAGAACGGAGGTGGTGATAAAATCCTATCCCAAATAAATCAATTCCTATAATCTGTGCATATCAAACTATGTTAAATTTGACTAACTTTATAGAAAAGAGTAACAACATCTATGATATTAAATTAGCACATTATAAAAACATATTCTATGATATATTAAGTGATATTAATTTGATGACATAAATCTTGACATTCTTTTTCTAGAAATTCAGTCAATGTTTAAAAAATTGACTTAAGATAGCTTTAGGAAGCGCTTCTAGCTCCCGGACGCCCGGATCCACGGGGCCATCTGGACGCACCTAGCACCCTGTGCGCCCTCCCACATCGGAACGCGCCCTCCCACGAGAAAGAAAGAAGAAACGAAAAGAATAGCAAACACACCCGCTACCGTCGCCCTAAGCACACCCCACGAAGAGGAGGAAGTAGATCGGAACATCCTCGCACCCCACGCGCGCGGAGGAGGAAAAGTAGGTCGAACCCCGCCCCGCCCGCAACGCTCACGGGATCCGCCCGCCCTGACCTCGCCCGCCCCCAACACCTCTGCCCGCCGCCAGCTCGCCCCCAGAGCCCACCCCCAGCTCGCCACCCCCCATGCCGCTGCAACAGTAGGATGAAGAAACTGAAACAACAAAGCAACACTACTGAAACATCAAACTGAAACCCTATTGCAACATCAACTAAATATATTACTTGTTGCAACAAAGAAAATTACTTGTTGCAACATCAAATCAAAGCAACTGCAACAAATAGAACAAAGCTACTGCAACATCTGAAAAAATGCTAATGCGTACTTGTTGCAACAGCAACTCAAAGCTACTGCAACAATGGCAATGCAAGAATGAAACATCAGCAAAAAAAACTAATGAATCAAAAAGAAGAAATGCTTGTGCAACAGCAAAAAAAACACTACTGCAACAACATAAACAGAGCTACTGCAACAACGGCAATGCAAGAATGAAACATCAGCAAAAAACTAATGAAACAAAAAAAATAAGAAATGCTTGTGCAACAGCAAAAAAAAACACTACTGCAACAACATAAACAGGCCTGGTGCAACAAATCTCACCGGAAACCCCAGCCACCGCTGTGTCTTAGATCCAGATCCAGAGGACGAGTAGGCGGAGGAGGAGAAAGGAGGAGGAGCAGGAGAGCTCAGATCCACAGGGAGGAGGAGGAGCAGGGCTCGGATCCAGATAAAAAGATTCCACCTACCTTGCTGGAAACTCGCAGATGGGGGAGGAGGGATGCAGGGAGGGAGGGGATGGCGCGGCTCGCCGAAAGCTGCCGCCGTCACCCCCGACTCTGGTGCCATGGAGGTTGTGGAAAAAGGAGGGAAGAGAGGGAGGGAGGGAGGAAGGGGGCGTGAACAGACGGGGCGGCAACGAGCTCAAGCGAGCGTGGCTCCCTCGGAGAGCAGCAGCGAGGGCGGCACGAAGCAGCAGCGGTGCATAGCGAGCGGAGAGCGGGCGTGCGGCGCAAGCAGGGCGGAGCGAGCGAGGAGGGGGCGCGGCGCGCTCAGAAAAGAAGGTGGGCGAGCGGATAAGGATGGCAAGTCGGGTGGGCTCGGTCGAGTCAAGCGCTCGTGCGGGTCGAGTCCGTCCGATGCGGATGGACGCCCTAGAAGTAGCTTTATCGATCTATTTATTCAGGGACACAAGGAGTGCTAAATTTTGAGGAGGTCCTTGTAGCCTACTTTAATAAGGCCCAGCTCAACAAATGAATTTGGTCCATGTGCTTCTTATGGCCCAATCATAAGCGTTGTGGCAGACTGTGCTCATCGTCAAGGTAGGAAGTCTAAACGCCTGGTTGATGATTCCATAGTGCATTCATGATAAATGAGTGGTACATCATCAGTTTTGGATGACTTGCACCAACGTTTTGTATGCTTATAAGCAGCATCAACACTAAAGGCAATTATATATACTCTTACCACTATGCCTAGGATACCATCCAAAATGCAACAAGACATAGAGTTACTTCTTGTGCTTCTCTTTTAAGGACATTTGAACGTAGGAGGCAGGGAAACTGAAATATTAGAGAAAATCAAAATACCTTGTCAAGACACCTAACTTGGTAAGGTAGTCCCATTCAATCCGTTCTCAAGTAGCCAATACTATACAACCTCCTCGGCGCGTTTCAATGATGGCAAGAGTAGATAGAAAGTATAGTGGCAGCAGGTAGCCAAGGGCGTGGAGCATGAGGAGACCATGGCGGAGCAAGGGCATCATGGTTAGCTGCCTTGAGGAGGATGATGGGGTTCGGGGTTGACGGAGCTCGACTACGTTGACATAGTTCACCAGAGATTCCTAGCTAGACTAGCTACTCCTCGTCGTGTTTCGATGATGTCAAGAGAAGATAGATAGCACATTGGCAGCAGACAACCAATGGCGTGGAGCATGAGGAGATCATAGCGGAGCATAAGGGTATCAAGGTTAGCTGCGTTGGATTCAGGGTCAATAGAGCTCGACTATGTTTAGATTTGTGCATGTGATCTAATAGGGATTTAATGTTTAGACTCACATGTGGAGGTAAATGGTACAACATCAATGAGTAGCACATTGCTAGTTGATGTGGAGGTAGAGAGCGTTGACATAGTTCACCAGAGATTCCTAGCTAGACTAGCTACTCCTCGTCGTGTTTCGGTGATGTCAAGAGAAGGTAGATAGCGCATTGGCAGCAGACAACCAATGGCGTGGAACATGAGGAGATCATAGCGGAGCATAAGGGTAGGCGTGGAGCATGAGATCATAGCGGAGCATAAGGGTATGAAGGTTAGCTACGTTGGGTTAAGGGTCAATGGAGCTCGACTATGTTTAGATTTGTGCATGTGATCTAATAGGGATTTAATGTTTAGACCCACATGTGGAGGTAAATGGTACAATATCAATGAGCAGCACATAGTTGATGTGGAGGTACAGAGTTCTCCTCTCTCTATATGTACCAACACTTATGAGAAAGCTATACAAGAACTATTGTATGGGAGCCTCTGGTTTGAAAATCTCAAGGCAGTAAATTATATTTCATCTTCTCTCTATTGCGCCGCCGCATCGACGTGCTAGGAAGCCATGCTGACCCCGGCCATACTGCCCGACTAGCGTGTGTTCACTGTGCACCGGCCAGCCAACATCCATACCAGCCAAGGCCCTTCCTTGTCCGGACCATCCCATGGCCATGGTCTGCCATGGACCAAGGAGGAAGATGCCACTTCTATGAAGGATCCCCTTGAAAAGAGTCTAACATAGGAGTATGTTAAATCCCCGGACTAACCACTCCACCGCATACTCACTTGTGCTCATATGAGATATTCTTACCCCTCATATTGTACTCATCCGATTTTGAAATGAGTGTTTGGGACCATAAATGATAAAATGAAAAAAGTATCAACTACAAAGTTATATAACTTTTCGAGATCTATAACTTTTGTTTTGGTCGTTTCTTCATCAGATGTTGTTTTAAAATTTTGAATTTCAAATGTGTGAATTTCAATAATTTCCAATAGCTAGATGATTTTAAATAAAAAGTTGTCAACTACAAAGTTCTATAACTTTTTGAGAATTACAACTTTAGTTTTGGTCGTTTTTCATCCGAGATCGTTTGGAAAATTCAAATTTCAAATATGAGAAATTCAAAAGTAATTTTGCATAGATAGATGATTTCAAATAAAACGTTGTCAACTATAAAGTTATATAACTTTTTTAGATCTATAAGTTTTGTATTTGGTGGTTTCTCCATCCAAGGTTATTTAAAAATTCGAATTTCAAATGTGAGAACTTCAAACATAATTTTTCATGGACAGATGATTTCAAATGAAAAAGTTGTCAACTACAAAGTTCTATAACTTTTCGAGATCTGCAACTTTCGTTTTGGTCATGTCTCCCTTCAAGGTTGTTTGAAAAAAATTCAATTTTTAATATGTAATTCAACTGTTCGGCGCCTATTTGTAGGGACGGCTCTAGATCTAGCCGCCTCTACAAATTGATTTTATTGGGGTGGCTCCGCCCCTGCAAATAGGGCGTTTTGTAGCGGCGGCTGAAAATATCAGCTGCCCCTACAAATACATTTTTAGAGGCGGCTCGTTTTAAGAATCATTTTTTGGGGGCGGTTTTAGATTAAGCCGCCTCAAAAAAAAAAAAAGAGGCGTTGCTACAAATGCTCAGGGGCTCGTTTTGCTAAAAAAAACAGTTCGGCTAATTCCTCACTGATTCTCCAAATCAGTCAGGGGCTGCAGGACTACACCCATGGGTGCGCTCGCGTGCACCACACTTGGGCAGAAAAGGGGCTACACCCATCGGCTGCTGCAAGTCTGCGACTGCAACTTGGTGAGGCTAGCTGTCTCTCTGACAAGTATGCCAGTGCTGTTGCCTACTTCTCCTTTGCGAAAAGGTTCTGCAACTTCGTGAGATTTGTTCATGGTGCGTCCATGATAACCTGATTTTTTTTAAAAATGAAACATTTCAAAGTGAATAGTTTGTATGATCGGGAACGAAATGGCATGCAGAGTTCTTCTGAATCGGCAGGCGTGGCCTCCGCGTGCTCTGTTCAGTTTTACTAGACAGAATAGCTATTAGTAGTACTTAGCTGCTCTGCTTACAGCTTACTATGTTCAGTTCTACATCTACTACGACAATTGCTCGGCGAAATGCAGTAGGTCAAGAGCATTTTCAGTCACTATCTTGTCCTAGAAAACACATGTATACAGTCTATGACTTGTAAAATAAAACATATATATACATACACTCTATGACTTGATACAATAGTATGCATCATGGACCTGTTTAGCGCATGGATTTCCTGAATCTGAATTCCTGCTCCTACCATTTGCAGACAGAATGCGACCAGAGGATGTCGGCCTAAGCCCAGATCTCAGGTACTTCAGGACTCGAGACGCCACTCAGGGCATCCCGACAATCACGCACACGACGATCTACAAATGCCCGAATTTCTCGGTACGCAGCAGTAACTGTGTTTAAGGCTCCAAGCTGAATTTTCTTGTACAAAAAACTGTCTTCCAAATTTTCTGATGTCCTTGCATTGGCTTGGCAGATGGTTATCCTCTTCTTGCCACGAAATGCGGTGATACCTCTTCACAATCACCCCGGAATGACGGTGTTCAGCAAGCTCCTCCTCGGGACGATGCATATCAAGTCATACGATTGGGTCGATCCTGAACCTGATCCTTCTGTGAGCACCTGTTCTTCATCGTCGTCATCCGATGGTCAATGTAAGCTACTCCTCACTAATTTGTCATCAGTTTGATTGTCTATATATGTTCTGTCATTCACTCTCTGTAGAAGATGCTAAGATTGTGTTTCCTGCAGTGAGGCTGGCAAAATTGGTGGTGGATGATGTTTTTAGAGCGCCGTGCGACACCTCGGTCCTGTACCCGACGATGGGAGGGAACATGCACCGGTTCACAGCCATTGCGCCTTGTGCGATCCTCGACATTCTTGGCCCACCGTACTCCATAGAAGAGGACAGGGACTGCACCTATACCATACACACACCATTCGAGTAAGTAGCCACACCCACACTTTTACCTCATAAATCTAAACAAATAAATTCTGCATTCACTGCTTGCTTGCTCTTAGCTTCGACAAATGTACCATACCATAGTGCTGTTTGGCATCTGAAAGACATGTCGCGGCTTCAACTTGCTAGATTGTAGATTCAAAATAAGGCCGAGTTGGTGGTTCAGGGGTTTATTTTATCGACAACATGCAAGATATTATGTATTTGTTTGCCACAAAACTATGGACGGTTTAGGCATATACTTGCAATTTGCGACGTGTATTTAATTGTTAGCTTGCCAAAACAGTTGTTTTGCATAGGAGTAGCCCTCTGGATACGGAAAGGTCTCTGTTAGTTAGTAAATAACAGCAACCTGCCATCAGGTGGGTTTTTGTTTAAGAATTTAGGTACTGTAGTCCATGTTGCAAACCTGCGCACAGCGCACGTGATTAGCGGTTTAAGCACACAGTTTGGCGACCATGTGCCTCCAGTTGGAGACTCCTGTACTGTATAAAATAGTGATCTAGCTTCGCCCCGAAGTCATTAGACTAATGAACTGCACTAGATGACTAATTTCACTAGTTTCAATATATTGCAATGCTGCTGCTTGTGCTTGTTCTAATTGAATTGCAATCCTTAAAATTAAATTCAGTTGCCCAGTGTATGCCATTTCATCATTTTTCATGTAATTCCCAGCTGCACATGAATTCTTGCAATTGCATTAGGCTCACGGAGAATGATTCATGTTTATGCTTGCAGTGGCGGCAGACGACACCGGTGATGATCTCAATGGCGTCGACGTGGCGCAGGGCCAAGGCGGTCTAGCATTGCTGAAGGAGATCGACATGCCGAGAGACCTCAAGATATGTAGCGTTCACTACGGCGGCCCGCCGATCTCTGACAAGTGAGATCGCTGGCCGTCGCCCCTCCGTCCAGTTGTACTGTATCTAACTGATCATGGCAGAGCTGTTGTCGTCGTCTAACATTCACTACTACAGAAATTCTTTTGGGAGACGTTTGGCAAATGTTTAGCGAGGCGGGCGACCCAGCAAACCGCCTCGGTTAATCGAGGCTGGCCGAGGCTGGGCTGCCTGGCCGGTAACCACCTAGGTTAATAGGTTATCCGAGGCGGGCGGCCTAACTTAACCGCCTCGGTTAATGCCTATTAAGCGAGGCGGTTTGCCTAACATGACCGCCTCCATTATTTCATTAATCGAGACGGTTGGCTTAATGCAACTGCCTTGGTTAATATACAATTAATGGAGGTGGTTTCTTTAAGATGCCCGCCTCGATTAAATATGTACCTATATGACAGCAGCCAACCCCCTTCTTCCCCCGCGGCTCCACCTCCATTTTTAAGGTTTTGAACTGAAAACCTTAAAAGTGGCCATTTTTTTGGGGGTTGGGGGGAGGGGGGAGGGGGGAGGTTTTGCCCTTGGATTTGGTGAAGTGGGACACCACACCAACTCTTATTTTCCTCTCTTTTATATGATTTATGTGTTTTTTCACTAGATCTAGATATAAATCTAAATAGAGGAGAGAGAATAACAGATCTAGAGCTACTCCAATGCATTTTTCTTATACCGCCTTGCTAATATGACTTTTCGCTGCGTTTGCAAGGTCACGGTCATGGACAGGGACGATTGGATGTACAAGGCATCTAGGCTAGATCTGTCTTTCCTGGAAGTCATTAGACTAATGAACTGCACTAGATGATTAATTGCACTAGTTGCAATGCTGCTGCTTGTGCTTGTTCTAATTGAATTGCAATCCTTAAAATTAAATTCAGTTGCCCAGTGTATGCCATTTCATCGTTTTTCATGTAATTCCCAGCTGCACATGAATTCTTGGAATTGCACTAGGCTCACGGAGAATGATTCATGTTTATGCTTGCAGTGGCGGCAGACGACACCGGTGATGATCTCAACGGCGTCGACGTGGTGCTGGGCCAAGGCGGTCTAACATGGCTGAAGGAGATCGACATGCCGAGAGACCTCAAGATATGTAGCGTTCACTACGGCGGCCCGCCGATCTCTGACAAGTGAGATCGCCGGCCGTCGCCCCTCCGTCCAGTTGTACTGTATCTAACTGATCATGGCAGAGCCGTTGTCGTCGTCTAACATTGTGAATAGCAGCAAGCCATAGGCCTTAGTTAACAGAGTTCGAGTACAATGCTTGCTTGCTTGCATCGTTGTTCTCTAGATGCCCTTTCTTGTTATTTGTGTTTCTACTGCAAATGGACGTTTTGTCATACAAAAGAAAAAAAAAGAGTCATCCACAGATTTCACTTTTGTCGTTTGGACTATTCTTGTCGTACGTAGTGTGATATTTTTGTCCAAATCTTTCCATATTGTATAAAATCTTGACTAACACAAACAAAATAAACACATGGGCACTGGTGCCTGATTACAGCCACAGCCTAAACATGGGCAGCGGAGGTGGTGATCAAATCCTAGGCCTCGTTTAGATTGGAGAAAATTTCAACCCGATGAATAGTACCACTTTCGTCTTATTTGGTAAATATTGTCCAATCATGGACCAACTAGGCTCAAAAGATTTATCTCGTGATTTCCAACTAAACTGTGTAATTAGTTATTTTTTTACCTACATTTAATACTCCATGCAAGCGGCTAAAAATTGATGTGATGGAGAGAGAGTGAAAAAACTTGGAATTTTGAGGTGAACTAAACAAGGCCCTACTCACTTTTGAGGAGGTCCTAGGGCCGACTTTTTTAAGGCCCGGCCCCACAAATGAATTCGCTCCACATGCTTCTGTTGGCCCAGCAGTAAGCGTTGTGGCGACTATGCTCATCAGCAAGGTAGGAAGTCTAAATACCTACGTGATATATATATTGCATCCAATACAAGAGTTTATCCACGTAAAAAAAAGAGAGTTTAATTTGCCACCACCACAGGATTGCATCCAGACATCGTGCCATCCAAAATACCGATGGTTGACGATTCCAGAGTGCATTCATAATAAATGAGTGGTACATCATCACTTTGGGATGACTTGCACCAACGTTTTGTATGCTTATAAGCAACATCAACAATAAAGGCAATTATATATACTCTTACCAGTAGGCCTAGGATGCCATCAATAACGCTACAAGACATAGAGTTACTTCTTGTGTTTCTCTTATAAGGACATTTGAATGTAGGATTCAGAGAAATCTGAAATATTAGAGAAAACCAAAATACCTTGTCGAGCCACCTAACTTTGTAAGGCAGTACCATGAACCCATTCTCAAGCATGCAATCCTACGGAGCCTCCTCGACACGTTTTGATGATGCCAAGAGAAGATAGAAAGCATAGTGGCAGCAGGTAGCCAAAGCCAAGGGTGTGGAACATGAGGAGATCATGGTGGAGTATAAGTGCATCATGGTTAGCTGCGTTCAGGAGAATGACGGGGTCTAGGGTCAATGGAGCTCGACTACATTGACATAGTTCACCAGTGATTCTTAGCTAGATTAGCTACTCCTCGTCGCGTTTCGGTGATGTCAAGAGAAGATAGATAGCACAGTGGCAGCAGACAGCCAATGGCGTGGAGCATGAGATCATAGCGGAGCATAAGGCCAGGTATCAAGGTTAGCTGCATTGGGTTCAGGGTCAATGGAGCTCGACTATGTGACATAGTTCACTAGAGATTTCTAGATTAGATAGTTATATATATTTGCCAACCTATGTGGGTTTCTATGCTAGGGTTTTATTTTTAGGCATTACTATATTTTTAGTAAGAAGTTTTTGTCATATAGTTATAATGAATCTTGCTGTATGTAACTCATCCTTTGTGCCTAGCAAGGGATTACGTTGAGATTTGTGCATATGATCTATAATAGGCCTTTAATGTTTAGACCCACAACTGGTGGTGAAAGGTACCACATCAATTAGTAGCACATTGCCTTAGACCCACAAGTGGAGGTGAAAGGAATGACATCATCAATTAGTAGCACATTGCTAGTTGACGTGGAGGTAGAGAGTTCTCCCTCTCTCTATATATATGTACCAACCCTTCTGAGAAAGTTATACCAGAACCACTGTATGGGAGCCTTTAGTTTGAAAATCTCCAAGGTAGTAAATTACATTTCATCTTCTCTCTATTGCGCCGCTGCTGCATCGGTCCCTACATGCTAGGAAGCCACGCTGCCCCCGGACATAGTGCCCGACTAGACATGTGTGCACTGCACGCCGACCATGCGACATCCATACCAGCCAAGGCCCTTCCTTGTCTGGAACCATCCCATGGCCATGGTCAGCCATGGACCAAGGAGGAAGATGCCACTTCTATGAAGAATCCCTCTGACGAGAGTCTAACATAGAGGTATGTTAAGTCCCCGGATCAAAGACATGCCAGTTTGGCTAACCCCCCGACTGATTATCCAAATCAGCCGGGGGCTCGGGGGCTATAGCTACACACATCAGGTGCGCTCGCGTGCATCGCCCTTTGGCAGAAAAGGGATGGCTCGACAACCCGTAGATGGCCCTCTCCTGAGGAAGTCTTTGATATCAGAAGGGTGAGCCAACAAAGGCAGAGCCCCCATTCAAGACGCACTCGCTCGGGGCTCGGCCATGATGTGGGGATTTCCCGCCCAAGGAGAGCCTCGGCCAGGCCATGCCACCCCCCCTCGTAGTTGTCCCATCCTTGTCGTCTCGGAGTGAACACTCATCTTGGGCCAAGCCAGAAGCCAGCTCCGGAATATGTCAGGCGCTCAAAGCCCGACAGGCACAGAAGCACCACATCGCCATCCCGTTCCATAGCTGCAAGGCATTGTCAGCCACTCCATCGGCAGGGTCACGCCCGGGCATGATGTGGCAGGAAAAGAAAGTTCCCGAAGCCCATAAAGTGAGGAGTCTCAGGCCAGCTTCACAGCCCATCTGGGTGAAAGAAGAAGCCTGGCGTGCCAAAGAAGCCAGGAGAAGGCTCACCCAGGGAAGGATCAGCTGTGGCAAACAGCACCGGGCAGTCAGCACCAAGCAGCAGTAGGGGTGTTAGGGAGTGGTTCATAGAATTGTATTATTAAACTATGCCACGCTTTTATGCAAACTACAAAATCTCCCATGATTTCCTTTGCACCTACCAGATTATATTATGTTGTATTAGGACCGCTAAGTGCCCTTGTACTCAGGTTACTGCCGTCAAATTGTTTCAGGTAGCTGGAGACCACGATGGTCACTTGAGCAACTCAAGTGCGGCTGGTGGTGTATGGGTGTACGAGATAGGCTCCTCCCTCCATTCCATGTACTCAATAGAAGAGTGACTATTTAGATTAGGTATAGTTACATGTGCAGGCTTAGTTGACATGCCAATTTCTTTCTATAATAAAATTCCACTCTCGTACAAGTTTCCACTATTTATATATGAATTCTTGGTATAGAATTCAATAGTATATACCTCGCGCCTTTGATCCTATGGTTGTGCTCTAGTGGAGCTTGGGGATAGCATCTCCAGGGGCTCGGGACTGATTTACTTAAATCAAGATAGTCAATAGGTTGACACTTGGTTTTTGTGCATAAATTTGTCAGGGTTCCCACATGGTATACCTCCAGTCGGCTGCCTATGGACGATGACAGACCCTGTTGAACTGAAGATATGTGATGTAATTTTCTTTTGACCATTCTATAATGTATCATTGTTATTGTGGTCACATGTATGAATAAAATGTTCCCGATATAATTTGTATTTGGGTTTATCCTTAAAAACAGATGTGACAACGCACTCCCCCACTTTTGCCATTGGCGCATGTACGACCGTTTGCTTCCATCTTCACAAGTCCATGTTGGCATTCATGATAAAAGAGGAAGAGATAATAAGAGATAAATAATTTTATTTGTTATTATCTTCTATCTTCTATACCTAAATAAAAGATCCCCCACTACAATATTTCTCTAGTCCTCGTGCTGCCACGTCATCAAAATATGTTTCACATCCCTTATAGTCACCCCACGATGACACAACCTTCAATCTTGCACTACGTGCATGCCCACCTCCTCTAGGATCTTCTCCACAGTATGTTTGGTCTCTGGAGTCACCTCATGCATCCTGAGTTCATTCCATAAATTTTGATGAAACCAACTCATTCCTCATGCACATACTAATTATTAGCTTGTGAGGAATGAGGTGGTGATGGATTAACTCATTCCATTCCACAAACCAAATACAAAAAGTGAGGAGTGAGAAGATGATGGACCACCCCATTCCTCAAATCAAACACACCCTAAGTGCATAGAAGACTGCTAGAAAGTGGAGGAATTTGAGCAATCATTCGGTTTCATGCAGCCTCTTACGAATTTATCTTCACCAAGGAAGCATTCAATTTGATACAATGTGTGTGAGTGGGCATACAAAGGATCATCGTGCTGCTGTACAACCTCCCCATCATGCCATCCATATATATCAACGACCTTGGTGGCTTGACGCAACCAGCTATCGTGACCTGCAACATGAATCGTGGTCTAGAGATAAAAAATAACGGTAATCCTCCTTAAAAGGCGGACCCCGCCTGCATCGCTCACTTGCTCTTCTGCGCATTGCGTGACCCGGCTCACGCGCGGGACGGACCTCACCCTCGCCCGCGCCGCCCTTGCCTACGTCGCCCGCTCGTTTTGCGCGTTGCGCGCCCCTGCTTGCGGGACGGAGCCTGCCCTCGCCCGCATTGCCTCTGCTTGCGCCGCGTGCCCCCACCCGGACTCACGCCTCCTGTCACGATTGCGCTCCATCGGCCTGCCGCGGTCCCTGTCGAGGTTTGTGCTGCCGCGAGTTCCACACCAGTGACCTCCGCGCTACTCCATAGCATCGAGCTCCACGCCAGTGTCGAGCTCCGTGTCCACGAGCCTCTATTTTCGTCCAAGCAACAAGTAGATGTTGCGTTTGAAAGTGCATGTTGCAAGCCTATGCTTCAAGTGTTTCAGATGTTTCATATGTATGTTGCAATTATTTCATATGGATGTTGTAAAAGTAGATCGGGATATTACATATGTTGCAATGGTCGTACACGTATGTTGTAAGCTTCTGTTTTTAATGTTTCATCTATTTTTTCAGACGTATATTACAAATGTGTTTATTTGGATGTTGCATATATTTCACACATATGTTGCAACTGTTTATCTAGATTTGCATATACAATGGTTTCCAGTAGTGAAGTGTTTTAGATGCATGTTTCATGTGTTTCATTTGTCTTCAGACGTATGTTGCAAGTGTTGTATTTGGATGTTTCATAAATCGGGTATTCGGGTGTTGCATCTCCATCCTCGCCTTTAGCTGCCTCGCTTCAGTGTCTCCTCCTTGACTTCTGTTGCCTTGTATCCTTCTTAGACTGTGGAGGGGGCGTGGCGAGGGATGGCGGTGCGGATGCGAGCACATGCTCTTCCCTTATGTTTTTTTAGAATTCGCTCTCCCTTATGTTACGCAGGCAGGAATAGGCTTCCTTGGACTCTAGTTGGTTGGTAGGGATACCATTTTCATTGCTAGCCCAAGCCCACATGTGTATCGGTTGGTTGGTGGGAGCTGCGTCTAGACACGTTGCTGGGACCGAACGTCTAGGTGCTAGTCGTCTCATAAAAATAAATCGCGAACATGCAATGCCGGCATGCACCAATTAATGGTGCTGTGGACACGCGATCCGTAACACTCGAGCCGCCCACTGTGCACAACTGCAAAGAGCAGCCAAGCACATCATCATCACACACGTCCTTATGTTGTGGTTCAACTCTGATCAAGAGTAGCTTGCAGCAAAGTGCCGAGCACGAAGCACAATCAGGTAGGCGGATTTCTGTGAACTGAGTCTAGCTCAGTTGGTTGGGTTTCTTGTGGTGGAACTTTGCCCATCCGAATTTAAGTCCTCGACTTAGCATATGTACTTGCATTTTCCTAGATTTATTTAGGATTTAACGGCGTTGTGCTTTCAGTGATAGACGACATTCCCATCGACAGCGAGGCACCTGTAGTGACTTCGTCAATCTCGAGATGTGCCGGTACAGTCTTTCGGAGGTGTTCATAGGGGTAGAATTTACGTACGTGTGTTTATAGGAGTGAGTATGCGTACGTGTTGAGCATTTACATCTGTACTTGTGTAATTCGCAAAAAAGATAGGCAAATTTCTTAATCGTTTATTTGTTCTTTTCAAATTTTCGTTGCGTTACTATTTGTATTTTTTAGGTAGCACCAAGCATGAGCTTAACATTTTCACAGCTTTTGTACCATTTGTTTAATTTGCTAATTGATTTAGAAATCTTGGTTCAATTATTGTCTATACTGATCAAGAGCAGCTTGCAACTAAGAGGGTGTTTGGCATGGCTCCTCTCGAGGAGCTCCTCTAGAGGAGTCAGAGCCATTTTGGAGGAGCCACAATTTGTGGCTATATATATATATATATATATATATATATATATATATATATATATATATATATATATATATATATATATATAGTATACTCTATAGCTAGCTACAAAATAAGTTATTATGTAGCCACCTCCATTTACGATAATTTTATATACTGATTTACGACAATATCAGTATATATTTACGATAGTTGAATTACTATAACACATGAGAATATTTACCATAATGTTATAGTAAATCACATAGTAAGAAGTTACTATAATCTCGTAAATTAACATAGCAATTATCGTAACTCAAAGTGGCTACAGAATAAGTTATTATATATATATATATATTATATTTGAATATATATATTATCCTATAGCTAGCTATAAAATAACTTATTTTGTAGTCAATTTAAGTTACGACAATTGCTATGCTATTCTCATGCCTAGCTTTTAAATAATACACATCGCCCCGGCGGAGCGCCACCCATCTCCGGCGACGCCCAATCACCAATATTTAATATCACCCACATTTATTTACCACCGGCTGCATGCAGCTGAATTCAAATGCTCGGTCTTTATTACTAGTCTCATCCGTGATGACTGCAGTCAGGGCAGGTCCTGAGGCACCGTTTAGATGCCAAAAATTTTGCCAAAATTTTCAGATTTTCTGTCACATCAAATCTTTGAACACATGCATGAAACATTAAATATAGATAAAAAATAAAACTAATTACACAGTTTAGACGAAATGGACGAGACAAATCTTTTAAGCATAATTAGACCATGATTGGACAATATTTACCAAATAACAACGAAACTGCTACAGTAGCGTTTCGCCAAAAATTTTGCTAACTAAACAGCCCCTGAGTTTGTATGCACCTAGAACGAAACTAAAATTTTAGGTCTTTTTATAGAAACATGAAAATACTACTAGTACTACTCATTGCTAGTATATACACACACATATACAAATATATTACTGATAATCATTTAACTGAGTGTAAAAGCAATATTCATATGAAATAATTTATATACATATTAAATGACCCTAAAATTTTCTTCTAAGATTCATCTCTTGTGACATTGTGGATTTCAAATAGTTCTTCAGTCATTTTAATTTTGAGAAGCTTCTTTCAGCTGATGTCACAGTCATTGACATAGTAAACAAGATGTGATAAGCAATCAAAGTACTGGGATAACAATAAACCTTAAGAAATTTATCAGTATGCTAGACAAAAAAATCACAATGGTCAAACAATTATACACTACCTTAGGGAGTCAAGTGCCTAGCAGAGATTACTTGATTAAACAATTGCTACTTTCTTGAATATTTGAATACTCTAGCGTCGGCCATTAATTACTTGATTAGGGATCATAGGATTAGGACAGAGATTCGTAGGTACCTGAATGGCTGGTTGCTGCCGCCTGCCTGCTGGAAGCCTGGCGGATCATCATGCGTGCAGACTACAATCTGCAGACGTGCCTGGCCGCCGGCCGGTGACTCGCTGCGGCCTATGTGGCAGCGGCGGCGTCTAGCGTAACTCGTGAGGAAGCCGAGAAATCGGAGGAGACGAGTCACGTGGCCACAGGGACATGGATACGGACGTCGATTCATCTAGCGTATTTGTGTTGGGCTAAAATGCTGAATACATGGGGAGGGGCCCATCGGCTCCATGGACCTGGGACAGCTGCCCCTCTCGCCCTGCCCCAGGGCCGGGCCTGACTGCAGTGGACCCCGCTTTGATGCTAACTCCGGCGGTGTTTAGTTACTTGAAAAAATACTATGCAAAAAAAGATTCCCCGTCACATCAAACTTGCGATACATGTATGGAGTATTAAATATAGATGAAATCAAAAACTAATTGTACAGCTTGGTTGTACTCTGCGAGACGAACATTTTGAACCTAATTAGTCAACGGTTGAACACTATTTGCCAAATAAAAACAAAACGTGCTATAGTACACTTTTCAACTTTTTTTTTTGGAGCAACTGAACACAGCCTTTGTATATATATATATCCAAATCCATAATCCAGGGACACGGCACCCACCAGGCCATCACGCCACCACATCGTAGGCACCCTATCTGGGAAGCGTCGCGCACGGTGCGGCGAAGGAGCCGACGGTGACGCGAGCAGACAAGGTGCCCGGCCTGCCGGGGGGATGGAGCTCGCGCAGCGGCATGGCAGCCATCAGAGGCCGGAGCTGCTCGGGAGCGGCGCATCCTGTGCGCGCGGACGACGAATCCGGTGGCGCGCCCTCGCCTCGCGCGGACGATGAGCCCCGGCGGTGGCGGTGCATCCTCGACTCGCGCGCACGACACGCCCCGTGATGACGCGGCCCGTCCAGCGGAGATGGCGGCCCCCGGCGGTGCGGTGGCCCGCCCCACATCGACGTCGCCCTGCTCGCATCCTGGGACTGGAAGGTGGGAGCTCGTCTTCCTCGCCGCCGCCGTTGTGGGTGTCATCCTCGGCGCACATCCACGGCAAGTAGCAACCCCGTGCGGAGAGGCGAGGCAGTCTGCCCACTGGTGGACGGATCTTGCGGAGCGGCGGCCGGTCTGCTTGGGGCCAGAGCACGTGGTGCGGGCGACCTCCCCACCTCGCTCTCATCAGGTTACGGCCCCGACCCCACTATGGTGCTGCCCACTCGACGATGGCCATCTCCCACAAGGTGCCCGGTGTGCGGGCGCGGTGGATCTCAGCTCTATCCGGTCGGTGCCTCCTCTCGTAGAATATCCAGCCACAGCTCTCTTTGTTCAGTTAACTTCTTGCCAGGTTCGTGTGGATGTTCCAATTGGATGGTGTATGTGTGTGTGCGCTTATGCTTTTGCAATGCAAAATCGATTTGAATAGATGGACCAAACACATGCTGGCGTTTGTAAATTTAATCTTGCATTTGTTTCGTTTTGCAGCAACGGCGCGGGAAGCACCACCATGCGGTCTCCCGGCAGGCCGGCACCACCTCCATGCACGCTCGACATCAGGCGGAGGCGCCTGAGGTGCGCGTGGTTGTCCTGCAAGTCGGAAGGCAGGACTCATGTCGCATGGACGGGGCACCGGTCGCAGTCGCAGTGCAGCCTGCTCCCACGCGAGCGCGCGTCCCCCGTCTGAGGTGCAGCGATCTCGTCCCCCGGCGGCGGCGCGTCCTGCATCACCCGTCCCGCGACCCCTCCGATCCCTCCACCGGCGACGGCGGAGCAGTATTTGTGTGTCCGTGCGAGGAAGGGCACGGCAGACCGGCGGTGGCAGTGTGTGCGTCCGTGCGAGGAGGGACGGAGGCGACGCACAGACCATGCTTTGGAAGAGAGCTGCTTCGATTTTTCCTCTTCTTTTTTTCCCCCCGTTTAGCTTCATCGGAATTAAATTGAGTAAACAACGATGACTGTGGCTCCATGTGCGATGGTTTCCAATAGATTTATTTTGTTTATAAAGTTTCTATGAATTTGTCGAACATTTTTTGTCCAGTACTGACCCAGAGTAAGTCCCTCAGCGACAACAGCTGGTACTATTCGGGTATACTGCACATGAGCACGTCCATAATTATTTATTAAAGGAAATCGTAATAGTCGTAATAAAAAAATCCTCATTTCGAGATTGGATGCCTCCATAAATAGCACAACCGAGTTTTCAATGACACGTTCAAATGCCAGTAGTAATAGAAATGTCATCATCCCAAGATCTAAGTAGCACAACCAAATTATCGGAGGGAATTATTTTACTCATCACCAATCCGGAGGGAATTATCTATTAAAGTAAATAATATTGATAGTAATAAAAACTATTGAATGCCTCGATAAATAGAACAACTAAATTTACCGTGCATGCACATGTTCGGAATTATTTATCGAAGCAAATGACAATAGTAATAAAAATGTTCAGAATGAGTAAATTTTGTTCAGGATGAATTTGATTTTGTACAAATACGATGGATGTGAGGATCCATATACCAGTGTTTGAATGTTTTCCATGTTATTGAGATTTTTATTTACATATTTCGATCATTTTTGTTCGAATATGCTACCCGATGCTATGAAACCTTTTTTTAATTACTAATTGTTTCGGTGATTACTACTAGCTCCAAAGATGATGGTTTATTAGTACTAAAATTACCTCATTTGGATACCCGGCACCATTGCCTATTACAGCAAAAGTAGTCTGACATCGACCCGGCACGCCGGTCCTTAGGCTAACTCCAACACCAAAACCTATACACATGACCCATACCATAGATTGGGTAACGCACAGTAAATAAAATCGGGTCCCCAAAACTTGCTTCTCCAACAGCCGACCCATACAAGAACCCAAAACGAGAGCTCCCACACTTGCCGGCGAGGCCTCGTCCAACCGCGACGAGCACGTAGAGGCCGCCATGGCCGGCCGCGGCCCCACCCTGCACGCGCCGCCCCTCCCCGCCCGAGGGCAGCCATGGCCGCCGCCGCCGAGCGCCTCCATCCCTCGCCGTCGTCTTCCGCGGGCCGCCGGACCTCCTCCGCGCGCTCTCCGGTGAATCCCCGCCGCGGATCCGCCTCGCCGGCGACTCCCTGGCGTGGATCCGCCTACCGTGTCGGCTGCTCCTCTAGGTCGCCGCGGTCGCGAAGCCCTTCGCCCAACGCCTCTGCCCGCCGGCCGCCGGCCTCGGCACTGTGCCCCGCCTGCTCTCCGCCACCCCTGCAGCTGCCGGCATACTCTCCTCCTCTCTCCCTTCTCTCCTTCTCCCCTGCAGCGCCCGAGAAATGCGTCTGTGCTGGCCTTGGTCCCTCCGCCGCCGAGCCTTGGTCGGAGCAGGCCGTGCGGGCGCCATGGCGCCGCTGGCGTGCGCATGCCTCAACTGCTCCGACTCCGGCGCCGTTGAAAGGTCTTGATGGCTAGAGGGGGGGTGAATAGCCTATTAAAATTTTCTACAAAGACAAGCTAAACAAGTTTATCAATAAACAAATAGCGAGATGCGAGTTTTGCTTAGCCTACGGGGTGTTTGCAAGCCACCTAACCAATTCACAATTCTAGTAATTGCACTCAACCGCACAAGTCAAACCGAGAAGGAAACTACAACTAGCAAGCTACACAAAGAAGCTACTCTAGCAAAGCTAACTAGCTAGCAAAGATAACTAAGAAAGTAATGTGGAGTTGAGTTAGGAGGGTATCACCGAGGGGCGAAGTATTGAGCCAACCAATATGATCAACAATGAATACCAAGATAACCGAACACCGGGATCAATCAATCACAATATGAAAGTGATGACACGAAGATTTATCCCGAGGTTCACGTGCTTGCCGGCACGCTAGTCCCCGTTGTGTCCCTCTTCACCACGTGGTTCAGTGGCTAATCGGTCACACACCGAGCCTCTCAAAAGGCACCACAAGAACCTACCAAATGGCAAAAGGTTGCAATGACACAAGCAATATACTAACGTTGCCTTTGGCGCTTCGCCGAGGTAGGCACAAACCCCTCACAATCACCGGAGGTGGCCAAGAACAATCACCAACTCTTGCCAACGCCTCCAAGCTGCTCCAAGCCGTCTAGGTGGCGGCAACCACCAAGAGAAACAAGAATCCCGCAGCAAATCAATCACCAAGTGCCAACTAGATGCAATCTCACAATGCAAATGCACTTGGATCACTCAATCTCACTTCGAATATGCAAAGAAGCAAGAGAGATGAGTGGGAGGGGAGTTGCTTAGCTCAAAGTGCTCACAAGTATATCAAAAGTTCGAGAGCTCGAGCCTTGAGCCAGCCAACAAGTATTTATAGACGTACCCCTTCGAATATAGCCGTTAGAAACTTAAACAGCCGAAATCGGGCTGACCGGACGCGCTGGTCTAACTGACCGGACGCGCCGGTCGCCCAACGGCTAACTCGTGAAGTACTGACCGGACGCGCTGGTCCAAACGACCGGACGCGCTGGTCGCCCAACGGCTAACTGCGAAGCAACGACCGGACGCGCTGGTCCAACTGACCGGACGCGCCGGGAACGATCGGACGCGCTGGTCCCGTGAAGGACCGGACGCGCTGGTCGCCTGAGCAGCGCTCAACGAAATAGTGACCGGACGCGCTGAAGAAAATGACCGGACGCGACAGTGACTGCGTCCGGTTAGAGTCCAGTAAGCTCCTTGAACGACCGGACGCGTCCGATCATCAGTGACCGGACGCGCCTCGCGTCCGATCATCGAACTGAAAAACACGCAGACACTGAACACTGACCGGACGCGTCCGGTCATGCAAGGACCGCGTCCGGTTCAGCGTCCGGTCACCTCTGTGACCTCCGTTCGCCTCCGTTTCTTTTCCGGACTTCCGGCGTAGTGGAAAATAGTCGTTTCAACTTCTCAAAAACGCCTGAATCCCGCCTCACAAGCTCGGCGGGAGGGAGAGAGGATCCCAAACCCTCTCTACCGCTCAAACTCCACCGCCTTCGCAAACGTGCTAACACCACCAAGTTATCTCGTCATGTGTGAGTGTGTTAGCATTTTCACAATCATTTTCCGAGGCGATATTAGTTCTATCCAAATGCATATGATCATGAAATGCACATCTAGAGGCACTTAGGAGTTCAATAGCCGCGTCATTCCCCTCTTTATAGTACGGCTATCTATCCTATAATGTAACCACACCCACTAGGTGTCTTGGTTACTAAAACACAACCCTTAAGCATATACCTTTGCCTTGATCACGTAGGGTTGCGTCCAAATCCAAGTGTGGCCATCATGATCACCATGTCCATCTTGCCACCAACCTTGGAGTGTACTAATCCTCATATGCTACATACAACTTAGGCATGGGATTAGTACTTAGGCATTGTCACTAATTACCAACACCAAACATAGGACTTTCAATCTCCCCCTTGTTGGTAATTGGTGACAACCCTTTCACAAAGATGTTATAATAAAATTTTGATTGAATCCATGTCACATTGTCCAAGTATATTACCATGTGTAAGAATTATGGACATGTGATCATGAATTCAAATTGATAGCAATGGCTCCCCCTACATGTATGCTATATGTTTGGATTTTGGAAGCATACATGTTAGATTGGAAAGATTAGGAGCATTGACTACCAATAGGTGCTAAGTGTTTAAGATTATAGACCTTTGAAGCGTGATACCATCGGAGTAGCGATAAACACCATCTTAGCACCTTGTGTAGTTAGATTCCACTTGGAAAAACACAAACATAACTAGAAATCTCGTGAGATCAACATTATAAGCATGGCTCTAGTACCACTTTGAAAAAACATGAAGCAAGAAAAATCTAACTACTTTCTATTCATGCTAGTACCTTAATGCATCATTCAAATTATACTAGCAAGACACCACACAAGCAAAGTATCAGAGAAAACTGAATGCATAACTATGCATCATACAAATGACGTGCACATGTAAATGCAACATTCATGCTTAAGAGCTTGCTCCCCCTACTTATGTGCTCAAAATTTTAGTTGATCCCCTTCTTTTATCAATTCTCCCCCTTTAGGATCTATCTTTGTGAACAACATTTTCTCCCTCACAACATTTTCTTCCTCTTTGAGTTCTATCTTTGTGAACAATATTTTCTCCCCCTTTGGCACCAATTGACCACAAGGAGCAAACTTTAGATAAATTATCATGTTGAAATATGGGGTGAGGATCAAGTTTGTGATTGAACCTAGATTGCTTGCATAAATAAAATGATTCGGTTTGATCCAAGGGCAAGCTTCTTCACACCTCACTAGAAGGGTTATCATGCACCATGTTGAAGCAAATATTTAGACAAGTTTTCTAGATTAAACACTTAGGATCACAAGCTACTTAAACAAGTTATATGCTACCACTAGATCATACAAGTCATGGAAACAATAGTGGTACCATATAAACTTCAAATTCATTTAATTTTCATGAATGAGCCTAGAACATATAAATTATGACTAGATGCACTAAACAAGTCCTTAGCATAGAATGTATGACATGTCAACCAATTGTACCTTGGGGCTCGAAGGAGAGGCATGTCATATATGGGGTGCATCAACTCATGTTGGAGAAGTCAAGTATGTTCAACTCATTCTTTAGCTTGTGAAATCTCTTCTCATCAAGTGGCTTGGTGAATAGATCGGCTAATTGATCTTCGGTGCCCACACTCTTAATAGCAATGTCACCCTTTTGTTGATGATCTCTAATAAAGTGATGGCGAACATCAATATGCTTTGTTCTTTGATGTTGAACCGGATTGTTGGTTAGCTTCACGGCACTTTCATTATCACATAGCAATGGCACATTCTTGAAATTGATTCCAAAATCCTTCAATGTTGCCTTCATCCACAAGATTTGTGCACAACAGCTACCCGCGGCGATGTATTCGGCCTCGGCGGTAGATAGTGCAATACTATTTTGCTTCTTGGATGACCATGAGACAAGTGATCTTCCCAACAATTGACAAGTCCCTGAGGTGCTCTTTCTCTCAACTTTGTCACCGGCATAGTCGGAATCCGAATAACCAACTAGCTCAAAACTAGCACCCTTGGAATACCACAATCCAACATCTTGTGTATGCTTCAAGTACCTCAATATTCTCTTTGTTGCCTTCAAATGACTTTCTCTTGGTGAGGCTTGAAATCTTGCACACATGCATACACTAAACATCACATCGGGCCTTGATGTCGTCACATAGAGTAGGCTACCAATCATTGATCTATATAGCTTTTGATCCACCATGTTGCCACTCTTGTCACTATCCAAGCTTCCACTAGTGCCCATTGGAGTTGTAATACTCTTTGCATCTTCCGTTCCAAACTTCTTGAGCATATCTTTGATGTACTTGGTTTGGCTTACAAATGTTCCTTCCTTCATTTGTTTGATTTGAAGTCCAAGAAAGAAACTAAGTTCACCAATCATTGACATTTCAAATTCCTTTGCCATCATTTTCCCAAACTCATCACAATAATCTTGATTGGTTGAACTGAATATGATATCATCAACATATATTTGCAATACAAATAAGTCTTTCCCAATCTTCTTGGTGAATAGTGTTGTATCAACTTTGCCCATGACAAATCCTTTGGATAGCAAGAAGTCCCTCAATCTTTCATACCATGCTCTAGGTGCTTGCTTTAATCCATACAAAGCCTTCCTTAACTTGTATACATGATTGGGTTTCTTGTCATCTTCAAAACCGGGAGGTTGTTCCACATACACCTCCTCTTGAATGTACCCATTGAGAAATGCACTCTTTACATCCATTTGATATAGCTTGATATTGTGAGCACAAGCATAGGCAAGTAAGATCCTAATTGCTTCCAATCTTGCAACCGGGGCATAAGTTTCACCAAAGTCAAGACCCTCTATTTGTGTGTAACCTTGAGCCACTAGTCTTGCTTTGTTCCTTACTACTATCCCATCTTGATCTTGCTTGTTGTAAAAGACCCATCTTGTTCCAATGACATTGTGATCCTTAGGCCTTTCAACTAGTTCCCATACTTCATTTCTCTTGAAGTTGTTGAGCTCTTCATGCATTGCATTTACCCAATCCGGATCTCTCAATGCTTTATCAATGTCCTTGGGTTCTTCCATTGACACAAAAGATGAGTGAGCACAAAATGATGCCAATCTTGATCTAGTTTGAACTCCTCTTTGTATGTCACCAATGATGGAATCCAATGGATGGTCTCTTTCAATGTTAGTTGGTTGAAGCACTTGGACTTGATTGCTTGGATGTTGATGTTGATCATGAATTAGAGATGATGAACTAGCCACTTGTTGATCTTGTTGCACTTGAGATGATGTACTAGCTTGATTTTGCATTAGAGAACCACTAGCTTGTGTAATTGGACTTTGGAGCACTTGATCTTTGTCATCATCCACATGAATTACTTGTTTTGGTCTAATATCACTAATATCCATCTTTTTCATAGCATTACTCAATTGAGTTCCTCTCACATCATCCAAGTTATCTTCTTCATCTTGAGAACCGTTTGTTTCATCAAACTCAACATCATACACTTCTTCAAGTTCACCATTAGCCAAATTCCAAACTCTATAAGCTTTGCTAGTAGTTGAGTAACCAAGTAGGAAGCCTTCATCATATTTCTTCTCAAACTTGCTCAATCTAGTGCCTTTCTTCAAGATATAGCATTTACAACCAAATACCCGAAAGTATGCAATGTTGGGCTTTCTTCCATTTAAGATCTCATATGGTGTCTTCTCAAGGAACTTGTGGCAATAGAGACGGTTGCTATAAAAGCAAGCCGTGTTGATTGCTTCGGCCCAAAATGAATGA